>JAMPIV010001350.1:0-658770 GCA_024509875.1 Oreohelix idahoensis | reverse complement strand
CAAGGTCTAAAAAACCGAGTAATTCCTTTCTGCACGCATTATGTTGTCTGGAAATAAACATTACAGGATGTGTTAGGCGACCCTTTCTTTAATAGTGTAGAGAGAGGTGCCATGATAGAGGACAGATTCGGAATGAAACGTCCATAAAATTGTATGAGACCTAAAAGACTTCGCACTTGCTTTTTAGTCCTTGGGATAGAGATGTTAAGTATCTTAGTGATATTATGGTCTTCTGTCTTCAAGAAACCGTGACCTACTCGATGGCCTAAGAAAGCAATTTCGCTAAAGCCAATGCAAGCTTTAGATGGTTTTGCTGTCAGGTTATACTCACGCAGAGTTGATAATAATTCAACTAACCCTGAATAGTGATCTTCCCAAGTATCGCTGAAAAGACAGATGTCGTCTAGATAAGCAATGACATCTGACCGATACGATAGGATTCGACGCATCATGCGTACAAATGTAGCTGGTGCGTTCATAAGGCCGAAAGGCATAAAATTCCATTGGAAAAGGCCTCTGGGAGTAGAGAAAGCGGTAAGAGGTTTGGCGCGTTCGGATAATGGAACTTGCCAATATCCTTTAGACAAATCAAGTTTAGTGAAAAAATGCGATTTAGAAAGACGAGTAAGTAGCTCTTCTAGTAAAGGCATAGGTTCAGCATCGAACTTCGTAACTTGATTCAATTTGCGATAGTCAACGCAAAGACGTATGTTATTGTCTTTTTTTCGAACAATAACCATCGGCGAAGAATATGCAGAAGTGGATGGTTCGATTATTTGTAAATCTATCATTTCATCCAACTCCTTTTCAACCTGTGTTTGGAAATTTATAGGGATAGGATAAGGTCTAACCCTAATTGGAGTATGTTCAGTTAGAACAATGTCATGCTCAATGACATGAGTTTGTCCAGGGATGTCAGTGAGGACATCCTGAAATGTTTGTAACATAGACGAAACTTGTCGCCGTTCTCCTAGAGACAAATCAGGAGAAACAGTAACGTCTTTCCATGATTCACTAGAATGAAGTGGGATCATTGGAAGCGGAAGATTAACATCCGAAAAAAACTTGTTTCCTCATCCTGTATTACAGACAGTGATGAGTAATGACCATGTTTGACATGAGAATCGTCCGTTGCCTGGAAAATAGGCTGTAGATAGTCAGGACGTTCATGGAACTCCGTAAGCATATTGATGTGGAAGGTTTTATGCTTCCCGTTAATATCGACGATGTAGTCAACATCTGAAATTTTCGATATTATATCGTACGGACCTTTCCAACTAATAAGGAGTCTATTTTCACGACAAGGTAGCAAAACAAATGCTTTGTCACCAGGACAAAGTTGTCGTAAAGTTCTCTTCTTATTAGCAAATTGTCTTGCCTTCTGCTTAGCAAATTCAGAAGAGGACGTTGCCAATTTGCATGCTTCGATAATCTTTTGTCTCAGCGCGATGACATACTCGTAAGAAGATTTTGTGTCATCGTCAATATTGTCAGCTGTTATAAGATCATGCAGCAAAGACATTGGGCCGCGCGGTCGCGCGCCAAAGACAAGTTCAAAGGGCGAAAACCCTGTATGTTCATTGGGGACCTCTCTGTACGCGAAGAGGGCCGCGGGTAAAACCCTATCCCAATCTTGAGGATGATCCTCAGTTATCTTCCCTAATAAGTTCTTAAGTGTTCTATTTAGTCGCTCGACCATCCCATTGGACATAGGATGATAGATGCTACTCAAAGATCTCTCTATCTGTAGAGTAGACATTACTTGAGACATGGTATCCGATATCAGTTGGGTGCCATGATCTGATAATATTTCTCCGGGGAATCCCAGCCGAGAAAATATAAGCCAAAGAGCATCTGCAATGTCAGCGGTAGTAATGCTCTTTAGAGGGATAGCCTCTGGCCAACGTGTGCACATGTCTACACACGTTAAGATAAACTGATGTCCTCTAGCAGATTTGATCTTGAATGGACCAATGATGTCTATCGCCATTTTCTGGAATGGACGAATAGGAATATCTGCAGCCTGAATAGGCGCAGCATGACGAGGACCTTTGGATTTGACTTCTTGACATACTTTACAGGATCGACAATAGATCCGTATGTCCTTGTTCACAAAAGGCCAAAAGAAAGCCGCAAGAACTCTTGACTTTGTACGGGAAAAACCCATGTGACCAGCACACTGAGAGTCGTGTGCATGTTGTAAGATCTTAACTCTCAAATTCTTGGGTACAAGAATCTGAGAATGACTTGACTTAGTGGAGTCTTGCACCATACGTACAAGTACGCCATTCTTCATTGTAATCCAAGATTTACAATTTGAATCTTTATTCGGATCACCTTTCGTTACAAGAGTGAAGAATTTCTTAAGAGTCGGATCTTCTTCTTGTTGTTTTATAAACGAGTCACGAGAAATTACCAAGGGATCATCTTGGTTATGCACTTCATTATCTTCAACAGATGAAGTTTCAGGCATATTGAGAGCTTGAGCTCTAGTGACTACCGCATTAGCAGATTGCATATTTTGATTTTCCCAAACGGAAATTTGCTCCGGAGTGCATTCTTTGACTCCGTGAATGCGACCGATGATAAGATCAGCGATCGGATTCGGCAAAAGACATGCGTGTACATCTCCTGTGAAGAAAGGAGTAGCAATCCTAATGATAGCGGTAGAGTATTTCTCTATGGTGCCGCCAAATGTTACGCATTTGACTACTTTGCCTGTAGAATGAGAAGGATCTATGAGTGACTGCCTAACCCCAATAGTTGTGCATCCAGAATCAAAAAGTACTGAGACTGGATTGTCATTTACTAAACCTTTGTGTAAGACAAGAGAACCTCTCCCATCATGCGCGATTGACGCAGGAAGAGCGGGAAGAGGATGGCCACAGCTTAAAGTAGACACTGTGGTTGGCTCAAATAATGTTTTGCATTGGGGGCACTGAGATGCTCTCCCAAAATCAAAAGCGGCACATGCCATATTATTAGAGTCATCATTATCTTTATTTTGTTTATAGGCTTCGTGGGACTCTTGCTGTGCAGAGTTCGCCTGGTAATGAGCTTTATGTTTTTTGAATTGTGCTCTACCTCTGTTATTATTGCCTCTGTACTTATCATTGTTTCCACTATTATAACCCCTACTCGGGTTTGAATCATAGCTCCTTTGGTTACTATCATCATATTCATTATAATGAGTATCTCTGTAATTATGATCTTGTTGTCTCCATGAAGGAAAACTTGGATAGTTTCTAGAATGACTTCCTTTGCGAAAGTTCCTGTAATTATGACCACCCCTGAATCGAGGGCTGTCAGCTCTTCTCCAGGTATTCGAAGAAGAACCCTGAAATGATTGGTTACCTTGGTTCTGATAACTGTAATAGTTACCTTTTTTATTAAACCTATTTTGAGGTCCTTGGAATTTGTGAGAGTGATTAGGGTTGTATGGTGTTGCAGAAGCAACTGGCATACCTTCTTTAACCTTACTGTTGCTAATAGCTACGTCCGGATGTGCAGTGACGTATTGGGTACAATACTGTTCCATTTCTTTTAGAGACTTAGGTTTACGCTCATGTAAGAATTCGAGGAAAGGTTTATTTATACTTGACATAATCTTGTCTCTGAGTATCAAGTCCATAAGGGCTTCATAAGTCTTTTCTGTTTTGGATAGCTCAATCCAACGATCAAATGTAAGACGTGTCCTTGCAATGAATTCTGAGAATTCTACACCTGCCTCAGGCACCATTGTCTTAAACAACTTCCGATAACCCTCTTCAGACAACTGATACTTCTTTAATAAGGCTGCCCTAATAACATCATAGTTATCTTTGTCAGCCTCTTCAACCAAACTTAAACTAGTCAGAGAATCACCTTTCAGATTTTCTGATAACTGGTTAGCATATTGTGATTTGTCCACATTATGGGCTCGACACGAGCGTTCAAATCTATTTAGCCAGAATGTTATGTCATCACTGGAAGGGTTGAACGCTGGTACCTTGACCTTGTAAGTAAAGGGTTTACCATTACCACCAGATGCTTGATTACCATCACTTATGTTTGTTAACTTTAACTTTTCTAACTCAAATGCTAAAAGTTCTTTTTGGTGTTCATGTTCTCTTATTGCTTTTTTCTCTTGAGCTTCAGCTTGTAATTTTCTCTCTTCTGCAGCAGCTTCATCCTTTCTTTTCTCTTTTTCCATTTCCATCTGGAATCTTTTTTCATCAGTCTGTATCTGCAATTTCTTTTGTTCATACTCTCTTTGTAATTTTTTTTCCTCAGCTGCTAATTTTTTCTCCTCAATCAATGCTTTTCTTTCTTCAGCAGCAGCAGCAAGTTTTCTCTTTTCTGCAGCTAATGCTTTGTCATATTGAGCAACTGCCCATTCTTCTAATTGCTGACCAGTCTTATCAAGAACCTTGCCTTGTGTGATAAAATAATCTAATGTAGACATCTTGTCTAATAAGATCAGTAATTTGCAAAAGTAAATAAATTCACTTTCTTAGTCTTAATCAAAGACCTTGTATGATAACTTTTTAACCTGTGGAAAATAGTACTTAACTATCCCAATCACTGTGGGAAACAAGCCTTACAAAGGTCTTGTATAAATCCTTATATAATAACAGCTATAAGTTGCTGGTTCACTCTATAATATAAGTGCAGTGCACCAGAAATAGTGTTTTATATCATCAACTGTGTACCTTTAGTAATAGCAATTAACTATCAGTTGATTCTTGTACATCAATTTATATGATCAACTATATTTAAAATAGTGTATGTCGATCAGGCACAAAACAAAACAGTTATACAGAAGAACATGAAAACATTTGCGGAAATGAAATAAATCAAATGGGAAAAACAATAAAAGATAAACCGCAAGAGGATAACAAATACAAATAACGCCACAGTATATAAATATAAATTGAGAATAGAACTGAAAGATAGAATAGAGTAGACCAACAAATTACAAACAAATCAAAACAAACTAAAGAACAGAGGAATATTACAAAAACAACAATGAGTATAGTCTTCACAGCTAACACTAATAGCAACAGCTGTCGCAGCAAATTTTCAATCAAGAAAATTGCACCTATAGAAACGCACACATCAGACCCTCTATTACGTGGGATACTCTGCTGTGTGACACCGCCCAACCAAAACAACAACCCGCTGGATACAAACAAATATCACATATAAATATTTAAACATAAATACATAAATGCATAAATAGTATGGCAATATGATGTAAATAGAGTGTTGCAGAAAGAATGTGTTGGAATGAAGGCTCAGTTACACTGCCTAATAGTACAGTACTGTGGTACTTTATTAAACAAATACTTCTGGTCTAATTATTTTAAATTCAACACAGAAATAGAAGCTCCATCGTTGATGTGAATGATAACAATCGATGTAGGACTTCTCAGTTCAATAACACTTCCTTTCGCAAACACTGTCAAATATTCTCCAGTCCTGATGTGTAATGTTCTATGTTTCAACCAAGCTTGCTGTGTAACACTGTCAGTTGTATGGCAAATGTCCAACGAACCAAATGTCAACAAACGCTGACCTAGTTACCGCATACTCTCGACAGGACAGGTCACGCTGACTTCACTGTAGAGTTGTACTGTTGATGTATTTGTGTGTCGTAACAGACCCCAAGAAACGTCTGGTCTCAGTAGTTTACTTCTCAATATGGTCACTGTGTAGGTTGACCCAGGAAGCTGGCACACCAGTTGTTAAACTCTGTGTAGTTGTTAACTCATACTGGCTACTAGTTGTTGAATCACGCTTTATTTGTTAAATGACGTGAATGTCCACCAGTTGATAAATGTAGATGTTGGGACTGGTGTAGTAAAGTGTAACGATTGTCAACTCATTAAACCCAGCACAGTTTTGGTCATACAGGTCATCTTGTCCTGGAACGTGATGAGGCTCCGACAAGAATGTGAGTGTAGACAATGAGTGTGTATATGAATGTCAGAACGCGAATGGTAGAATGATTCGATAGAGTTGACAGGTTGGTAGTACATCACTCATACTCACACTGTTCGAATTCAAGAAGTACTGGAACTACGGTGGTCTTTTTATAACATTTAATGGGACGCACACTTGGACAGTACGTGTATGGTTACAGGAACAAATGTCGACATAGACAGCATAATGTTGATCACAGGAATATCATCTTAAGTTAGCATTCATGCTTGGCAAATATCATAATGGAGCATTCGTAAATAAGCATTCAGAGTTCCATCATGTAAATCATCTGGCTTTACTGACTGGGCACGTCAGACCATAACCAATATATAGGAAGGCTCCTAGACCTAACCTCGTCTAGCGAATATCCCTTCACGTAAAGTTCAATATATATATTTTCCATAAAGATATAGGAATCCCAGACATGGGTTCTCACATGTAGCAGTGATCTCTTGGTTCATCGAGCGATAGTACAGGCATCCCTTTTTCTCACTCGATAAATACAAAGTATATGAATTTCAACATGGCTGTGCTTCTCTCGTGAGTTCCACTCACTATTGGATACAGACCAAAATTGGTCATTCGTTAAATGTCCTCATTTCTTCATAGCTTCTCTCATAGAGGTAATTGAATAATATCATACAATCTAGTGCTGATACATAGGAATGTCATCTTCCTTTGAATAAATATTCTTTTCAAAAGTACCACTGTGCATCTGCTTATCGACAACGATGGCGAAGCCCAAGTTCATAATAAATTGTGGTTTTACCTTTCTATGCGAAATATAACTTTGCCATTCCTTGGCAAAAGAGAATAAACACTGGGGTAAAGTACATACAACATGTCTAAATGACTATCACTTTTCCCCATTTACTTATAGGTCACTTTTTCGGCAAAAAGCCTGCTACAACAAAACTCGACATCTCGACAGGATGGCAGCCATGAATCACACCCCCTGCTAGCGATACTTCCGCTGCATAGCCTTTGACCTTTTCTAGCGACAACCAACATAGTTCGACTTAGAAATGTAAAGATATCCATATATAAGACAGACTCGTCCTACTCATACAAACACTACGTATAAATTCAGGCCATAGATATACTGAAGCAAGAACAATCTATTCCTACCCAGCCAAAGAATAAATCGCAGTAGGCCTAGAATCGTCCGCGGAGTCCGATCGAAGATGACGGAACTGCTTTCAAGGGAAGTAACTCAAAAATGACTTCTCCTTAAGCACTTAAAAAAGGAAATACTTTGTTTACAAAATATTTGCGAACATAATAAGTATATAAATGTATTATATTGCAAGATAGTAAAGATTGCACTTTACAAAGATATGTCAACTCACCCCGAAAATGACTAGAACATAGGCAAACACATTCTAGTACTGTGTTAAAGTTTGCCTTATCTCATGATGGTCATCTACGGGCCAGGAATATTCACGAACGTCTTTGTCTATTTAAACCCGTCTACTCTTATAGATTACAAAGGACGCTCCCCCCGGACACCTGGCCTACATATTTCTACAGATGTATCGGCGTAATGCGTAATCAAGAGAGTAAGACAAAGGTTATTCTAGGGACATCAGAAGTCAACAGCCGCAAGAAAATTTCCTCAGGTAGAGAAATGCATAATATTATGAGGGCTCTTGCGTTTAAGGGGCAAAACCCGGAGACTGACCGCGATTGTTATCTCCCCCTGAAACAGATCAAACTCGTTACCCAGGCCTCAAAGGGTACCAGCCGCTCGTGATCAAACGTTTTAAAGCGACCAGAGAAATTCCCCTGGACGGACCAGGTGTGTGTTGTAATATTGCCGCTACGCTGACCGTTTCTGACCAATGGGGGATTTCTACTGAAAGCCAGAACGTAACCAAACGCGGGTGGGGTTTGAACAGGTGAAAAATGAAAGATAGAAAAGAAGAATACAAATGTCTAGGAAAACAGAACATTAAAAGAGTTAATAACATATGGAACGAAATGGTAAAATAAATTATCGGTAATGATGGTAGATAAAAGATTAAGTTGACCAGTTATTGAGGCCAGTGACAGTAGGCTGTGATCAGGGAAAGTTGTCATACCCCGGAGTTACCCGGCTTATAGTAAGATCCATAACCTGAACGGTCACAGTGCTAGGTAGAAGTGATTATGAGCACAGGTAACAAGTATTAAAATTGAAATAGTCAAAAGTAATAGATTACGTTGTCGAGAAACATTCCATGGCCATAACGTTGAGATAGCTTGTACTGTACTAGAAAGATAATGTGTGGCAGGAGGTATCTACCCTGCAGGATCTGTTGCTATGAATTGAATTATTATATTTCGCCACGTGTAAAACTTGTTAATAAACATCTAATGAGGGTTTGATGTCACATATATCGATAGATGTCATACATGCCGTGAGACCACTCTGCATGTTATGTAATTGTCATTCAACGCCGAAGAAAAGAATCTGGGAACAGAAGGTTGTTCACATGCATAACGAAGTGTGGGCAGCGTGTCACACATCTCCCATGACACAATTTAGCTCATTCCTCAGGAAGAGAACAAATAAAATAGGAATTTTGTGTATGTAGTTGGTTACAGTCGGCGTCTGTGGCCTAATGGACATGAACGCAGTTTCATAATCCAGATATACCAGGTTCGAAACCTGCTGCAGGCGGTTTGGTAGCAGATCGCTTTGTGTGGATTTTTAAAAATGGTATAAGCGCCGTACCGTTCAGAAAGCACTGGCAAACTACTGAATGAAAAAAATTGCCTAGAAAAATCACAAACAGCCAATAAAAGCTGCGGTTGATTGCCACGTCCTGTAAAGGATAAGCAACTAACTTTTTTTACAAGCTTTTGTTCGGTTGCAGAACTTCATTATCATCATCATTTTTTTAGATCCATATGGAGCCACCACTGTAGCTGGTCCACTTGCAGTAAGCCTGCATCAAGAACTCATATACTTTTGCAGCTGTGGTCTCTGCAGTAATTTGTTTTACGTGATGAGGTAGCCAGCCTCAAGTACAACTCTAAATTTGCATAAACAGTCATGCTCCGCTTAACGTCCACGATACGTTCTGTGAAGTAGGACGTTATGCGATTTGGACGTTGTGCGAACACCATACTTTATACTTACGTCTATATATACTTACATATGTGTATATTCTTAAAAAGTTTTCTGTACTTAGCAAAGTTATATGGGATACTGTAGTGTACCTGTATTGACTAAATAGCCAAGATATAGTACACATACAGTACTGTATTTCAGCTAATGTACTGTATCTGGCAAGGTAATACTGTACACTATATGGGTTAAGTGGGAAAATAATGTAAAATACTGTATACTGTACTTAGGCTAATATGTAATATGTACTTTCCACAATTGGAGCTTGCAGGGCTAACGTAGAGTTGGGTGAGTCTGGAGGCTGTTGCTGGTAAGGTTCCGTACTGTACAAGATACTGAACTTACACTAAATTACTAATGTATTTTCGAAAGTTTATATTAAAATACCGATAGTAAGTACAGTACTGTGCATACGTAGGCCAGTAACATAGGCGTTTATTATGACTATCAAGACATATGTACTGTATTATATGTTATTTATGTACTTTACCATTATACGCCTGGCATCGCAATCGGTTTGTACTGTTATGCAAGAGACATGAGATACACGTGTTGCGTGCGGGAAGCTGCTGCTTCTGCTACGTCCGGTTACGTCCGCTTCGTCCTGTTCTCCGACCGGGATTTCTGAACTCTTTTATAACCTTATGGGACCACGGACGTATATGAGGTCGGACGTTGTCCGAACGGACGTTATGCGGCGCATGACTGTACATTAATCAGCTTACTCTGTTCACTGTAAATTTTTTTTATTAATTTTAAATGTTATTTAGTTAACAATAAACTTTGTGAAGCATCCATTACCGTCGTCGTAAAATTCCCCCAACCCAATTTTTATAAAAAAAAAATTTTTAAACATCTGGTCACCCATCCGCAATAAAACTGGCTCTATGTTACAAAACTGGCTCAGTGTTACAAAACTGGCCCAGTGTTACAAAACTGGCTCTATGTTACAAAACTGGCTCTATGTTACAAAAATGGCTCAATGTTACAAACCGGTTCTGTTACAAGTGGTATTTTAATAGATTACTTAGAAGAAGCTGCGAACAAGTTAGCCTTACTTTTTTTTCATGAGGTCGCATTTTTTTTAACTCGCATGAGGTCGCATTTTTTTAACTCGCATGAGTCGAATTGGCGCACGCCCAACCCCGGCCCTGGTCAAGAGACATGATCCTAGCCAAGGCCGGATAACAACGCATGTCCCAACACGAGAAGACCTAATGATACATCAGTGTCACTGTAATGATCTTCTGTGTTTTCACACAAAAGACCTAATGACACATAAGTGTCACTGTACTGATCTTTTGTGCCGGGCACATGGTTATATTAGGGCGCATGTCCAAATATAAAAGATCCTTAGGTCTGGGATAGTGAATAACACCAGTTAGCCTTACTTCCTTTTTTTTTTCCTCGCATGAGGTCGCATATTTTTTCCTCGCATGAGGTCGCATTTAACTCGCATGAGTCGCATTGGAACACGCCCAACACAAACGCATGTCCCAACACAAAAAGACCCAATGACAAACAAGTGTCACTGTAATGATCCTCTGTGTTTTCACACAAAAGATCTAATGACACATAAGTGTCACTGTACTGATCTTTTTTTTTTTTTTTTTTTTTGGTTTTGTTTTTTCTCGCATGAGGTCGCATATTTTTTCCTCGCATGAGGTCGCATTTAACTCGCATGAGTCGCATTGGAACACGCCCAACATAAACGCATGTCCCAATACTTTTTTTTTTCCCTCGCATGAGGTCGCATATTTTTTCCTCGCATGAGGTCGCATTGGCACCCACCCCAAACTCGGCTCTGGTCAAGACCACATGTCCCAACACAAGAAGACCCACTGACAAACTGTGTCACTGTAGTGATCCTCTGTGTTCTCACACAAGGGACCTAAAATGACACATAAGTGTCACTGTACTGATCTTTTGTGCCGGGCACATGGTTATATTAGGGCGCATGTCCAAATATAAAAGAACCTTAGGTCTGGGATAGTGAATAATACCAGTTAGCCTTACTTCTGTTACACTCTTTTGAATTGAGATATTGCTCATGACATTTCAACTCCTTGTGAACGGTAGTTTGGGTTTTGGTAGGGAAGGTGAGTGCAGAAAAATGGTTTGAGAGAAATGAATGAAGTTGTTAGAAGACTATTCGTCTTTGTTGAAGGGAGGCGATATGAGGAGAATGAGTACTTTGGGGGAAGGGAGGTAAATCTGTGGATCCCTTTTGGGAGATGTAGTTGTTGTTTTAAGGTTAAGCATATCAGGTTAGTTATAAATTATGGTGGGACTAATTTGCATTTAATGATTTTGCAATAAGGATTAAAGAAGATTGTATGGGGTTTGAGTGTACTCAGCAAAGGGAGATAACTTGGAATTACGTCCCTTGTAAGTTTTGGCGAGCGAGCAAGAAAAAAGTACGCACGAGAAAGTTGTGGTAAGTGAACACATTTTAGGAGAGAACGAGAAAAATGTTAAATCGGGGGATTAGTCAGTTTGATTTTGAACGCGCTCAGCGCAGGTTAGCAAGTTTGCTAGACAGTAAGATTTTGTACAGTGGGTTCTTGATGGTTCATGACTCTGGCGAACAAGCCACTGGATGTGGTTGGTTACTGTGGTTACAGGCTGATATCAAGTTGTTGTGCCGAACCTACAAGATTCTCGAAAGGCCACTTTTAAAATAGAAGTAGATGAAGGCAAGAAAGATGAAGTCGCCATAACAAGAATTATGTTAACAAATTGTCAAGGTATTTTTCAAGACAACAGGTATGTTGAATAAGATGAAAAGCAGATAGACAGTAGCTAAGGTCAGAGCGGTGAACAGTTGACTATTTGAGATAAATAAATAGCCCTGGTGGTTAGACCAGTTTATACAGTAAATACCTCAAAACTAGTTCCACCAGACCTAACGTAACTCATCATGTGTAGTAAACAAACCAGAGAACATAAATTCTGATACGAGATAGGAAAGCTGCGTCAGACCATAACAGGAAGAAATAGAGTGAGAGGAAACATATTACCAAGTTTTTGTTAATGAACATTTTTGCATATTTTGAAGAAGACCCGCTCAGATGGAAGGTTGGGCATGAGTACATTTTCGACAAATTTTGTTGTGGTCTTTGTTGGATGACTACTGTAAATAAAACACCATCTTTGTTATTTACAGCCGGTTGAGTGCAGTGTTTTACAGTAGAGGTTCTCCATCAATCAATTGTATCTTCGTGTGATGTACTATCATCTAGAGCTATACTACCATAACATCATCAACACCTAGTGTCTTTTTTTTTTTTTAAATTTCCTCGCATGAGGTTGCATATTTTTTCCTCGCATGAGGTTGCATTGGCCCCCGCCCATACCCGGCTCTGGTCAAGACCACATGTCCCAACACAAGAAGACCCAATGACAACATGTGTCATTGTAGTGATCTTCTGTGTTCTCACACAAAGGACCTAATGACATAAATGTCACTACTGGTCCCTGTGTCTAGACTTTTTTTTTCCTCGCATGAGGTCGCATATTTATTCCTCGCATGAGGTCGCATTGGCACCCGCCCCAAACCCGGCTCTGGTCAAAACGACATGTCCCAACACAAGAAGACCCAATGACAAAATGTGTCACTGTAGTGATCTTCTGTGTTCTCACACAAAGGACCTAATGACACATGAATGTCTTTTTTTTCCCTCGCATGAGGTCGCATATTTTTTCCTCGCATGAGGTCGCATTGGCACCCGCCCCAAACCCGGCTCTTTTCAAGACCACATGTCCCAACACAAGAAGACCCAATGACAAAATGTGTCACTGTAGTGATCTTCTGTGTTCTCACACAAAGGACCTAATGACACATGAATGTCACTGTACTGGTCCCTGTGTCTAGACACATGATCCTAGCCAAAGGCCAGATTTTTTTTTTTCCTCGCATGAGGTCACATATTTTTTCCTCGCATGAGGTCGCATTGGCACCCGCCCCAAACCCGGCTCTGGTCAAGACCACATGTCCCAACACAAGAAGACCCAATGACAAAATGTGTCACTGTAGTGATCTTCTGTGTTCTCACACAAAGGACCTAATGACACATGAATGTCACTGTACCGGTCCCTGTGTCTAGACACATGATCCTAGCCAAAGGCCGGATATTTTTTTTTTCTCGCATGAGGTCGCATATTTTTTCCTCGCATGAGGTCGCATTGGCACCCACTCCAAACCCGGCTCTGGTCAAGACCACATGTCCCAACACAAGAAGACCCAATGACAAACTGTGTCACTGTAGTGATCCTCTGTGTTCTCACACAAGGGACCTAATGACACATGAATGTCACTGTACCGGTCCCTGTGTCTAGACACATGATCCTAGCCAAAGACCGGATATTTATTTTTATTTTTTTTTCCTCGCTTGAGGTCGCATATTTTTTCCTCGCATGAGGTCGCATTGGCACCCACCCCAAACCCGGCTCTGGTCAAGACTCAATGACAAACCGTGTCACTGTAGTGATCCTCTGTGTTCTCACACAAGGGACCTAATGACACATGAATGTCACTGCACCGGTCCCTGTGTGTAGACACATGATCCTAACCAAAAGCCAGATATTAGGGCTTTGGGTTTCACAGCGTTATTTGCGCTGTACATAATGTTCAGATGAACAGTAATTTGGTGTGGATGAAATAAAAGAGGAATGGAAAATGGGTTAGAAAATATAAATAATCTAGGAAACGGGCTATTTATCTTTAAGATGGGAGATAAAAGATTGTACACCCGTGCTTGGAGAGAAAGGGAGAGAACCCTTTAATTCCAAGCCTCTGAAAACAAGGCTGGTTTACACTTAGTTAGTTTTAAGAATATACAGCTATGGTGTACGAAATTTTCATAATGAGTGTTCTAGTAAGCCTTAAGTAAGGGAATGTAACATTAAAGCAAAAACCTCAAAGGGAGACTACAATTAATTAGCGCCCCTTGCAGATTAAGTGAGCAGAGAGAAAAACTAACGCACGAGAAAAATGAGCATGGCGTAAACAGTACGGAACAAAAGCTCACTGAGTTGTTTACGTAGGAGAGGAGCGTGAGTTTTATGATCGGTGAATTGAAAGCGATGGACCAATCGTATTGACTGGAAAACAAAAACGGATGACGGGATGATGATTTGAAGGACAAAAGAAATTAGTCCTGGCAGAGAAGTTAACGAGGCAAGTCGTGTGTTGCCAGGCTCTCAAGAAGTGAAACAGTGAAACCTGTGGGTGACAGGAGTTTTCACAGATGAAGTAGCTAGATTTAGCATGATTAGCGGTAGCAAGTCTGGAGACTAGCATAAATTGTGTTCATTGAATTGTGTTAAACGTAGGATTAGCACATAGGGGTGATTTAGTAGGAGATGTGATAGGTACTTGGATTCATTTTGACACGGTAAGAAAGACTCTTGCTATTTTTATAGACTTTCAGTCAACTTATAACCAGAGGTTAATGATGCTCATGTTTAAAGGGGCATACCACAAGAACTAACATTGTAACAGGTACGACTGAAGAAAAATGAGTACGACAAAATCAAGTGTGGATAACATTTAATATTTAGCTGATAGCCAAGATGGGCTGTTGTATAAAGAGACATGCTCTCTCTCATTGAACAGTAAATCAGAAGTAGAGAGAAGAGATAATGGTGAATTTGATAATTATGATACAACTCAAATGCTCTCTCTCATTGAACAGTAAATCAGAAGTAGAGAGAAGAGATAATGGTGAATTTGATAATTATGAGACAACTCTGATGCTCTCTCTCATTGAACAGTAAATCAGAAGTAGAGAGAAGAGATAATGGTGAATTTGATAATTATGAGACAACTCGGGTGCTCTCTCTCATTTGATAGTAAGTATGAGGACGCCACAACAGCTGCACCAGACATGATTTGATTTTTATATATGAACTATGTATAGAAATTGATGTATTTTTATGAGTTAGGCCTGACAGGGCAGTTACAGGAGTTAAGGTGGAGAAATAGACGAAGAGAATAAATTGTAGGCCGACCACCTACGCATAAGTAAGAGTCTGCAGAAGAGGCAATAAATATACCTTTTGGAACATGTTGAATTAAGGGCTGGATAAATGAACATGAAATGGAGTTTTGAACCATACTCCTTATTGGAAAATGTCGGAACTTTAATTTTGTAAATAAATTTGTTATAAAGTTGAACCTACCACACAAGTTGACTTGATTTATAGAAGGTTATGGAGTGGGTGTGAGAAGTAAGGAGTAAAAGCACAAAATTAATATCATGGTACGCCACAATACGATCAGTAGTCGCTGAACAACAACAAGGAGGGAAGAACGGATCCTGGGTTATAAAAGAACCAAGCCATTACTCATTCAAGAATCACCACCTCTGGCGGTAATGGCCAGTGAAGAGATTATCTTACTTGAAAGATAAAGACAAAGATAAAGTCAAAGAGTTAGTCTGCCAGTTCGAGTAGATTAAGACTAGGCCTGCCTCAGTCGCCTAGTTATTTAAAGAAGACCCTGCACTGTCACATAATACTAATTGATGCCGTAACCAGTCCACGGCACTGTCACATAATACTAATTGGTGCCTTTTGGACCAGTCTTCAAATACACACCCAGGCACGGTCACATACGCTGCCTACTGTTTTGGGTAGTGAGACGAGTCACGCTATACAAACACTATCAAAACAAATATCACCACACCATCACCTTTCAACTCCTCAAGGAGCAGAGGAGTTCAACAATTTATGTCAAGCCTTCCTGTCCCCTACCAAAAGCTCAGGGTACTTCTATGTCTTCCGTATTCCCTTCATGTCTGTCTCCAGTTCTCTTCTCCATGTGTTCTTTGGTATTCCTCTGCCTCTCTTACCCTAGGGATGCCAGAACAAGGACTACATTGTAATGCTATCAACAGGTTTCCTCAATATGTGTCCTATCCATCGCCAGCGTCTTCTTCTCATCTCTTATTCCACTGACGGTTGTCTTGTTCTTGTCGTCAGTTCCACATTAGTGAAATGTCAACAACTTCAGTTCTTCTTATTCTTCTACTTCTTCTTTTACTTCTTCTTCAAGTACCATGCCTAGTGGCATAGCAGATCATGTCTCTCCACAGCTTCCGGTCTCCAGTACAATTAATCAATTCTGCTATTAACTTCTTTCCATGCCACGATGTCAAACTGCCCAGTATTTGCTCTCTTTGTCTTCCCCTATCTCTTTTTCCTGCAATCTTATCTGTTGTTGCGATATATTCGAGCTTTCCTCTTCTCATAACATGCCCCCCAAAAAGTGGATTGCTTCTTTCAAACTTGTGAAATAAGTTTCCTTTGCGTATTGGCCTCTTTCAGGGCATCCTCATTAAACATTGTGACTGTCCATGGTATTTTTAACATTCTTCTGTAAAACTACATCTCTGTTGTGACCGGATGGTCATAGGAAAAATACGATAGTAAATAATAACATCCCTAGATTTGAATTAATGGTTATAAGATAATAAAAGAAAGTATAATAACGTAAGATATAACTGACGTTAAGAACTTTATAGGAAACAGGCTATAAGAAATACAAGCCGTGGCTTAAACAAGTTAACGTTTTACAGTAGAAGCGGACTATAAAAAAAACTACGCCATAGTTTAAACAAGTCCGAACAGGTTAACTACTTAACATAAAGCTCATGCAAATTTATCTACTTAACATAAAGCTTATGCAAATTTGTCGCAAGACGCCGTTACTAATTTTAATAGGTAGTGCTGCAACGCGTGGCTTCAGACCAATAAAATAAATCGTAAGCTTTCGCATTGGAAAAGACTAACCAATGGGAAAGAGACTACTGGCGTGCACCCTCAACTATTTGGGTTTATAAGGAGACGATAGCATCATTTTCTAGGTGTGTTAGAGTGAGCTTCCAGCCTTACAGTGTTCCAGAAGTACTTAGCAGAGAGAAGCATCAGCACCAGACGTGTAAACGTGTGCCTATAGATTATCTTCTGTTGAGAGAAGACTTGCTACTAGTCATAATATAATTGATGACTATATTTCAGTGTGTTTTATTCAAACTGGAATTACGGGTTAGTAGAAATCGAGTTTCCTATCGGTATATTTTATTGTTACAAGAAATGAAATTGTGGAGGAACCAATTTTATGAAACTGGCGCATAAAGATATTGAAGAAGCTGAGGACAGACATATCCTCTTAGACAGGATCATTAACGAAGCAGAAGAAAACCAAGTCATTGAACCTCGACCACCCTTAATTGAGTTATCAGAAGAAGTTATAATTGGATTGAACGAGGTTTAAGAAAATGATATAAACCCAGCAGAAGAATGTGTAACATTACATTTTCACTCAGAAGAGTTAGAATATGAACCTGAAACGGAATTAACAGAGACTGAATTTCTCAGAGGAATAATCATAAGGCATGAACATGAAGAAGACAATGCTTTTGAACAACTATTAGATTTCTTAGGCTTTCAAGATGGAAGTTAACAGAGTTGAGAATTGTTTCTGTATTGATTGTTGCAGAACTGTTTCAATTCATTCAACGTTTTAACTGAAAGGCTAAGGCTTGTCAAGTACTTTCAGGTACATGCAGAAGAGTCACTGCGATTAATGAAGCAAAAGGATTTTAATAGATCAATCGAACAAAAGGATTTTAATTGATTAATAGAACAAAGGGATTTTAATCAATTAATCGAACAAAACGATTTCAATCGATTTATCGAACATAATAAGATTAATCAGTATCACCACTAATGAAGATCACACCATCTAACCTAAGTCCAGTAACTAAGAATCTGGGTTGCCCTATCCTCAATTAGTTTACCATCTCTGGCGATAAGCCAGCACCATCTTGAAGGAATCTTCATCAAGTGTCATCACCTTCACGGTTCCATAGAACTTATTTGGTACCGTGATCCCTGGTTACACTGTAGCCTCTAGTGGCTTCCCTACTTGTTTATTAATTGTCCATGACTCACTCCCATATGTCATGATCAGGGCCGGATTAAGCTAGTGCGGGGCCTGTAGCACTTGTTAAGAAAGGGGCCCTATATTTTTAAAAAATACAATAAAACAACACAAACATATTTGAACACATACATTTTTAATTTGCATAGTAATTATTATTATCAATTAATTCGTGCTTGTAATCCTATAAACTTGCCACTCATGTTGCTGGCGTTGTCATAACTTTGACCACGGCAGTCTTTAATATCAATGTCATTTGCCTTTAAAAAATTAAGTAGACTTTTAGTAAGCTGTTCAGCACTATGACCTTCCATATCCAAAAATGTCACAAATCTTTCAACTGGTCCAGATGGCAAAACATAGAGCAGAGTCAAAGTCAGCTGGTCCATATTAGATATATCTGGAGTAGAATCCAATGAAACGGAATAATACTTGTATTTCTTCACTTCACAGAGAATGTGATCCAGTATGCTGGATCCAATCAGATTGATGAATTCCTCACACGTTGTTTTAGATAGATATGATGTATGTCCAAATCCTTTGTTTGCATGAGTACTTATATGCACTGCCAGAAAAGGGTCAAACTTGGCCAGTAATTCTAACAACCCTAAGTAATTCCCGTTATAAGGGTACCCAACAATTTCATCACTGCCACGAAATGAAAGGCCTCGTTCTGCTAAAAACTTCACAACTTCAATTATTCGCTCTAGAAGTTTGTGCCAATACTTTTCTTGAATGTCCGTTTGTTTCACAAGATGGGAATCGACACGTTCACCTTTGTTTTTACGCATCAACAGTGCAATTAAACCTTGTCTATGTGAGGAGCTTTCTTCATGTCGACGCAATAGATTGCTTGCATTTTTCCAGTCATTAAACCCTTCCACAGTAAACTTTGATGAACATTCTGAACTCATAAGCTTGCGTGGGAAACAGAATAGGCGCCCTTTACTTTCTGAATAGCATAACCATTTTCTTGCATGTTGCTTGTTTGTAAGTTTATGAATATGTGTAAAATAAGACTTCTGACAGTATAGTCTTCTTTCAGTGTCATACAATCGCACGGATGAAGAGAAGGCACTATCAACATGTTGACATTTTTCACTTCCCTTGGATATGCAATATTCACGCTCACAGTCATCTATATTGTTCGGCCAGTCACCAATATCATTAGAGTACTTCTTCGTTTCACTTATTCTTTCACATTCAGCCTCAGTGTATACTGGGTTTTGCTGTATGTTTTCTGCTGCACAGCCTGCACTAGTACTAGTTGTTCCTGTACTTCCAGCTTCAGCGGTAAGAGTACCACCACCATGAACATCAAAATATTCTGTCAGCTTACGTGTTTTTTATATCATAAGTTGATGTCTTCTTTCTTTTTCTTCCTTCGCTTTACGTTTTTCACTTCCAGAAGCATAATTACGTCCAATATCTCTGTGTCTACTGCTCATTTTTTTAGTTTTCTAACCTTACAAATCTTACTTACTTAGTCGTTCCCCTTCTACCGTGAGGTGTAGAGGTTTGGAAGAGAGAGCGCCAGACTATCCTATCGGCTGTCTTCCTCCTGGCCTGGTTCCATTCTAGTCCTCGATCCTTCAAAGATTGTCTAATGTTGTCCTCCCAGCGGACTCTGGGTCGTCCTCGGGGTCTGGATCCTTGGCTCTTTGTTTCCCATGCTTGTCGTGGTATCCGATCTTCTCCCATTCTGCAGACATGGCCAAACCATCTTAATTGGGACTGTTCTACTTGGGTCTGCAGGGGGTAGGATTTAAGGCCTTGACGTATCGTCTGGTTGCGTACCATGTCTCTTCTTGTTACTTCAACCACCTTCCTCAGATACCTCATTTCTGAGGTTTGGATCTGGCTTTTATGGGTTGTAGTCATTGCCCATGACTCGCATCCGTATGTCAAGACTGGGACATAGGTGGAGCGGTATACAGCCATCTTCGTTTTCTTACCAACCTCTCTCTTGCTGAGGATTCCTCGATTTATGGCCTGAAAAAGTCTCCCAGCTGCTGCTTTTCGAGTGGCCAACTCTTCTTTGATGCTTACAAATCAAGAAATTTTAATCAAGATCGAAAGAGAGTGCGAGCACGCCGTATACCTCAATTAAAACAGGAAGTTTCCGTTTCCTAAATTCTAGTTTTTATTGTTAATGCAAATTCATTTCACAAAGAACGAAACAAAATTAGAGGGGCAGTCGCCCAGAGCCAAAAAAGTGGCTTCCGTCCAAACGAGACCAAATTTTCAACGCCACTTAAATGGCTTCCGTCCGCAAACAGTTAAGATTAAAATAATGAAGAGTCACACTAAGTCACCCTCTTATGCTCTTTCTCTCACAATTTCGTGACACCAAATGAAAAGGCGCTAAAGATGGCATAAATCACAAGATCATTGGTTTAACGCTCGTATTTTTTTTTTCTTTCTCTCTAACCAGCGGCACTCGAGCTTTCCAGCTCTTTTGGCCCAATGACATGTCATTGCGAGGCTGGGGGGTCAGTGGACTTTCCTTCCAACCCGGTCAGGAGCTTCGCTCCTTCCCATTACGCTCGTATTAGAAGATGACCAAAAAATTATGTACATATTTATTGGCGCGGGGCCCCTAAAAGCGCGGGGCCCGTAGCATATGCTACTTGTGCTACTACGTTAATCCGGCTCTGGTCATGACTGGTTCTATATAAAACTGAAGAACTCTTTCTTACTTCCATAGACGAAGAATTGTTGCATAAAATACTCTTCATTTTATAGAGTGCTGTTTTTGCCTGATCTATTCTGCTCTTCACTTCTGAGATGCATCTTCCACCCGTTGTTTATATTGTGCCCAGGTATTTGAATCGAATGACCTGTTTTAAAACTGTTCCAATTACTTTGATAATGCATTCTGTGAAAGCCTTTTTCTTTGAGACGACCATTACTTCTGTCTATTTGCTATTAAGGCTGAGGCCTTTATTTTCCCTTTCTGTCACTATTGTGTCAACCATTTCCTGCAAGACCTTTTCACTTTTTTGCCATTAAGACGGAATCATTAGCGCATCTCAAGTGGTTATGTTATCAATCCTTCTATTCTACGCAAATATCCATTCATAAAAGTATGTAGCGTTTTGGTTGTTATTTCTGTTGTTCTTCCTGTTTAAGAGCCATACAATAGGAGTGATTTGACCTTTGCACTGAACATTCTGATGTATGTGTTGGACCTGATTTTATTTTCTTTTGATCTCCATACATTTTCTTATTTCTTCTTCGATTGCTCTCAAATAACCACATCTCTCTCTCTCATATTAAAGCTGACAGTCCGTCTCGGGTCTCTCTCTTGGAAGGGCAGAATGTTAGACGGGCCTGCGCGCCCAATTCTTAACCCTTCGAAAATAAAGTTCGTTCGTTCATCACCATACAGTATCTCCCATGAAAGCTCCTCTAGCCTAAATGTTAATTATATCATTGACTGTCCCCCCCCCCCCCAGCTGTGTCTATATTGCTGCCAAGGTGGTCGCCTCGGGTAGTTCCCTGGGATCTTGTATGAGACAAAGAAAGAATACGACCACTGCACACTCAAGCATGTCGTACCAGACGACTAATATGAAGTTGTGTATGGGGCTGGCAAATGTACGTTAACTCTTTGACTCTGGAATTATTTTCCAACCTGTACGGTAATGTAAATTCGTGATAGACTAAAAGCAACTCTCAGAGCGTTGTTTTGGCACGGGTGTCAAATCTGACCAACGCTCTGAGAGTTGTTCCAGAGTCAAAGAGTTAAAACAAATATCCACAGCAATCACTGCTGCAAGATCATTTGAGTGCTTGGAGCAGGTTTCCTGCAAGGGCACCAGTTGAGTGGTGGCTCCATGCTTTGTATAGAGCGCACAGGAAAATAATGATGGGGATATCTTAGGGAGACACTGTTATCAGTTCTATTTCTACAGATTTATAGACAATATTCTTTTAAATATTATGCAAACCAGTTGTGTTTTCAAATTCCATTTTATTTAATGTAAATAATACATCTTTTACTCACATAAAAAATTGAAAAAACATGCAGATACAACAAAACTCATATAATCGATGTTCAGTGAATCTATCAACCAGACAATAATGTATATCGACAGAATATATGACAATAACATGGGGCTAGCAACTTGATCATAATTTTAAAATATTCTACAGAAACTAATACTGCAATAGCAGAATGACTGTTTTTGTGCTGGCTGTTTTTGTAGAAACCAGTGTTATGGTGGCTAAATGCTTCTTAAAGAAGTGAACATAGAAATGATGATGATTATTAGTGCTGAGGATGACTAATGATA
Source organism: Oreohelix idahoensis (assembly GCA_024509875.1). Lineage (NCBI taxonomy): Eukaryota > Metazoa > Mollusca > Gastropoda > Stylommatophora > Oreohelicidae > Oreohelix > Oreohelix idahoensis. The sequence continues at coordinate 636,449 of JAMPIV010001350.1, read as the reverse complement.
ATGGTGATGATGATTGATGAAGGTGAGGATGATTGATGATGATAATGATTGTTAAGGGCTTATGAATGTGCCCGAGTTCTGTATTTTTGTTAGGGGAATTTGTTTATCATTTAATCTATTCGAAGTTGTGAAATCGGCTCTTTTGAACATTGTTAGTTTTGGCTTGAGTCTTTATATTTTCTACTGGCCACTGCTCTTAGTAACCAGTTGTTCAAAATCTAACATCAACATGATAACGATTTGGGTCGAATGCAGAAGTGAACTTGAATTATTAAATAGACACCTTGATTTTGACGACTTGCTCGTTTAATATGACGAAATTATATATTTTAACATCACTGCACAACAATGGTTCCATGTTTGTTCATTATCATTTTTGCAAAGACATTCTCTCTAAGTTCCATTTTCATTTATTCAATACTGTATTCTGCATTTAACGTTTACGTCAATATTTCTTACTTCATTTCCATTTTTCAACCTTATTCATTTACTCCGATATATCTCATAAAATATCTTCTAGTTAATAATAAACATCTCCATTTGTCGGGGGATTTGGCGTCCCGAAATAACAATCATTTTATCTCATATTTTATCTCCTCAAATAAACATCTCCGTTTGTCGGGGAATTTGGCGTCCCGATATAACAATCATTTTATCTCATATTTTATCTCCTCAAATAAACATCTCCGTTTGTCGGGGGATTTGGCGTCCCGATATAACAATCATTTTATCTCATATTTTATTTCCTCAAAAAACATCTCCGTTTGTCGGGGGATTTGGCGTCCCGAAATAACAGTCACTTTCCATGATATCATATTTAAATTCAATAATTAATTAGAACACTTTCACTTACTGAAGATTCTATAGATACACATTAAGAATCCACTTTCAATAAAGGCTTATCAGCCATCTGCCAAAACACATGGAGAGGCTACGGCGTCACACATCCAATTACCCTCCTTCGTCATACTTAGATACTCATCTCCTAGTGACATTTTACTCTGCTCTCATCCCTGCAATGTTCAGTTGAGGTACGACATGGTGCCAATAAAACCCGGTTTTTATAATAATTCGCCATGGTTAATTTCCCACCATGAAGTGGCCTCAACAATGATGATGATGATGATAATGATGATGATTGATGATGATGATAATGATGATTGATGATGATAACGATGATGATAATGATAATGATGATTGATAATGATGATGATTGATGATTGTGACATATTATGAAAATAGCTTTCATCTATCTATTTCTTTATCTACACTTTCTTTTACCAAACTTTCACCTACGCCTGTTTCGATAACATAAACCATTCTAACGCTCAGAGATCGGGCCCTTTTTCTAATTTAACAAGCATTTTATTGCTGTTCGCTATTTTTCTTTGATGATGTTCACCCAGCAGACCTATTAGTTACGCTGAGCGTGGTATCTGTAATTTATTCTTAACTCCAGCGATTGAAAATCGTGTAATAAGATCAGACAGCGATCAGAGCAGATAAGTTTGGAACAAAGGGGCAGACAATTTTTATTACCTTCCCCTGAATCCGTTCGCTTAGAAAGGTAATTAAACACAGCGAATTGCCAGATCAAAAGACATTGCTCGCTGGAATGGCCATACGAGCAGAGACGTGTAAAATTTGCACTGATTAGCAAATTACGTTATGCCTGATTGTGGTTTTCGGCTCTAGCGTGAAGAACGGCTTTGATTTACACATAATCCGAAATCTGAACGAAGATTCCCCGTAGGTGCTAACATCTGGCAGAGAGTCTGGGTTTCGGTCTATAGTGTTCATTTCTTTGATTTCGGTCATATATATATATATCCGAGCATTCTAACTCAATTTATCCAGTACCGCCAGAATTCCAGAGAACATCTAGCTTTCGATTCTAAAGATCTCTTATAATAGAAGTATAACTTAGTTTTCGATTGGAGATCGTTTATTTCTGGCTTGTGGTAATTATTATACTAGTAGTTTGAGTGATTTAACTAGTTAAATCGTCAATTATATTTCTCTAAAATTTTTGTGCAGAGTGATTTACTAGATAGGTCCGTCAATTATATTTCTCTAGGTTTTACTGTGTTACAGTGGCTAGCAGAACAGATAATAATTTCTAGCTAAACTCTTCCAGTTATAATATAAATTTTATTAACTGCTAGTAACCAGTCAGAGAATATTTTAACCAACTAAGTAAATGCACCGATTCATCATGAGTATTGACGAAATATGTATTTATTTCTAATTCATGACGACTGATTTTTGTTAAATGACTGGAAATTATTTTACGGAAGTTTTTGAACGATAAGACAAGCTCTAAGCTTGTAGTTTATAATTTAATGTTAAATAACCGAAGTGGATAAATATATTCTATGTAAGGATAGGATTGTGTATACTATATTATGTTAAGTATTTGTATCTTCTCTCTTTATACAGTATTTGGGTCAAACCCTAAACCTTACCAGCGGCTTCCATATGAAACTGAGAATAACTTTTTACAAAAGGACATTCTGATATAAATATATCGGGTTTTCAAGGTGACCTGTCTGGCCTCGTGTTTTACACCCAGAAAGAGACAGAGTACCAACCCACAGAATATTAAGAATAAATTGTAACTGGACTTATAGAATATCCAGATTTCTTTTCCCAAGTTCATGTACATTCAGCCTGTGTTGGCGACATAGTCAACCCTTGACTTTACCTGAATAACAACCATTGTGTTGTGAAGAAGATCTATCCTGAACAGATTTATTTACCTGGCACCCGATCTAACGATTGAAGATTCCAAGCTACTGTACACTGTGAACATTAGATCTCTTAATTATTTTACTACCTGGACAAAAAGTGAAGTGACATTTCCAGCATCCTACTACCAGTAGCGAATCAAGCGTTTCCCATCATTTGATTAAATTAGTCTTTGGAGAAACTGGGGCTTGATTCGCCAATAACCAAACCTTTGATGGGCTGTGTGTACCTTACGATTGTTCCAGATGTTGTGAAAGCACCGATTAGGTAAGAGTGACTGGTTGTGATCACAGGTCTGTCAGAGCGAGTGAAAGCCGGGATGAATAATTCTTTCATTGTATACCTCATGTACTAACTTTGTATTTTTTGTGTGCAAGTTTTGCTAATGCTGTCTCTATCAGAATAGATTAACGTATAAACTCTGTTCTTTATTGTAGAGAGAAATCCTAGACCATAGCGTATACACCTGTGACTCTTTTTGGGGTTAATAACTTTTCTCTAACGGGATCTTGTCTCAACAGAGGGAGGGAGGATTACACATATGAGTCTATTTTCTTGATTAATTCATTAACTTATTTGTATTTGATTTGATATTCAAAATTTATATCTGTTGTGAAGTTTCTTATGATAAATAAAATTTACATAAACTTTATTTACGTGTGTTGGGCAGCTTGGCCCCCCCCCCCCCCCAAAAAAAAAAATAAAATAAAAAAAATCCCTATTCCATAGCTATAGTTTTCACGTCTGTGCGTTTAATTGTCGTCACGTATCTGTGGGTGTGTAGAGGTGAGTGGTTTAATATATATATATATATATATATATATATATATATATATATATATATATATATATATATATATATATATATATATATATATATATATATATATAGGGAAACTGTCCGATGTAAGAATCTCAGTCGTGACCGATAGGCTGGATAGATTATCTCTAAATCCAGGGACAGACTTTACCTTTCACCATTTCACTCGTGAAAATCTATTTCTTTACCTTATCTCCCACTGAGCTATTACCTGTGCTAGTTCTATTTAGACGGGACCATAATTGATCATAAATTCCTATTAAAAAATATACGACAATGATGATAATGATGATTATAATGATAATGATGATTGATGATAATGATGATGATAATGATGATGATGATGATGATGATGATGATGATGATGATGATGATGATGATGATGATGATGATGATGATGATGATGATGATGATGATAATCATGATAATGATAACGACATCAAACAAATCTCCAACAGCAACACACAGCAAAAGTTTAGTGCACATTATTTATAACGTTGGAGAGTCCTATTATAGAACCAAACCCGTCATACTACTTATTCTTACAGCATCAGATCTACCTCCTTATTGGCCTCCTTTTTTTGGTGAGGCGTTCAACCTAGACGCAAGGTCCGTCGGTTACTTCAGGGCGCATGTCCAAATATAAAGACCATATGGTCTGATCTAGTTCAAGAGACTTGATGATTCGATGTTTCATTAGATCTGACTTGAAAATTCTTGTTACCATTCGTAGAATTAGATGTGACTTTTAAAATGAAAATTAGATAACATTATTATAAAATATTGGCGATGGATAGGACATAAATCATTAAAATCGAGGAAATCTGTTGATAGCATTACGAGGCAGTTCTTGTTCAAGAGTCCTCCCGATTTCATAACAAGGACAGCATTGCAATACTATAATTCTACTCCTTAAGTCTATACAAATGTTTTCCAATCGTTTTCTCCATTAATATATCGTGTTCTTATATCTGACACTTGATCCATGTAGATATTTCTATAAGAAGTCATGAAATAATTCACAATTTTATTAAGACTATTCCCATTTGCGCAGAGATTAAGGTCTTTAAACACAAGTGCTGAGTCAATTCATAACGACTCAGTTCCCCGTGGAGTAAAGGCCCACAATAATTACTGAGGTAATAGTTATATTCTCTCTTAACCTTTCTGCTAAGTTTTCTTCACTTAATTTCTTCTAAATATTGTGCTTTATTTTTTCCCTTGGTTACTCTTTTGTCTGTGCTTGTTCAGTGCTGGGGGCGATTTATGGTTCATGTCTTCTATGTGTCCTTGATTTGTTTTCAGTTGCTGGGCGATAATTATTTCTTTGATTGCTTTAACATCTTTGCTCATGGCCTCATTCTGGACTCGAAGTTCACGCATCTCTTTCCATTGCTGGCTCATTACATCTCGCATTTTTTCTATCTCATTTCTTACTATCTGCTTGACCTGTGAAGAGAGAAAAATGGATTTAATTATCATTTAATGTTGTTATTATTGTCTGCACAATCATCATATTAGCCATCATCATTCAAGCTGACCCCCCCACCATGAGTGTGAGTTAATTAATACTCTAAATTAAGGCTGTAAGTAGGCTTAGGAAAAAAAAATCAGAAAAAAGTTCACCGCTGAACTGCTCATCAGATGGTCGGTTAACCGGATAAACGTTGATAATTTATAATTGGTGTGAATGTCTTGGTAGGTACAGTGTGATCGCGATTTACGCGACATCAAATTACGCGAATTCGAAATAAAAGAGCTATCTAGAGGTACATAAATCTTAGCCCTTTAACATGAAATAAAGTTTCTTTTATTCGTCTGAAGCAGATATGGGCAAGCTCTCTTTAACAACACATAAAGTTTACGTTATTCATCTGAGATAAACAAAGCACAGGTATTTAACACGATAACGTATGTTATTCATTAAAGGTAAGTATAGCATTGCGATTTAACATGACATACAGTTTTTTTCTCGTTCTTTAGCTAAATCTAATGACAGTGGCTGGTAAAACATCCTAAGGCTCTGAATGAGAGAACATCCAATACCATAATTCCCGCCGGAAGTACTTCGGTCGGTCGGTCACTCACATTTTGCACACCGTCCTTTGCGCACGTTTTCTGCTTTCGGGAGAGTACATTAACTTTCGACCACAGCTAAGGGGGTGCAACTGTGGTTGAAAGTTAAACAATAATTGTATTGTTTCCCCTTAAATGTACTCTCGCGGAAATAGAAAAGTGTGACGGTGTGCATTAAATCAACAGACAATCAAGAAACTCTTCTGTCCAGTTTCATTCGGGATACGGATTTAACTCATCCTTTTTCTTAAAAATAACCTTAAAATGTAAGTTTCTGATTGTGTCTTCAAGACAAAATTTTAATTTAAAGCATTGCAGACTTATTATTATGGATCAACATGATAAGATGGCTAAAATGAAGAGATGATCGCGTCATTCACAGCGAGCAAGCGAGACTATAGAAGAAACAGCAATATAATACGTGTAACAGAAACAACACATTATAATTAAAAACCTGCCAATTTTGGCGGGTTGTTGCTAGTTTAATAATAAACAGTAACTTATTCAGGCAAATAAAACGGTCGTGAACAAGAGAAGCGCACGGATAGTAGCATAAGAAGAAGCATTTAATATAATATATATATAGAGGCGCTAAGCAGTGACTCCATACGACAACGCCTAGGTAGAAAGAAATTTACCTGTAATGTTTGGCCACTGGCAAGAAGACCGCGAAAATGTGTGTGTGTGTGTGTGTGTGTGAATGTGTTTGTTTTGTTGTTGTTGTTGTTTGTGTTGTTTTGTTTATTTATATGTTTGTTTGTTTGTTTTTTTAACCGTCTCCTATTTTATTTCAAGCTTACTGTTTGGTTAGTGATCATCGAATATAATCCCATACACATTTTTTATTTACTCCATGAATTAAATATAATCGCCCCTGTAGTTCCCTGGGGTGTCTGATGGAACTAAGAAATAATAGGACCAATGATCCCTTAGGCTCGTACAATGCTACTAATATTAGGTTGTACATGAGGCTGGCAACCTCACGATATCAAACAAATTGATACAGAAACTGTCGTTACAAAACCATGTGAATGATCGATGCAAGCTTCCAGCAAGAAGGTCAGCTGTAGTGGTGGCTCAATGTTCCATAAGGAGAGAAAAAGAAAATGGTGATGAAGAATGAATTTAAAATATTACAATCCTCTGGTGTTTTTTTTTAAAGAAACATCTGGCATTTACCATGGGACAATGGGAGAACAGTCACTTACTCAGCTGTTGCACACCTTAGTAATTGTTGAGAGCTGCTCTGGGGCACATAAACTCCAATTACTCTTTCGGTGGTGTTTGTGTACCACTGAGCGCTCTTAATGAACGCATTTTGTTGCGTCTTTGGTGGATGACGTAAGGTAGTTGAGAATAGTGATGTATGCTTGGCTACAAGGTTTTTGGTGAGACGATCTCGTTGTGGTCAGACGTGTCCAGATGCTTGTGACTAACGTGAATTTTTCTTAGATAAATAAATATTTGTCCAGCTATAAACGTGGACATGGAGACGAAAGTATTATGTATCAAGAGGATACAGGGATCTATCATATACATACATATTCATGTGCTATTCGTCAATTGTGCCAAAATGAAAACTATAAATGTTTGGGCAATCTGCAGAGTCTTCAATGTTTTGTTATTAAGTTGTTTTATGCGGCAGGCTGTTCACTCTCGCAAGCGAAATATATGCAATTTAGTTCAATTCAAAACCAACAACCAACCTTCAACAGTACCATAACCGATAGCGACAGACCCACATAACAGGTTGATGCAACAATTAGAGCTGTAGGCAGGTTTACGTTACTCACCCTGGCTAAGTCGTCCTTGAATTTAATTTGAGCATTCCCTCTGTCGATCTCAAGATGGCGCAGCTTACTGCCTTGCGTAGCCAACTTCTCATTGGCTATAGACAACTCTCTCTCTAAAGTGAGCAAGTGTGTTTTCAAGTTGCTCACCTTTGATATGAAAAATAATTATATATAAGATTTTTAAAGTCTTGCGACCACTTAACTTGTTTATTTTATTTTTGGTAAATAAATAAAAGTGTATACAAGTATTCGTATAACAGTCTAGGGAGTGGATTCTTAAATTATTTTGCCCTACATCTCTCTTGAGAGTGAATTTAATGTTCACATACTATCCTACCGCAAATTATTTATTGAATCAATCAAGATTTAATTAAAAGGTTCTTGTGCGTTTATTCACCGGTTAAATCAAATTGTGGATATTTATTACCCAAACCGATCACCGTACTCTTTCTTGACTGAAAAAGTGTCATTGTCCTCTCCCCCCTCCCCCGTTGCTTAGAATTTTTTTTAAAACACGCCTGCCGTTCGTAAGGTTGTAGTCACGTAGCACATTCTGCCGTAGGGGAGTGAAGTGTTATAGACTTCGATGTACTGGGTCCCAGCTTTATGAGGTGGGGTGGCCTGTTCCCTTCCTCGCTGCCGTTGCCTTCTCTAACTCAAGATCAGAGGCAGGTACCCTTTTACAGCTGGTTAGACTGATGCGTGACACCTGTTCCCTTCCTCGCTGCCGTTGCCTTCTCTAACTCAAGATCAGAGGCAGGTACCCTTTTACAGCTGGTTTGACTGATGCGTGACACCTGCTCCCTTTCTCGCTGCCGTTGCCTTCTCTAACTCAAGATCAGAGGCAGGTACCCTTTTACAGCTGGTTTGACTGATGCGTGACACCTGTTCCCTTCCTCGCTGCCGTTGCCTTCTCTAACTCAGGATCAGAGTAAGGTACCCATTTACAGCTGTTATGGAGTGTTAGAGACTTCACCATACTAGGTCCAGCATCGAGAGATGGGGTCTACCTAGCTATAAATGGGTACTTAACTTTGAGTTAGGGAAGGAAAAGACAGCGAGGAAGGAAACTGGTCTCCCCACCTCTCGATGCTGGACCTAGTATGGTGAAGTCTCTAACACTCCATAACCAGCTGTAAATGGGTACCTGACTCTGATCCTGAGTTAGAGAAGGCAACGGCAGCGAGGAAGGGAACATGTGTCACGCATCAGTCAAACCAGCTGTAAAAGGGTGCCTGATTCTGATCTTGAGTTAGAGAAGGCAACGGCAGCGATTTCCCTTGTTTCCTTTGTACCGTTAACTTGTAGAACTGATTCAATTCCGTTCTATTGGTTTATAAACTTTTTTTTTTTTAAATACGGGGGGGGTGGGGGGGAAGGGGGGGGGGGTTGAGGGCGGGTCTGTCGTAAGCGTGTCAACTATGAATGCAAGAGAAACGCTTTTTTTTTAACTTGCCTCCCAAATCACAATGTGAAATCAACATTTTCCAGTCAAGAAAAAGTACGGTTCTCAGTTTTGGTAATAAATTTCCAGAATTTGATTTAACCGGTGAATAAACGCACAAGAACCAATTAAAATGTTATTACATACATTTTATTCCTAGCCAGTTCCTCGCATACTCAAAGAACATTATAAAAATAAATTAATGTCTTTAACGAAATTACTTTTTCTGCTTTACGTCAATAAGGACAGAAATGCCAGGGACGATTTTGAAGAGCGCCTAGCACATGTCATACTCGGCAACCAACCGATTTCTGGTTTATCACTTTCTCAGTTCTGCTTCATGTGGTACATTCTCCTCTCATTTTTATTTTATTTATGTGAAAATTTGGTACACTCTCCTTTCATTTATATTTTATTAATTTGATGGTTTGGTACATTTTCCTCTCATTCTATATTATTTATGTGATAATTTGGTACATTCTCCTCTCATTCTATTTTATTTATGTGATAATTTGGTACGTTCTCCTCTCAGTTTATTTTATTTATGTAATAGGAGACCTAGAAACTGGGTTTAATACCTCATTATAATGCAGCGCTCCATATTACCATTTATTTTGCTGTAATATGTCTGTCTGTGGTAAATCATGTTTTTGCACGGGTTTTAACTTATATTGAACGCTGCATATTTAATACGTCACCAGTTGTTAATGACGTCACGCGTTTTGCACTAATTTATGCTAACGGCTAATATTCTTGGCCTTTCGTTACTTGTAGTCTTCATGGTAAGACGTGTTTTATTCAAGCTCCTAGTGTTGCGGAGGATATTGTATTTTACGTGGCATGTATTTAATCTTCGAAGGCCGCCACTATATTACCTAATATGACTCAGAACTTAGCGAGAAGTTCCATATATTACTGAAGAAAGTATTCCAGTATATTTTACATTCACGTCGTTTGGTCCACATTACTTGGGTGGTATGCACAGTACAGCGGCCAGAACTGAATGGTTGAGACGAGACTGATGAAGGATTCTATATATATATATACCATGCCTACGATGTTGCTGCTCCTGATGTGAAATAAATGTTTATGATATATTGTGGACCCTCCACCTGACGACTTCAGTTCTTCAGCCATTGATGTCCTGTATGATCATACCCGTCTCCATTCGTGTATGTCAGTACGATGCATGTACATTTTTTATGATGCTATATTTTATGATCAACTAATACTACAAGAAGAGAACCCCCACGTAACAGGGAGACCAACAAATATTCCATTATCCTTTATGCAGAAAAAAATATACAGATTTGGTCAGTGATACATATTTCAAACCACACAATCATCATCAATAACCCTCACCTAACAGCTCCGGTCGGAGCACATGTCCTCAATATAAACATGCTTAGCCGACCTCTTCTTTGCAACCCATTCATCATCTGTCCATGTATCATTTATCCCTTTTATGTCCGTCTGTAGTTCTCTTCTTTGCCACACATTCACCAACTGTCCATGTATCAATCAATACCCTTTAGCTCCCCGAGGAGCATAGGCCTTTAACAATCACATGCCAAGTCTTCCTGTCCCGTGCCATCCGCTCAAGTTCTTTCCTTGTTTTCCTCATCATTTTCAGCTCTGTATCCAGCTCTCTTCTCCATGTGTTTTTTGTCTACCTCTGCCTCTCTTTCCCTGTGGATTCCAGAACAAGGAATGCCTTGTAATGCTATCAACAGGTTTCCTCAATGTGTGTCCTATCCATCGCTAGCATCTTCTTCTCAACTCTTGTTACACTGGCACTTGTCTGGTTCTTGTCATCAATTCCACATGTGTGACTTTGTCATACCATTTCAGTCCTTATATTCTACGTAAGCACCCGTTTGTAAAAGTCTGTAACTTTTTGGTTGATGTTTTTGTTGCTCTCCATGTCTCAGAGCCATACAATAGGACTGACTTGACATTTGAGTTGCAGATTCTTATTTTCGTGTTGGACTTGATTTCTCTTGATCTCCATATATTTCCCAATGCAATGAAAGCTCCTCTTGCTTTTTGTATTCTTATTTATATCATTGTCTAGTCCTCCGACTTTGTCTATATTACTACCAAGATATGTGTAAGATTCTACATCCTTTAGTGGTGTTTCTTCAAGTTCAACCTTGGTACCATTTCTAGCATTTGTTCTCATAATCTTTGTCTTGTCCCTGTGTATTTTCAGGCCACTTGTTGTGACCTCATCGAAAATTTTCTTTTTCTCTTGCATCTGATTATGGTTATGAGACAGAAGAGCCAAGTCATCTGTAAAATCCAGACCATCAAGCTGTTTAGTCAGATTCCACTAGATTCCATTTCTGTTGTGTGATGTCAATGTAAAGAAGTAAGAAGAAACATCAAAAGAGACAAGAGGAATTATATTGAAGAGTTGAAGCAGAGGAAGCTGCTGCCAAAGGAAATACGAGGGTTCTGTACAACAACACAAAGAAGCTAACAGGGAGATATAAGCAAGCAAATGGCCTCATAAAAGATAAGAATGGAAAATTCCTTAGTAATATCCAAGAACAAATGAAGAAATGGACAGAACATTTGAACCGTTTAGGATAAGAACGGAAAACAGGGATGCCTCTTGTCTCCATTTCTTTTCTTACTAGCAATAGATTAGGTTATGAAAACATCGACATCGTCCATGTATCCTTTATCCCTGTTATGTCTGTTTCTAGTTCTCTTCTTTGCCACCTACTTACCATCTGTCCATGTACCCTTTATCCCTTTTATGCCTTCTCTTCTTTGCCACCCATTCACCATTTGTTCATGTATCCTTTATTCCTTTTATGCCTTCTCTTCTTTGCCACCCATTCACCATCTGTCCATGTATCCTTTATTCCTTTTATGCCTTCTCTTCTTTGCCACCCATTCACCATCTGTCCATGTATCCTTTATTCCTTTTATGCCTTCTCTTCTTTGCCACCCATTCACCATCTGTTCATGTATCCTTTATTCCTTTTATGTTCTCTTCTTGGTGTTTTTTTGTCTAGTCTCCTTCTATTTCTATTACTTGGGGATTTCAGAACAGGGACCACCCTGTGAAGCTGTTAACTGGTTTTTCTTAATGTGTGTCTGGTCCTATCCAACACCAGTCTTCTCTCCTCTCCTCACCTCATGTACCAATGGTGTTTGTCTCGTTATTTCCGCATTAGTCATTTTGTCACATGATTTAAATGATTGTATTCTGCACGGGCACCCATTTATGAAAGTCTGCTTATTCAGCTACATAAGGACAAAAATTATTGAATTAATTAAATGAAGGAGCAATAAGCTCACAATAAAATTCTTACTTCCTCTCGAAGCTTTACAATTTCGATGTCCTTTTCACTGCATGCTGCTTCCATCGTCAGCGGAGCGTTTGGTAGCAGGTCTAGCTGACCTAAAGGGAACATTAGGTTTTCTTAATGTTACATGATGGATACATGAACAGTAACAAGAAACTTCTCAGACTACAGCTGGGAAACGGTTATACAGCTGGGAAAAGGTTATACAGCTGGGAAAAGGTTATTTCAGAAAAGAAGAAACTTACTGTGCAGGATGTCTTCAAGACAATAATATAGAACATTTCTTGTTAAAATGTAAGAGGTATGAACAAATGAGAATTCCAATATTAGATTATTTGCAGGCATCAAATTTACCTATAAATATAGAAGAGGTGTTAAGAATAGACAGACCTAGGGAACTGCATAATATAGTCAAACAGTATTTAACAAGAACAAAAGTTAATATATTGTAATTTTGAGGGTGAAGGTCTGATGCTGTTCTGACAATATAAATGACTTTAAACGGGTGAAAGTCAATTAAATATATGTTAAAGTCAGTTAGTCAGTTATATAACTGGAACCACCAGGCCTTTACACCCATCCCCCTTAATATAATTCTTGTTCGCAGTTTCTGTTTGATTTTGTTCAGTTTTACCTCGTTTTTGTTTGTTTGGATTTTTTTTAAACATACAAGCATGATTGGTGATTGTGATTTGCCCTATTCATAATGATTTGACAGGTGTGATGCCATTTCTCATATCGGCAGTTGTTCATATTATTTGGATTTGAAAACAATATATATCCTAATTATAACCCATCAGAGGTTGAACGGGATATTTTTCATCATTAATTAAAAAAACACAAAAAAACATGAACATACTGTCGAGGGACGCGAGTAATTCTGCATTTGAATTCCTAAAACCTATTGCCGTTATTTTGTCGATAAATTTCTCAAGGCATGAGAAAGCAGTCGGTTGTCTATACCCATTGTCCAAACCAGACATCGTTTTTTCATCAGTCGTGGGAAATCACCCAATTTTACAGGGAATGTTTACATAACAATGAGACAGTACATCAACAGACCATCGACGAACAATAAGGAGTAAACGCCACTACGTCTCGGATTGTGTTTACCCAAGGCCAGTAATCTACAAGTATTATTTCGGCTAGTAACAGAACATAATGGTGGTCAGTCAGACTTCACGGAACAAGCGAAGTAATACTGGATTAACGGAGACGCAGAGTCTGAGCGAAGATCAACATGAAAGGAGTAAAGAATACGTCATTATAGAAAGACTATTAAAGGCTGCACAGACATCAGACGGACAGGAGACGGATTGTCGAGGCTAAGCAAAATAAGAAAAGCGATCATAGCAAAACATTACAGAAACTTTACTGAGTAATGGGGACCGGTCGACTAACTAAAGTAATGACGAATGGAGCTTCACATGACATCAGAAGCGAACACGGGAAATCGCCAGCGGCGATTCGGACCCAATAAAACCAAACGAAATTGGTCGCTCAGCAATGGTAAGAGAAATCATTCCGCCAACCTACTTGGTTCTATATTTCACGAGGAAGAGTCAGGACTTGTGTCAGTGAATTCTTTATATGGACACCAAGGTTAGTGTACTATAGTTTGTACATCATTAATATACATCTATTTTAATTCCAGTTATATATATATATATATATATATATATATATATATATATATATATATATATATATATATATATATATATATATATATATATATATATATATATATATATATATATATACATTTTTTCCATTAATACAACACTGTAAATACCAGTCACGTTTTATTATAATATTATATTTTACACTAATAAGTACAGGCTGCAATAAACACCGTGCAGAGAATTATTGGAGTTATAAGATTGCACAGTTTCCAGTCACTATAACGAAGTAAATACAAGACACTTTTATTTTGCTCGTTACATTACCGGTAAACATTGCAGTAAACACCGCGCAGTCAGTCATTGTAGTGATAAGATTTCACATACAAGAACACACCACATGCGTAACATAGATTACGGGGTACTTATAAGGGTTTGTCATTTTATCCATCGCAGTGGTAGAGACAAGGGACCGTGAGAGATAACTCAGCCTTCGTCTTACTACCCTGTTGGCGAAAATCACGGGACAAGCTACTGAGTAGGGCCAACCAGAGATACTGCGACGACACGCATCTCACAGATAGGTAACGGCAACAAACCTACCAACAAACAACGGGGGTTTTAGAAAGGAACTTGCCAGGCGGCGAAGAATACTTTTTATCATCAACCACCCACCCAGAAAAGTAAGCAGAAAATACCTAGAATCAGGACTGCATTACTAAGAGCTGTCTAAATGAATTAATGATCCGAAGTAGCAGTAGCCTATGGACTATTGTCGTTGCAACAAGTGCCTTTGAGAAATCTTGATCAGAAGTTGCAGGAGCAGACGGACGATCTTGTAAACCCAGTGCCTACGAAAAGTATTGAGATCCTAAATTACCTGCGGTAATGGACAGACTCGCCAAGTAAAACTGATGCGCCAACATATACAAATATATAACATTTCCACCATCAGCACCACATGAGCAAATATCATCACAATAAAAAGACATCTGCATACCAGACGAAGTCTCCACCGCCAACCCTTGCGTTCAACACAACCTTTGAAAAAGCCACCTCAGACGCTCGTGGCAATGTCAACACTCGCATTGTGAAGAACAAAAGAACAGGCCACCGACCCTGACGGAAATTGAGTGGACCGTCCAGTGTTATTGAATGCAGACAAAGACTTGTCCATTATATACACATACCCAGAGTTTTATTGACCGTCAGTCAGAGACCAAGAAACAAGATATCCTTTTTTAGTGTTTAGGATTTGCTTAAAGTCATCATCATCATCACATAGTATAGACTTAAGATTCATTGGTGTATTTTGCATTAACTATTATTTTATTTTTCAGGGATAGTTACTGTTAGTTCTTATTACATTTGTATTGTTGTAATTGGATGTTGTTACCTTGAAGTAATTCAATAAATGTTGTAGTTGTGTTTGCATTACCAACACACGTTAATTACATATATAGAGAAGGAAAGAAAGTGTGCGAAAGAGACATACATTTCTTCCTTTCTTCCTCTTCTGTTCACTCAGTGTAATAGAGGGGAGATGGGGGCTCGTTAGCATTATAATATAGAGAGGGGGATAGAGTGGTAGGAGTGACAGTGTCACGAGATTCAGAATCACTGGGACTATCTGCTGGGAACTTATTACAAAGTCTTATATTCACCTTCTCCACTCCTGCTGCCAATCTTCAAGCGGTTGCCAGGCAAATCTGAGCCACTGATCACGCCGGCACCTCATCAAGTACTCACTCAGCCAGACTGCAGTGATGCAACCTGTTTCCAGGACCACCACTTGGAGGTGGAGTAGGGTCTTGGTCAGCTCTGGTTCGCTGCCCCTGACGCAAGCAGTCAAGCTATGGGTCGCAGACTGCATTCTCTATTGTTGCGTCTTTGGGTCCTGAACATACATACTAACAACACCAAGCTTAAAGACGTTCCAGATGTCTAATACCGTACATTAGAAGCATTTTTACAGAAAAATGAAGTCTTGACCGATAAATTGAAGGAAGAGGTGAAAAGGCCGGTGCAGTCGTTTCCAACTGTTACCACTAGTTAAACATCAGAATATCACTATGGAAACCAAATGACAGATGATATCTTACCAACTATTTTCGTTGCAAGCGATCTTTGTCCTCTCAAGACTGTGTGTGGTCCCGGCTTTCGGGTCCTCCCAGTAAAGTACAGGCAGTGATATGTGTCTGTGTCCGATAACGTCATTTGACAGTGGTTGAGGCTCGGTCGCTGCTACGCCATTGATGAACAGAGCCGTGTTCTATCGAGACTGTTTGGTCCCGGGTCCGGGTCCTCCCAGTTCAGGTGGGCCGGAGCTGGTTTCTTCTTGGTAATGCAGCTCGGCAGTGGTAGAGGCTCGGCACTGGCTGTGCCATCCCCTCGATACGTCCTTGTCTCGGAGATATAACCCCCTTTGCAGGGTAGAGAACGACTCTTCTCGTGGCATTGCACCCTCGCCACCCGAAGAGAAGTTCCCTGGGGTTGCAATAAAGCCCACTGGTGGCTGGCCTCTTTGCCAGACACTACTGTCTTTGGAGGTATGACCCCCTTTGCAGGGTAGCGAGATATTAAACCTCGGGGCAGTACACACACGCCAAAGTGGGCCTGGTGTACTCTGTTTCGAGTCTAGGATGCTCCCTGGGGTTGAAAGAAAGCCCGAAACACACCCACTACTCGTCTGATACCGTGTGGGATGCACGGCGGGTTGCGGTACCATCGCCTGGTGTCACGATTGGTGGCTTCCCGGCCGTGTGGCAACACGGACCATGTGCAGAGGGAGGCGGTGGCTGCGCCACCGCCTCGCCAGGCAGTCTGCACAACGGGTAACTGGCTCAAGGGTATGAACGAGTGTATAACTCGTCCCCTAAAGGGCAAAAGAGTGAATAACTCGCGCCCTGGGATTGAAACAAACAACAACAACAACAAACAACCAACTATTTTCTTAACCATCTTATTTCACATGATGTGAATTTCCCACTCCTGCGCTCTGCTCAGGGACCATTTTTAACACTGATAGAAAAGAAATCGGTAAGAATGTATTATTTATCAGCTATTTATCTTGGTGACAGCTGGTGAGTCAATGCACTGGCTTTTTGACATCTTGTTGCAATTTCTCAAGTTTTCCATTTTCTATTAAAAATGTTTCCTAGGTACTTGAACTCTGGAACCCGTCTAAACTTGGTGTTGTAAATCTAGTTTCAGGGCACGGTGAAGACGGAGAGGCAGATGGATAGACAACATCACAAACATCCTACAACAACAGGTGCGAAACACTTAGCTCAAGAACGCAAATTTCAACTCCCCACTACTCTTCACGGCATCAGTGTAATCAAAACGTAAAGTAAAGTAATACTGAGTAGTAGAACTTAATCTTCTTCTTTGATCCTTAGCCTCCGACTGTCAAAGCAGTCAATGGCCATCACGCCTGGTGGCGTCTTGTAGGGCAACAACAAATTGATTCCACTTTGCCATCCTTCGTACAGTGCCCCAACTCTGGTTCATTCTTTGCATCTCAGCCTCCACAGTCCTCCGCCAAGTTGTTTTTGGTCGGCCTCTCTTTCGTTTTCCTTCAGGGGTCCATGGCATAGCTGTTCTTGTGATGGCATCGGGGTCTCTTCTGAGGACATGGCCAACCCAGCTCCAGCGTCTGCCAGCTATGATGGTGTGCATGTCCTCTTGCTTGCTCCGAGTAAGCAGATCTTGGTTGGTGGTGGTATTCGGCCAAAAGATTCGGTGAATTTTTCTTAGGCATCCCGTGTGAAAAGATGACAATCTCGACATTTCCCTCTCTGTAACTCTCCAGCAGTCCGCACCATAGAGAAGCACAGAAAGCACATAGCTCTGAAATAATCTTAATTTGGTCCTTGTGCTGTACTGAGAGGACTTCCAGATGTTGTTTAGACTAAAAAAGGCCTCTCTTGCTCTGTTCATTCTGTTGTTGATGTCTTTGCTCGCTCCGCCGTCTGGTGTTACTATGCATCCTAGGTATGTGAAGGTGTCTGTCTGTTCCAGTTGCAGATTCCCCACCGACATGGGCCCAGGATTGCTCACACTGAGCGTCATGACCTCCGACCTCCCTAGACCGACGCCCAAGCCCACCCGCCGGCTATACCCATTAAATACATACGTTGTATTTCATCAGCGTATTTTTTAGAATCCTGTACATCTTTTCTCAGCTCGCTTACGTACTGCTCCAGTCGAATGATTTCTGTGCCCTTGCATTGATTTTCTTCTTTTAGAGTCTGTGCATAAACAGATGGACATAGATACAATTGTTAATAATAAATTAATACACAGTTTATTCATTCGTACATTACACATTAGGTACCCAAGAAGCATAGGCTTTCAACAATTTCTTGTCAAGCCGATCTATCACGTGCCATCTGTTCAAGGTCTTTCTGTGCCAACTTTATCCCTGTCATGTATAATTTCAGTTTTTTCAGTTTTTTTGTTTGTTTGTTTGTTCGGTCTCCTTTATATCTTCTATCCTCGGGATCCCAGAATAAGGACTGTTTTGTAATGCTATCAAGACGTTTCTTCAACGTGTTCTATCTAACACTAGCGCTTTCTTAATGCCTCTTGTTTCACTAGTCTTTGTCTGATTTATGTCATGTCCACGCTGGTGGACCCCTTCAAATCTTGTCAGGCTCCATGGAAGCATCCACATATGAGAGTTGATACCGTCTTGGCCGTTGTTTTGGTTGTTCTCCGTGTTTCCGAGTCATACAATAGGAATGTCCCATCATCTGAGCAGAAGATTCTTATTTTTGATTTTTGAATTGATGGACTCTTCATATCTACATTCTTCCATAAACATGATGGATAGAATAAACTATTTATTTAATTAGAGAAATTAAAAAAAAAGAAGCAAGAGAGAGAGAGAGAGAGAGAGAGACAGAGAGAGAGAGAGAGAGAGAGAGAGAGAGAGAGAGAGAGAGAGAGAGAGAGAGAGAGAGAGAGAGAGAGAGAGAGAGAGAGAGAGAGAGAGAGAGAGTAGGCGAGAAAAGAAATGTTGCAAATTTCTTCTTCTTGCTGGCTCCTACACAACCATGGGGTCTTACCACGCAGTTGTCCCTTAGCAGAAGGCCTGCGTGAAGCTCTTCATATTCTCTTGCAGTGATGTTTTCTTAACAATTATTTTTACATAATGAGGTTGCCAAACGTTGCAATCCCCAAATTAAGGGCCTCTTACGACATGCCTGAGGGAGTATTGTTATTATTCATCCTTTGTTTCCGCAAAGATCCTGGAGTATCACACGAGATTTTGAAATTATAGTATGTCGTTGCAGGGAGAAAACATAAGGTGATGATAAATGACTTGATACGTAGACTATGCGAATATGCACGTAAGAGAATATAATAGCTACAGAAATATCAGGCGAATGTAAGTATGAATAAATGAATAAACTGAGAAGACAATGGAGATACGTAGACCCTACATAATTAATTAAATGCTACATATAGGCAGTGGCGTAACTTGGTTTAGGAGGGGAGCCATTTATTAAGGTGTATACATCTTGGAGCGACCAAAATGCTCCATGAAATTTTTGAAATTATTTTCTGCTGTCCACTTTGCCGCCAGCTGGGATACCTTTCAAGTACTTTATTCTGTGTTTTCTCCCGGTCTCCCGGGATAAAGGTGAAATAACTGGATAATTGACTGAAATTGCTTGATCCTTTGAACGCTTAGTCAAAATAAATGATTTTATGGGTCATTTTAAGTAATCGGTTGTGTTCGTTCCTCAGGGTTAGCGAGAATACTTGAAAGATATCCTGCTGACATTACGGTTAATTTCTTTCCGCCATTTTGATTTGCTTTATGTAGTTCCTAGGAGCCGCGGTAGCGCTGTGGTTAGTGCACTGGCTTCTTAGCTCGGTGGTCCAAGGTTCGATCCCCAGTTGAGGTGGAATTTTTTAGACCGCAAACGGATCTGGGGTCGACCCAGCCTCATGAATTGGGTACCAGAGCAACTCTGGGAAGGTTAAGGCGGCCGGCGTGATGCTGACCACATCACCCCTAGTGTGCCGATGGTCAAGAAAATATGGTCCTAACACCCTATTCCCAATATGCCTCAATGGACGTGTAACGGGATCCTTAACTCTTACCTTAAGTAGTTCCTAGGGTCTCTGAAGAGACGATGACAGAATAGGACTACTGTATACTCAGGCATGTCGTAAACGGCCACTAATATGAGGTAGTGCATGAGGGTGGCAAACTCATCTTGTAAAACTAATCGACACAGAAGCCACTACTGACAGCGCATGTCAAGCTTTCTTCAAGGGGATCAGCTGTAGTGGTGACTTCGTGCTCCATAAGGAGCGCAATGAAAATGATCATGATGATTTTTTTGATGATGATTATGGTGATGATGATTATGGTGATGATGATGATGATGATGGTGACGATGACGATAATTATGGTGATGATGATTATGGTGATGTTGATTATGGTGATGGCGATGATGATGACGAATATGATGATGATAATTATGATGGTGACGATGATGATTATGGTGATGATGATTATGGTGATGATGATTATGGTGATGGCGATGATGATGACGAATATTAGGATGATGATTATGATGGTGACGATGACGATGATTATGGTGATGATGATTATGATTATTGTCACATATGAAAAAGTGCAGCAAGTTTTCATTCATTTTTGCCTTCCCCCCCCCCAAGTATATTTTTTGCTACAGGAACGCCGGTTTCACTAGTGCAATAAGCACGTGAGCTATTTGAGCAATTAGCACGGTGAAACAGAGAGCAGAGCGAGGAGCATGGCGTAATTGATTCTTTGATCAGGGGAACACACGGGATGAGTCCAGGCGTTTAACAGTCTCTTCGAAGAATCTAGGGGCGTTAAGTCTGAGACGTACAATGAAGTGTTACACGTTCAGAAGAATTAATTTATTGCGTAGCCTATATTCGGCAAGGCGGAGATGACGAAAGTCAAGTCAGAGATATTCAGCGGCGGAGGTGAAGAAATTTCCTTTCATAAAAAAATCGAACGGCAAATTGGCCGGAGTCTGGCAGTAGGTGTGAATTTCGCATTAAAGGGCGATTGAATAGGATTTATCAATATATACCATGTCTCTCCAATAGCCATTTATCAGTTGCTCAGATATCTGTCTGAATTCACTAGCTCGAATATTCTAGTATTTCTCGTACAGAGTAAAAATTATTAGATTTTCTTGGAGTGTTTCATTTTTCTGATTGCGGTAATTTATATTTCTAGCCTTAAGTGATTTAGTGTGTTTAAAGTTTCATTATATTTCACTGAGATTTTCTGTGCTAATTAAATAACCTATAGCTAAATTTTCCAGCCGTAAAGTAAATTTAATTACTCGCTGTTTCTCAGTAAGAGATGTTTAAATTGACTAGTACATACATTAAATAACTGTCTACTGACGGCATATATTATTTACTGATATCCATTTTATGTATTTTATGAATGACTAGCGTTCATATCACGCGTTAAATAAACGACAGGTTAAGCTAGCCACGTGTGTTTTAAATCTAATTTATAACAGAGCGGTGAAGAGGTCCTATTTTAACACGTGTTAGATATGATATTGATAATTTGGTTAAATGTTTATATTTCCTTCCTATAATATAGGCTTGATCAAAACCTGAGTACTAGCGGCTTTCTTATGGCCATATGAACTTACGATCACATGAACTTATAATATCATATAAGCATCCAGATATATTTAATATTGATGAGCTTCTTGCTGTGACCTGTGCGGTCCTTTTTCCTCATTTTTTCATGAGAGAAACCAGAAATAGAAACATTAATTATAATATTAACTGGACCAGAACTTTTACCAGAATTCCATTTATATATCAACCTCAGCAGCCAGCTGTGGCGAAATATATTGTCAGCAACATTTGTGTAACTTAACCTAGTGTCACAGCCACTTGAGGCTAAACAACCTAGGAACTATCTATGTTCTATTCATCCTACATCGGCGATCACCACGTATGAACCTTACTCCCACCAACTGAAGGCAGAGATAACTTATTGTATCCAGGAAAATTAAATCACCGACTCTAGCGATTCCCGTGAAATTTGCAGTCAGCAATTACGGCGAATCTGGGGCTGGATTCGGCACAACTCAATTTTGACACTACGTAGTCTTATTACTTATTAGTGTGTTTCCTTGGAATGCCTGCGACAACTACTGGGGTAAGCATAAATCTGAAAATGGCCACAGAATGGATGTGAATTGAATGAACGGAGAAAGAAACTTATGTCTTTGATTACCATCAGTATACTTATATGGTTTCTTCTTTTTGTCTCACTAATCTGAGTAGTCACGGGATAACTTACATTTAGAACCTGTTCTTTTCCCATACTGACTATCTCCTAACGTATTGTTAACTTTTGATCTTTTGGGCTAATTAACCTCTGTGGGGAGCTTCTTTTCTTTTCCTTTGCCAGAGGGGAGAACCTATTTGATTAATTTTCATTTGTCTGTAACCATGATCTATTGATGTACATGATTTATGTAGGGATTTTCTATTGATAATAGATCTATTTAACCTTTAGTTTATTGTGTCGGTCAACCCCTATCCATTATATGTTATTCATAGTTTATTTTCACGTTTGTGCGTATTTGTCACAGAATTGTGCGCATGTGAGTGCAGTGTAACTTGTATTTCTTACAGGGAGAGAAAGTACGTCTGATTTAAAGTTAGTCGTCCAGGTAGGCTGGATTCGATAAATTATTCTATCCAGAGACTGTCCTTCTCTTACACGATCACCTCGTGATAAAACTATTTCTTACCCCTTACTTTCATATTGTCATCACTACCACCTCTGTTCAGACAGGACTATAAACAACTTACCTATCTGAGATTAGTTTACGACAATGATGACAATGATTATGATTATGGGGATGATAATTATGATGATTATGATGGTGACACTGATTATGGTTATGGTGATGATAATTATGATGATTATGATGGTGACACTGATTATGGTTATGGTGATAATAATTATGATGATTGTGATGGTGACAATGATTATGGTTATGGTGGTGATAATTAGGATGATTATGATGGTGACAATGATTATGGTTATGGTGATGATAATTATGATGATTATGATGGTGACAATGATTATGGTTATGGTGATGATATTTATGATGATTATGATGATGACAATGATTATGATTATGGTGATGATAATTATGATGATTATGATGATGCTGATGATTACGATGATGGTGACTATGGTGATGATGATTTCAGAAACAACAGAATTGAGCTGCTGTGAGATTTAGGTTAGAAAATATATGAGGATTTTTTTTTCGGGGGGAGGGCAGGGGGGGATAGGAGAGTGGTTTCAAAGAAACGTGGGAAAGATGTTATGAGTCCGTTACCACGGTTCCCACACTTGACACTGGCGATTCTGTGAATAAATTACAAGAGTGAACACAGGAAACATATTTCCCTTCTGCTGACCTTTATACGTTCATCCTTTTTCTGCAAGTCTGACCTCAAGTTTTCAACCTCCAATTCCTTCGTCTTCAGTTGTTGATTACTGCTGTCTAGTATTTCGTTTGTCACCATTTCCCGCTGCCTAGCGTCCACTTGCAACTTCATCTTGAGGATTTCAGTCTGACCTATCAAACGTCTGTTAATGTCCATTAGCTAGAATTTAAAATATAATACAGTTTTAACCAACCAACTTTTGCGAGCTTGCAGATAAAGAGCTAAATAAAGCTACTAATTTAAGAGCAAAAGTTTAATGTTAATGCGAATTATGCATATAAATTGTTCCAAACCCACATTTTAAAGAAAGCGCTAAGAAGCCAGCATTGTCCGGATTTTCTAATAACAGCTTATATACAGAATCACGATTTCAAAAAACGTAAAAATCAGATTACGATATTTTTATTAATTCATATTGATGTCAGAAACACAAGGCGTCTGTTAATATTTATTACCTACAATTAAAAATACAACACACATTTTACAAACTAGCTTGTGCGAACTCGCAGATAAAAAGCAAATGCTTCTATTTTTTTTTTAATGTGTTTTTTTAATAAAAAAAATAATTATGCATCTAAAATGTCTCAAACCCCAATTTTAAAGAACGCTTTAAGTACCCGGAGTTGCTCGGTTTTCTAATAACATGCCATATACAGCTTCATGACTTCAAAAATGTGTAAAAATCAGATTACAATACTTTTATTAATTTATACTGATATCAGAAACACGAAGCGTCTGTTAGTATCCATTTCCTTGAATTAAAAATACAACACAGTTTTAACTAATCAACTTTTGCAAGCTTCCAGATATAGGACTAATGCTTTTAATTAAAAAAGAAAATTGTAATTTCTGTTAGGGTTACGTATATAAAATATCAGTGACCCCAATTTAGAAAAAAAAAGCAAAGACATAAAAGACACACACACACACACGCACACGCACGCACACACACACACACACACACACATATATATATATATATGACAGACAGAGTAAGAGAGAGAGAAAGGGTGGGCGGGTAAGAGAGGGAGAAACATGCAGGTAAAGTGATGGTACATCGTTCAAAATAGCGTAATCCAACAAACCAAAAAAAAAAAAAAACAACAACAACAATATTCATAGTATTTCACTCCTTGATAATGAATTTCCTCTGCAAAATCTTTATATGAACTAAAGATCCCAATTGCAGTTTTGAATAAAATTCTTCAATTTTTATTGAGTCCACAGACCAATGCCAATGGGACAACAATGAGAACAAGACACTGGTGGTGGTTATGACACACCTTGAGAAAACACGATAATATCTTTACAATGTAGTCCTTGCTCTCGAATCCCCAGGGCATGAGTGATAGAGGGAAACAGAAAAACACACGGAGAAGAGAACTGGCTCAACGGTAGAGATGATGATGATGATGACAGTAGAATGCTGAGCACTGCGTTGCCTTAGTAATGCTTTATTTCATCTCCACTTCAGCTTATTTTGATAAAAACGCGATCGAAATTATTGCATTTCTTGTTGAAAAAAATGATATATCACATTAAAATAACATTTTGCACGATGATCCAAAGTGGCAACTGTATGATACTGTGTAGGATGATAGATTAAACTTTAAGATGTCGATTTATGACCTCAGGTCAAGTTTGGCCAAATGTTGACATGGAATAACGCAGTACTAAGGCGACTTCTAGTTGACACATCCATCCTTGACGTGTAAAGGCAACGGTAGTCCCTAGCAGATACTGCCGTAAGGGGGGGGGGGGGTGGGGCGGGGGCGGATGAAATGTTAGAGACTTCACTGTACTATGTCCGGCATCGAGAGATGGGTGACCAGTTCCCGTCCATGCTTCCTTTTACCTCCCTAACTCAAGAAAAAAAGTCAGATAGATTGGAGCGTGTAGATATCATGAATCGAACCCGGAACCTTTTCTGCGAGAGACCGAAGCTCTAACCACTCTGTCAATCGGACGCTTCACTTGTCGTGTATAGTACGTAATAATAAGAACACGACCTACCTCTTCTACTGCATTCGACTCAAACGGAGAATTTGGTTTACTAGTCCAGGCTTCACCAATGCTTCCAGGCATTGAACTTGTCCCACCTGCAACATCATCACCGTCTTTAGAATTCATGGCCTTCCCGTTGACTTGTAACACGGGGTGCTATAGGGAAATCAAATATACATAATGAGAACATAATGACATCGATGCCACATGTAATGAGACATAATGACATCGATGCCACATGTAATGAGACATGGTGACATCGATGACATTTGCAATGAGACATAGTGACATCGATGACATATGCAGTGAGAAAGGCAATTGCTGACAGGTTCTTTGCGGTGCTTTAAACATCACTTCGTTGTTTTCGTTTTCATTGTTCAAGGTTTTCTTTTCACATCTTGTCACATATCTTACCCACCCCTCTCTCCTGGTTATTTTCTCTTCTGTTATCGGCGACGCTTAGCGAAGGAGCGAACTTGCCACATTGACTTTTCACTTATCGCTAGCTCCAGACGGAGTAAGATTCTACACTGAGCGACATTCCTATAGTTAACCCAGACTGTATGTCTAGGAAGATAAACGAAATCATGTTGTCGCACGAAAAGACGCTAGTTTGCAAACATCTTCTTCTTCTTTGATCCATAACCGCCAACCGTCAAAGCAGTCAGCGGCCATCACGCCTGGTGGCGTCTTGTAGGGCAGCAACAAATTGATTCCACTTTGCTCGGTCGGCGGCCATCCTTCGTACAGTGCCCCAACTGTGGTTCATTCTTTGCATCTCAGCTTCCACAGTTCACCGCCAAGTTGTTTTTGGTCGGCCTCTCTTTCGCTTTCCCTCGGGGGTCCATAGCATAGCTGTTCTTGTGATGGTATCAGGGTCCCTTCTGAGGACGTGGCCAACCCAACTCCAGCGTCTGCCAGCTATGATGGTGTGCATGTCTTCTTGGTTACTCCGAATAAGTAGTTCTTGGTTGCTGATGGTGTTTGGCCAGAAGATTCGGAGAATTTTCCTTAGGCATGTTGTGTGAAAAGAGGACAATTTCTACATTTCCTTCTCTGTAACTCTCCAGCTCTCTGCGCCATAGAGAAGCACAGAAAGCACACAGCTCTGATACAATCCTAATTTTGTGCTTGTGCTGTAGTGAGAGGACCTCCAGATGTTGTTTAGGCTAAAAAAGGCTGTTCTTGCTTTGTTCATTCTGTTGTTGATGTCCTTGCTTGCTCCACCGTCTGATGTTACTATGCATCCTAGGTAAGTTTGCAAACATGATGTGCCCGAATACTTCGTCCGATCTCACTCGGATGTAAGAGGATAATAATGTTGGTAAAGGTTAAGACACGACAGTCATGAAATACTTCCGGCAGATGAAATTTGTTGTGACAATCAACTATTAGAAAGTAACATCGTGGATGAGATTATAATGTTAGATCTGTGAAGTAGTGAATTTGTAAACATGACAGGCGAAACGGAAGAAGCAATACCTTATATGGTGTCGTGAAGTGTTCTGTTTTCACAACACGTCCTTCTGTGTAACTCTGACGAAACCGCGCGCCATACTTTATGATAACTGCTTGATACACGGACCAATCAGAAGGTACCCTTATGCCTTGTTTACTAAAGCATTGAACAGTCAAAATGGCTAGGACTAATCCGTGCAAACGAGTGGAGGATGACAATTAATTACAGACTTAGGAAAGAAGTAGCATCTGGAAGAGGTCACTAATTCTACAACGGGAATGTTGCTCTACTTGTCGGTGCACAGACTTTTACGAAAAGTATTAAAGAACGGGAGAAATCTTTAGTTGAATGCATCGAGACCTCAGGTTAGTCCATAATTTTGCTGTTTAGAGTACGCATAGAATAAAATGCACTTGGGAAAGTAAAAGATTATTAACTAGAAAGATGTAGAATAATACAGAGCGTATTTTAAGCTTTAGATGAAGAAACTCGCTCCAGGAATAACGTAGAAAAATACAATCTAAGTTTTCCTGATTTGCACACTTAGGCAGAATTTACAAACATTTTTGGAAGAAAATATTAGCGAGCAGGGAAACCCATCGGACTCCCGACCTCGCACTATAAATAACGTGTGTTCTAAACAAAATCAGGCCAGACAAATTTTGAAAATTACAGCGAGCGCAAAGTGTAGAATGGGTTAGAAAACTACGGTGTGTTGCTGGCGGACTCACAGGCCTGTGTATAATTCTTGAGGCAAAAGCCAGCCTTGTGAAATATTCAAAATAATTGAGAATGATGGCAAAAGTGTGTTTGTAGGTTTAGAAAAGCATTTAAAGAATTATTTCTTAATGACACACACACACACACAGACCAGGAACGTAAGGAAGGATGAAAGCGATGGTTTTACTGGATTGTTTAAGTTATTACTTAATAATTTATACTAGACATAATCATTGTATGGAGGTGAATCATGGACAAATGGCTCTAACTAAGGATTTAGAGGGAAAGTGTAGTCACAGTGAACTGGAAGTGGGTATTACTGTTATAAATTGTCCTGTGCATCTGCTAGCACACTGTCTGAAACTGTCTATCATCCCCAACTTTTGTGATAATGGGATAGTGATGGACCATATAGGGGTTACATTTATTATGTTTCAGGTTCTAGCCTGTAAACCCAACTACTCATAAGAGTCAGCCACTAATGAAAGCACTACTGGTGCAAGCGCCTTTGAAGTTCAGAAGGCAAGTTACCAACGTACCTACTGCCTGGAGGGATCTCAAATAACATTTCCTGCCAGGAGAAAAGTGGAACCAGATTCATTCCAAAAGATGAGTCAGAAACCAAGACAACTACAGAGTATCAGAGTCCCACCACAATTATAGACACAATTAATTTATGATGACAAGTGTGGGCATAGATATAACCAGTGATAGCTTCACATTCAAGTGACAGTGAAATAAACCTGTTAGTATTATATAAATGTTCTTCTAGCGGAGATAATTAACCAAAGTGAGAAACTTCAACAATTTTAATGTCTTTTGAGACTTTTGATTATTTTCCAATGTTTTATTGATTTAATGTTGTGATTGAATTTGATTTCATTTCAAGCTTTTCAAACAGAAAAAAAAACTGTATAAATAAATTGTAAATATTTACCAGCAGTCTTACTTAATTATTTAAGTTGGGTTCAAGTTCTTGTTGGTAAATAATTTAGTTAATACCCCTAGCAGAGTCAACAACAACAATATAATAATAATAATATAATCATAGGAGGATCTTGAGAGGCAGCCCATAGGAATCTAGGAACCTATAATATCATCATACCAAGAAACTTATACAGCTTGATCCTACCTTTGATGTCGATACACCCTTATTCTTTTCAGAAAAGGGGGTATTTCTTGTAAGACCAGTCTCTTATCTGGCACTATCCTGGTATCACCTGATACAACTTTATTTCCAGGATATCTTATACTTTCAATAACATCAACCCTCTCGTGACATATGGTTATGGAGTTTGAAAATCACATGCACAGGACAGTACCTTATGTTGTCATGTAGTAATATTCTACATGAGGGTAGTGGGAGAAGGGGGGTGGGGGGGGGGGAACCCCTACCAAAATCAAAAGCTTATTCGCAATTCGTTTGATGTTTGAGATGTTAAGATAGACTGCTCCTGATTGAACTTCTCCACGAAGCAACTTGGACGTGTAGGAGAAAATCTCGTTTATATGCTGCAGCGTTGTAAGACCTCTTCACTGCTTCCAATTTTGTTAAAAAGAAATCACAGACAGCCAGCCAAGAACACGGAATATTAGGACGCTAATATAGGACAGGCCATAGGACTGGAAGTGAATACTAAGATTAGAAGAGAGTAACCCCAGAGACATCACTTTGCGCCTTAAGTTCTAGGACCCATTTCAAGTGCACTCAGTTAGACATCTAACACACCTAAAAGGTGCATCATTTTAAACAGCTGCCAGACATTATTCTGATGTTTCCTGTGCAAAAAGTCTGTGCTCGTCCAGAAAAAAGTTCTAGTTTGGGGTACAAGTTGCCAGCAGTCGACGCTAGACACCAACATCACACAGGTCTTGAAGACACGTGATAACCCTTGTAGTTACCTCAGTCTTAATGCAAGTGCCGTGCTACAACCACCAGACTTAACTATTGTAGAGACGTACAGTCACTTGTATCTGTGGGAACCAACAGCGGCTGTAGCAGACGCCGACCGACACCACACCGGAAGCTAAGTACCGTAACAGCGCAACCAAAGAACATTTCAAAATATTCCATCACAGTTTAAATCATCCGATGATGATGAATGTCATTGCTTCTTCTTTTGGAAGATTGTGATCTGCTTTATGCGTCGTAGATTTCTGATGTTGTCATTTTTTCAGTTGGTCATTTCTTTATACATGGCGTGGCCTGTAGACCCTTTTGACTTTTGTTGAGACATTTCTTTATGAAGTTGTTTTGGAGTATTAGTTTGTCTGCATGAGACATGCTGCAGCCACCAGACTTGACTATTGCAGAGAACAGTCTAAGGCACTTGTAGGAACCAACAGCTGCTGAAGCAGACGCCAACCGACCCTATAGCGGAAGCTAAGTACCACAACAGCGCAACCAAAGAACTTTTCGAAATTTTTCAAATCTTTCACCACAGTTTAAATCATCTGATGATGATAAATATCGTTGCTTCCTTTTTAGAAACAACATTTATTTTATATTGTTAAACTATAAGTGATTACTAAACCTGTTTACCTGTATCTGTTAAGCTATAGTTGTCTTAATCACTATTGAATGAAGTATATGTCTGCATCCGCATGACTCATAGTGTTCTAAATACATAACAAGATAGAGCTATTTGATGAATAGTTTCTGAATCACCTTCAGCTGGGGGCTCAGAAATACGAGCGAAAAGATATTACCTCACAGAAGGGGCGGAAGAATGATAAGTTCATGACAACGTAGATAATCTCAGTTGTTATGCTTGCTTTTCTTTCAAATCCCATGAGACCTGCTTAAACAGAAGCATCATTGTTCTATTTTTAACTCTGCTAAGAGTGACCTTGAGCGAAGATTGATACATTTGAAGACCCTCATCATTATACTCTAAGTTTGGCCCATGTTGGTCCACTACTGTGGAGCAGGGGAGACAATACCGTCACATAGGCAACAGAACCAGCTACAGTGGATGCCCCATGCTCCATAAAGAGTGAAAACGGATATTAATATATTACTATCAGGACAGTAATTTATTTTCAGCATAATGGTTACTTTCACAATTGCCTTCAGCTGGCAGCATGGATAAAAACAGGAGTGAAGTTGCAAGCTGCAACCAAGGTGGAGTGGCACTTGGGAGGCTGGCACTTGGGAGTCATGACCTAAGTGAGGCCCCCCCACCCCCCTTTAGAGTGTAAAGGAGATTAAAGAGCCGAATCACTTGATCGACCGGGGGGGGGGGGGGGGGCCCCTTCTGATAATTAGATTACCTCCAGCTGCATCGCTCTGTGAAGAGTTTTTTACAATTACTAAACAATTAATTCTTTATTCCCGTAATCCCTGTCTTCTTTTATTTCGTACAAATATTTCATAATTTTCTATACACCAGTCTTCTGGTTATTTTTATCGTTACAAACGGTGATACTAACGGAGAAAGAAAGAAAGAAAAACAGATAGACAGAAAGATAGAAAGAAATTTTAGGAAACCTTTACATTTGTTCCGTTCTTTGACGTCATCTGTTCCTGTTTTGCTTCCTGTTAAAAGTCAACGGTGCTTAGGAAAGGGGTGGTGAAGGAGTTTTCCTGTGTCTCAAGTCCTTCTGGGGAAGATTATGAATAATGTTGATGATAATGATGATTAAAATGATGATGAGGATGATTAATGTGATGATGATAATAAATAATATGATGATAATGATGATGATGATAATGATGTTGATTAATATGATGATGATAATGGTGATGATGTTAATGGTGATGATGATTAATATGCTGATGATGATAATGATGATTAATATGATGATGATGATGAAGATAATGATGGTAATGATTATGATAATGATGATAACTAATATGATGATGATAATGATGATGATGATGATTAATGTGATGATGATAATGATGATGATGATTAATGTGATAATGATTATTAATATGATGATTATTAATATGATGATGATAAAGATGATAATGATGATTTGTGTGATGATGATAATGATGATGATTATTAATACGATGATGATAATGATTAATATGATGATGATATTTATTAATGTAATGATGATGATGATAATTATGATGACAATGATTAATGTGATGATGATAATGATGATGATAATGATGAAGATTAATGTGATGATGATAATGATGATGACAATGATTAATGTGATGATGATGATGATGATGATGATGATGATGATGATGATGATGATGATGATGATGATGATGATGATGATGATGATGATGATTAATGTGGTGAGGATAATGATGATGATGACGACGATAATGACGATGATTGTAAAAGAAGCACGGTCACAAATGAGAAGTCATGCCGAAACAAGAATGTTTCCCAAGACGCCTGGTCTACTGTAGTCCTTCACTTGGTATCACAAGGAGGGATGTCTTTGTTGAAGTAGTAATAAAACGCTGTCATACATGAATAGCCTGCATGATCACTTCATTGTGGAGGTCAGTGGTAAACTTCCTTGCCACTTGCAGTGACGTTTTAACACAAACATTGAAGGAATAGCTTTACGGCCAGGGCTGTGGAATCGAAGTCGTGGAATCGGTTGTGTTTAGTGGAGTTGGAGTCGGTAAAAATTGTCCGGACTAATACTTTGAATTGTATACCATATGACTAGTAAAAAACTGTAGTCAGATTCGGGAATCGGAGTCGGACTCCACAGCTCTATTTACAACATTACAAAAATAGAACCTCCGTCGGCTTGGCCAACAAGATTTTTTTTTCGGGGTAAGTCAAACATTGCAAGGGCAGAGTTCGATTCTTTTTATTTTTATTTTTAAATTACATGTCTATAGAACATGGGTATTTGTTATGGGATAAGTAACATGTTGTGATAACTTTCTACATTTTGTAAATATGTTTAAGAATGCCGCTCTATGAAGTAATATGCCTCATTATTTTTTTCTTTTCTTTATACTTTTTTGGGTCTGTTTTAGTTGTTTTTT
Source organism: Oreohelix idahoensis (assembly GCA_024509875.1). NCBI lineage: Eukaryota > Metazoa > Mollusca > Gastropoda > Stylommatophora > Oreohelicidae > Oreohelix > Oreohelix idahoensis. The sequence goes on along the minus strand of JAMPIV010001350.1, from coordinate 603,952 downwards.
TCCTTTGTTTTTTGGGGGGCGGGGCAGGGTGGGGGGGGGGGGGGCAGGGTTGGGGGGATCTCTTTATGATCATGATTATTTTAGTATTTGTATTGCTCCCAACTAGTTATTGATGGCCGATACATCGAGTATTTGTTTTTGTCTTGACTCATGAAATGTACTTTTTACAGTCGTATTTTACATATTGTAATTGGCCACCATTCTCCATATTCGCTCCCTTACTTGAACAGGCTCGAACTTTCTATTCATCATCATCATTGTCATTCTCGTTCCATATGGGTCTTGGAGCCACAACTGTAGCTGGTCCACCCTCAAGAAGTCTGCAACAAGCATACACATGCTACTGTAGCCGGGATTTCTGTAGCAATCGGCTCTACGTAATGCGACTGCCAGCACAATGCGCCACATCATGTTAGTCGCCCCATCATGTTAGTCGCCCCATCATGTTAGTCGCCCCATCATGTTAGTCGCCCAATCATGTTAGCCGCCCCATCATGTTAGTCGCCCCATCATGTTAGTCCCCCCATCATGTTAGTCCCCCATCATGTTAGTCGCCCCATTATGTTAGTCCCCCCATCATGTTAGTCCCCCCATCATGTAAGTCGCCCCATCATGTTAGTCCCCCCATCATGTTAGTATCCCCATCATGTTAGTCCCCCCATCATGTTAATCCCCCCATCATGTTAGTCGCCCCATCATGTTAGTCCCCCCATCATGTTAGTCGCACCATCATGTTAGTCCCCCCATCATGTTAGTCCCCCCATCATGTTAGTCCCCCCATCATGTTAGTCGCCCCATCATGTTAGTCGCCCCATCATGTTAATCCCCCCATCATGTTAATCCCCCCATCATGTTAGTCCCCCCATCATGTTAGTCCCCCTATCATGTTAGTCCCCCCATCATGTTAGTCGCCCCATCATGTTAGTCGCCCCATCATGTTAGTCCCCCATCATGTTAGTCCCCCCATCATGTTAGTCCCCCCATCATGTTAGTCGCCCCATCATGTTAATCCCCCCATCATGTTAGTCCCCCCATCATGTTTGTAGCCCCATCATGTTAGCCCCCCCTCCCCCCCATCATGTTAATCCCCCATCATGTCAGTCCCCCCATCATGTTAATCCCCCCATCATGTTAGTCGCCCCATCATGTTAGTCCCCCCATCATGTTAATCGCCCATCATGTTAATCCCCCATCATGTTAATCCCCCCATCATGTTAATCCCCCATCATGTTAATCCCCCACCATGTTAGTCCCCCCCATCATGTTAATCCCCCCATCATGTTAGTCGCCCCATCATGTTAGTCGCCCCATCATGTTAATCCCCCCATCATGTTAATCCCCCATCATGTTAATCCCCCACCATGTTAGTCCCCCCCATCATGTTAATCCCCCCATCATGTTAGTCCCCCCATCATGTTAGTCCCCCCATCATATTAGTCGCCCCATCATGTTAGTCGCCCCATGAGACATGTCTCAGGCAGCAGTAGTCCTATTATTTCTTTGTCTCATCAGAGACTCCCCCCCCCCCCCCACCTAGAACTACACGGTGCACACGTGTTATAAGTGATATACAGATAGTGCTGCACTTAACCAATTCACTCCATTGTATATCTTCGTCGTTCGCTCTCAAATAACCACATCTACCTCTCTTATAAAGCTGGCGGTGCGACTCAGGCTTCTCTCGTCAACATTCAGTTTCTCCTTCAACTGGGTTGGAGAAGGCCATGCTACAACCCTGTTCCTCTTATGGTGCCGACAGTTCTACTATTTGTTTGTCCTCCCCACAAGGACACATATCTGTCTGTCTGACTTTCAGTTTGTTGAACTGATGTTATCTGAGTAGCCTTGTTCTTAATCTGAAAATTATCACTTCATCTCTTCTTGGTAATGTATAGTATACTTCATTGTATGTGAGATAAATGAAATTTCTTCATAGCTTATGTGTTGTTGTTATTATTATTTTTTTTTTAAGTAAATATATAAATTAAACAATAAAATGGTATGAAATCAGTTTTACAAATTAACAGTACACATGAAACACAGGACGTTTCGGGTTTCATCCTTCGTCAGCCACAGCTATAAACAAGTGACAAGGATAAGAATTATAGACAGGTCAAAGAAAAATATGGTACTACAAACATATACGAGGATGAGAAACACTGACAAAAAGAGCGATACAAGCAGATGGAAAAGTAAACAACACACTCTTTTTAAGAAAGCGTTGGGGTGAAAGATGGAAGTATATGGTTTTATATTTAGTTTCATACTTTTGATACATAACTTCCGCTGGGCTAAAACTTTTGTTCTATGTGTGGTTCATGAGCGTCTGATAGGTACAGCAGCAGCAAAGTTACCGGATTTCGGGTTCGAAACATGGTAGAGTCGTGCTCCAGTCTACCCAGCTGTAAATGGGTACCTGACTCTGCTTTTGAGTTAAAGAAAGCAAAGGGAACTGGTACCCCAATCTCATCAAGCTGCACCTCGCATAATTAAGTTTAACACATCATTCCCCTTTGTCAGTATCTACTATGGGACCAGATTTACCTTTTATATCTTTACCTGACTATATAGCTGGGTCAAGAAACAAATAAACCACTTTTTACCCGAAATTTGGTCGTCATAAACAGCAGATGAAATAATCGACAATATTAGCTATCAAAGACACTATTTGTAAAACAGATTTAATTTTTAAAATTGAAAACAAATTTATAGTTTAGACATTTAAAAAGCGTGTAACACTTAGCATACTCAGTCTGAAGATTAGCTTAAAACTTCAGCAAAATGCGAATCATAACATGATTAGCATTAGAACGTGGCAGACTAACACATTTACAACTTGTACAAGAAAGTAAAAATATACCGGCAAACAATAACACACATTTTGTTTTTTAACAAAATACCCCGTTCAAACCTCGATGAGTTATAATTATAATATATAGTGTAATAAATTCAAGAACACACATGCAAACTTACAGAGCCCAGATATTAATGCACAGACTTTCATAACGTTTTAATAACAGCAAGTGCAGATAGATGGTCGCAATGTTCGACGTGTCTCAGTGTCGTGGTAAGAAAGCTGTGTGTGAAGGCTGGCTATGAATCAGAAGTATAGAGGTGGGGGTCTAAGAATGTTTGGGCCTGAGCTGTGAAGTTTTATCTTACTTAGCTTGAGGTCTATTTTTTTCCCCTGTTACTCGGCACCCTTGATATCGATTCGTTATTGATCTCAGACACGGATCAGGAAGTAACTTAGATTTAGGGAGAAGAATTGTAACTACAGCAGAAAGATTAGCACAGGCAGAGAAACAGAAGGGTAGACAGATAGATAGACAGACAGTCAGTCAGACAGACAGGTAGGTAGGTAGGTAGATAGGTAAACAGACAGGCATGTTGGTAGGTAGCTAGGTAGACAGACTGACAGGCAGGTAGGTAGGTTGGTTGGTAGCTAGGTAGGTAAGTATGTAGGTAGGTAAATAGACAGACTGATAGGCAGGTAGGTAGGTAGGTAGGTTGGTGGCTAGGTAGGTAAGTAGGTAGACAGACAGACAGACAGACAGATAGATAGATAGATAGACAGACAGACAGACAGACCGACCGACCTGTGGTGAAATTACAGTGATACAACGCTAAAATTCCTCCATTTATAGAGAAAACAGTTAAAAGGAATGTAGGGATAAAATGTGGATAAGGTACACTACTACTTCCTCGCCCACGCCAGCGTTTTCTAGTGTCATTGAAAACTAACTGGTTATAACATGCAGACTAACGGCCTATCCTTTTAGACGGGGTAGAAACGGAGATAAAAGAAAAAAAATGATGCGGTCTGAACACGTGTTTGAATCTAAAGTCTAGAAGACGCAATTTGTAGTTTTAAAGTAAAAAATTACGCCACTAGTTGACACAATGTAATAAATTGGACGAAAAACGACCTTAGCTCTTGTCAGAAACAGACGTATCTTGGACGTTCTACGGTAAATAGTCGTTTTAATTTGAATATAGCGGCAAACGATATGAACGTGTAGTAAAAACAAATTACAAGACTAACAGGAAAAAAATTAGGTATTTTCTTAATAATAAGTTTAGGAGAATACAAATTAGCTAGTTTGATAGCCCATCTTTCCCTGAGAAATAATATACTTTTAATTACAAAGACGGACAGATAACACGGAATAAAGATATTGACGAAAGACTGTATTGTTCAATACAGACGAGCAGACAGTTATTTGTGCATACTTCTCACAAAAGTTACTTTTGACGCGTCCTTGAGCCTAACGCAGAAAAACAAACTGCATGTAGACAAGGGGCAGTCAAGGGAGGGTAGAAGCTAAAAATAACTTAACATAGAAATCTTATACGTATTGAGACAAAAAATTGTGTAGTTTTTTTGTAGTTTGGTCTAAAACCAAGTGTAATCTTGGGAAAAACCAAGTTCAGACGGACAGACCAACATAAGTACATTTCACAACTAGACCGAAACTAGACTAAGATTGGACATTTTAGTCTAAATATTTAAACTGTAGAGGGGAAGTACTCCGATTGGACGAACGAGTAATATTGGTGACAAAAATTAGCCGGCAAGTGCCATTTTGTTGAAGACTGTCCACTGCAACAGATCGTTGATGCTTAGAACTGTGACGCCCAATGACTATAGAGAGTATTTCAAAGTGGGACGCCATAGTATAGCCAGCAGCTCAGCTGAGTTTGTGCTAGACAACGTATCTGTGTGTTTTCATTTGAATTGTGAGTTTCTTTGTCTGGCACTGTGCTAGTGCCAGATGCTCTGAAGAGATCAGACGGTAGAAGACTAGAAGTCTATTAGTTTACCTCAGCAACTGTGAGGAGAAGCCTATCATTTACCTCAGCAACTGTGAGGAGAAGCCTAGCATTTTACCTCAGCAACTGTGAGGAGAAGCCTATCATTTCACCTCAGCAACTGTGAGGAGTGGGCCAAGTGAACATCTTGACTACATCCACACAAGCCAGATAAGTACTGAAGACCTGGCCTGCTGTTGATTCATCAACATAAATAAATAAATTTATAAAAACACTGTGAATAAAAGACTTTACCACCATTACCCCTGTTAACAAAACACTGAACCGTATAACAAGAACTAGACATGATGATACCACCACGACCCGTCATCCAGTACTAGTTTTCCAAAAGACTCTGTAGTTAGTATCCATATTAACAAATTTCACATATATATTTATGTACGAATTTTTTTATGTGATCATTTAATTATATGCTATTTGATTGATATAAATTCATTTTGATTCACACGTCCTGACCATAAGAAAACTTGGCTCAGGACTAAATAAAGTTTAAAAAAATTGTAAATCTTAAATTTTAACCCAGTGTTAAGTTACTTGATCATAGAGATTAGTATTAGACCTAGTGTTTATATGTGTGTGTCTTTGTATTTAATTACCTGCACACCACATTTCAGTACCCTAGACATTGAACGTAGCTAACATACATAATAGTAGAATAAGTCTGTTTGAGGTCATAGGTGGTAGCAGAAAGGTAATCCTGAAAAACTCACATAAAATTTTAGCTTCAGGGACCTTCACAGCTGACCTCATACAGAACACTAGGTAACATAGCAACCGCACTTAATACCATCAAAACCACCACACGACCGACCGAACGACAGACAGACAGACAGACAGCTAGCTAGCTAGCTAGCTAGCTAGCTAGATAGATAGATAGATAGATAGATAGATAGATAGATAGATAGATAGATAGATAGATAGATAGATAGATAGATAGATAGATAGATAGATAGATAGATAGATAGATAGATAGATAGAAAGGTAGGTAGGTAGGTAGGTAGGTAGGTAGGTAGGTAGGTAGGTAGGTAGGTAGGTAGATAGATAGATAGATAGATAGATAGATAGATAGATAGATAGATAGATAGATAGATAGATAGATAGATAGATAGATAGATAGATAGATAGATAGATAGATAGATAGATAGATAGATAGATAGATAGATAGATTTAGATGCTTACATTTGTATATCTGTACTTAAAGTAATAAGAGATATATAATAATCCAACATTTTTTTTTTTGTCTCTACACTTTTTTTAACATGTTGAGGTTGCAGGTTCCAGGTATAACCTCTACATTAGTCGCCTTGTATGACATGCTGAGGGAGCAAGAGTCCTTTCTTCGTCTGATCAGAGCCCCCCCCCCCTCCCCCCGGACTTCTCGTGGAAATATAATGTACAGGCCCCGAATTTTTACAGGGTGATCTCAGATGAAACAAAGAAAGACCAGGACCTGTTTCTGCAGGTAATTCTTAAGTCACGAATAATATCAGGTTTTTCATGGGGCTGCCAACCTGATCGCATAAACCTGGCTACAGAAACTACAAATGTAACAGCATGTTAATGCTTTAATGCAGGCTTCCTGCAAGGGTGCCATCTTCCGTTGTGTTGATTACATGTTCCGTAAGGAGTGGCAAAGGAGATGATGGGAATGACAGTGATATACTGTTCGTACAGTCAAACATATTGTATACATATTCTGTACCTACAGACATATATAAATAAAATAATTTTTACTGTTGTTGTTTACTTAAGGCTGCTGAGATTCCTGCTCTTTTGCAGCCAGTACCAAGTTAAAGACTCCTTGGTATTATCTACACTGTAGATTAGTGTTTCTCAAGCGGTGTGCCGCAGCGCCTATCAAAGTGTGCCGCAAAAATTTTGAAATTTATAACATCAAGTATATTTTTAGTGATCATGTAATATAAAACTGATCTTACAGCTTGAATTCATTCAATAATAATTTGAGCTATTAACTGCTTTGAACAAAAATAGATATATACTGAAGCACATTAAAAACGCATCACCTGTATAATCCAGGAACAGACTGTGAAATGTAAATATAAGTGTTTACAAGTTTACATATTTGGAATCTTTATTCATTTTCCTATGAATCCATGCTGGTCATTAATTTGTACATTTGATTGTTATGAAATTCATTGCATTCTGTGCAGGCAAGGGAGAAAACCAAAAATGCAACCAATTTTTTTTTATTTTTTTTTATTATTTTTTTCTTTCTATAACCAGCGGCACTCGAGCTTTCCAGCTCTTTCGGCCCAATGACATGTCATTGCGAGGCTGGGGGGTCAGTGGACTTTTCTTCCAACCCGGTCAGGAGCTTCGCTCCTTCCCATCCACACGGGATTTATGTGCAGGAGCCGTTCAGATTATTCAGTCAAATTTCCGGTCGTAAACATTTCTTCAAACGCCGACAGCCGGGTTTGAACCATGAACACCTGGTCGCCAGTACAACGTTGTAGCCATTACACCAGCGCGGCTCCCCGAATGCAACCAATAAAAAATTCATTCACACTATCCTCAGTATCTGGTATGTCCACCGTGTGCTTGCAAACAAGCGTGGCAGCGGCTCCGCATGAAACGCACAAGTCTCTGAAGGAAATTCCGGGGAATCAAGTCCCATTCACGTGTAAGAACAGCTTCGAGCTGTTGCAGATTAGCTGGAGAACCTTGCCTGTAGACTCTGCGTCCAAGCTCGTCCCACAGATGTTCTATAGGGGACATGTCTGGTGATAGGGCAGGCCAATCAATCGTCACAATGTTCTGCTGCTGTATATATTGCTGCGTAATGCATCCGGTGTGCGCCCGTGCGTTATCCTGCTGGAGAAGCTGCAAGTCTGGATAATTTGTGTACGCAGGAGCAACCAATGCATCCAGAAACTCATTTCGATATGTCACAGCATTAACATTTCCACGGAAGACGTGAAGAGGCAAGCGATGGTGAAAACTGAATCCTCCCCAAATGTGAATACTGCCACCTCCAAATCGGTTGTGCTGACGAACACAGCAATCTGCAAAGCGCTCTCCACACCGTCGCCAAATCCGCATACGTCCATCAGCAAAGGATATGTTGAATCTGCTCTCGTCTGTGAGTAGGACAGCATTCCACTGCAGTCTAGTCCATCTGACATGTTGCTCTGCCCATTGCAGGCGCTGCTGACGATGTCTGTGAGTCAAGTTTGGCCCAACATAAGGCGTCTTGCAGTAAGGCCTGTATCTCTGAGTCGTCGTATGACTGTCATTCGAGAGACTTGCCCACGTCTACCCACTATTGCTCTTGCTGTTTGACCTGCCGGGAGAGAACGATTCCTTAGGTGATTCAGCACAATATGACGATCTTGCGCAAGGGTAGTAACTCGTGGTTGGCCACTCCGAAGTCTATCTCGGACACTGCAAGTGGTTCCGTAACGTTCATTGAGACGTACAATAGTGCTGTGGTGATAATTCATCCTTCTGGCAATGACCCGCGAGCTCATTCCGGTCTCCAACATACCAATGGCTCGTTGGTGGTCGTTTTCAGATAGTCGTGGCATTTCAAGCCCATGTACTGGGTGTTTTGTCTCAACGGCCTTTTTATACCGAGTATACTGCCACAACGCGTACACATTTTCAGGGTCATAGCTGTCGGGAATCGTGTTGCACGTGTAACTTTCATTGTTTTTATGTAGTCTGTACACACACCCGTGGGTTGAATCATGCACTTTCCATTCCAGCAGCCATTCGCTCTCTACCTCATGACAAACACGTGGAAAATCCATTCCCACACCTTTTTTTTTCCAGCTTCTCGGCATCAGCGTATATAATAGTGGTGCGTTTTTAATGTGCTTCAGTATACATCAAAATTAGTTTAAACAATTAAAAGAAAATTTAATTAAGAGTTTTCTTTATTCTAAAGTACCCACAAATTAGGGTATTTAGTTTAGCATATATCATTGTAATTATTTTATTCAGGCGCGGGGTCATATAGGTGTGCCGCATGTTTTTACAAAAGTGAAAAGTTTGCCGTGAACACAAAAAGGTTGAGAAACACTGCTGTATATCTAGGCTTTTCCTGTTGTTTTTCTGTCATTCCGAAACATGTTGAGGTGAAGTCATGAGCTCCAGTTTCTTTAGCTTGGCTTGCATTTAAAGGATCGTCACATCTGGTCCCACAGTAGACGCTGGAATAGGGTTGGCCACATCCTCAGAAGTGACCCTGACACCATCACCAGAACTGCCATTCTATGGACTCCAGAAGGAAAGTTAAAGCAAGGACGGCCAAAAGCTCCACCTGCTGGAGAACTGTGGAGGCAGTGATGCTGAGTATTAACCAGAGCTGGGGTACCACACGAAGGATGGCAGTTTGCTGCTGCCCTACAGGACGCCACCAGGCGTGATGGCCACTGGTGCTTTGTCAGTCAGCGGCCACGGACCAAAGAAGAGAAGACATCTGGTTCCAAGCTAGGAATAAAAAGTGCGTTGCACACTGTGCATTCCCTGCAAACCAAGGGGGCTCTCCAGATATGCAGAGCTATAATACTGTGGTCTGGTTCTGGGCTCTCTAAAGGAATTATCTCGCTGTACACAGAGCCACTTCTCAGCATTTCTGCCAATCATGGGGTCTATAGTGAGATCCTCCTGAATGCAGCCAACCAGGTAAAAGCCAGAGTTACTTCTGAGGTTCAAGTGACTCCTTCAAGCTTAGTGTGCAATGCTGGGTTCTCGACATGTTTCACCACAAGGTGAATCCCTGGAACTTGTGTAAAATAAAATATACACAAGACAGACATACGCAATTATTCACATGCATACATACAGACATATGCACATACATACATGAATACAAACATACACACATGCATGCTTGTTTGCATTCAAACATATATACGTACAAGAACGTAAGTCTTTTATGCCGATAACTCAGACACAGAGACAAGTCATACCGGACACAGGTAAACGACCTTCTCATTATAGTAAACATGATAAGGAATTCAACTTCGATTTCCAGGTCGTTTGACGGTGGCTATTTTTATGTAACTTTGTATCAGCTTCTTGAAATAAAATGGGATTTCCGAAGGGGTCTGCTTGAATATGATTATAATTTTATTATTATTATTGTGCTCTTGATAACTTGTCTTCCTTTCTCGGTCAAAGAAAAAAGGGGGAGGGGGAACTAGGTGCAGAAGAGTAAACGATGTGACATTTGGAAGATAGTTGTCATCACTGGCGGGTCCAAGGGGCGATTCCCCCCCCCCCCCTTTTTTTTTCTTCCAGGAACTTTGAAAACCTTTTTTCATCTAACCGCTCCAGTATTCCCCTTCCACACCACTCATCCACTTGGGACTTAAATGTAAGTAATCTTTAGGTCGGAAGACGGACGAATTAAAACATGTCTGGTACTGGACAAAAGTAAGTACACTAAAGGTTACGAACGTAGTTTGCAAGTACTGTAATTCTATGCGGTGGGACAATGAAAGACAATAAAGGGAGCCGCCATACAACAATGAGATAAAAGATCTTACAGTTCTGAAAAGCCAAAGAGATGACGCAGAAAACGTGTTTGTGTCAATTTGGAAATCAATAGAACAGTCCGTTAATAATCTTGACATTGTTATTGGAAAGCCAAGAATTGCTAGACATTAAACAATACGAGATAATCATGCACCAAGTAGTGTTGAAGAATATTATACAAGAAGTTTATTTATTACGAGTATGTTGGATTTTATGGTAAATGATGTCAAGACGCGTTTTTCAGAAGATACAGTTAATGCGTTCCATTTAAATATTCTTCTTCCAATCAATTTAACTAATAATTAATAAAGATCTGCAAACATGTATTGAAAGATTATGGAGAAAATCTGAGACTATGTTAATGAAAATTTTAATTAATTCTTTACAAATCTTTAGAGCAGAAGTTAAAATCTGGCAAGCTAAATCGTTGCGGCTTCTTCAAAATCAAGAAAGTGATATGACAGATGCTGTAAAAGTATATTCATACTGTGATCATGACATTTATCCCACTTTATTTCACATTTTGTTAACACTTCCTATCGCGGAGCGTAGCTTATCGGCTTTTCGCAGATTAAAAACGTGGCTGAGAAATAGGACAACAGAAGAAAGATTATTAGGGTTGGCGTTAATGCATGTACATCAAGATATCGACGTAAACATAGAAAATGTAATTGACAGGTTTGTGAATTCAAGAAAAAAAGATTCAACTTGCTTTGATAATTTAGTATACTTTTTTACGTGTAATTATGTTATAAATAGCAATATTGTTATTTTTAGTCTCTGTATTAATAGCACTCTGATAGACTCTTTACTGTCCATCTCTTGATGTTATCTTCCCACTTATAGCGCTGTCTTCCCCTTGCACGTTTGCCTTCAATAACTATAATCATGGCCAGTTATCTCCTTCCTAAGCTAAAGGTGGTCCCATTGCAGATGCTGCCGAATGAGAATGAGGTTTCAGAGACTTCATTATACTTGGTCCAGCTTGGAGAGGTGGGGCAACCAGTTCCCTTCCCCATGTCACGGGTTGTCTCCCCTTTTCTTTGCAGTGATGGTCCAACAGTAGCCAAAACCTAGAGTATCTAATGTGGGTCTTCAAAGGTGTCTACCTTCGCACAAGATTACTCTTGGCAGAGATATAGATATAAGGATGATGATGCTTCTACCTCAAGGGAGGGTTCACAAGATATTTCAGAAGTCAAGAACAATGCTGAATGTGTCTTAGCATTGTTAACTTTTATCTGCCGGACAACTTTTGCGAAGAAGTATTATTTAATTTAGCTCGTACAAGCCCCCAACTGAATTAACAGTAAAATTCCTCATCTTCTTATTATTATTGCTATTATTATTATTCTTATTCTTATTATTGGCTCTATAGGTGTATATATATATATATATATATATATATATATATATATATATATATATATATATATATATATATATATATATATATATATATATATATATATATATATATATAAGATATGGATTCATACGTGTGCACTCCTATCTACAATAACTGAATCAACTAGAAATTTGTAAAACAACATATAACAAATTTAATGATCAATTATTATGTAACATTTAAAAATAAACAAGGTTATGTTTCGATGGGGTGCAAAATGATTATGTTATCGTCATCGATACTTGATGGAAAGTAAATGTTCGTTGCTGTAGACTGTTTAATAAGCACTTAGCTGAAAATCGGTAAGTACTGCCGCTGTTGTTAACCGATTCGTCTCTCTGTGATAAGGGCACTTCCTGGACGAAGGTGTAGGGGTAACCTCTCATGTTGTCAGTGTTAAGTATCTTCTCAGGCCGTCAGATGTGGCCGTCTAGTGCCGACAATCAGTTTTCTGAATCACAGACTCGTAGCACGAATGGTCTTGTAGACTCGAACCACGAACTGGTCTTGTACCAAGAACTTTAGAGGAAATAAAAAGAACAAATGCCTCTGCTAGGTATATTGTCGTCGAAAGATTAATCAGGCGCATTTCCGCTGTCCGTCCACCAGTTTTTGTATCTCGGAAATTGTATTCTCCCTGAGCATATACAGCATATCTCAGTGAATATGATGAAAAATCACCATTATTTTGGTTAATTTGATGGGAAAAAATCTGTCTGGACAGCGCGAGTGCAATGGCTTGTGCCTGGAGGAACATTATTAGGTTACATATATCTCACAAAAAAAATAATATACACACTATGCTCGTGTGATGTAATCATTACTCACTCACTGCTCCATTCGGAGTCTGGGGTTACCTCTGCTTTTGATTCCCTGTACGAACTAGCATGAAGCAATCACTAGCGCTTGCTGTAGTTGTTTATGAATATACTCTTTTCATATGCTGAGGTTGCCAGTCTAGTATGGAATTTTAAAACCACTAACAAGTACAAACATGTCAAAGTAAAAAAATATGTTACAACTTAACCCAATACTGGGATCATAGACTTCTTGCTAAGTTTGAATAGTCTCGGCAACTTGATGCAGATGCCTCGAACACACGTCTTGGTTATTTTTTCTGTTATAGAATACCTCTGTGACTTTGTGAGTAGGTCCTGTAGGAGTCCGGTCTCCGTATTAACTGGTAAATCTTCTTTGCTGTAGTGTTTAGAAAGAGTTCCGATACGTGTCTTGTCCTGTCCTATAAGGTCAGAATCATAACTCTATTCTTTCTTGGCTTCAGTCCGAGCTGTCTCTTTGAAGATTCTGGAATGCAGTGTCGTATATCTAAAATGTTCTACGTTATATCGTAGTTCTCGGCCCACGCTCACATGTGGCGTTTCCGACAAAACTTCCAATCACCGTGAATGTCTATTCTCGCCTCAAATTCCAGCCATATACATTCAAAAGTTCGTGTTGTGATGACTTTCCTTTAGGAATTTTCTGCAAGACTCATGTGTTTGTAAAATTCAAACGGTCAATTTTTCGTATAAGGTGTTGCTATATCCGTCTACTCTCGGTAATGTTTACATTCGCAATCCTTACATTCGTCTTGATTATAACAAGCTTGTCCGGATGTTTATTCAGGTGTGTCTGCATTATGCCACCAGATCGACAATTGACAGCACTCCCTAGGAAAACAACCAATGAGCGTCATTACACGAAAATGACCTTGCCCACCAATCTGGTCTGATTTATATCAAACTCTCAGGTAAACAAACACGACACAAATGAATGGAAGGAGTGTAAACATTGACTCGAGAATATCAATACTGTCGGAAGGTAGAAAAATGGAATGTGCCCACAAACGAATTCATTCATTCATTCATAACCCTCCACTCCCAAAGGAGCATAGGCCTTCAACAAACACATGCCAAGTCCTCCTGTCACGTGCCATTATCTCAAGTTCTTTCCATGTTTTCCTCATCGTTTTCACCTCTGTTTCCAACTCTCTTCTCCATGTACTTCTTGGTCTTCCTCTGCCTCTCTTGCCCTGGGGGTTCCAGAACAAGGACTGCCTTGTAATGCTATCAACAGGTTTCCTCAGTGTGTGTCCTATCCATCGCCATCGTCTTCTTCTCATTTCTTGTTCCACTGGCACTTGTCTAGTTCTTGTCATCAGTTCCACGTTGGTAACCTTGTCATACCATTTTAATCCCTCTATTCTACGCAAGCACCCATTTATGAAAGTCTGTAGCTTTTTGGTTGTTGTCTTTGTTGTTCTCCATGTCTCTGAGCCATACAATAGGACTGACTTCACATTTGAGTTGAAGATTCTTATTTTCGTGTTGGATCCTATTTCTCTTGATCTCCATATATTTCCCAATGCAATGAAAGCTCCTCTTGCCTTTTGTATTCTTATTTTGATATCGCTGTCTGTCCCTCCAACTTTGTCTATATTACTGCCAAGATATGTGTATGATTCTACATCTTGTATTGGTGTTTCTTCAAGTTCAACCCTGTTATCATTACCTGCATTTATTCGCATTACTTTTGTCTTTTCCCTGTGTATTTTCAGACCCAATTGCTGTGACCTCTCATCGAGTGTTTTCAATTTGTCTTGCATCTGATTACGGCTATGGGACAGAAGAGCCAAGTCATCAGCAAAATCCAGATCATCCAACTGCTTAGTCAGAGTCCACTGGATTCCATTTCTGTTGTGTGTTGTCGATGATCTCATAACCCAATCTATTGCCAGCAAGAAAAGAAATGGAGACAAGAGGCATCCCTGTCGCACTCCTGTTCTTATCCCAAACGGTTCTGTAAGCTGTCCTTCGTGAAGAACTCTGCATGTCATGTCTTCATATGTTTTCTTTATTAAATTAATGATCTTCAGGGGAACTCCATAATGCCTCAACAATTTCCAAAGTGATTCTCTGTCTACACTGTCAAATGCCTTTTCGTAGTCCACAAATCCGATGTATAGTGGTGAATTCCATTCCAGACTTTGTTCAACTATTATTCTCAAAGTGGCTATCTGGTCTGTACATGATCTGTTTTGTCGAAAACCTGCTTGTTCATCTNTCAGTTTCTTGTCTATGGACTCTTTTAATCTCTCAAGGATAATCCTGTTTAATACTTTTCCTGGCACTGATAGTAACATTATTCCTCTATAATTTGTGCACTCTTGTAAATTTCCCTTCTTAGGCAACTTAACCAAATATCCTTCCTTCCATTCTGCTGGTATCTCTTCCTTTTCCCAGACTTTACCAAGTAATTTATATAACATCTCTGTAGCCGTGTCGATATCTGCTTTGATGGCCTCTGCTGGAATGCCATCAGGTCCAGACGCTTTTCCATCTCTTAGAAGCTTTATGGCTTTCTTTATTTCTTCCTTCGTTGGTCTTTCACCGTTAATTTGTAGCTCTTCTTCTGCTGGCTGGATGTCCGGCGGGTTTTGTGGAGCTGGTCTATTGAGAAGGTCCCCAAAATATTCTGTCCACCTCTTCATTTGCTCTTGTATATTGCTGAGCAGTTTCCCATTCTTGTCTTTTATGAGGCAACTTGTTTGCTTGTATTTCCCTGTTAGCTTCTTTGTGCTGCTATACAGTTCTCTCATATTTCCTTTGGCTGCAGCATCTTCTGCCTCTCTTGCCAACTCCTCAATATACTTCCTCTTGTCTCTTTTGATACTTCTTTTTACTTCTTTGTTTGCTTCTGTGTACACTTCTTGAGCCTTGGCTTTGGAACTTCTGGTTTTGCTTGTGTTTAACTCTGCTTTCTTGTTTTTTTCTGTCTTTTATCTTATTGATGGTTTCTGTTGTTATCCATGCTTTTTGTTGTCGTTCCCTTTTCCCCAGTATTTCTTCACATGTCTCCTTCCATACAGTTTTGACCTGCTGCCAATAGTCTTCTGTATTCTCTACCTCTTCCAGCTGTTGGAGCACTTGGAATTTGTTGGATACTGTGACCGCAAATTTGTCTCTTGTTTCTTGATTTCTTAGCTGTCCTACATTATACTGTTGTCTATAATTTTGCATTGTTGCATATCTCTTGAGTTTCATTTTTACTTTGGCTATCAGAAGATGGTGATCTGATGCCACATCTGCTCCTCTATATACCTTTACATCCTGCAATGATGATCTAAACTTCTTGTTTATGCATATATGATCAATCTGATTTTCTGTTCTATGGTCTGGTGATATCCATGTTGCCTTGTGTATTCTCTTATGTGGAAACATGCTTCCTCCTATAGCCAGATGATTTGAAGCACAGAAGTTTGCGAATAGTTCTCCATTTTCATTCATTACTCCTAGCCCATGTTTTCCCATGACTTCTTCAAATCCGGTGTTGACTGTACCTATCTTTGCATTCATGTCACCCATCAAAATTGTGATGTCTCTTCTTTTTACTTTATCCATAATTTCCTGTAGTTTAGTATAAAATGCTTCTTTCACAGACTCTTCTTTGTCATTAGTTGGTGCATAACATTGGATGACATTTACATGAATTTTCTTTTTAGCTGTTTTGAAAGTAGCTGTTATTATTCTGGGTCCAACAGCTTCCCATTCAATGAGTGCTTTCTGTGCTTCTTTAGATAACATAAGAGCTACCCCTTCACTGTGGTGTGAACTTTCGTTTTCATGTCCTGAGGACAGCACCAATTCACCTGTGATGAGTTTCTTCCTGTCTACCCCCTTCCACTTTGTTTCACACATTCCCAGAACCTCGATTTTGTATTCCCTCATTTCTGCTGCTACTTGCGCCACTTTCCCTTGTTCGTTTAATGTCCGAACATTCCAGGTGCCAAATCTGGAAGTTCTCCTAGAAGAAAGAAAGTTAGTCAGCAACACAGACTCCTTTCGGCTTTCTCTGTGTTGCATCATACGCCTCCCCACGAGAGGACCTTCCCCTGTCTTGGATGGCTGTGTTTTATTTTCTTTATTTGACTTGTCCATATTTGTTGAAGTTTTTTGTGGTTTAAATTTTTTACCGGATGGGGTAACCGGCCCCATGCCCAACCCTCCTTAGTCGCTTTCTACGACATGCTTGGCAGGGGACAGTGTTACTATTCTTTGCTCCCCTTTCGGGCCCCGGTAACACACGGGTGGCACAAACGAATAGTTCACATAATTAGTACGCACCATAAATGTAGTTCAATACTACCGGAGAGGAAAAGAGAGCGAACCAAATTATGTGGCACCTGTGCCTTTCCTAACTCAACAGCATAGCAACGTGAAAATTTACAGCTTGGTAGAGTGGAGCGGGACGCCACCGTGTTTCGAACCCGATACCTTCGCAGCAAGAGGGCGTCGCTCTAACCACTCTGTCAATTGGACGCTTGCCTATATACATAATGCAAAATAATATCTTTGCTATTGTTATTTCCTTCATCATTGTGTAATCAAGCTTCAAATATGTGTCATTAATGTTGCGAAGTTACTCTTCAGTGAGATCTCTGGGGGGCGACCAATACTTTGGCTAGCTATGAAATGAATACGGCTCCAATTTCAAAGAAACACTAAAATCTCAAATTCTGTCATTGTATGTCCCCGTGCCGCGCCGTGTAGTTCCTGGGGGATGGGAGAGAAAGAATATAACTGTTGCTCCTTCAGTTATGTCGACAATGGGGGGGGGGCGGGGGGGGGGACACTAATACAAAACTATGTACCAAGCTGGTAACCTCATCATGTAAAGAAAGTTGCTTCATTAACCACTGTTGCCAGAGCGTATGGCTGATGTGATGTGGTGCAAGTTTCCTCCTCGGAGGACCAGCTGCAGTGATGGCTTCATGATGCATAAGGAGTGAGAATAGGAAGTGATGATGATGATGATGTGCTGGTGACAGTTGTTTGTGGCTGCTTAGACACGTCCTTTAAGGGCATTGAAAGCCGTACAGTAGATGATGATGATGACAGCATAATGATAAGCAGAGCCAAACGAAGAAGATGTACGATGGAGATGATGATGATGATGATGATGATCATCATCATCATCATGATCATGATGATGTAGCAATAATTCCATTGGTTATATGTATTATGAAGACAGAAGACGGGAAGAAGATAACGTGATCCAGGAGACGAACCTAGGAGTGCAGAATAAGAAGAAATACAACAAAATATATCAAAATGAAGGAAGTAGAAAAAGGAAGAATTATTGAAGAAAAAAAAAACAAGTAGCAGAAGACGAAGAAAATAAAAGAAGAAGAAGAAGTAGAAGAAACAGAGGAAGAAGAAAAGGAACATAATAGAAGAAGATGAAGAAAAAAAAACAGAAGAAGAACATAACAGATAAAGTAGAAAATAACAAAAGAAGAAAAAAAAAACAGAAGAAGAACATAACAGATAAAGTAGAAAATAACAAAAGAAGAAAAAAAAACAGAAGAAGAACATAACAGATAAAGTAGAAAATAACAAAAGAAGAAAAAAAAACAGAAGAAGAACATAACAGATAAAGTAGAAAATAACAAAAGAAGAAAAAAAAACAGAAGAAGAACATAACAGATAAAGTAGAAAATAACAAAAGAAGAAAAAAAAAACAGAAGAAGAACATAACAGATAAAGTAGAAAATAACAAAAGAAGAAAAAAAAACAGAAGAAGAACATAACAGATAAAGTAGAAAATAACAAAAGAAGAAAAAAAAACAGAAGAAGAACATAACAGATAAAGTAGAAAATAACAAAAGAAGAAAAAAAAAACAGAAGAAGAACATAACAGATAAAGTAGAAAATAACAAAAGAAGAAAAAAAAAAACAGAAGAAGAACATAACAGATAAAGTAGAAAATAACAAAAGAAGAAAAAAACAAAAAAAAAAAAAAAAAAAGAAGAAGAACATAACAGATAAAGTAGAAAATAACAAAAGAAGAAAAAAAAAACAGAAGAAGAACATAACAGATAAAGTAGAAAATAACAAAAGAAGAAAAAAAAAACAGAAGAAGAACATAACAGATAAAGTAGAAAATAACAAAAGAAGAAAAAAAAAACAGAAGAAGAACATAACAGAAAAAGTAGAAAATAACAAAAGAAGAAAAAAAACAGAAGAAGAACAAAACAGAAAAAGAAAAAAATAACAAAAGAAGAAAAAAAAACAGAAGAAGAACATAACAGATAAAGTAGAAAATAACAAAAGAAGAAAAAAAAAAACAGAAGAAGAACATAACAGATAAAGTAGAAAATAACAAAAGAAGAAAAAAAAAACAGAAGAAGAACATAACAGAAAAAGTAGAAAAAAACAAAAGAAGAAAAAAAAAAAAGAAGAAGAACATAACAGATAAAGTAGAAAATAACAAAAGAAGAAAAAAAAACAGAAGAAGAACATAACAGATAAAGTAGAAAATAACAAAAGAAGAAAAAAAAAACAGAAGAACATAACAGATAAAGTAGAAAATAACAAAAGAAGAAAAAAAACAGAAGAAGAACATAACAGATAAAGTAGAAAATAACAAAAGAAGAAAAAAAAAAACAGAAGAAGAACATAACAGATAAAGTAGAAAATAACAAAAGAAGAAAAAAAAAACAGAAGAACAAAACAGAAAAAGAAGTAGAAAAAAACAAAAAAAAAAAAAAAAAAAAGAAGAAGAACATAACAGATAAAGTAGAAAATAACAAAAGAAGAAAAAAAAAACAGAAGAACATAACAGATAAAGTAGAAAATAACAAAAGAAGAAAAAAAAAACAGAAGAAGAACATAACAGATAAAGTAGAAAATAACAAAAGAAGAAAAAAAAAACAGAAGAAGAACATAACAGATAAAGTAGAAAATAACAAAAGAAGAAAAAAAAAAACAGAAGAAGAACATAACAGATAAAGTAGAAAATAACAAAAGAAGAAAAAAAAAACAGAAGAAGAACATAACAGATAAAGTAGAAAATAACAAAAGAAGAAAAAAAAACAGAAGAAGAACATAACAGATAAAGTAGAAAATAACAAAAGAAGAAAAAAAAACAGAATAAAATGACAGAAGCAGTACAATACAAACGAAGTGGAAAATAACAGAAGAAAAATAACAGATAAAGACAATAATTGACTAAAAGAATTGACTAAAAAAGGAAAATGTATGCTTGAAAAGGTAGACAAGGAGACGAAGAATAAAATGATTATATGATGATGATAGCATCCTTACTTACTTAGTCGTTCCCCTTCTACCGTGAGGTGTAGAGGTTTGGAAGAGAGAGCGACAGACTATCCTATCGGCTGTCTTCCTCCTGGCCTGGTTCCATTCTAGTCCTAGGTCCTTCAAAGATTGTCTAATGTTGTCCTCCAAGCGGCTCTGGGTCGTCCTGGAGGTCTGGATCCCTGGCTCTTTGTTTCCTATGCTTGTCGTGGTAGCTGATCTTCTCCCATTCTGCAGACATGGCCAAACCATCTCAGTTGAATGAAAGCATCCATGGATTATAATTTTTATGTGAACAGAGAATGAAGTTGAAGAATGTTAGGCAAGGAGAAACTAAGGAAAAAAATAAGATTGAAGAGTGGTAACATAATAAGAAAATGACGAGAGAGAAAAGGTAAAGATAGAATAATATTGTGTAAACAGACAAAATAAAAGACTAAAAATGAAGAAGAGAAATAGAAGATGAGAAAGAAAATTAGTCAACAAAGAAGGAAAAATTTAGGAAGACGAAAGCAAAAAAGATTGTTCTGTGTAGTTGCTGAAACATAAGACAATTTGCAAAATCAATCAGATCACACATTTTAACAACAGTTTTAATTAAAACATTTTCTGTCTTGACAGTCAGTGATCTAGAACAGAAAGAATACACAGAAAGCAGGCCAACTACAGCGGGGAGATATCAGACCACACAAGAACTGCAGTTCCAGTGTCGACAGTTTTTAACCAGTGTTTCTCATCCTGTTTACCAAGCCGGAACCCCTAAAAATTCCGCTGGGGAGATGTCAAACCACACAAGAACTGCACTTCCAGTGTAGACAAAACCAACAGTTTTTAACCAGTGTTTCTCATCCTGTTTACTAAGCCGAAACCCCTAAAAATTCCGCCAGCGGAATCTCTAAGACGCAATTCTGTTACGGTAAACTTCTTGGCAAGAAAATACATTTGTAAAGAGATGCTATCTATACACTAAACACACACGCTCGAGCGCGCGCACACACACATACATGTCAACTGTCATTTATACGAAAAATGTGGAAACATTCTCACCATCTTTGAGAAAAAAAAAGCATCTCGAAACGTGCTGTTTTAAAGGCATTAAACTAACATCACAAGAAGCAAGCGCGCGACAGTTTAAAAAAAAAAAAGATAAATGTCAAAACATAATCAAAGATGAATGAGACCGACAGAAGTCGATAACGGGAAAAACTGTTTTGTTTGGCTCTTCGGTATATTGCACGTGCTTATTCTCATACCTGGCGTGATGCTGAAAACATCACACCTAATGTGCCGTAGGGTCAGGAAAGTATGGGCTTACCACCTTATTCCTAATATGCTTCAATGGGCGTGTAACGGGATCCTTTATCTTACCTTACATATTCTCATACAGCGTCCCATCAAGTGAAATTCTAAAAAAACTTACTTTTTTTCATGCGAAACACTGATGTAACAACTCCTCTATATTTATCTCTTTGGAATTAATACAATGAGACATAAGTCTGTCTCTTTACATTTAAGTAAATGGTTAGACAGTTACTGATCATACACAGATTTTCAAACGTTATGCGTACCATACATTTATCAATACAGTAGAAGAAGAAGAAGGTTCCTTGGAACACTGGTTGAGAAACGCTGGTGTAGCCCAGTCTACCCTTCCAATACCTATGGAAAAAAAGTGTGCACTACCTTGTGTCAGATCGAACCTCAATGCCTGCTGCGTTGGCACAGAGTCACGGCTGGGAGAATGACTAAGTTATTATAGGTATGCTGTAGATAAAATTGTCATATACAGACATTTCAGACACAGGTGTATGTTTAGTGTTAGAATGTTCTAACTTCACGTGGCTTGTCCGTTCGCAAAACAGTAAGTAATATATTCGATATTGAAAACTGAAGGCATTTATTAACGACTCATGTTATTATATTAAATATCGTAAAATTGTATTCATGTCATTTATCGTGTAAAACATTTTAAAAATGCATAATTGTCGTGTCTTTGCATTTCATTATTATTCCAGTAAAGCATTGTTTTTGTAGTTGTTTCGTATTCGGCATTATAGATTCGATTATGTACTGTTTCTAAATATGCAATGTATTATTGTACGAAGACTTTTCCTTATATGGCAGTGTTTTCCTTTTAAGCTTATGTGGATTTCTTGTAAGAAGTGTTTTATATTTTTAATTAATATAAACGCTTCAAAATATGTAAAACACCCATCAAAATGTAGAAGAAATGTTTGTTGTTTCCATTGTACCTTTGTCAACAAGCATTGGCGTGACTATTAAGAAACCATTATGCAGACAAACTAATACTCCAAAACAACTTCATAAATAAATGGCTCAACACAGGAGCAAAATGGTCTACAGGGCATGCCATGTATAAAGAAATGACCAACAGAAAAAAGAATGACACCATCAATAATTTACGTCGTATAAAGCAGATCACAATCTTCCAAACTACTAACACAACACACCGGACTCAATAAGTATTGAAACAAATTAAACCCTACACAAGAGTCTAACTGTGTCACGTGATTATTTTGGGTAGATCTCTGCTTCACTCTGGCAGTAATCAGTTACATTTGTTGTACTGACTTATTACGTGCTTTTCATGGTCGGCACCTCTTTCTTTCTCTGCTATGTAGCAGATATTTTGTATTTTCAAATATTCTTACACTCTTCTCACTGATAAGTCGTCATGTCTGTTTGGTTATCCGTTTCTCCCTGCTTTGCAAGGAACGGCTGAGATAATAATTAATCGACAACCATGTTGGTTAATCTCGGGTGTGGCTGACATCAGACTACAGATTAACACTAAAATCGCCAAGCGCATTTGTTCATTCGCTGATAGGCCAAGGTGCATTCTTAGTCAAGATGGTAAAGAGACGGATGGTGTGCGCTCAAGCAACAGATAACGGGATTACTCGTCTGTGCGACTCATTTTGGACAGACATGTATGACATCACCGTTTCCGGCACACCTTGTTACAAAAACATTACTTTATACTAAAGTAATAATAATTTATTTGTAAACATTCCCGAAAACCATCGGATGTTTTCATTCCACATATAGGAGACGTGATCTTTTGCATCACGCATATTATTTCAGGCGGAAATAATTTTGAAATTACCCCACTAATCACGCATGTTTGAAACGATTGGAGCTTTCTTAGCATTGTAACAAAACAAATGCGGGAGAAGAAGGGCCATATAACGTGACCTTTTCGCAGTTTTAAGACACTGTGAAAATTCACTGTGAGGATCGCTTGCCAAGACGAAACCACACTGCCAGTATTAGAATTCAGAATTTTCTTTATCAGACCGGACTTTGTGGAACATCTTGAAGGACTTAAAGAGCCCAGGAAAACCATTTTAATAAGGAAGACCGGCATCTGAGAAAACTGAAACACGGAGTCATAGTTGGAGTTTAGTGCTAACATAACGACCCACAAGAAACGTGAAAAATAGGCATCTGCCAGTGCCTGTCGTAAATCAGTTGGTTTGGGAGTTATTTATGGTCCCGTCTGAGTCGAGGGGATGGTGATAAGTACGTGAGAAATAAAGGAGTGAGAAATAGATTTTCACGGGTGAATAGTTTAAGAAGAAAATCTGTCTCTGGAATGAGTAAATTTATATAGTCCATCCTATCTATACGACTATAATTTAGTACAAGACAATCTTTCCCTCCTCATACATGTAAATATGAGTTTAACTACACACACACACACGCGCGCGCGCGCGCGCACACACACACAGTTATGTGACAACAAGACACACAAACGTGAAAAACTACGGTAAATTGGGTATGGGTCTGACCAACACACAAAGGTAAGTTTCTTTTGTTGTTTATTATCATTAAACTTGACAACATCGAATATCTAAAGAAAGATCAATTAACATCAGAATTACATACATAGGAAATAACAGAATAAATGTGCCCTCCCCTTATAGAGACAAGAACCCAACAAGTTAATAACCCCAAAGGTCAAAGGTTAGCACTATGTTACAGAATAGACAGTAAGGAAAAACGAAGTTCCTACGAAATGCTACTCAGTAAAGTAAACAATTTTAAGCCAAATCAAAGCTGGTGCAATACTTGTAACAAAGGAAAAATATTCACTCTCTCTGTCATACAGTGGCCACTCAATCACGCTTACCCTATTCTTGGTGATATTCCTTTGGAATTACAATGGTTCCTGAAAATACAGAATGTCAGGGGTATTATCCAAGTTGGCCCCAGCCCATCCTCTATAATAAATAAGATGTTATGAGGGGGACGCCAAATTTGGGGGTGTATTCCTGGATGAACAAATGTCACCTCGAATAGTTAGTGTACAAACCGAGATATTGTGTTCACAGCAAACAGTGAAAAATACTTCCAGTATTTGGAAACATCTAGTTGCTAAAGACTGTTACAATTGTTAAATGATGGTAATCCTATCGGCTGGCTCTAGGTGAGTGCCGATTCTGAAACAGCGTAAATTCTTGATAATACTCTTGAATACGACTGTCCGTCGTCAGATAATGTTATTGTTTTTACACCCCAGTGGGCTGATAAAATTGAACAAAATATTTCTGGGTTTTTATAGTCCATTTAAATTTACTAGTTAAATGTGTGTTTGTCTTTTTTGGCCAATCCTGTCCACAAATGAACTTGGGGACGCACCGGCCAAGGAAGAGACAACATTCACCAATCAGTAAATGAAGAACCAAAAAAGACCGCTGTACGCTCTTGTGATCAGGTCAGACTAAGAATAAAGAAAACATATTATAGAAAAATGCTATTCTATATATACACGGACGGGGCAAGACGATCTCTTTTCCACTCCGTCAGTCCTGATTAAAGTTACAAAGCACACGGTGTCTTTAGCCTATTCCTATCCGGGCAGCTTTCGCTAGCGCAGCGTCTCTAGGTCGGATGAAGGTATGCAACCCTCCCCCTCTCCTTTATGCGCGCTGGAACGATTAGCGAAGAATTGTCAATTATTATTTAATTATTCATACGCGCACTTACATAAATATTGCCTGTCGTTAATAGCTATTAAATTGTCGGCGTCTGTTTGTCATCGTATGATATTAAATAATAGTCACTTACTATAAGTACACAAAATGAAATATAATGTGAATTCTATTCTACCACTATCAGTCGCGCCTAGCGTATATCAGTCAACTGAACGTCTCTTCCTGTGTAAGAAAGCGGATGGTAAGATAAACATCAAACTGAACCTCTGGTATAAAATGCTTCGCGTTATTATTTCACTGGTCTTAACAGCTAGAACTCTAAGTGAATTATAATGGTAAAAGCTTTAACACTTTAACACTTAAGCACTAATTTCTATTACCAGAAAATCCTCATGAAAAGATCCCCACGATATGCTTTTAACACATTCAGCGAAATGGTTCTAGCTACTGCGTGCTTAGACTATTCCCAAAATTCTGAGTGACGACTGATAGCTGGTTTAGGAAGACACAGTTTATATATCATCATGGATGTATAATCTATAGATAATGCTACTTTTCACACTATTGTGCATAGCAGAGAATCAGGAAACTAAGCTCACCAGATAAAGGTTTTCACGGTCGCTCTGTCGAGCGTTGCTAATCGTCATCAGAGACTTAACAACCGTGTAACGGGGTCTTGTAGATTTTACCCGCTTCTGGAGATCAAAGAACTCGGGGTTTCCCTCTGTGTACGAACATCAAACGGTACTCAGGGAATTTTTTTGCCCGAGCGTCTCATTTCAAAAAGGTCCGGTGTTATTCCACGTGCGGTCTGTCCGATATCCGATGATTGACAGATCAGCTCGCGTGAGAAACTTGATAAACGAACTTGATTCGCTCCATGTTATGACTGGCAGGTCGTGAAAGTTGGTAAACAACTTCGTTTGTTTATGTTTAAGGAAAAGAGGCGTGGATGAAAATTAAGTTTGTAAAACGGGCAGAAAAATGCGTGGCTTTGCTAGCAAATCGTAGAACGCTAACGGGATTACAGGGCTGTCAGATACTTTAGGCTATATTTCCATTATACGTCACAGTGCCTACTTCTCTGAGCAAACAGTCTGTTAGCCAAGACTGGCGTAAGTTGTACTTTTTACATGTTTCATTACTAACACGTGAACTAAAATGTATATATTGCCATGTGAATATTAATATGTGAAAATTGCTAGTGGATGTCCAAGTCATTTGAAGCTGGCAAACCTATCATACAAAATGATGAATTCATGAACCACCACTGCAAGGGCTGGTGACTGCTTTATTGCTAGTTTCTTAAAGAGAACTAAAAAGTGACCTCCTTTACACATTTCTGTCCCATCACAACAGTGATGATAAACTTTTTTAAATAAATAATTATTCATTTCTTTAAAACCTTGTTAAAACCTAAATAACTTACTTACTTAGTCGTTCCCCTTCTACCGGGAGGTGTAGAGGTCCCTAAATAACTATTAAATCTGTTATTTGTAAATACACAAATTTAACGTGGATTTAATCATTTGGAATTTACTGCATGTTTGTCTCAGTCAATTTACTAAATACACTCTAAACAGAGCTAAACCATAATAATAAGAATTCCACTGAGTAAATCAGGGTGGGGGCTTGAACAAGCTGAAATTAATAATTGCTTAATTCTTCATAAAAGGCGGCGGACCGATATTAGTGGACTATGGTCCTGCCAATGCAGCATTGTTCTTGACTTCGGAAATATCTTATGAACACTCCCTTGAGATAGAAGCATCATTATCCTTCTATCTTCAACTCTGCCAAGAGTAATCTTGGGCGAAGGTAGACATCTTTGAAGGCCCATATTAGATACTCTTGAGTTTTGGCCACGGTTGGACCACTACTGCAAAGGAGGGGAGGAAATTCCGTGACAAACTGCTGGAATTGTGCCCATCCAAAAGCTGCTCATTTCCCCAGGACTCTCTGAAGAAAGAAGAAGGCTATTGCTGGGATCGCTAACAAACACAACTCTCAATACAGCACCACCCAACAACCACAGAACACGTAAATTCTTCAACTTGGCATTGACTGCGAAAGACCGATGAGCTCAGTAGCACTATTTAAGCAAAAGAACAGGACATCAATCTTTTCAAATGGCCTGGTGTAACTAACATTCACAGATACAAAAGCATAACAACAGCCAATGCAGCTGCAGTTTCAGGAGAGGAAATGCGAAGAGGTAGGACATACCCACGGCAAGCATCCAACAAGTAAAGCTGCACATACCCTAGACTCTGAAACCAACTGGTGAAAAGAAGAGTTGTGATGACAAACGAAACTTGAAGAAAAACGGCAGAAAACGAAGTCAAAGTAATCGGAAATTTATGGTCAGTGTTGAAGAAGAATTAATAAACTAAAAATCTGAATGCAGAGTGTGTTAACACTTTTAAGAAATATATATTAATGTAAAAAACAAAAATCCCGTCCAACCCCTGATGTGTTATCTATATATATAAAACTCTTAGGTATGCTACCCAAAAACGCCAGGTAGCCGCGATCGCCGAGACGGCAACAGCTAGAGACGTCAACCGCACCGCGAGAGAACTAACGTTAGCGGAAAATCGATAAAGGGTGTAGTCAAAGTGGACTGCACGTCAAATAGTCAAGTCTAGGTCAACAATCTTTCGTGTCTGCGTGTGTGTGGAGGAAACAGATTTTGGAGTTTCCTTTTGTTGTAATTTGCAGTTTCTGCTGTAAGAACTTTGAGAAAACGTAGAAGAAATGCTAATGAAACATTAGAGGAGAGATCTGATAGACTAAGAGACCGAAACGAGACTACGAAGACGGACAGAAAACATTGAAGAAAGAGAAGCAAGACTGGAAATGAGAAGACAGGCGAAACGCTGTAGGACTAAGGAAATAGAAGTACCGAATGCGAATAATCAACAATCTGTAATTAATGTGGAAGAGCATGAAATAGGAAATATGTGTGTATTGCAGTGCAAGATATTAGGGACATGAGTTAATATGACAAAACGGGGCGGCCCTATCGGTCTTTGTTTCTCTCCGGCAGTATCGGTACATTTGCGGTACTGAATTTTATTATTTGCTCTCAATTGTCGCACTTTTCTTTCTTTCTTTCCTTTTCTGCTTGTATGGCACACATTTTGTAAGGGCAAACATTTGTTGACACTCCTCTCTGTGATGTCACCTGTTTGTTACCCGATCATCCTAGCTTGCTTTGAGCCACTGAGATAAGATAGTCGCCGGCGTGTTTAGATTGAACCGCTGATAAGAGGACTCGTTTGGTAACCCTGATGGGCGGACACGGAGTTTTTGCGTACTCATACAATAGATAACGAGATTACTGTCTGTGTGACACATGTGGGCAGACAAGTGTGACATAATCGCTTCCGGGTCGACTTGTTATGACAACATTACTTTTTAATAAAGTAATAAGTATTACAGCTTACACATGTTGTCATGTGAGTTCCCCCGATCTGTCTGTAAGTTTGTACACAAGAGCATCGGACATCATATTATCATAAATGGAAGAGTTGACCTCTGCCTTACGTTATTTTGCAATGTCGGAATATTTTTGATATCATCACACCCTATCCGCATGATTCGAAATGATTGGATCTTTCTGATTAGATTCATAACAATAATGCGTGAGAAGATAGGAATATAATCGGACCATTTCGCAGTTTTATTTCACTGTGAATTTCACGCTCGCCAAGACAACATCAGACCTCGCCAGAGGGAAGACTAGATTCACAATTCCTTTTTTTTTAAACCGGACCTTTTATTAAAGAACCAAATAAGACTTACAAAGCACAGGAAATCTCTACATTTTAATAAGGAACACCGGGACTAGGAAACTGAAGAAACACAGAGAGTCAGAGAGGGAATCTATTGTCAAATTAAAGACACCCCAGACGCGTGTAAGAGACCGACTCGTCTCTTTTATTCATTTGAGCAACAAGTCTGTAGCCAGGATTGGCTTATTGGTGGTACCAGCAGAAAGTATTATCTCTGGAACAAGAAGGGAACCGTGGCCTAAGCTTTAAGACGAATAACGCACGTGGTAGACTCTCTTTGACGTTTCTGGGAAACGAGCTACCCCCGACAACCTTGATCAGAGACGAGCGTGAGCAGAGTGAAAAGAACCAACCCATAAGAAGGAGCAGAACCGTCATTGGCAGCTTCCGTTCAAATACATGTAGCCACTTGAACTTCTTGTAATATCTGACATTCCCTAAAGACTATGAGGATAACTGTTCTTGATACCTAACTATTCAAATTATTTCCAACTGTTAAAACCTAAAGTGATTATTAAATTTTGTTATTTTTAATGTTACAAATTAAACTTCGATTTAATCATTTTAAAGTTACTGCATGTTTGTCTCAGTCAAATTACTACACACACTCTAAACAGAGCTATACTAAAATAATAGAATTATTAAGAAGTGCTTAAAAAGTGCTTAAATCCTTCACAAAAGCGTCGGCAGAATTACAGAGTTAACATTGCCAAAGCAGTATTGTTCTCGCTTATTCTGAATATCTTGTGAAGACTCCCTTTGTAATAGAAGTGTCATCGACCTTCTTTCTACATCTCTGTCAACAGTAATCTTGTGCGAAGGTAGATTCCTTTGAAGCCCACATTAGAAACTCTTGAGTTTTGGCCACTGGTGGACCACTAATGCAAAGCAGAGGAGGCAATACCGTCACAGTTAAACACATCAAATAAATACACTAAATGCTATCACGATGGAAAGATTTCACTCGACCCACTGTCTGACAATCCTTCTGCCTCTCTTTCTCTGGGGATTCCAGCACAAGGACTGCCTTGTAATGCTATCAACAGGTTTCCTCAATGTGTGTCCTATCCATCGCCAGCGTCTTCTTCTCATCTCTGACATTTGTCTAGTTCTTGTCATCAGTTCCACATTTGTGACTTTGCCATACCATTTCAGTCCTTCTATTCTACGCAAGCACCCGTTTATGAAAGTCTGTAGCTTTTTGGTTGTTGTTTTTGTTGCTCTCCGTGTTTCAGAGCCAATATACAGTATAGTTCAGCATTATCGGACTTTGAATGTTCACTATGCTAATTTTCTCTATAGTTATTTGATTATTGCTTTTGTCACTTCATATGTAGCCCTGTCTTCTGTTTGGATTTTCCTTCCTCCTTCTTAAACGAGTTTATCTGCCTTCTCATTTTCAATTTATATTGTAGAGTGCAGGTTTCCACTTTATTTTTTTTTTAAATTCTTAGCTGGTTTCCATTAGTGCGTCTTCCAGGATGTCAAATTCATTGTATTTATTGTTCTTGAGGACAGTAATGACGGATAGCGAGACTTTGAAGAGCACTATCTTGTCTTAAACAAAATCTTTATTTTCTATGATGGTAGTTGCAGCTGTTTTAGTGCTTCTGCCTCTGCATTAAAGTTGTTTGAGAATTGTCCAGTGGCCATTGAGAAATGTATTTTCTGTCCATTCTTTAATTTTGTGTATACACCACCACCTCCATTTTTGTAACTTTTGTTGCTGATCAATCTGTATATGAGTGGGTTCACTCTGTGGTTGGGTACGTTTTTCTGATGTATGCCATAGCTAGGTATTTCTTCTCTGCATCTATTTGACTGCAGTTTTTTAACACCTTTGTTACGCTATCGATCAGCTCTGGGAGCCTTTTTATTTCTCTGGCGGAAATGTGCTGCTATTCGTTATGGGCTCTGTGTTTTTTTTTTTTTTTGTTCATTTGTGTTTGTGTGTACATGATCTGGCACAGTGGGTGCAAGCTCTTTTGCGTTTAAAAGCAATGCAGCTTCTCTGGAGTCTGCCTCCACCATAGCTTTTCAGTCTGTCATTCATTAAGGGATTGTTAACTTTTTTTCAATTTTTCTGCCTCCTGTAGTACTCTGTGATCTCTTCTGTCACCAATGGATTGTAGTTTTGTTATCTTGTTCATTTCATTTATTGGTGTCGATTTCATTGCTCCAGTACTGATTCTGGACAGGGAGCTAAAGGCTACTCACTGAGGAGAAGAAAGTCATAGAAAGAGTTTGGAAGATTTCGCCTGGTTAGATCGATGAGTCTCATTTTGTCCTCCGGTGGTTGAGTGGCTTATGAGACATGTTTCAGACAGAAGGTTCGTCTGTCGTGAAGTTGCTGTTATAGGATCGGATTGTGTGTCATGTTTGATCCTGAAAAAGTGGATATTTTTGCGAGGTACGTCATATCTGACCCAAAGTTTGACTGTGTACTAGTATCGGGCACTAGTCTGACCCAAAGTCATAGTGATAGGTTTGACTGTGTATTAACTGTGTACTAGTATCGGGCACTAGTCTGACCCAAAGTCACAGTGATAGGTCTGACTGTGTATTAACTGTGTACTAGTATCGGGCACTAGTCTGACCCAAAGTCACAGTGATAGGTTTGACTGTGTATTAACTGTGTACTAGTATCGGGCACTAGTCTGACCCAAAGTCATAGTGATAGGTTTGACTGTGTATTAACTGTGTACTAGTATCGGGGACTAGTCGGGTTACTGTTGTGTTGTGACAGGGGCAGTGTTTATTGTCCTCCATTGCTTGTGTACGAAGGAACTGACAGTTTAAAAAAAATATGAATTAAGTACCTCATGTTGTGTTTCACATGTGATGTATATTCACTATTCTTATTTAGAATTTGAATCTTACATATTTCGTTGTTGTTTTAAGCCTGTATTTTTTCATGTCAAATCTGTTCCTAGGTATTAACTGTAGCGATTCTAGTTGTTGTGGACCATTTTTGCCATCTCTCTGGCTCTGTTTGGTGTCAGTAATAATTAGGATACATGGTGTCTATAATTTTAGATATTGTATTCAATAGGCGCCATTTGTTTATGGCTACGCTTCTGATCATTTATTGTGTATAGGCTAAGAGAACATTTCCAGTTGTGTACGTGTGTGCCTTTTTAACCTAAAATATTAGATTCTTAGTAATTTTAATATTGTACATTTTTGGTTTTCAATAAAATAAGAAAAAAAAAAACAGGGGGGTGTGTTAAAACTGGGGGTGTTTCTGTTTGGTCAATAATTTAAAAGTTCCTTTTTTTACGTTCTACATTTTATCTTTCTTCTGCTTAAAGGTTGTATTTTATCTTTCATCTGTATAACTGTTATTTTTTTATAATTTCTTTTTTAAATATTACATTATATTTTTATTATATTTAACTATTATATTTTATTTGTCTTCTGTTCAAACGTTGTTTTTTTAATCTTTTTCTGTTTAACTATTATATTTCATCTTTCTTCTGTTTATATATTATATTTTATCTTTCTTCTGTTTATATGTTATATTTTATCTTTCTTCTGTTTATATGTTATATTTTATCTTTCTTCTGTTTATATGTTATATTTTATCTTTCTTCTGTTTAAATATTACATTTTATCTTTCTTCTGTTTAAATATTATATTTTATATTTCTTCTGTTTAAATATTATATTTTATCTTTCTTCTGTTTGTCGTAAATTTATTTGAGATAATTCTTGAAATAGTGGTCCCGTTTAG
The DNA here is from genome assembly GCA_024509875.1 of Oreohelix idahoensis. Taxonomy (NCBI): domain Eukaryota; kingdom Metazoa; phylum Mollusca; class Gastropoda; order Stylommatophora; family Oreohelicidae; genus Oreohelix; species Oreohelix idahoensis. Next base: position 571,623 of record JAMPIV010001350.1, on the reverse strand, counting down.
AGTGAAGAATGATGGTGAAGGCTCTGTGATAATAAGGGTTTAGAAATAGGTAGTAGATTCACGAAGGTGCTGGAAAGAGTAAAGGACAGTCTCTTTTACGACAATCTGTTTTCTCAATCTACTCCTTAAACTCTTCTGGCTAAACAATTATTTGCCAGTTTCCAAACACACATGCGCTCACACCAATTTGTGCTTCAAACATACAGACGTCACGTGAATACAGACTATGGTAAACAAATATGGGTAATTTGGGCTTGGGTCTTCCAACACAGTACTAAAAAAAAGTTTTATGATGTTTATTTATCATTAAAATCAAAATCACAACATTTATCAGATTACAGGCAATTATCATAGATACAGAAAATACAAATAACAAGATGGGGGGGGGGGGGGGGGGTAGGAGGGGGAGGATCCAATCTGCCCTTCCCGCTCGTATTAACAAAGAAAGACCCGTCCAAAAGACCAGGGGGGGGGCGTTTAATCAGAGATAGATAATTTAACCCAACAGTAAATTTATTACTCTGATAAGAAGTGTTACAATATTAAGTATGGGGGGTAGGAAACAGGTCCTATTATTTTCTCAAACAATGTTTTCCCTTGACTAAGCAGAGTTAAGGGAGGGGAAATAACCAAAGTTAAGAAATCCCACTTAAAAGAGCAAATACAATGAATACGGTAAAAAATATTACCAGGTAGAACCAATTATAAGGTTTACTAAATAAATCTCATTCATTCATGCACGATCGTGATGGCCAACACTCAGTTTCTCACACACTTACCGATCGTGGAATCTGGCACTCCATAGAAAAATTTACAACAGCAATTAAACACTCGACAAATGTAATTGTCTTTTTTTTTCTTCTTCGAATTCCAGCCCCAGATTAGCGAGTTTGGCTTGTAGCATATAGTCTCGTAACCGCTGGACGATGAAACATTAGTGTTCCTGTTGGTTTTAGGTAAAATTTCTAAGGGATGGCACAGTCACAGATGGGGGGGGGGGGGCATGAGATCGGTGTGGTCTCATGTATTTTCACCGCTGGTGGTAGAAAAACTTCTCTAGCGTGATGACGAAAAACTGTCAGTGTTCTTAAATGATATTTCTTTTCCCACAGTAGACCAGGAATAATAATATAAATATAGCTCTGGCAATGTTCTTCTCCAGTTAATCTTTACAGACTTTAATTTGTTTGATGAGTATTATTTGCATGTACTTGGGGTTGCTTTCTTTCTGATAAATTCAGGCAGCGGGATCCCAAAACAAAGATCGCCACAAGATTAAATTTACAAATGTTTCATCAAATGTTCTGGAGGTTTAAGAACTGAGTCTGGAAGACTCTATATAATTTATTGCTGGGACGCAAAGGTTGTATGATCATTCGTGCACAGAAAAGAATATAGCTCCAATATAGCTAACAATTTAGATGGAATCTAGCAGGATTCAACTATACGCTAGTGTTTCTTTAAATCTCTGGCAAACGAATGATAACAGGCATTTTTCAGAGGTCTTTATTTATATTAAATGGAATGAAAGATCGGGGGGACACGTTAGAATTTCACACCTTTTAAGAACTCAGGGAAAATTCGAGATTCTACGCCGCCCGTCCCCATTCGATTCTGTGGTTCACCCTAGGATGTGAAATTGCCTCGTCCGTTTCTCCCGTTCCGCATGAGGATGTGAAATGCCGACAAGAACCCTGCTTCGTCTGTTCTGGGACCACTACTGCTTTTGATCGTTAGCCGCTCTGCCGATAAGCTTTGGCAACTCCTACTAGGCGGGGTGCCAGAAAGGTGTGGGGAAATGCTTGCTTTAAATTGCTCTAGCGATTGGCAGTAGGTGTGGCTTAACCTCCCCTAAGGCAAACCGAAACTCCTGGATCCTCGCATGATAAATGTCTACATATTAATGAGCAAATGTGGTGAAAAATCCACTCTGCTATGGTGCATACTAATGAGAAAACGTGGGGAACCCACGTTGACTATTGTGTTACACCCAAATCCAGGGGCTGAGATGTTATTCGAGGGACCTACCATATCATCTAACAATTCAGAGACTTCACTTTTCATACTATACGTACGTCACAATCGTCCCCACTTTTAGACGTGAAACCATTTTTCATGTTTCATTTATGACAATGAAGGTACCCTGATCGGTAGCTTTTGGATGATTGGTATCTTCGATTTCCTCCTCTTCCTCCGTAGTCCAGTTTCTACTCATGAAATCAGCCCCGACATTCTGTCTTCCCGGAATATATTCCACTTTGAAAGAGTACACGCTTAAAAGCAAAGCCCAACGCATGATCCTGGCGTTAAATTCCTTATTTGCGCCAAGAAAAGCTCAGGGAGCGTGGTCTGTTTGCACCGTAAAAGATGACCCAAAGAGAAACTCATGATGGCGTCTTATGCCGTCAATCAGAGCGAGACATTCTCTTTCAACTACGCTGCAGTTACGTTCCGCCTTGTTTAATTTCCGACTGCCATACGCAACTGGGAATAGTATATTCGGGTCGGTGTCCTCGGCTTAAAGCAATGTTAACCCGATGCCCTGACCTGACGCGTCGACCCGCAAAACGAAAGGTTTCTTGAGGTCAGGTAACCTCAAAATGGGGTATGCAGACAACTGTCCTTTTAAAGTGCTGTACGCGTGTTCGCACTTTTGATCCCAGATAACCTTATCAGGACGACCTTTCTTTGTGAGGTCAGTCAGAGGTGCTGTAAGTCCGTTGAAATTCTGGATGTATTTTTGATAATATGCACATAGTGATAAAAAGGAACGAGTGTCTTTCTTCGTTCGGGGCCTTTTTGCTGCAACTATTTTCTCCACGTTCTTCTTAACAGGCCACATGCAGCCGTGAGAAATAGTATGCCCCAGGAAGTCTAGCTTTTCAAACCCGATGAGACATTTGCTAGGTCTGGCTGTGAGACCAGTTTCCTGTAGTCTCCAGAGGAGCATAGCAACCGTAGCAATATGTTCGTCATAGGTTTCCGATGCAATTAAGATGTCATCCATGAAATTATGGGTATGGGGACTGTGCAAAGGTTCTAAAAGCTTCCTCATCATCCTGGTGAACACTCCTGGTGCATTATGCAATCCGAACGGCATCACATTAAATGTGTAATGCCCTTCACTAGTGCTGAAAGCTAACAAAGGTTTAACTTCCTCCTTGACTGGTATTTGATAATAACCTTTACTCAGGTCAATCTTGGAGAAAATTCTTGCTTTGCTAAGCTTGGTGAACAATTCAGAAACAGTCTGGAGAGGTTCGGGCTGGAATTCCGTTACAGCGTTTAGCAACCGGTAATCTATACACAGCCGAACTTCCTTATTGGGCTTCTGCAACAGCACTACACTCGAACTGTAAGGAGATGTCGACTCACTGATAATTCCTGCCTGACGCAGCTTGTCTATTTCTCTGCGATGTGCATCAGCTTTAGCGTACGGAATGGGGTAAACTCTGGTTCGAACATATTTGCTTGCAGAGACGACTGTCTCGTCAGCCTTTTGGTCTGTCAGGGACCGAGGTAAGGCTTCTAGTGGCCCTTAATAGGTCTGCCAAATAAAAGTGTAGCATGCGGGAATCCCGTAGACGCTTGGGGAACTCTCTGTAGGCGAATAAGGCAGCCGATATATATAGGTCCCAATCTTCCGGTTTCTCCTGACCCAGCTTACGTAACATCATGGTGAGGCTGCCGTTAAAACGTTCCACGAGCCCATTTCCGGCCGGATGGCTGCGACATGCTTGGAATCCGTGCATGTTAGCGGTATAGCTTCGGCCCACATTGTGAAAGTGTTGACTAAGGTCAGGATGAACCTGTTCCTTCTTTTGGTATTTCCAGGGGTCCAATGATGTCGACAGCAACCCGTTCAAATGGAGTCTCTACTATTGGCATTTGCCCCATAGGTACTGGGGGTGCCCCATTTCTAAGATCTGGCTTCTGTACTGCGTCGGTACTAGGAGCTGGTTATTCCCTGTATCAGGGTCGCCCGTTCTACGATACAATACGCCATCCTTCGAAAAGATGTCTTCGTGGTGTCTGGGGTCCTTAGCCATGAGCAGTTTTCTAAAACAGGGCTCCAGAGTAGGGTCCTTGTGTTGCGCCTACTTCAGTTCGTTCGGCAACAAATTTGGCGCAGGCTCCCTCTCCTTCTTAGTTTGCCCTCTTGTGGTTACCGCTGCCACAATCGGCTTCTTTGGACTCCCAACAAACACGTATCTACATCCCAAGATAACTGGGTAGATAGGATCATCTATTATGGCCGCTTTAATAACACCTCTGACAAAATCAGAGTGTATTTCTACCAGTGCGATAGGAAGCGTCCTGGGTGCATCACTCTTAAAAACTGCACATAGTTTGACGGTGCCCTCTGTCTCCTGACCGGGTTTGGCTAGGTGTCTTGCAACAATACAATCAAAACTGAATCCAGTGTCAAAAGGACAAGTAGTTGAGGTACCTTTCAAAATTACAGTTCCTTGCGTTGAGGGTCTGTCCCCCTCAGGTTGAGAATCACTGACATTGACTCTTCCTTGCGAGGCTGTATGCAAACATCCGATGCGGTTTGGACCGGTATGTTTGCCCTGATCAGACGTCCCTGGTGTAGGTGTCTTCCCTTTTCCTTGACCTTGGTGGCCGCGCTGCCACGTAGGCTTGGTGGGTTGATCAGAATTGTTGTTTGGGGGATATCGGGTTTTGTAGAATTTCGATTTCTCTTGGGGAGGTCTCTGGGTATTATTTTCTCGTTGGTTATACTGCTGGGAGGAACTGGAAGAATAGGATGACTGCTCTAGATTTTGTTTTCGAGATGGCTCATCTGTGGATTTACGTTTAGTGCTGGGAAGTTCGGCCATTGCATTGGTTTAGCGTTCCGCCTTATTGAGGATGTCCTCAAGCCTGACTGCGCCCTGTTCAGCCAAAAATCTACGGGTTTCGTTTGACAAAGTTGATTTTATCTGTTCCACAAGAACAAGTTCCAGAATTCCCTCATATGTAAGAGGTAATTCTGATAATTCAATGCACTTTGTCAAATAGCCCGTGAGACGTGAAGAGAACTGGGGAAATGTCTCCGTGCTCTCTTTTCGGCTGTTTCTGAACATTTGCAGAAATTTTCGGGTGGTCATCTCAAACCGCTCTAGCAAGGCCTTCTTTAGCATGTCGTAATCATGTTGGTTGGTTCCCAGCTTTGTATACACGTTATAAGCATTGCCTTTCAACGCAGTTGAGAGTTTAAGACTCCAACGGGAACTCTCTAACCCATACAGATTTGCCAACCTCTCGAATTTTTCTAGGAAGGTGTCAATTTTCTCATTGGGGCTGGGAAAAGACTCTAAAGTAAAAGACATCGCAGTTAATTGGGCAGATTGAGTGCTGGAGAGATCCGTTGACTGAGACTGGGGCGAAGACGGCTCTCCGTTATTTGAAGTAGAAGCACCCCGACTCTCTAAAGCCTTAAGCGCCAGTTCGTGCTGTCTCTCCCTCTCTCTCTCTCTCTCTTTCCATGCGAGCTTCCATCTCTGCCTCAATTTTCCTGTGTTCCAATTGACGATCTTCCGCTTCTTTCCTCTCTGCTCTATCCTGTGCTTCCTTCCTCTCTGCTCTCACTTTCTCTTCCTTCTTCTCAGCTTTTGCTCTTTCTTGCTCCACGTCATATCTTTCAAGTTCCGTGTTTACAAACGCGTTCGCGGCTTCTCCCTCTAATCCTGACTCCCTCGCCTCCAGTCTCAACATGGATCTCATCTTAATTCTTTCTGCCACGTCAAAAACTAGATGCCTCTACTACTAGAGAATAGTAAGAAGAAACAAAGAGGGAAAAAATCAAAGCCGCTACGAGAAAAACACAAAGTATAAATTTACTTGTGATTCCTCCTACCTTGTAATGTGCCAACTTATCGCTGCTATTATCTGTCAATTAAGACTCTTAATGCAGGCGACTATGCCACGTTAAATGGTAAGTCAAACACTAGAAAAAACAATCTACTTTTACTAACAGTATAGAAAAATTTATATTAAAATAATTTAAAAGGAAAAACAAATTTCCCAAAATTTTGATTCTCCGCCAACAAAACTCCGCCCGCCGAAGTCAGTTTTGAGAAGACACGTTGTTAACTAGACTTAAAAAAAATTAGAACAATGCGTCTTTAGCTTAGCTCAACTCTTGTAACTTCAAAAAAACCTTTGTGACTGATTCAAAATCACGCGATCCCAGCAATCTTATTTAAAAAATTTCAATTTTCTCTGCCAGAGAATAGTTAAAGTAACAAATATTTTTGTTTATCCGTAATTTTCTGCTGCTGTGGAAAGAAAACAACCTGTAAATATGTTGTGTGGACTGTGGTGGGTTTAGATGTTAAAAGGTTAAGTATTAATTGTCTACAGATGTGAGGTCAGCTATGCAAGTCCCTGAGTCTAATAGTTGATGAAGTTGTTCTCAGGGTACCTGTCTGCTACCACCCTACGACCTCAATCTGCTATATATTTTGAGCCTAATTATATGTTATGGTGTCTGGATGTTATCTGGCTAGGTGTCTAGGGTAATATGCAATGTAATGTTAATAAAATGACAACAACTACACCTATACTTTAATGAACAAGTAATTAAACAAGTCACTGGGTAAATTTTGAATGATAATATTTTTTACAATTTTATTTTCCTGTATCTCAATTGCTGGGATACAGGACTGTTTAAACTCCAAATATAAGGCAATTTATTTACAGCAAAGTAATTTAAAACAACAACTGTGTCTGTTAATATTAATCTAAATTGTTTCTGACTGGACGTGTTCTGACGAAGCAATAACTCCTATGAAGGAACACGCTTGTGAGCAACGACTTGTATCATCATGTCAAGAATAATGATTGATATAATAATGATGGAGAGTATTGTTAAATGAACTAACATACGCCCGTGGACAATTGGGATTAACTTTATTTCCTGGAACACTGTGATGTCCTTCTCACAACCTCCTTCTTCACGACTGCAACGTCTGAACTCTGCTTCAGAACTCTTTGGATTTAAGGCAAACAGGTAATTTTTGCCTCGAGCTTGCAGCTTCAGAAGTACGTATATTTTGGTATGTGGCTCACTGATTGTTTCACGATGGAACCCTGAAATCAGAGGATTAAGGCCTCCTCAGAACATCATACACCTCTCTCCATCTCTAAACAATTAAACATTATCAACAGTTTCAAGATCAGTGGAGTTGCTACATAAATAGCTATCGTTCCTATCTGATTTGGTGCCCTATTCATCATCAGGTAATCTTCAAACATCCGTTTGATACTGATAAACTCTCTTTTTCCACTTGATAAAGATCAGTGTTGATAAAGTCTAACCTTCGGTCACCAGTGTTGGTTGTATGGTTACAATCGTGTTCGAAGGGGTGTTGTCACAGTGAAGACAAACACAGGTCAACTCGACCTAAGCAGTGGTGTATTGTTTTGGAGTGAGGATACAGACAGTACGCGAATGCTGGAAAATGTTCTGAGAGTTGACAATAGGGCAATCTCACTCACTCGTGGCATGAAGTGTAAGACGAACTACTGTTTACGTTTTCTTGCATTTAATGGACACACACTTCTACGACACAGGAACAGGAAACATCAGACAGGTTGGCATAAATCATCATAATATTGATCAATGCAATGCACTATCACCTGGGCATTCATGTTATATAACAGTTCAATGTAATGTCAGTAGACAAGCACTCAGTATTTCAGCACATATGTATAATCTCAGGCCTTACTGACAAATCGCGTCAGTTAAGAACCAATGTTTACTCATGGTTCCCTGTAAGAACCTCGTCTAAGTCTTTCAGGCCGAAAATTCAGTAAATGAATTTATGAATACAATGTCAAACCACCAGTAGTGGGTTTTCATATAATAGTATGCAGATCTCGATATCATCGTCTGATATTAAGGACATTCCTGTTCTCGATCGATGATTTTATAAGATTGAAACTTAGAGTCCAAAGATGGCTCTATCTTTGACTTTCGCTCACAACAAAGATAATGACGAAGCATGATCATAGGCTCTGTTCCTTTCATAAATATATGTAAATTAGACTCTGCATATCCTGTTCAATCATGTTGCGACATAAAATGTATATATATATATATATATATATATATATATATATATATATATATATAACCATATATATATATATATATATCTATATATACATATATATATATATATATATATATATATATATATATATAACTGCAAGCAAATATGTTGTCTTAACATCGCTAATCAAACGCATGTGCAGACGATAGCATGTCGACCTAGCTGAATATGACGAAAGGTTCAATATGTCTGTTTTACCTTATTTCTCAGGAAAAACACAACAGCGAATAACGCGAATAACGCACGCCATTCCTTTGCGTCAAGAATCAACACTGGGGAAGAATCTCTGATAATTCAATCATAGAGATAAACAATCTCCTTTCCCCAAAAGGAACCACAGAGCTCAAGACAAATCTTCAGACCGCCTTCATCTAGGTCCAACAGGGCGGGGCCTTCTCACCTCCCTTCTTAGCGACACATCCGCCGAACAACCTATGACCCCAAGTTCGACACCAAAGATATAGTTCGACTTAGACATGCAAAGATATTAAGACGAAAGACATACTCGTCCTACCTAGACAAGAACTACATATAGATTCGGGTCATAGATATTCTGAAGCAAGAACAATCTATTTCTAACCAAACAAAGAATAGATCGCTGCAAACCTAGATTTCTACGCTATTCGATATTCAGCAAAGATACAAGAACGGGTAACTCACAAAATGAATACACATCGCCAAATCTGAGTTCTGTCCCTCTAGACTGGAAATCGGGAATTCAAAGATAAATATATTTTTATCAGACAAATAAATACATTTTTCATTTGTATGCGTAATCTGTGCGCCACACAAAAGAATATGTGCGCAACAGATACATTCCTTGTCATAGAAGAAATTATAGTTAATTACATAAAGTCATGTGCAAACACTGTGACTTGCTGAAGACGGCCAGTGGTTTTCTGGCCTATCAATTATAATAATGTCATATTTTTTTTCCAACCATGTCTTTTCATTCACTCCCACAGTTTAAGTAAGCCTGCCTGGCTTTTAACAGAAATGGTAATCTTCCCTAATATCACTTGTGGCATAACACAAAGTGTTTAGTTTGGCGCCTTTCTGGTGGTGCCTCTACCCCTCAATAATGCATACACATTCAATAATACAGATACATATCAATAACAAGGTTTATATAAATGTTTATCTTACCGCATCAATGAAATAATACACAATTTGTAGGTTAACCGGCGATTAATGGTCACATTCAGATCGTCACTGATGCAGAACAGCGAAGGCACTGGTCATGTATTCCTTGGGTCTGATGCTAACACTACTTGTGAGATTTTTATCTTCGAGTGGCAACTAACGCTGGTTTCAAATCGTTTTTATTACTCCTATTAGTCTATTCTACCACAGCCAATCGAATTATGTTATGCCCACTAGCCTCTTTTTTTCAAAAATAAATTACACTTTTAAAAAAATGTAACGTCCCCCCTTTCCAAAGACTGGCAAAGTTGAGTGAGGACATCAATGCGTCTGTCTCTCTGTCTTTTCTTTACAATATTTCTGTTGTTATCTAAGCGTTTTTACTGTAAGATATTATAACATTATGGGTAGTATTATCTTCTAATAAACAAATATTATCATTTTATTTGTCAACTGTCCTTGCTTTTATTTTATTCTTCTAAGTTTCACTTTCGCCATCTCCAGCCCTACACATTAGTGGGTATTTTCAAATTTCCAAGTTAGCCGTAATTTTTTTCTTTTCTTTAAATCCACCACCGTTTTCCCGCTCTCTCTCTCTCTCTCTCTCTCGTTCGTTTCAAAATGAAGCAACGCGTTAGGATTTCATCAGAAAATACTACCACGGTATACAGGAAATGCGAGCTTGTCTGTGTGTTTATACTAACGTCTCCCTATCTAAGTGTTTATACATTCAAACTGCGCTACTAATGAACGGGGTGGGGCAAGTGGTTTGTAGTGGATTTGCACCGCTTTTCCAAATCTGCTAGTAGCAAAGTCACGCATTTTCGTTACAGTAAGTGATGCCTAGAACCACTGTCGCATGTCGTTCTATTAATAATTTCTCTCCCTCTGTCGCTCCTCCGTTTGTCTCTCACTCTTTCTTGGAACGAACACGTCTAGGCTGTCAAACTGTTATAGTTAATTTCAAGGACGGAGTATGAAAAAGCTTGTAATATTGAGAGATGGTATCATTCACTTTGCGTTAAGGTTTTCTCAAAACCTGCGCGACTGCGGGCGATGGCGAAGACGTTAAGCACAACTCCCCTACTTTATCTCTATAGTATTTGGATTTTTATATTAATCTATAATATTTTATCTATTTGATCGGGGTATCAGGGATCTTACTACATGGACGACCCAAATACTAAAGGCGTTGTCTAGGGGGTGTAATTATTTTTATTATTTCCCTACTTCACAAAGACAACTCACTCACATTCTATCTAGTTAGACCCAGACTTAAGATCAGACTCAAAATCCCGGACGAGCTTCCATTTATTGTCGTAAATTTATTTGAGATAATTCTTGAAATAGTGGTCCCGTTTAGAGTGAAGAATGATGGTGAAGGCTCTGTGATAATAAGAGTTTAGAAATAGGTAGTAGATTCTCGAAGGTGCTGGAAAGAGTAAAGGACAGTCTCTTTTACGACAATCTGTTTTCTCAATCTACTCCTTAAACTCTTCTGGCTAAACAATTATTTGCCAGTTTCCAAACACACATGCGCTCACACCAATTTGGTGCTTCAAACATACAGACGTCACGTGAATACAGACTATGGTAAACAAATATGGGTAATTTGGGCTTGGGTCTTCCAACACAGTACTAAAAAAAAGTTTTATGATGTTTATTTATCATTAAAATCAAAATCACAACATTTATCAGATTACAGGCAATTATCATAGATACAGAAAATACAAATAACAAGATGGGGGGGGGGGGGTGTATGAGGAGGAGTATCCAATCTGCCCTTCCCGCTCGTATTAACAAAGAAAGACCCAGTCCAAAAGACCAGGGGGGGGGGGTAATCAGAGATAGATAATTTAACCCAACAGTAAATTTATTACTCTGATAAGACGTGTTACAATATTAAGTATGGGGGGTAGGAAACAGGTCCTATTATTTTCTCAAACAATGTTTTCCCTTGACTAAGCAGAGTTAAGGGGAGGTTTCACCCATATTTTGGCATTTTGTTTAAAAATTATCATTTTTACAATATTGATGCTACAGTTTAGTGTCACCATTTTTCTACCTAACACTATGTTTTTTATTGCAGTTTTCAGCTTACAAATATTTTAAATTAATTTTTCAAATACGTATGTTCAGCCACAAATCAGCTAATTATATATGCAAAAAATTTATTTTGTTATAACTTTTTTATTTATTAACATATTTTAATAATTTTTTCGGTATTTAGTCCAGCCAGGGCATTAGATTAAAATTTTTAAAAGTTATGAACCTTAACATAAAATAACATTTCATTGGCTGAAACTTCTCATGATTGTCACAAAATCGCCAGCTTCAACCAATCAGAATCAAGCTTTCATTGGGGCTTGGCTGGCTGATTTATTTACTTCGTATTCACTTCCTGTGTCATTGTGAAGCAGAATTAGCGATTACTGTGAAATTTATAGTGATTTCTTATTTAATAAAATGGATTGTGTTAATAAATCAACAGCATCAGGTAAAAGAAGGAAGGATAGGCCCATTAAGAGGAAATTTAGAGGTAACAGATATTCTGGTTCTCTTAAACAACCGAAAGTCACAGCCACGTGTCAGACAAACGAAATAAGCCTAGGCCTATCGTCAAACTGTCATTCTCAGCCAGATGAACGTAAAACTCTAAACTCATCGGCATCATTCTGCAAATTAAATAGTGTTAAAACTACAGCTGTGAAACCCACTGATCCTGAAACTATTGAAGGATACAGAATTATCAGCATTGAAAACGTCTTGGATTTTGTTAAACAGTTCCCCTGTCCAAAGTGTTTGACATCACCTGTCACTACAAACAGTGAGCAGAACCAGTTTACAGAGTCTTTATACACAGTGAATGAGACTCACTTTGGCCTGTCAAGTTCATTTACTTTCACTTGTATATTTTGTTGTGACAGTTTTCAACTATCTTCATCTGCTGAAAAATATAAATTTAAGATTCCAGATGTCAATGTTTAGCATAGGAATAAACAAAGAAAAAAGTAAACGTTTTCTGACAAATATGAATATGCCTCCACCAGTAGCATCAGCAACACACAGTGAGTTGAAAAGGAAAATTTTGCATGCTACAAAAAGATGTGCAGAAGAAAGTATGCATTCTGCTGTCGAAGAATTAAAATCAGATGTTAAGACAAATGAAGTTACTGTGTCATGTGATGGCACCTGGCAACGGCGAGGCTTCTCAAGTAAAAATGGCATAGCAACAGTTCTATCTGTGAACCCAGTGAGAGCAGCAAAAGTTGTTGATGTAGAAATTTTGTCCAATTACTGTGATGCTTGCAGTAAGGCTAGAAAGAAATACAAAACAGATGAAGAATTTGAAGTGTGTGGATGACAGGTCATAAATCATGCCAAAAAAATCATGAGGGTGCCTCTGGTCTGATGGAATCAAATGGAATGATTAATATTTTTAGAAGATCTGAGGAAAAAACATGGTTTGAAGTATGTAAAATATCTTGGAGATGGGGATTCAAAAAGTTTTAAATCTGTTGCCGAGGCAAAGCCACAAATGTATCCGGGACTTCAAATCAAAAAATTAGAATGCTGCGGCCATGTTCAGAAACGAATGGGACGACGTCTCCTTGATAAAGTTGCAGAATGTAAAGGCAAGCAGTATGAAGAAGATGGGAAAAAGTATAAGGGTATTGGAAATTTTGGAAGATTAACAAAGAGTGCTATTATGAGAATACAAGGTCATTACGGTGCCGCAATAAGAGGAAATATTGGTTCAATTTCCAATATGAAAAAAAGCATAATGGCCATTCTCAAGCACCGTGCTGGAGATCATGAAGATTGTGGAGATTGGTGCCCAAAGGATATAAACAAGGCTAACAAAAACAGGCTGCCTAAATTTGTCATTAAAGAAATTCAGCCTGTCTTTGATGAATTGTCTTCAGACTTCTTGTTGTCAAAATGTCTCCATGGAGGAACACAGAACTCTAATGAGTCTTTCCACAATCTGATCTGGAACAGATGTCCCAAAGCAGCATTTGTAGGAAGAGACAGATTAGAACTTTCAGTTTATGATGCTTTGATAGTTTTCAATGATGGAGAACTTGGGAGAAGAGGAATTTTTGAAAATCTTGGTCTATCTTTTGGGAAATACTGCTTCAAAGGATTTTCTGGTTTTGACGCGGCACGAGTCTCTGCTTCCCTAAGATCATATGATATGAAAAAAGCAGAATACAGACACAGAAAATCTTTCCTGGATTATAAGAATACCAACAAAGATAATGGATATGCAGGTGGTGGATTCTAATGTGAGTATGACAATTTTACAGCATGTTTTCCCTGTATTTTGCTTATTTCTACGATATTGTTTTTCAGCAATTTTGATGACATCATGTCAGGATTACTCAAAAAGTTGTAAAGCTAAAGGCTTTAAACTTTGTATACTATAATCTCATACTATAGTGCTTGTCCCCTGCTAATTTTAAAAGTATAAACCTGTAACTTTTTGATCAGTGAATTTTTAAAGTATCTCTACCCTGTATTTTTATCAAGAAAAATGGGTCTAATTTTTGAAAATTCATAAAACATCACTCGGACAGTTTATGAAAATGAAACTAGAAGGGAGTCTTGAGAATGCTGTGATCTATGTGCAAGCCAAATTCCAATGTCCTATCTTTGCAAATAAAGTGTGCATCTTGACACAAAAAAGTTTCTATTTTTAGTAACAATATGCAAATTAGGACCCAATATAATTATTTTCCAATGATTGAGCATTTTTTTATTAGATGCTTTGATGTCCTAAACATGCCCAAAAAAATTGGAGCTTGTAAAGACAAAAATAAAAAAAAAATTTTTTTAGGTGAAACCTCCCCTTAAGGGAGGGAAAATAACCAAAGTTAAGAAATCCCACTTAAAAGAGCAAATACAATGAATACGGTAAAAAATATTACCAGGTAGAACCAATTATAAGGTTTACTAAATAAATCTCATTCATTCATGCACGATCGTGATGGCCAACACTCAGTTTCTCACACACTTACCGATCGTGGAATCTGGCACTCCATAGAAAAATTTACAACAGCAATTAAACACTCGACAAATGTAATTGTCTTTTTTTTTCTTCTTCGAATTCCAGCCCCAGATTAGCGAGTTTGGCTTGTAGCATATAGTCTAGTAACCGCTGGACGATGAAACATTAGTGTTCCTGTTGGTTTTAGGTAAAGTTTCTAAGCACAGTCGTTGGGGGGGGGGGGGGCATGAGAGCGGTGTTGTCTCATGTATTTTCACCGGTGGGTGAAGAAAAACGTCTCTAGGGGGATGAGGAAAAACTGTCAGGGTTCTTAAATGATATTTCTTTTCCCACAGTAGACGAGGAATAATAATATAAATATAGCTCTGCAATGTTCTTCTCCAGTTAATCTTTACAGACTTTAATTTGTTTGATGAGTATTATTTGCATGTACTTGGGGTTGCTTTCTTTCTGATAAATTCAGGCAGTGGGATTCCAAAACAAAGAACAAGATTAAATTTACAAATGTTTCATCAAATGTTCTGGAGGTTTAAAACTGAGTCGGAAGACTCTATATAATTTATTGCTGGGGCGCAAAGGTTGTATGATCATTCGGCACAGAAAAGGCCAACAATTTAGATGGAATCTAAGGATTCCTATACGCCTGTTTCTTTAAATCTCTGGCAAACGAATGATAACATGCATTTTTCAGAGGTCTTTATTTATATTAAATGGAATGAAAGATCGGGGGGACACGTTAGAATTTCACACCTTTTAAGAACTCAGGGAAAATTCCTACGCCCCCGCCCCATCGATTCGATTCTGCCGTTTCTCCCGTTCGCGACACCTCGAATTAATGAGCAAATGTGGTGAAAAATCCACTCTGCTATGGTGCATACTAATGAGAAAACGTGGGGAACCCACGTTGACTATTGTGTTACACCCAAATCCTGTTGCTGAGATGTTATTCGAGGGACCTACCATATCATCTAACAATTCAGGGACTTCACTTTTCATACTATACGTACGTCACCCTGTTCAAACGTTATTTTTTAACTTTTTCTGTTTAACTGTTATATTTCATCTTTCTTCTGTTTAACTATTATATTTCATCTTTCTTCTGTTTATATATTACATTTTATCTTTCTTCTGTTTATATGTTATATTTTATCTTTCTTTTTTTTATATGTTTGTCGTAGATTTTCGATAGGAGAATTAAGACTAGGTTTGGTCCCTTCTGAATAGGTTTGAATAGGTGATAGACTCAGTGAGAGTTTGTGAAAGGTAATAGAATTTCCACACACGTGAGATGATAGATTTTGATATAGTGGCTGTCTCTGAAAGCGAAAAGAATTCTTCTCTCTCTCACCTATCTTCTACAACAGTTGTTACAGCGTCAGACAGACTACACCAATATACATATTACGTATATTTCTATCACTCACAGGCACGCACATACACGTGACGACAGGTAAACACACAGACGTGGGAAAACTATAACAATGATATATATATATTATCTAGAACGAGCTGATCAAACACGATTATTAAGTTCAAGAGCGATTTTAATATCAGGAAAAAATCGGCTCACAACATCAAAGAAAGTACATCAAGGAAAATACATATACACATAGTCATAAAAATTCAAGGAAATGTTGCAAGGATGATAGCCCCGTTATAGTGTTAACTCTAGGTTTAGCCCGGCCCCGTTAAGAGAACAGATGATGGCGCCCGAGTCACAGATACATATGGTTTGAGTCTAAGAGTTTTCTTTGTTTTATCTCGTAATTATATGCACAGAGTTTGAAAAAAATCTGATTTAACCTAAGACAAAAACACAAGAACTCTAGCCTTAGCAACAAATTATGCAGATTGAGAAAAAAAAAAATTAGGTCAGCAACAGGGTGTCAAAGATATAATAGTGAAAATATCACTCAAACCAGCGTACACTCATTCATTCCGCCATGGCTTCTCATACATGTACTCACGACTTTGCTCGCTGCCTCTTGGAACACACTGATTTTAGATCTTCACACAGACTCAAAAAAATGCAGTCTTCTGCCAAGAAGTCCCCAGTTCCAAAAGACGTATTTAACTTGGAGTCTCCGGGAACGACTACTTGGGTGTGCAAATTTGTTCAAATGTCTGATTAAGTCACCTAAAATTATTCCAGGCGCGGGAGTTAGCAGAGCACAGTGTCAATAGCGTAGGTTTATAGAAATGATGAATGTCAGGTCGGTGCCTTCCCTCAGTATAGGATTCACTTTAGTCACACCACAGATTAGTCCACAAATATATATATATATATAGTCGGGAAATGTTAGTTAATACTAGAAGTATTTCGCGCCACCAGGCAGAAAGATTACGTAGAGTTTTTTCTAGAAGAAATTAAGATCTGGCTCCAAGGTCCAGTATTTATCATTACAGTCTTTGAAAACCCGTTATTGGGATATAGTATTTCTGGCTAACTCGGGTTGCATATGCACTGTAGACCAGTGGTACTTAAGAAACCCACGTGGTTCAAAATAAGGACTGTCTATTTCTTCACAAGTATGGAAACTACTACTAGGTGCTGGTAAAGTTAGGGTCACCCCAAAACTTTCACTGTGTGGAGGAAAAATAACACATATAATATAATAAACAGAATCTGTACTGGTTATAACTTACATTTAAACTTGCAAGCAGAGAGCTTTGCTTATCATTTAAACTTCCCGTGACGTAAGTTATATTTAAAAATCAGCAATCCTCATGAATTAGGAACACGTGCGTATTCCGTCACCATTCATGAGGCTCGATTCTAGAGTTTATACGTTAGTTTAGAAAAATACACTCGACTGAGTATTAGCGGTTAAATTAAATTCATAAATAGCTACAATTGCCGTTATAAGCTAGAAATTTAAATTTTATTCTGCTTTCCACTGAATGCTTCCCTAGAAAATATAATAGCCTACCACTTTATTTCTCTTCTGCGCTAAAGAAATAGATTAAAATGAATTAAGCGATTTAACACTTTAACACTCACAAAATCTATATATATCTATCATATTAATTACCTCAACCACAGAATTACAGGTAGTCGCACAACTTAAGAATAAAATGCTGAAAGTATTTCTGGAAGTCTAGAAGTTCGACAAATTGTCGAAACAAACTGAGATACTTCGCTAACAGCTATTCTGTTTACGAGCAACCTATCTACTGTGAGTCTATGAGCGAGAATGAAATTAAAGTTTCAAACTTGGCCAATATCTTTAAAATCGGACACAGGATCCTAATCTTATTTCGCCAAGCGAAATAGTCTCCCCTGTCCGTATAACACCTTCGTCCGCTTATCGCGTGACGTAACAGCCATCAGTGGCCGAGGGCTTGCATGAGTTGCAAATCTCAGACCACCGTCTGCAGTGCGGAGTGGATTTTCACGCTAAGCCGGGTTTTTCCTGACGAAAAACCTCATGCGTTTACTGAAATGCAGACTCTCTGTCTACTTTCCATGTCCCTCGGGTGAATTTTCACGCCCCAGGCCAGAGACCCTCAGACGAATGTCTAGCGAATGCTGTAAATTCACGCCTATCGTCCGACCAGCGCGACTGACATGTACGCAATACCACCCAGGTGCGATTCTCAGTTTTAGAGAAAGGAAAACAGGTAAAGTTTGCGAATTATATGAAAATAATATTCGCAAAAACGAATGGATGAAAAATATACAGGAAAAATGAAATACAGAGATAATAAAAGAGAGAAATCGGGTGAAAGAATAGGAAGGAGATGTAGGAAATTAAATGAATATAAACCCTACGTGACAATGTTATATTTTATCTTTCTTCTGTTTATGTTATATTTTATCTTTCTTCTGTTTAAATATTATATTTTATCTTTCTTCTGTTTATATGTTATATTTTATCTTTCTTCTGTTTAACTGTTATTTCGTACGATTTTCTGTTTAAGTACTATATTTTATCTTTATTGTAATAAATATCATATTTTATCTTTCTTCTGTTTAAATATTATATTTTATCTTTCTTCTGTTTATATGTTATATTTTATTTTTCTTCTGTTTAACTGTTATTTCGTACCATTTTCTGTTTAAGTGCTATATTTTATCTTTATTGTATTAAATATCATATTTTATCTTTCTTCTGTTTAAATATTATATTTTATCTTTCTTCTGTTTATATGTTATATTTTATCTTTCTTCTGTTTAACTGTTATTTCGTACCATTTTCTGTTTAAGTGTTATATTTTATCTTTATTGTATAAATATAATATTTTATCTTTCTTCTGTTTAATATTACATTTTATCTTTTTTTCTGTTTAATTGTTATATTTTATCTTTCTTCTGTTTATATGTTATATTTTATCACTCTTCTATTGGCCAGTAATTTAACAGACCCTTCTTTTCGTCGGTGTTATGTTGTGTAAAAGGATTCCGTTACACGCCCATTGAGGCATATTGGGAATATGGTGTTAGGCCCATATTTTCTTGACCATCAGCACACTAGGGGTGATGAGGCCGCCTTAACCTTCCCAGAAGTTGCTCTGGTACCCAATTGGGGCTGGGAGCCGTTTGCGGCCTAAAAAAATCCCGCCTTATCTGGGGATCGAACCACAGACCACTGAGCTAAGAAGCCAGTGCACTAACCACTATGCTACCGCGGCTCCCATGTTATGTTTTGTATTTGATCAATTTTAGTCTATCACATTCCAAAGTTGTATAGCTCAAGTGCAGTCTATAAGCCATTCCATTCTGCTCTTGGTAATCCCATGCTAATCCCCTCTGTGCATACTTTGAAAAATAAAATGTTGTCTTGCTTCACTTCCTTGTTTATTGTTCTCGTTGTGTCACGTTTTATGTTGCCAGTCTCTAGCTTGTCGTGGCCTTCTCCTTGTTCTATATTTTCCATCTGCTCTTATGTTTTTTGTTTTCTTTTTTGTGGTCGCTATTAATTTTTTTCGTTCACCACAACCCATCGTCTTGGTCGCTTTGTTTAGAATGTAGTTACTTATCTGGGAAAGATATAGAAAGAGGAATTAACTATGACGTTTTGTTAACTTTTGTTTTTCCTTTATAATCTTATCTGCGATCATCCTCATATGTTCTTATTTGTTTTTCGTTATTTTCAGTTTTGAACTGCTGCCCTCACTCTTTCTTCTGATCCGTTTAATATATGGGATTTATTGTTTGTTCATATAACGCTAAGAACTAATCAAGTAGACACAGGCCAAAGCGTGTTTACGGGTAACTAGATATAACAGTCATCCACTGCATGGGGACTAGCTGAAGTAAGGAAAACGAAAGGGATGTAATGGATGGCATAAACTGCCTAGACATTGCCTTTGATCGCCGCTTGACTTGGAAAACCCAGATTGAAAGAAACAGAATAACAGCAAAGCGGATAATGGCAATAATGAAAAAACTTGCTGGTACTTGCTGGTACGGGGTTGGGGAGCGTACGAGAGAATACTAAAGAAGCTATACACTGGGCGAGTGAGACAGTCCTAGAGTACGACATTACAGCATGGTCAACAGCAGCTAAGTCAAACTTTGACAAAATAAACAGAATCCAAAACCTAGCAATGAGAATCATAACATGAAGTAGGAAGTCAACACCCATTGAAGAGTTGGAAAAGATTATATACCTCCGGCCAATGGAGGATAGAAGGGATAGCAGAGCCCAGCAACATGCCGAGAAATTTAGGAGGCTGATAGACCTATCAGTACCAGAGAATAAATAGTCTTGGAATGAGAAGACTGAAGCGAAACTACCAAAACAAAGATGAGAGCAGATCCCTTCAATGCAATATCACCAGCCTAGCCCATCTACACTGCACTTAGTGTGGAAACAATAACGTTTTTCTGAAATGACAGAAACCATTCCAGGTATTGAGAGAAAGAGCCCCCAGACTGAAATAGAAAGAAGAGTCCTAACCACAAAATACACAGGGAAACATTACCAAAGAAATACTTGGATCCGTGCATACACAGATGGATCAGCATCAGAAGATGGATCCCCGAAAGTGAAGAGACTGGCGGATTGGCAAAGGAAGGTGGAAAGCTACCTCAGCCTGACACAAGCATAACTTATGAAGAAGCCAAATGTTTTATCAAGAGCAGATACAGGAGCTAGTGGGAAGTAGAGCAAAAAGGCCACAATAAAAATGACGCCCATTACCAGCAGAAGTGAACAAGTGGTAATCTTCAGACTTTGTACAGGTCACGACAGACTGGGATACCATTTATTCAACAAACTGAAGATAAGAACTACCGATCAGTGTAATTGTGGTACAGATAAAATGACTACTGAACATCTACTTCAAAGGTGTCCAACATATGAGGAACGGAGAAATTGCTATCACTAGTACAATTCCGGGAAAAACTCTACGGAGATGCCAACAGCCCCAAGCTTACCCCTGCTTTCTTTGAACATATTCAAGCCGACGTCTGAAAGTGAACAAGAAGAAAAAGAAGTACTATTCTCAATTAAATCCAACGCAAGCAAGCAATAAACATAAAAAAAAAAAACTCCAGGCTCAATCTGATATGTAGGTATATATTTGATCAGCTGCACCAAGAATAAAACTATTCGTAGGCAACTCATATCGGCAGTTGTTCGTATTATTTGGAATTGAAAACAATATATATCCTAATTATAACCCATCAGAGGTTGAACGGGATTTTTTTTCATTAATTTTTTTTTTTATTTAATCCAAAAAAAAAAAAAAAATCAAGGGACTTACTAATTTATTTAACTGTTCTGATCAACATTTAACAATGTCACGATACTTAAAAAAATGTAGTCATATACCGAATACATTTTCTTTACGGAAAAAAAATCAATCTGTTTATGTAATTGTGTGATTATTTATTATTTTTGTGTGGGCATACACATGGTAAACTGTATAATATATTTGCAGTAATAATGAATAGAGGTACAGAAAGGTTAATAAAAAGCCAAGGGCGTAAAGGGACGGGAAAACGTTGCGAACACCTATTGAACATATCGATTATAAACTAACTAAAGTACTTAAAATATAACTATTTTACAAGTTTACTTCCCAATTTTTAACTCGGAGAACTACTGAGTGATTGAACAGTCACTCGATATTTTTAAATTGTCATATCTTCACTAGTTTCTTGTGGATGTAAATAAAACAAATGTCAAAGCAATGAACGATAACTGTCAATCTATTAGTAAGTTTTATTTGTTATTTTTAGACACAAATTATATATATAATGACCAAAAAACTGATGTTACAAGACACAGCTAAAATGGCTGCCGGTTATGACGTCATGTTTTCAACAGGTTGTATCTCACATTAAGTTGTAATGGTAATGTGACATAACAATTAATGTAATAAAATAGTAATTAATTCTATTTCGTTTTTTACTTTTTTTTCATATAAATTAGTCGAACTGGTGTGAAGAAGATTGAAATAGGAAGTGACATTTCAATCACGATGTATTTTCCGATCAATCCAAACTGGCCCAAGCATTTTGGCTTTAAAATATTGTTGGTTAAACTTACCAGGAAGTTCTCGGGCTTCGGAATTATCCGTGAATTTCCCCACAGGGGGGAAAAAGGGGAAAAAAAAAGAGAAATTGTTGGTATATTGAGGGACCTCTCGTGGCAGTTACCGAGTTCTGGGATCAAAACCTGGTGGTGTCACACTTCAGTCTGCTTCTTCCTCTTCAAGTGGCGTAGGAGATCATGTGTCTCCACAACTTCCTGTCTCCAGTACAATTTATCAATTCTATTGTTCTTCTTCTTCTTCTTCTTCTTGCAATCGCATCTTTGATGGTGAAGCAGACAATCGTAGCTTGTGCATGTGTTTATTCAGTTTGTTATGCCCTGTCCTGAGTCGAAAAATAGTTATCTGTCCCTGCCGGTCGAGAGTGTGATAGTCGTCTTTGGGTTGGTTCTGTTCTCTTCTGATAGTCTGGATAGCTCTCTTTTTCTCAAAGTATGTGACTTCATTATCTTCTTGTTCACATTCTCCTCCCTTTTTTTGCAAGTTTATCTGCCTTTTCATTTCCGGGTACACCACAATGAGATGGTACCCACTGAAGTATGGTTCTCTTTTTGGCAGTTACCTTGTTTAGTTCATTTCTCAGATGCGGGAGTTTACCACCCTTGAGAGCTTGCAGGACAGATAGTGCATCTGTGAGGATGACTACCTGGTGGCAGTCAGAGTTGGTGTTATAAATCATATTTGCAGCTTGCTCTAGAGCTTAAACCTCAGCTGTATAGTTGGAACAGAATTTACCAGTGGGAATGTGCCTAGTCTCATAGTGGTTGTCAGGATATGAGATAAAGATACCGGCACCTCCATTCCTAACAGCATTAGTTGCTGATCCATCTGTATAGGCATGTATCCATGATTGATCGGGATAGCTTTCTTGGATCATACTCAATGTAGCAGTTCGTTTTTGCAGATCATTATACTCATATCCACTTGTGAGACCACTGACTGATGTATTAATTTGGAGGGCACTGCTGGCCTGCTCCCATGGTACAGGGTATAGGGTGGGCTTCAGTGGTGTTGTCTTCATGGATAGGTCTTCTTGATGCTGTCTTATAAGTCTTTTTCCCCGATGCACAAAGCTGCTACGCTTTAGACGTCCCAATGCCAGATCATCTAGTCTTGCCTTCATTGGGTGCATTGGGCCATACTGTAGTACTTTTCCATCTGGATCATGGTTTTTTTTTGTGTCTCTTCTATGGGACAATGTCTGTAATCCAGCAACCTTCTGCATCTCTGTTATTGGTGTAGTTTTCATGGCTCCTGTAATGAGCCTGAGAGCTTGATTTTGCACCTTGTCCAAAGACTGCAGATGTGAGTTAGCAGCTGATGACCATGCTGCTGAGCGAAACTCTAAGTGTGGTCTTATTACTCCATTATAAATCTTCTTTAGATTTCGTTCATTTGCTCCCCAGTTGGTACCTGCTAATTTTCTGAGTATGCCTAGTCGTCTTCGGGCCTTTCCTTCTGCATTTTCAATATGCTTATTCCATGTAAGCCTTTGGTCAAATGTCACCCCAAGATAGGTGGGGTAGCTTTCTTCCTTGATCACGGTCGTCCCTAGGTGTATGTTAGCTGATTTGTCCTTGGGGGCGAGGGAGAACAGTGTTGTGGAGGTTTTGTCTGTGTTTATTGTGATAAGCCATTTCTCTGCCCATGACACTAGCATGTCTGCTGCCCGCTGCATTCTATAATTTGCTGTGGTGACATTTTCATCAGCGCACCAGAGTACTAGGTCATCTGCATATAAGGCAGCTTTCACTCCCGCAGGGAGATCTTTCACCAGGTCATTGATGTAAACAAGGAAGAGTGTTGGGGAAATTACTCCTCCTTGAGGTACCCCCTGATGGAGCAACACTTTTCTGCTCTGCAGACCGTCAAGAGTGACTCTAGTTCTCCTGTTATGCAAGTATGACTGGATCCATTTCATCATGTTGCCTTGGATTCCACTTCTCCTAAGTTTTGCAATGAGGCCATCTTTCCACACCTTGTCAAAGGCCTGCTTGAAGTCGACCCAGATCGTTAGGACCTTTTTCTTCTCCTGGAAGGCATCTTCTATTGCTTGAGACAAGTAAGTAACTTGGTCTTCTATACTGTAGCATTCTCTAAATCCAGCTTGTTCCGGCACCAGGATCTGCTCAGACTCTAAATACCATTTCAATCTGTGGTTGACTATTCGCTCCATAGTCTTCCTAACACAGCTTGTGAGACTGATTGGCCGGTAACTTGCAGCCTCGGTCTTACATTTCCCTTTCTTTAATATGGGTATTGTGATGGCTTCTCTCCATACTTGGGGTACCGTTCCTTTCAACCAGCTGTGGTTGAATATCTCAAGCAGTTTTGTCTTTGCTGCTGAGCTCAGATTTACTAGCATTTCGTTGCTGATTTTATCTGGGCCGGGTGACTTTTGAAACTTAAGCTTGGAAATAGCCTTCTGTAGTTCTCCTAGTGTGATGGGTTCCCTCATTGGGGCAGGAGTATCTGTCTGTCCCATGGTTGCCAGTATTTCTTTTCTTATCTCTCTCTCTCTGATGATCTATGTTAATGGGTAAGTTGCTTTCTGAACTGTATCTTCTAGCAAACAAGCCTGCAGCTTGTTTTCCTCTGAAAAGTTTGCCACCTTCATCCAATGTGATAGTCTGCCTAGGTGAGGAACGCTCTTCATTTAGAGACTTGACTAATCTCCAAAGTTTCCTGCCGTCTTTCTCAAGGTTCAGCGATGCCGTTTTAGTTCTCCAGCTTTTCCGTTTTTCTTCTAGCTTTGTTCTCTGAAACTCTGCTACAGCCTTTTTCCATTTGTTGTGAGTTTCAAGTGAAGGCTGAGACTCTGCGTCCTTTCTAGCCCTGTCCATAGCTTCCTGACGTTCTTGGAGTGTGCTGGACCAGTATGGTATGTAGTTACGCCGGCATCCTTTGGGAATGGTTTCTTTTGCAGCTTGTAGTATGCATCTGTTGAAGTCTTTTACCACTTCATTAATGTCTCTGTTCTGTACCTTGAGGGTAGACAGCAGCGTGTTCACCTGATGGCTGAATAAACCCCAGTTGGCTTTTTTGTAGTTCCATCTTGTAATGGCTGGGCCTGTACTGAGAGTTGCACTCTGGACAGTAAGAAAGATTGGGCGATGGTCGCTTCCCCCTAGTTGGTCTCCTACTTCTCTACTAATAGATCCAGCTATATCTGGTGTGGAGAAGGCAAGATCTGGTGTTGAAGTTGTATGCCATCCTCTGGAGTAGAAGGTATGAGTATCTGTGGCATTATTGACTAGGATTAGGGAGTGATCATCTTGCCAAGTTTCAACCTCTTCACCTCTGTGATCCAGATGGTTATAGCCCCAGCTCTGGGAGTGGCTATTAAAGTCTCCAACTGCTATAAAGTTGGTGGCTGGTACCTGTATAGAGCTGAGACTCAGGGGTTTGTTGTTCGGACAGTAATAGTTCAGGAGTTCTATTTCCATCTTGTCTACCTTTATCTGCAACAGCTGATATTCTGCTCCATCCATGAAGGTTTTCCTTTCGTGTGCAGGAATGTTATTCCTTACAAGAGTAAGTACTCCTCCTTTTCGTCTATCTTTTCTGTCGGATCTGAAGCATTGATATCCCCTTATTTTAAAGGTTTGATCTGCTTTCAAGTGAGTCTCTTGGATACAGCAAACTCTGACTTGCTTCTCATACAAGATGTTTTCCAGCTCTGTCTTTTTGCTGTATCCAGCCTGCTTGCTGTTCACTCCCTCTGCATTCCAGTGCATCATGACAAGTGGCACTCTGGGTTTCTCTTTTTCTGTTTTGTTTTGGTCAGTAGTTCTTCTCCGCCGTCTGCTGACTCCACAAGACGGTCTAGAGGGTCCTCCAGTAGCTGAGGGTGGGCTCTGTCGAGGCTCAGAGCCCGGCACTGCACCTGCCTGGTTGAGCTACACAGGGCGAGCACCAGTACGAGATTTATTTGACGGTGTACTCTCCATAGAAAAAAAAGCGAGTTGCGTGATACTGTGGTTTCCGGTGCGCCTTCTGGCCCAGTATCTATGACTTTAGCACCTGTTCAACGGGAGAGTGGGCTCATCCCTAATCTGTTTATGTTCCCAGTAGTAGACTATTCGCAAGCAGCCTGGAGGTGTCACTGCTCTGCGCGGACCTTGTTTACCGAGGCGGCGTCCGAGCTCGTATGGTGAAAATATGGTTGTGTTATCTTCAAAATAGCCCTGTCTTTCCCATGGCTTTTTTGCCATCCTGCAACTTTGAGTTAGGGAGTTCTGAGCTCCAGTCTCTTTCCCAGGCATTTTATCCTGGCCTGGCACGCATACAGAGGACCCCACTTCTGGTTCTAAGTTAGCAGTTGGGGATAGGTGGGGTAGCACACTGTGCATTCCCCGTCATCCAGGGGGCTCTCCAACTATGCAGAGCTTGCACAATGCTGTGCTCTGGTTCTGGGCTCTCCCAAGGAATCCTCACGTCCTGCACAGAGCCACTTCCAGATACCCACCACCTGCCAACCCCCCATTGTAGAAATCTCCTTCATGCGGCCATCCAGTCAAGAGCCAGTATTAAGTCTGGTGCCCAAGTGATCCCCCCAAGCTCAGTGTGCAATGCTGGGTTCTCATCATGCTGCAACACAGGGGGGATTGTGATGCTCAGCCATCTCTCTCAACTCTGCACCGATAAGTGACATCGGGGACTTAACTGTGCCTCAGTACTGGGAGGCCCCGTTTCCGGGTACACCACACACAGCCAATTGAGGCAACGGTCGCCGTGGGCGTGAATTCTATTGTTGACCTCCTTCCATGCCACGATGTCAAACTGTCCAGTATTTGCTCTCTTTGTCTTCCTCTTTCTCTTTTTTCTTCCATCTTACCTGTTGTTACGATATATTCCAGCTTTCCTCTCCTCATAACATGCCCAAAAAAGTCTACCCAGCTATAAATGGGTACCTGGCTGCTCGTGAGTTAGGGAAGGCAAAAGCAGAGAGGATATGAACTGGTCACCTTACCTCATAA
Source organism: Oreohelix idahoensis (assembly GCA_024509875.1). NCBI lineage: Eukaryota > Metazoa > Mollusca > Gastropoda > Stylommatophora > Oreohelicidae > Oreohelix > Oreohelix idahoensis. The sequence goes on along the minus strand of JAMPIV010001350.1, from coordinate 544,864 downwards.
AAAGCTGGACAAAATATTGTGAAGTCTCTAACACTTCACCCATACGGCAGTTTCTGCTATGAGCCTGCCTTTAATTTTACCTTTACGATGAGATACTGTTGGCACATTTCCTTCAACACCCAGAACTAAGGGTCTTTTATGTTTTGACATGCGCCCTAATATAACCAACTAGGTTGAACGGGACGGGACTCGCCAAAACGAGGCAAAACTTTATTTAAAAAAAAAAAAATGTTCGCACATTGGACTCAACTAACTGGAAATTTCCGGCTCGGTTTTGTTCACATATCTGTGTGCACTTAAAGGTCTATTTTACCTTCCTTGGAGATAAAAAGTTGGACAGACGCCAAGCCCTTACTGATCTCACGATCTTAGAAAAGATAAGTTACCAGGTGGGTTATATTAACGGGGCACGTGAAATAGATCAAAAAGTGTAAGCATCTATTTTTAACTTGCCGAAAAATCACACAAAAATGTAGTCTGTTCTACGCATATGTCCAGATGTTGTAAATATAATGGCCTAGGAATTCACACAGGGATATTTAAATATTTATAATAATAAAAGCCCCTTCAGTCATAGCTGTCAATGGGAATGCGCCCCTGAGGTGATAGTACTCAACTGTTTTTTTTTTCCTGGTGTGCGTGTCGACGTTTTCTCCACTCTTCTGCTTGCCGTGAGATCTTTTCGCCCAGTCTGAGTTGGAGCCGTAGAGATCATCGCCACTTGGTGCGATCGGCAGCTTCATCCTCCCAGGTTGCTGGATTTATGTTCAGTGCGCTCATGTTTGTCTTGTACACATCTTTGAATCTCTGCTGCGGTCGCCTGACTGTTCTTTTGTCATCTGTGATTTGTTCATAGAAGATATCTTAAGGGATGCGACCATCTTCCATGCGGCGGACGTGACCAAGCCAGCGTAGTCTGCGCTGTATACATGCTTTGAAGGCCAGCACATGACAACACCTTGACATTTGTCACTTTGTCCTTCCACGAAATGTGGCGTAAAAGCCGTAGATGTAAGATACTGAGCCTTCTTTCTTGCTTAGCATAGGTTGTCCATGTCTCGCTGCCATATAGAAGTGTACTGGTGATGCAGGCGGTGTATATCGCAGCTTTGGTCTTCGTTGTGAGTTTGGAGTTTCCCCAAACACGTGATGTGAGGCGGGCAAAGTTGCCTGTAGCTTTGCCAATGCGGCTGTCAATTCTGTATATTTAATGCGTATTCAAATGAGCAACTGTAGAGGCATCCAGGCCTGAGGTAAGACCTGAGCTATTCAAATTGTGAGGCATCCTCAATGTTTGGATACAAGGGGTTAAAAAGTGGCGAATCCTGCATGTGTACCTGAGTTGAGGCCCCTGCTCCCCCTGTGAGGTGAGGCCCGGGTCAAATGACTCTGCTAGTTCCCAAAGGGTCTTGGTGCTTCTAACAATAACATGCAAAATTCTATCGCGTATATTTCCTGCAAGCGTCCGATTGGCAGAGTGGTTAGAGCCCTGGTCTCTCGCGGCACAGGTGCCAGGTTCGAATCCCAGTACCGACACACTCCAGTGTACCTAGCTGTAAATGTGCACCTTTGAGTTAGGGAAGGAAAAGGCATCGAGGAAGGGAGATGGACACCCCACCTCTCAATGCTGGATCTAATAGGGTGAAGTCTCTAACACTTCACTCCCCTACAGCCGTATCTGCTATGGGATTATCTTTACCTTTTTTTTATATTTCCTGCATGGGAGCCAACCACTCAAATAGCTTCACACCGAGTGACAATGGACGAACGTTTAAGACATAATTTACAAGACTAAAGGGTAAATTTTCCTTCACACTAGTAAATTATTCACTAACCTCCCTTTGGAGTGCTAAGGTTACATATACAAAGACCAAGACAAAGACTACAAGGGGAGGTCACTGTATAATTTACTAGTCTAAAGGTAAATTTTATTTGAAAAGAAAAAAAAACAAGCATAATGGCAATGATAGTGATGGTGACCATGATGGTGATGATATCTACGTATGTAAACATAACAGCACAATTTTTATTCAATCCTCCACAGAATATATGAGGCATAATTTCCTTTGCAAAGAGACGGTTCTAATGTAGCTCGAACGATGCATTTTTGAGAACTATAAAAAAGATGAACCAGCTAGACCACATTACAGAGTGCGATGTACTAGCGGCCACGTTGGATTAATGCAGCCAAATTTACACTAAGGCAGTTTGCAATGTATTTCGTAGCGACGTAAGCGTAATCCAGCCAAATCTGCATTACTGTTTGGGGTGTACTTTGAAGGCGATACAAAATTACGTCAGCCAGATCTGTTTCAGACATGGATCGCAAACATCTTATAGTTCCCGTAAGTTCATGTTTAAATGTGCCATTTATATGGTGTACATGCCAAGATTATTTTCTACAAGCTATTGCTGTTAGTAAATCTGGCAAAGACTATCAGTACTGATTGTGAATCCGATACTGGTGAAAACTCTAGGGAGTATGCATCAGGCGTGTACGCAATACGCCCTTTAGGAACAGTCAGCGGAAATTTGCTGAGGGAGACTGATTACTTTTGGTTTGACTGGGGTGCAGTGTTGATTCTGAACAAAAATAACAGCAGTAACAATAATCAGGTCAACTGGTATAAACGGTATGAACTACTAAATTTGGTGACGTAAACTGTTTAAAGAGAAGCATATTTCAGGCACAGCGTAAGAGGTCACTAACATGAAACTGTGCAAGGGGCTGGTAATCTCATCATGTAAAAAAATGTCTACAGAAAATATCGCTGCAATAGCACATACATGTTTTGGTGTAGGGTTCCTGCAATAGTTGGTTCCATGCACCATAGGGAGCGAAAAATAAAATAAAGATGATGTAATTCATTCACTATTACAATTAGTACGGTAATGGTTACAACTCTAAAAGTAATACTTACTTACTTAGTCGTTCCTCTTCTACAGTGAGGTGTAGAGGTTTGGAAGAGAGAACGCCAGACTATTCTATCGGCTGTTTTCCTTCTGGCTTTTTTCCATTCTAGTGTTCCGTCCTTCAAAGATTGTCTAATGTTGTCCTCCCAGCGGACTTTGGGTCGTCCTGGAGGTCTGGATCCCTGGCTCTTTGTTTCCCATGCTTATCGTGGTAGCCGATTGTTGCGTGCATATTTTGACGCACATTTTTACAAAAATCGATATGGCTATTTAATATGGGAAAAATATAGACATTCATTTATTTGTGTATGAAAATGCTGTTTATGGTAAAAGCGAGATAATCCATGTTTGATTCACACTTTTGATTATAGGAGTAATCGTTCTGGATATTGATCCAGCGCAAGGATATTGCGCTTGCGTTTGTACTTATTTTTTAGGGCCAGAAAATATATTAATTTGCTTATTGTGTTTATGGCCTGAATTCATATGTATTACATATTATTAGTACAAGTAGAATCAGTCCTATATTGTATATTTTGGATGGGTAGGAGGGACTAGATTCTTGCTAGCGGAAGTATGAGTTGTCTTGACAAGTCGTGATGAGTTCCGATGTACCGCTTACAAATGGCGGGGTACGTTTTTCAAGAGCTGGTCCTTTCGTCAGAAAAAATGTCTTACGACGTGGTTTTTCTTCTGAAGGAGATGGTGTCTCTACGATAGTTTGTGTTAGAGACTCTCCTTATGTCAGTATCTAGATGATTCGGACTCCAGGCAAACCCAGCTCCTATTTTTGATGATCTCTCGTCGGTTAGGCCTAGCTTGACTTTTGGTGCTTCGTCATGCTAGTGTCGTGTTTGGTATCGACGAAGATGACAGATTTTCCTGCAGCGGTTATGGCTACGTGAATTAACCTGATCACCGTAGAGCCGTATGGAAACATTTATGAAATCATTTATATACCCATTATAAATTAACTCTGGCTTATATTCTCCTTCCTATGAATGAGTGAACGACAACTCAGGGAGACAGCCATGTTGGATTTCGGTCATCATATGTTTTGATCACTGCCAAGAGAACAGATTATTTATCTTATTATCGGACAGTGACAGGGAGATCTCAATCTTGCTAGAAACCCCCTTTCGTGGTTTCATAATATATACTACAAACTATGGACGTCAAGTAACTTTGGTTATTTATCGATCCGCCTTCACTGACGCGTTTAGTCAGATAGGGGGATGTGGCCATAATTTATCATGACATTGAACTTTTGATGTACTGCCCATTATTTCTGAATGTGTCATGACTTCAGATCTGCTATGTATACCTACAAATTGATATGTCAACGAACCATGATGTACTCGCATCCATACGTCAAGACTGGGACATAGGTGGAGCTGTTCTAAAAGTAATGATTATTGAAAATATAATACTGGTGAAACTCTATGTGAACTGGTTAAGGAAATGATAATGGTGTGAAGTCTATGCATGTATTCTTCCTTACAGATTGATTGTGTGTGAAAGCGACAGCGTATGAACGAGGATCTTCTCCAGTCTGCAGACATGGCCAAACCATCTTAGTTGGGAGAATACTTTAAAAGTGCTGAGTGTGCACATGACTTCAATTCGAAGAAAAATATAGCATCTATTTTGTTGGTTGTAGTTTGATAACGCATATAGAAGTATTGACTGTTCTAAAAAGAATGATTATTAAAATATAATACGATGGTGAACGAAAAATGCTCTAGGAGTTTTAATTGTAGTGAGAACTTTTAATGCTGAGTGTGCACATGATAATGATGGCACTATTTAATTTTTGATGGAGACTGAGACTCCCAGAGTTTATATATTGTGAACGGGGAGATTGCAAAAACTGAAATGGTGGAGACATGCCCCATAAGGAATTAAAAAAGCTGAAGATGGCGTTGACAATGACGACGAGGATAAATGCATATATTCCTGACTTTGGCTCAAGACAATAGTTTGTAAACTGATGAATGTACAAATAATGCAGGCAAATACTTAACACAATCTTTAATTTTTGCATGGTTTATGTGCACATGGCAATAATTATTCATTTTTTTTCCACAATGTGAAAGGACACACTGACGGTTAGGGGACACAGCCTGTCACCCCAGTCCTCAAGACCAGTCTCATCTGACAGCAGCGGCTTGCCGGTCCGGACCTTGTCTAATTTGAGCACGTCTGATGATGTCAGTGAGAGAAGCCAAGAGTATACCGTCTTGGATGGAGTCAGGTCATTTTCGTCTTGCGTGTGTCAATGATATTATCATTATCTTCCAACTTCCCAAGGAGCATAGGCCTTCAACAAACTTATGCCAAGTCCTCCTGTCCTGTGCCATCTGCTCAAGGTCTTTCGCTGTCTTCCTCATCTCTTTTGTTTCTGTATCCAGCTCTCTTCTTTGTGAGTTTTTCGGTATCCCTCTCCTGGGGACTGCAAAAAAAAAAAAAAAAAAACACAAAAAACAGACTGCTTATTCAAGTTTCCTCAGTGTGTGGCCTATCCATTGCCAGGGTCTTCTTCTCATCTCTATATTAATAACTGTAGATCTTCTTCTTCTTCAAGTATCATGTCGCGTGTCGTAGGTGATCATGTTTTTATCACAGCTTCCTGTATACAGTACTATTGATCACTTCTGTTGTTGACTTTTTTCCATGCCATGATTTCAAACTGTCCAGAATCTTCTCTCTTTGTCGCCCTCTATCTCTTTTTTCTTCTATCTTTCATGTTGTCGCGATATACACCAACTTCCTTCTTCTCATAATATGCCCAAAGAAAGTGGATTGCTTCCTTCTGACCTGAGGAATAAGCGCAATTGTCTCTTACAAGTCATCATCATTACTTATTTTAACTGTCCATAATATTTTTAACATTCGTCTGTAAAACCACACTTCTGTTTCCTCTAGTCCTTTCTTACTTGTTTACTAATTGTCCATGACTCGCTTCCGTATGTCAGGATTGGTTCTATATAACACTGAAAAGCTCTCTTTTTTACTTTCATTGACAAAGAGTTGTTGAGAACAGTAGGTATAAACTCTTAAAAGACATGATGGCTTTCTCTTGTTGGACGCAAGAAATGTTCCTGTAGCTTTGAATTTCATACAGCATTAAAGTTTTAGGGTCAGTTTCCAAAATCATGGTACGGTAGTGTTATACATAGTTGTAATGGAAATTAAATGAGGATTATTAAAATATAAAATTGGAACAAAACTAAGCGTACATAGTTCAGATATCCCAGATCTGAAAATGGCCTCCCGTCACGAGCTAACTGGAATATTTTTTTTTTTTTTTTACTAGGGCTGCTGGGCTTTTCGCTCTTTCGCAGCCAATACCAAGTTGAAGACTCCTTGATATTATCTACACTGTAGATTTAGGTTTTGCTGTGGCTTTTCTGCCGTTCCGTTACGTGCTGATTTAAAGTCATGAGATCCAGTTTCTCCAGCTTGGCTTGCATTTAAAGGATCGTCACATCTGGTCCCAAGCTAGGAGTAAGAAGTGTGGCATACTGTGCATCCCTCCCCTTTCCCATCCAAGGGGGCTCTCCAACTATGCAGAGCTAAAATACTGAACTTTATTTGGGGCTCTCACAAGGAATTGTCACGTCATGCACAGAGCCACTTCTCAGCTTAAACTGCCTATCACTAGGTCCATAGTGAGATCCTTCTGCATTCAGTCAACCTAGTCAAAGCCAAAGAATTACGCCTGGGGGCTCAAGTGGTTCTCCAAGCTTACTGTGCAATTCTGGGTTCTCAACACGTTTCACAACAGGGGGAGTCCCTGGAAGTGTGTGGATGATTTCAAGAGTCAATGCGTATGTAATTAGCCTCCCAGACATAGGTTCGCTTCCACGTACATATATTGTGGCATTGTGCACAGCTGGTGGTAATATAAGGACCACTCCAGATATGCCTCCATGCATATTTGGAATATCTGCTCCGAATACTGACTTGTCGTCCTTTAAGAGTTAATACTTTTTTTCATTAACATCGGTGAATTTATTTCCTGGTTAATAAATTTCCCAACATAATTTCCCCCAGACGGGTTATCTATATTATTGATACAGAGATGGACCATCGGAAGCGATTACATATTATCACCGGTGTTTGCGTAGATCTCCTAGACGGGTTTCCCAGACTGAAAATCTGGCTTTCTCTCCGTCGATCGTGCGCGACCACCATGTGTCAACGATGACCGTCTCTATCAAAGGTGGCTAGACGACTTAAGTGTTAGAAGTATTAATTAGCCTTGTAGAACTACGATTCACATGGTGAAACGTAAACAAGTTTGGAAGTGACTAGGCAAGAATGCAGGTTCATAAAATATGCCAAATAATAGGACGATGAGTGTGAAAAATGAAGAAATAAATCGGTAATGCAGGAGAGAACGAAGAATATAGAAGGATATACACAAATATTGTCACATAAACAAAAAAAATACAAAAAAAAAATGACTTGACCATAACCAGCGATGTACCCTATAGCTTGAATATAACTGGTTGTATAAAAGATAGTTGGACCATAGCTGGTGATAAAACATGTAGTTAGAAATTACCAAGTGGTATAAACACGTTTGGAACATAATTGGTTGAATAAAAGATGGTCGAAACATAACTAGTGGTATTAAGGTAGATGAAACATAACTGGTGGTTTAAAAGACGGTTGAAACATAGGTAGTGGTTTAAAAGGTAGTTGGAACATAACGGGTGGTAAAAAATAAGATGGTTGAAACATTACAAATGGTATATAAAGTGATTGAAATCTAAATGGTGGTATAAAAGATTGTTGGAACATAGCTAGTGGTATAAAAGGTTGTTGGAACATAACTGGTGGTATAAAAACCGGTTTAAACTTAACTTATGGTATAAAAGGTTGCTGGAACATAACTCGTGGTATAAAAGGTAGTTGGAGCATAACTCGTGGTTACACAGATGGCTGGAGCATTACTTGTGGTATAACAAATAGTTGGAACATAAATCGTGTAGTTTGATCTTATTTAATTTACGAAAATCAATACAGATACGTAAAGATTCATCTGGTTTTTTCACCAATACCATTGGGAATGAATATGACGAAGAGGAGGGCTATATAATACCTATGTTTAACATCTGTAATCTCCCTATGCACTTTTTCCTTGTAATGAAGTGGAATAGGATAAGGCCGAATTTTTATTGGAGTATGATCAGAGATAGAAATATCAAGTGAAATCAAATCAGTGTGACCTGGAAGTTCAGATAACGCGTCCGAGAAAGAACAAAGAACATCACGAATCTGATTTTGTTCAGAAAGTTGAAGCAAAGGCGAAATAGAAACATCTTTCCATGTTTCTTTCGTATGAAGAGGAGGTAACGTAAACTCCAAAAGAATGTTAGACTTTTTATCATCCGAATGAACAACAGCTTATGAATAGTATCCAAGACATCAGATAACTCAGAAGAGCGGGCAGTGTACAACTTTAACATAATAATATGATATGTCTTTATCTTTCCCTTGACATCAATAGAGTAGTCAACATATGTAATCTTCTTCACAACTCTGTATGGACCCTGCCATGAGATTAACAATTTGTTTTCTTTGAGTGGAAGTAGCAACAAACGTCATCACTAGGTACAAAAGATCTTAATCTCCGAGATTGGTTATGCAGCAACCTCAATTTTTGAGTAGTGATTTGGATAGTCTGTGATGCAATGTTACATGCCTCCACTAGACGCCGTAAATCTACCACAAACTCTTAGCTACTGCGAGTTTCGTCGTCACTAGTGGAACCAAGTAACAAATCCTTCAGAAGATATAATGGACCTCTAGGGTTTGCTCCATACACAGGTTCAAATGGAGAGAAGCCAGTACTCTCATGAGGTACCTCTCGGTATGCAAAGAGCACCGATGGTAGAATCCTATCCCAGTCACGAGGATATGACTCAGTGACTTTTCCTAGCATTAACTTAAGAGAGTTATTGAACCGCTCGAACACCCCATTTGAGGCTGGGCGATAAGAACTTGTGAATGAATGTTTGATGTGACATAAATGCTCAATATCTCTCATGACCTGTGACATAAATTGTGTCCCTCTATCAGACAGTATCTCTTCTGGGAAACCCATATGTGTGAAAATTAAAATAAAGGCCTCAGCAACTGACATAGTAGTAATTGTTTTTATTGGTATGGCCTCAGGCCATCTAGTGCACAAATCAATGCACATCAAAATATATCTGAAACTTCGATCAGACATTACTGTCATTAGACCGATGATGTCAATTGCTAATTTCTTAAAAGCACGCACAGGAATATCTGTGATCTGGAAGGGTGCCGTTAGATTCTTACCCTTGCGTGCAACTTTTTGGCAGGTCATTTTAGGACCGACAATAAAGTTTGACATCTCTATTTATGCCAGGCCAATAAAAGTTAGAAGTAATTCGAAATAAGGTCCGATTACGGCCTAAATGACCTGCCATAGGTAAATCATGTCCTGTTTGCAAAACTAAAGGCCTATAACTCTTTTGTACAATACTTTGCCTGTTTTCATTGTTATTTCCCTTTCTGAAACAGCGGGTTAAAAGAGAGTTTCTAAACTCAAACCTGTAAGAAGCATTTTTAGTCAACTTGATGCGTTTTGTTTCAGCTTAGCTGAATAACTTTTTTAAAGACTCATCTTCCAGTTGTCCACGGACAAACATAGTAGGACAAATGTTGTGAGCATTTCTCAATGACGATTCTTCTACTAATGATGGAGGTGGTTCAGCTTTATCAACAGCTGCCTGGTGAGCTCTGGTAGTAACAGCATTTGCCATCACTGGGTGATTGTTAACCCACTCTGAGATCTCCTCTGGGAAGCAGTTTTTCACACCAGGTATATTTCTCAAAATCAAGTCAGCGATTGGATTTTCTAAAATACATACCATTACTTTTCCCAAATAAAAAGAAGTTTCAATGTCTATCTGTGCTACTGGAAACCATTCAATGTTTCCATTGAATGTAACGCAGTTCACTGACTTTCCAGTGAGGGCGGAATCATCTATTAGTGATCTTCGTACACCCAAAGTTGTGCATCCATTATCCCTAAGTACAGTGACTGGTCTATTGTGAATAAATCCTTTATGAATGGTAAGACGTCCAATATTTTCACATAAGGACATAGCAAGTAGAGTATGTCCATATAAAAGTCTAGTATGAGCACCAGGCTCCTATAAAGTTTCGCACTCAGAGCAATTGTTATCTTTACCTGAACTTACCATACATGCATTAGCATGTTCAGTCTGAATATCATGATCACAACTGGGTACAGGTGCTAGCGTGTACTGATTTCTCCTTCACCTGTTTACACTCAATAACGGCTTACACGCCGTATGCCAAAACACATCTAGACTCTATGGAGTTACACATCCAATTTATTTTTTGTCATCCTTGGATACTCATATCATAGTAACATTTATTATACTCTCGTCTCTGCAATGTTCAGTTGAGGTACGACATGGTGTGACCAAAAACGCGGTATTAATAATAATTCGCCGTGGTTAATTTCACACCATGAAGTGGCATCTATCCATCTCCAACGTCTTCTTCTCAGCTCTTGATCCACTGGCATTTTTCTAGTTCTTGTCATTAGTTCCACAATAGGGGTCTTGTCATACCACTTCAATCATTCTATTCTACGCAAGCATCCATTTGTAAAAGTCTATAGCGTTTTGTTTGTTGTTTTTGTTTACCATGTTTCAGAAGCTCACAATAAGATGTGCTTGACATTCGAACTGAAGTGTGTGATTATATTCGCACATTAATACTCACTATATCTGGCAAGTGGAAAGAAATACTAACCTTCCATACAAACAGGGCCGGTTTAAGCCAACAAGGGCCTCTAGGCTTTTTGGTGTTTGGCCCCCCCTTTCACCAATAAGCAACAATTTTAATTTTTTTTTTCAAACCCCTTAGCATGGTGATAGTATATGCTAGTATTATTTATAGACTGATATGTTAGCATGTTTCATTCTTTTATTAGTAATTATCTTTTATAAATGTTTATTTTTATTGTTTTTATTATTATTAACACATTTATTGAACAATGTTTCCTGTTTTTCTTTCAAAAATTTCGTCAATAACTGGCCATAAATCAGATTTTCTAAGAATAGAATATTCTGTGCTGATCAACGCCAAATTTTTCAGTTTATCATCCCTCATGGTGGATCGTAGATAGTTTTTAACCCGTTTTTAACCCGGATGCAGAAAATTAACGTTCTCCAGAGCAGTTGGCTGTGAATGTAATAAATAGATGCGAAGACAAATAAATACATATAGAAAGACTTCTTGTGCCTGTTAGTGTAGTGTAGATAATTTGTTGACTCACTCAACTGTATTTTAAGCTATTTTTTTTTGTTTTGATTGTCTTTTTAGAACATTATGAATGTGACTGCAGAGTGCAAAAATTTCTTTTTGTACATAAATCTATGCATTTATTATTTTTTTTTAACTTATGCACGGGCCCAAAAAAGCTCCGGGCCCCTAGGCTTCAGCCTACTAAGGCTAATGGATAACCCGGCCCTTCGTACAAATGCTATGCTATCTGAGGTTCCAAAATATTATTCTTTAACCCAAACAGAGACATGAATCAGATGCTCGTAAGACAGATAGACGTTATTCGAAAGCAGATTGCGTTAAATGAGAGAATCCACAACGAAGAGAAAGCTAAGCTACTGGAGAGCAACGACTCAGAGCTTCAGAAAAAAGGGCAGGAAATTGATGAACTGAAGGAGTCGCTGAATCACAGAGATGAGAGCATTCACCAGCTGAAGAAAGCTGGCGCTGAAAAAGAAAAGGTCATACGGAATAAGTCTCTAGAGATAGATGACCTAAGGAAGATGATTGAGCAGATAAAGGACAAGGCTCGGAAAATTCAAAACCAGGTAATATTAAAATATTATGCTTAAGACTATTAGTAACACTGTAACCTATCAAACATGTCGTAAAAAGTGACTAATATCTCATTGTTATTGTTGAATAGAATCGACATCATTGCACTCCGGGCAAACCCATAGGGGCTCAGTGTCCCTCAATATATGTCGAAGAGTGTGAATGCCTACTGTTCCTGAAGCTCGCTGGTTGTATACACGACGGATGCATCCTCTCATACGTTCATCGCTGCTAGCCATACGTTTGATGCCAAATTCCAACATTCTTAACCTTGACGATTCATCTATCGCAGTGTCATTCTCTAACAAGCGATATAACCGACTAAGTTGAACAGGACGCGCCTCGCCAAAACGAGGCAAAACTTTATTTTGTTTTAAAAATAACAAGCGATCATTAATTGTTCTCAGAATCTCTCCCTTATCCATATCCAGTGCCCCCACAGTGGGTCCTTTTGATGCTAGTCTGTCAGCTCTCCCATTACCACATACCCCTGCATGACCAGGACAGTTGATCCACACCAGCACTTGTAGACTCGAAGCTTCTATGAATGTTTTCCATTTATGCCACAACCAACCACTTTGAACCTATCGAAGCATGGACTGAGAGTGACTAATAACTCAATTACTAATGAGGGTTGGGCATATGGCCAGTTACCCCATCCTGTAGACATTTTGAGCCAAAGAAACTTTTACAAACAACATGGACAGGTTAGCTAAAGAAGGAAGACTTGGTATACCTTTGTTGAAGCCCAATCCTCCTTGGGATGTTGAAGAGTGATGATGATTAAAACCGTCTATATAATTTATTTATTTATGGCCCCTTTTACGTCTTATGGGTTATGGTGCCCCCACTGCAACTGGGCTCCTTTCAGGAAACCTGCATCAAAGCATTTCATGTGCTCTTGCAGTTATAATTTATGTAGCAATTTGGTCAACATGATGACGTTGCCAGCTCCATGCACAAAATCATATAAGTCGACTCTTACGATCCGCCTGATGGAACAGTCGACATATTCTTTCTCTGCCTGCCCAGAGACCCCCAGACACTACAGGAGGCCTAGATCATCATCACCATCAGTTATCTATTTGTTCCTTATGGAGGTTGGAGCACCAACGGGCTGATCACCCGTTTGCCAGTCACTTCGATTACGGAAACAACAGCAAATGGATTGATTTGCCGTTGCCCTAAAGACGCCAATAGGTGTGATGGGAAACAATGGCAAAGAAAACCTATCTGCTGTTGCCCTAAGACGCCACTAGGCGTAATGGCCACTGACTGCTTTGACGGTCGGTGGCTAAGGACGGAAGAAGAAGAAGAGGTTGGAGCCACCAGCGCAGCTTGCTCCCTTGCAGAAAGCCTCCAAACAGCGTTCTCATGCTCTTACAGTGTTGGTTTCTGTAGAGATGTGAGGTCTATATACTCCTACATTATGAGAAATACTGACTTTGCTGTTATTTGTTGCCTCGTGATTATACAGGGTGTTCCACGAAAAAGCGGCCCGTGACGTCATGGTTATGGCAATAATGTACGTTATTAAGAAAGGAAAACTGGCTACTTTCACTTTGTGAATGGGGCCGCTTTTTCGTGGAACACCCTGTATAATCTAGCTTCGCGTACGTGTCACTAAGGTTACGATGTTGCTCTTCAGTCGGCATAACAATGCTATGTAGTTGTTTAACTAGGGCTGCTGAGCTTTTCGCTTTTTTGCAGCCAATACCAAGTTGAAGCCTACTTGGTATTATCTACACTGCAGATCTAGGCTTTTTATTGTAGCTTTTCTGCCATTCCGAAACATGTTGAGTTAAGTCATGAGCTCCTGGAAGTGTGTGGATGATTTGAAGAGTCAATGAGGGTATAATTAGCCTCAAAAACAGAGGTTCACATCCACATCCAAATACTATCGCATTGTGCCTAGCTGGGGGTCATATAAGGATGACTCCAGATATGCCTCCATCAAGAAGGATATTTTTAAAAAAATGCCAATATTACTTTCCAATGTGGAACAGATGACAAGAGCCAGACAAATGCAAGGGAAACAAGAGATGAGAAGAACTCTGTCGATGGATAGGACAAACATTGTGGAAACCTGTTGATAGCATTTAAAGACAGTACATGTTTTGTAATCCACACGGAAAGAGAGGCAGAGGTAGACACACACAAAAAAACGTACACATTTGGAAGACAGCTGTAGGCAGGACTGAAAATTATGAGAACGACGTCGAAAGAACTTGAGCTGACGGCACGGGGTGCGAAGACTTAGCATGTGTGTTGAAGCCTTATGCTCCATGAGGAGCTAAACAGTCTTGATTGATTGATATAACTGTTCTTTGCTAGCTATACGCAATTTACTTATAGTTAGCATATCACTACGGCATCGTTTATGGTTTTAACGCCATTTCTATACTAAATGAAGAGACACTTCGTAACACTGGAGACATATAGATGAGGCCCGATTACACAGTGAAGACTTTTTTATTAAAGAAATGGGAGGAGAGTGGAGTAGCATCAGATGAGCTTCCTCTGTCTCCTCTCAGCCACCATCTCGGTAGAGTCTACTCTGTATATTCTAATGTTTGCTTATAATTAGGATGTTCGTTGTAATTTTATTTCTCATGTTGCGTGATATTTATATCATAATGTTATTTACAAAATGTAGTACACAGTGTGATATATTTACAAAATGTAGTACACAGTGTGATATATTTACATCAATAGTTCTTCTTCTTTGCCGTTCAAGTCCCCAAGGAGCATAGGCCTTCAATAAACTTATGCCAAATCTTCCTGACCCCTGCCATCAGCTCAAGGACTTACATGCATTCTTCATCTCCTTCATGTCTGTCTCCCGCTCTCTTCTCCATGTGTTATTTGGTTTTCGTCAACCTCTTACCCTGAGAATTCCAGACTAGGGACCGTCTATCAACAGGTTTTCTAAATGTGTGTCCTATCATTCCCATAAATGAGTGCTTGCCTGCACAGACTGAGCTGATTAAAATGGTAGAGTATGACCACCAATGAGGATCTGATGGAAGGAATCCGACAAATACAAGTGGGACACGAGCTCAGGGAAAGACATTGGCGTTGGACAGGAAACACATTTAGGAAACCATCTGATAGCATTACAAGGCAGTGATTTTTCTGGAATCCCCATAGTAAGAGGAATAAAGAAACACCGAAAAGCAAACGGAATTAAGAAATAAAGAAGAAGACAGCCAAAATATTTGAGCGGATAGCACACAACAGCAAGGCTTGGCGTGAACTTGCTGAAATGGCTAAGCTCCAGAGATTTGACATGGAATTAATGAGTGAAAAAAGTACATATTCTCCAGCTTAAATTCAATGTTTCTTTTTAGAAGGCTTTCAGTCAGTGCCTTTGGGCGCCCTCTCCTCCCCCAGCTGCGTAAGATACTGACCATAAGATTGCATTCATCTTGCTTCTCCACATCGTCTTCCAGCAAGTCAAAATTTGTATCCGGAATGTTTTATCATAGACAACGTTTAATTTATCTTATGGGATGCACCAAGTCCGAAGGTCTAAACACCCAACACTCTGAAGCGAAACAAACATGTCTTCTTTATGTGTGCATTACTTATGTCTCGATATATTTCCCCATTTTGTTTTTTGGCCTCTCCAACTAACCGCAGTTTTTTCTCTATATTTCGAACTATGAAATCTCTCAGTTCTTTACAATAACTATTAGGTGAGACGAGCCCACAAAGAACGAAAGAACTTCAATAAAGAAGCTAAACTAGGCAAGCCGGAAGATGATGCACTGTACAAGCAAAAAATTGAGGAGATGGGTATTTTGACGGAAGAAATGCTGCAACTTAGGGACAGGCTTACTACGATGGAAGAGGAGCTTGCTAAGGCTCTTAAGGTACCTGCAGTATTGTTTCGTTTCATTTACTGCTGTGTTTTAAATTCTTTATTTGTATGTATTGTTCGTTGTAAATAAAGATGTTTGCAACTAGATAAAATTAAGCTTATATTATGTCTCTGTGGGCTATACAATCTTTTCCTTATACCTTTTTGCTGATCGCAGAATAAAGAAAAAAATAAAGTTGAAAAGCGTCAGCAAGAATGTAGCTTCAAGTCTACTGCTAGGGAAACTGCTCACGCAATGAAACAATAATCGTAACAATAAGAATTTGCTATGTCTCTCCGCCCTAAAACAACCGCATCAGCTTTTTCTGGAAAAACGGAAACGGCGCGCACTGCACCGTGTATTGAGTGAACGTTATTCTGAGCACCCATTAGAATCATTCCACGTAGAGGCCAATAATATATTTTATTCCATTTTCACATACCTCTTCACAAGTAAGCCGTTAAGAAATGACGGAGAAGATAAACAATTTAGTGTCACAATAAATGAGTTACGCGTACTAATACCGTTTTCATATTTTTATTTCTTTTAACTTTTAAGTTTTGTTAAAACTAAAGGCAGTACTCATTTTTTTTTTTAATATTAAAAAAAGAAGAAGAAGAAATCATCACAGGCAATAACTAAGATGGACGCCGTTTTTGTTTGTTTGTTTTTGTTTTGTTTGTTTTTGTTTTGTTTGTTTTTGTTTGTTTGTTTTTGTTTTGTTTGTTTTTGTTTTGTTAAGTGTTTTCTACTTTTCTTTGTATGCGCCCCTTTCAAACCATTTACCATAGACATAGAACTGTGGTTATAGCTTTTTTTCTTTGTGTGCGCCCCTTTCAAACCATGTACCATAGACATAGAACTGTGGTTATAGCTTTTTTCATTGTTTGTGATATTTTTCGTGATTGTGTTTGCTGTATGTATTGTACTGTATTATACATCTCGATGGGGTTTTTACAATTTAGTTATTGTTCAAGTTCTCGTATTGTTCAGGAGCTCCACTGTGTCTATCCTGGTATGTACACTATTGGTTGGGAGGTTTATTTATGTCAATCCTGCAAAAACTACTGACTTGGGGAAGCCTGCTGCAGTACAGCTACTGGCTAGACAAGCGGGCGGGTCTGCAAAGTTTGGAGAGCAACATAATTTTTTTAACGTTGGATATATTATTTTTGTAGTTTTTGTTTATTAACTTTTGGATGATTGTTCATTCCACGCATCAGTGTAGAGCGCAGCAATACGAGCTGTCTTGTACCTTAAAGTATATATTCAAGAAACAGGCTATGAAACCAAAAATCATAAAGATATAGACACGTTTACAATAAACATTGTGATTAACGAGCTGCTAAGTAATAAGTCAAATTACACTCTATCTAACCTATCCCCACTTCTCAGTCTGTTAATATGCTGCAGATGCTGAAGGTTTAAGATGTTGGCTTGAATTCTTCTAGTTGAAAAAAAAAAAAAAAAAAAACACACACACACACCCACACAAATAGTAATACGTCTTACAAGGAGAAGGACAAGAAAAACCTACGTTGCGGCCACAAGGCCTTCGTCAGGGACAGACAAACAAGAGACAGGAGGGAAAGAAAATGAGAATTAAGTAGAGAACATGAAACTATAAAAATAAGAGAAAAAAACTCCCTTAATATTAAGTCCAGTCACATGTGAAGCAAAGCAAGATGGCTGCCACTAAACTGGAAAGAGGAAGTTGATAGTATATAAAAATAAGAAATAATGAAAACAAGGACTGGAAAAGAGTGAGAAAAAAGTAATCAATAAATAATAAATAAAAAATAAATAAATAAATAAAATATAAATAAATAAATAATAATAATAAATAAATTTAAAACAAATAAATAAATAGATAAAAATAAAAACTAAATAAAGAAATAAATAAAATAAAAAATAATAAAGGAAAAAAATAATTTAAAAAAAAAAATTTAAATAAAATAAAATAACAAATTTAAAAAAAAATTAAATAAATAAATAAATAAATAAATAAAATTATTAAATTAAAAAAATGCTAATATAAAAAAAAAAAAAAAAAAAGGGGGTGATCGCATCAAAGTAGAAAGTCATAATACAACAGGGACTCGATAGAGAAAGGCGTCTCAGACAAAAGACTATTGGGTATTCAAACCGTGTGGTTTGAGGCAACCCATAAGATGGATGAGGCGTTGTTCCTGGCGAAACCGACTGTTGGCGTCCGAGGAACAGTATCTGATGGCTGTCACCTGGATGTCAGTGGCACCGTGGTGGTCAGGGCCATTGAAGTGGATGGCCACAGGTGTGGAATTAAACTGAGAGATGTCATAGAGGTGTCTGCAGAATCGGTCGCCCAGTCGTGTGCCCGTTTGGCCGATGTACGTAATGGTGCAACGTTTGCATATAATAGCATAAATGACGTAGCGTGACTCACATGTGAAGCCATGGGTGATGGTGAACTTGGCGTTAGGGAACGAGACTGAACGTGTTTCGATTACATACTGACATGTCTTACATCGTGTACGGTTACATGGCTTGGTTCCAAAGTGGCCATCGTTGACGGTTTTCAGACGGCTGTGGACTAGGAGGTCCCTCAAATTTTTGTCCCGTCTATATGCCAGCAAGGGTGGCTCACTAAATGCTTCCCGCGCCACTGGGTCAGCTTGGAGGAGAGGTAGGTGGCGAAACAGGATCCTTTTGACAGCAGTGCTGTGAGGGTGATAGGTCATTATTAACTTGACTCTATCAGAGGAGGTTTTTTGGCGGGGTTTGAGGGCCTCTAGACGTGAGATAGGGAGAACACGTTCTAAGGCAGAGGTAAGAACATCTTCTGGATACTGTCTGTTACGGAAGAAGTCCAACATTTCTTGAATTCTTCTACCGTTATAGTTCTGACGAGCATACTTGCTCACAATTACATAACTAGTAGCAAATTTCTTCTCCCAGGTGATACAACAACAAGATGAGCAACTGAAAAATCTGGATGCTGATAATCTGGCTTTACAAGCCAAATTTAAGGAGGACCTCAACAATGTGTCTAAATCACTGACACAAGAAGTGGAGAGAACGCGTGAGGTAAAGTCTAAATCATTGCCATCAAATTTGTTATGCTAGTATGTTCTATGTACTAGTTTTCCTTATGTAAATCACCTGATAACAGCTAAAGCCTCAAATTCAGAAACTGGTACATGGAAACCTCACAATGAGCCAGTCAGATTCGGATATTAATTATCGCTCCTAAAGGTTTTAATGCGGTCTTTAACATGACCTATTTCCACTAATAGTGAATAAATGTTCTTTATGAAAACGTGCATAAATTTATTCATAAAGAAATTGTTGTGGTAAATTTGTTCATAAAGAAAATTCATATTTTTTTTAACCTGTCTATATATCTTGTCCTTGTTGCCTGTTTGTGACTGTGGCTGACGAAGGATGAAACCCGAAACGTCCTGTGTTTCCTGTGTACCGTTAATTTGTAAAACTGATTCAATACCGTCTTATTTGTTTATATGTATATATATTTATATTTATTTATTTATTTTCACTAATAGTATAGGTATTCAAAAAAAATTTTTTTCGAAACAAACAAATAAAAACAGTTACATTCTATTTAAGGCCAACAATTCTACATTCATTTTGAAAACAGCCCACATTTAACCGACTGCTGTTCCCCTCACCTCCCCTTTAAAAAAAATAATAATAACAATAAAAATAAAAGCCATTTAGGCTTAATGAATTGTTAGGTTTTGTTCTTTATTTATTTCTATAGTTATTTTGTCTGTGTGCTTAAATTAAGTTTTTAAAAGTGAATGATTTTATTTTTTAAATAGTACTTTTTCCACGTTTTCGCGACGTGCACTTCGTTCAATCCAGACGCTAGGTCCGGCGGTTATATTATGGCGCATGTCTAAATATAAAAGACCCTGTGGTCTGGTAATTAATAAAAGTGAAGCCTTTAAACGTTACATCTTCAGACTTCGCACAGGTCATAACAGATTGAGATACCATCTATTCAACAAATTAAAGATAGGAACTACTGATGAGTGTGACTGTGGCACTGATAAAATGACTGCCGAACATCTGCTTCAAAGGTGCCCAACATATGAGGAACAGAGAAAACGCTTATGGCCATCACCAGTACCATTCCTGGAGAAAATCTACGGAGATATCAACAGCCTCAGGCTGACCACTGCTTTCTTTGAACTTATTCAAGTTGACATCTCAGGGTGAACGAAGAAGAAGAAGAAGAAGAAACGTTACATGTTCTGAATTCAATATCCAGATGCACTTTTTTACTCTTCTTTTACGCCTTTTGTATTATTCACAAAACTACTCTCCTTTGTTTTCATTTTCTTCTTTGAACTATTGTCTTTTCTATGATTTTTTAAATATTTTTTAAGAGGAAAATTTGAATCAGAAAACCAGTGAAAAAAGGAGAGGAATTAAAAATATCACAAATAGGTAGGATAATTTTTTAAAAAAAATTACATTACAATTAGGCAGGGGAATTAGGTCTATAAACATTAAAAACGAGCAGCAGAATTATAAAAATTAGAAATAGGCAGGGAAAATATACTTACTTGCTTACTTAGTCGTTCCCCTTCTACCGTGAGGTGTAGAGGTTTGGAAGAGAGAGCGCCAGACTATCCTATCGGCTGTCTTCCTCCTGGCCTGGTTCCATTCTAGTCCTCGGTCCTTCAAAGATTGTCTAATGTTGTCCTCCCAGCGGACTCTGGGTCGTCCTCGGGGTCTGGATCCCTGGCTCTTTGTTTCCCATGCTTGTCGTGGTATCCGATCTTCTCCCATTCTACAGACATGGCCAAACCATCTTAATTGGGACTGTTCTACTTGGGTCTGCAGGGGGTAGGATTTAAGGCCTTGACGTATCGTCTGGTTGCGTACCATGTCTCTTCTTGTTACTTCAACCACCTTCCTCAGATACCTCATTTCTGAGGTTTGGATCTGGCTTTTATGGGTTGTAGTCATTGCCCATGACTCGCATCCATATGTCAAGACTGGGACATAGGTGGAGCGGTATACAGCCATCTTCGTTTTCTTACCAACCTCTCTCTTGCTGAGGAATCCTCGATTTATGGCCTGAAAAAGTCTCCCAGCTGCTGCTTTTCGAGTGGCCAACTCTTCTTTGATGCAGGGAAAATATAAATATTACAAATAGGCCGGGAAATTATAAACATTACAAATAGGTAGGGGGCTTATAAACATTACTAATACGCAGGGGGAATAAAAAAATATTACAAATGGGCCGGGAGAATTAAACATTACAAATGGAAAGGGGAATTAACTACATTACGGAGCCGCGCTAGCGTAGTGGTTACAACACCGCTTTGGCGACCGGGTGATACAGGATCAAACCCGGGCGACGGCATTTTAGGATTTTTCGTCGACCGGGATTTGGACTGGATTAACTCGAGACCTGGCGATGACATTTGAAGGAGTGTCGTCGACCAGGGACTGGCGGCTCCTGAGCCAACCCAGCTGCAATGGGTACCTCCGAAATCGGCGAGTATTTGCCTGAATGGCGAGGGACACCTGTCTCTGTACAAGAAATAAAGGGATACTCACGTAAAATCAATGTCAGGTTAGACATAAAATAATAACCTGAGATTTCGCCTCGAGTATTAGCTGGCGTACGAAAAAAAAAAAAAAAAAAAAAAAAAAAAACTACATTACAAATAGGCAGGGGAATCCCCATGTTACTAATCATCTAAGTGAAAGCTCATGTAACAAACATGGAAAAAATCGCATCATCTTTCTGAGAAGATGCGTAAAAGGCGCGCATTGCATCGTGGAAGCTATATTGAACACGGATTAAAAGAGAACGCAAGCCTTTCAATTTTTGTCGTGGTACATTAACCACTGATCATAAATCATGACAAGTTTGACTGCAACGATCCAATGTAGTTGTAATGCAATGGAAAGGAATGAAATAATCACTTGAGAATTTGTGTCGTCATCAGGACATGTTCTGCCATCACTGGTGTCAAATACCTTGTCGAGGTATGGCGGCTTGCGTACCCTGATTACCCCCAGAGCTATGCCAACGGGAGTTTTACTCCTGGAAGATTGTATCAAGCTGGACAGGTTTGCGTAGGCAGGGGTCAGACTAAAGCAGACAGCCTGGTCCTCCAGGTTGGGGGTTTTAGCACAGGGCTGAGACCCCTGTCTATGTAAAAAGAAATGAAGTTACGGAAACGACAACAAATGAACAAACTTTGCTGCGGGATGGACATCCGGAGTCTGAGGCTCGTATGACTGTCAGTGGTGAAAGCCGAAAGGAAGCCACTGACACGAACCAGAGTTGGGGCACTGTACGAAGGATGGCCACCGACCGAGCAAAGTGGAATCAATTTCTTGTTGCCCTACAAGACGCCACCAGGCGTGATGGCCACTGACTGCTTTGACGGTCGGCGGCTAAAGATCAAAGAAGAAGAAGAAGAAGATCGGGACATGCAGCAGAAAGAGCATAATGATAATTATTTCTCTGTCATGTTTTGTCGGGTTCCTTGCTCATATAGAAATATTACAAATATGCAGGGGAAATTAAATTTTTACAAATAGACAGGGGAATTACAAATATATTACGAATAGACACGGGAATTTTTAAAAGTGCTAATTTTTGAGTGACAAGAAAAACCGCTTTAATCAAGTTGACGATTGAAAGTGTACGAAGAAGAAGATTTACATATTTAAAAAAAAAAAAAGACAGAGGTGAATACAGAGAGTAGGTACTGGATTCTTTAAAACCCAGCGGCCTATGGCGCTGAGTACAGACGACAAGAGACTACATAAGCAGCTCTACAAAGAGAAGATTGGAATGAAACATGAGTTTTTATACTAGGTGGCACGGCATATGAAGAAGATTCTAACTATTCATTGCTTTTATTTTGTAGGTGATGCGGCAGAACTATGAGGAAATGAAAGTACTTCGACAACAGAACCAAGACATGCACGAGGATATTCGTGTCATTAAAAGCTACCTGGAGGACTTTGGAACTGATGCAAAGAACTCACAGAAAGAGCATTGCCAGGTCGTCGATGACAGTCAGCAATCGGAAGCGATCAACCAACAAACTGACTCAGGAAAAACGGGGCGCCCACAACTTCAGTCTACAAAATTAGGAAAGTTACCTGTTATTCGAACTAAGATGCCACCTCCTCAGGTACGACTAAGCAGCCCAGTGTTCGTTAAAAGTGTTCGTGGTTCCAGAGTTATATTTAATAATGGCATGCATAAAAGTGCAAATGCAGTTCTGCCAAAACACACGACAAGGACAGTTAGTAAATGTATGTCCGTCCAAACTCTTCACATGCCTGATGTCCAAAAACACGTGAGCCAGAGGAAAGTTATTCCTCCTATACCCTTAGCTAAAGAAGGGTTTCACATCCATCTCTCAAAGGAGGGTCGCAAGCCCTCAATTAAAGAATCGTTTCAGTCTCAATCTTCTAGAAGAGGAGGCAAGACCTTAAGAAAATGAAACCTCTTTCAAAAACTGAGCTAGTGATCTGAATGAGCACGCAGTAAAGGAGTGGGGAACAGACATACAAGGATCGAAACACTTGTCTGACGAGTGAGGACTTCCTCTGATAATAAGATTGCTCTTGTTGTAACGCTCAGTGTGCAGTTGCCTATAATCATACAGTATCAGTGTGGCTTTAATTATATTTATTATGACCTTCTACTCTTGTTGTTACACCATGTGGGTAGATGACGTTTTTGTTCTAGAATCACGTGTGTCCCATTGGCTGCTATAAGTCTATGTTGTTGTAGGGTTTCTATATCTACTGCTGTAAGTTGGTGGTAGTAAATTGACCGGGTTCCATTCTAATAATATCGGACAAAGTAGGGTGTGGGTTATCCCACGGGATCGCTATGGAAGCCATGAAAGCCGAGTCACTTTTTTTTTAGTTAGGAATTTTGCCTCGTTTTGGCGAGGAGCGTCCTGTTCAACCTAGACACAAGGTAGATCGGTTAAATTAGGTCGCAAGTCCAAATACAAAAGACTTTGGGGTCTGGTGATGCCAAGTCACGCTGAACAGTCGCTGGCCAACGGAGCAATAACATTGCTGTGACTGATCTAGCAAGCCGAAAGTGGTTATTCTGTTACTAAGAATTCTAAACGTAACTCCGAGAAGATGGTTAAAATTCACCAATATTACTCCGAGGATTAACGTATAAAATGTGTCTGAACAGTGAGAATATGATTTGTGCCTGAATTAACATTAACAAGTTACATAAATCTCACAAAATGATATGCTACACTTGAGGCACGTATGATGTAGTCATCACTCATCACTGCTCCAGCTGGAGTCTGGGATCACCTCTGCTGTCTGGTTTTCCCGCACGACTAGCAAGAAACAATCACCAGCTCTTGCAGTAGTGGTTCATGCATATACTGTTTTCATAGGTTGAGGTTGCCAGCCTCATATATAACCACGTAGCAAGAAACCTGTAAAATTTACATTAGTAAATATATTGTTTACACTTACCCCAAAATTTTGGGAATACACAATCTCCTTGCACAGATTTGGACTGGACACAGCTCTGTATTAGATGCTTCGAAATCACTTAGGTTTGGAAATTAGAGTTAATTCCTCTGAAGGCGGGTGTTCTGCGAAATCACTGGCCTGTGAATACTTTTGTTTAATTCCTCTATGACTTGTGATCAAATTCCTAAGTTTCCAGTCTTGTATTAAAAATGCGGGTTTACTTGTAAATTCCTAAGTTGCCCAATACTCGATCTGTTACTTATAGTTGTGGAATTTGTAAGTCTAATGTCTCTTTTTTCTTTCTGGCTTTCTGGAGTCGCTAGTCTGACGTTTGCGCTGATGTTTTTGTACTGACTTTTCTTTTCAATACATTATATCTCACAATCGTCAGTTCAAATTCCAGCTGTGTTTCCGCCTAATTTTCCAATGAGATACATTGTATATTCCGGCCTCTCAAATCAACCAATCCAATCAAATCTCGTTCAGCACTACGTGGGTATGGGTGTTTCAAATTAAAAAAATACCCTCACGTGTTTTAAAATATTAAATTTAATATCCACGCGTGACCTCTTAATCGTTGCGTGAGACTTCCGCCGGCATCCTGTGCACAACTAATAAACACCATCTGTAAGCTCATTTGATGTCCAGATGCTACCTATCACCAATATTGTCTCTCCAGACAGATTATCGTGATAATCACACACAGGGATAGTCCCGTGAAATGATAAACGCATCTACCACCTGTGTAATCTGCCCACCTCAGACGGCAATCTCAGACAGACAATATTGGCTTCTATAGATGTTGATCGGGCGAGACCGTCTTTTCATGATAAGAATCTCGCTCGCTAACCGGTGATAATGACTGGGTATTGTTACGATAATACCCCAGTTCACCTGGTGAAACGTAAATAAGTCTGAGGAGTGGTATACAAGATAAAGACAGTCCCATAGCCAATACTTCCGTAGGGGAGTGGAGTGTTAGAGACTTTCCCCTACTAGATTCAGCATAGAGAGTAAAATAATGGTGCATAAAATATGCCACATAATAATGACAGAGGAGAGAAAAATAAGAAAATATCACTCGCACGGGAATGTAATGGAATCCTGCCGGAGTGGACTTGAGATCGCACAACCTTATCGTCACAAACACTTGGTGTTGACTGTTTCAACAAAGTGCCCAATATATGAGGAACAGAGAAAGCGCATATGGCCATCACCAGTACCATTCCTAGACAACCTCTATGGAGATGTCAACAGCCTCAGACTGACCACTGCTTTCTTTGAACGTACAAGGTATTCAAGTTGACGTCTGAGGGTGAAAGAAGAAGAACGTATTCAAGTTGACGTCTGAAAGTGAACGAAGAAGAACGTATTCAAGTTGACGTCTGAAAGTGAACGAAGAAGAACGTATTCAAGTTGACGTCTGAAAATGAACGAAGAAGAACGTATTCAAGTTGACGTCTGAGGTTGAACGAAGAAGAACGTATTCAAGTTGACGTCTGAGGTTGAACGAAGAAGAACGTATTCAAGTTGACGTCTGAGGTTGAACGAAGAAGAACGTATTCAAGTTGACGTCTGAGGTTGAACGAAGAAGAACGTATTCAAGTTGACGTCTGAAAGTGAACGAAGTTTCTTGGAACATGTTCAAGTTGACTTCTGAAAGTGAACGAAGTTTCTTGGAACATGTTCAAGTTGACGTCTGAAAGTGAACGAAGTGAACGAAAGACGTCTGAAAGTGAACGAAGAAGAACGTATTCAAGTTGACGTCTGAAAGTGAACGAAGAAGAACGTATTCAAGTTGACGTCTGAAAGTGAACGAAGAAGAACGTATTCAAGTTGACGTCTGAAAGTGAACGAAGAAGAACGTATTCAAGTTGACGTCTGAAAGTGAACGAAGAAGAACGTATTCAAGTTGACGTCTGAAAGTGAACGAAGAAGGAGAAACTCTTGGTGGCTAAAGTGTAAATTGTCCTTCGTTCCTTTTATTCTAAAACCTGTTGGGCACGACTATCTATTGAACATGTTTATATGACTGCATAGGTAAAAATACTAACAAGACCACAAAGTCTTTTATATTTGGGCATGCGCCCTAATTTGACCGACGGACTTTGTGTCAAGGTTGAATGGAACGCGCTTCGCCAAAAAGTTATTTTAAAAAATACTACATAGGTATATACGTGTATGTTCTCAGCGGGACCTAAGACGCGTTAACAGTGAGGAATGCAGTCAGCAACCCATAGCTGACTGCTTGCGTCAGGGTCAGCGAACCAGAGCTGACCAAGACCCTACTCTACCTCCAAGTGGTGGTCTTGGAAACAGGCTGCATCGCTGCAGTCTGGCTGAGAGAGTAGGGATCGAAGTGGGAAGGCAAACCCGCTCCTAAAAAATGTCGTGCCGAAGTCGGATGTGTCAGGCCGAAAGGCGCAGATATCGCAGCTTTACTGTAAACGGCGACACAATGCAACCAACGTCCTTTTCAGGACGAACGCAGAAGAAGAAGAAGTATGTTCTCGGCTAATGTTTACGTCTTTTCAAGTCTTTCCTATACCTTTTTGAGTATTCTTCGCCAGTCCAGCTAACCCTAACCCGTTTTTCATATTGATAATTCACAAATGATAACTTAAAAATCCATTTGTTCTTAACACACGGCCATACTCAAGCTTGCCTTTTAAATTTTTTTTTTAAACGATCGCAGTGGTCAGCAGATATCGTAAACTACCATTGTGTGGGTAGTTTCAAGTTTCCTGTGGGTAAAGTGTACCTATAGTTGGGCTGTACTGCTGTGAGAAATTAGGAATCTGGTGTGAAGAGTTTGGGGCGTGGTATGAAGATTTAGGGGTATGGTGTGAAGATTAAGAGTGGGGTGTGAAGATTTAGCGGTGTGAGTGAGGACAGAGTAGTGTTGTATTCATCATCATGTGGATGAACATTAAAAGTTGTTGATGAGGCGGAGAGTGCACGTTCAGTGTATGATGAAGCACTGTACCTGACGGCGTTCTTCATTATTTCTTAAACATCATGTGCCTCATCAGTAGTGGACGTAATCGTTAAGAAATCTCGTCACAGCCTTCCAGCATTTTGCATTCATATCTTTGGAGTTATTTATGACTACAATCATATCTTTGGAATGGGGTCGGAAGGGCTAGGAGGTATCGCGTCCGCCTCGAATTCTTAAGGTACCGGGTTCGATTCGCAGTAGAAGAATTTAATTTATGGAAATTATTTCAGAACCAGTGGTCCTAATTATGTCATACTCCCCCCCTCCCCCCCTCCCCCGTCTCCTGAGTAGTGAGATCGAATACCTAGCCTTCTCGGTTAAGGGCGACAAAGTAGGAGGTCCCGTGAGCAAATTGCGCATGTTAAAAATCCCACTGTCACGTAGGGTTTATATTCATTTAATTTCCTACATCTTCTTCCTATTCTTTCACCCGAATTCTCTCTTTTATTATCTCTGTATTTCCTTTTTCCTGTATATTTGTCATCCATTCGTTTTGCGAATATTATTTTCATATAATTCGCAAACTTTACCTGTTTTCCTTTCTCTAAAACTGAGAATCGCACCTGGGTGGTATTGCGTACATGTCAGTCGCGCTGGTCGGACGATAGGCGTGAATTTACAGCATTCGCTAGACATTCGTCTGAGGGTCTCTGGCCTGGGGCGTGAAAATTCACGCGAGGGACATGGAAAGTAGACAGAGAGTCTGCATTTCAGTAAACGCATGAGGTTTTTCGTCAGAAAAAAACCCGGCTTAGCGTGAAAATCCACTCCGCACTGCAGACGGTGGTCTGAGATTTGCAACTCATGCAAGCCCTCGGCCACTGATGGCTGTTACGTCACGCGATAAGCGGACGAAGGTGTTATACGGACAGGGGAGACTATTTCGCTTGGCGAAATAAGATTAGGATCCTGTGTCCGATTTTAAAGATATTGGCCAAGTTTGAAACTTTAATTTCATTCTCGCTCATAGACTCACAGTAGATAGGTTGCTCGTAAACAGAATAGCTGTTAGCGAAGTATCTCAGTTTGTTTCGGCAATTTGTCGAACTTCTAGACTTCCAGAAATACTTTCAGCATTTTATTCTTAAGTTGTGCGACTACCTGTAATTCTGTGGTTGAGGTAATTAATATGATAGATATATAGATTTTTGTGAGTGTTAAAGTGTTAAATCGCTTAATTCATTTTAATCTATTTCTTTAGCGCAGAAGAGAAATAAAGTGGTAGGCTATTATATTTTCTAGGGAAGCATTCAGTGGAAAGCAGAATAAAATTAAAATTTCTAGCTTATAACGGCAATTGTAGCTATTTATGAATTTAATTTAACCGCTAATACTCAGTCGAGTGTATTTTTTTCTAAACTAACGTATAAACTCTAGAATCGAGCCTCATGAATGGTGACGGAATACGCACGTGTTCCTAATTCATGAGGATTGCTGATTTTTAAATATAACTTACGTCACGGGAAGTTTAAATGATAAGCAAAGCTCTCTGCTTGCAAGTTTAAATGTAAGTTATAACCAGTACAGATTCTGTTTATTATATTATATGTGTTATTTTTCCTCCACACAGTGAAAGTTTTGGGGTGACCCTAATTTTTCCAGCACCTAGTAGTAGTTTCCATACTTGTGAAGAAATAGACAGTCCTTATTTTGAACCACGTGGGTTTCTTAAGTACCACTGGTCTAACAGTGCATATGCAACCCGAGTTAGCCAGAAATACTATATCCCAATAACGGGTTTTCAAAGACTGTAATGATAAATACTGGACCTTGGAGCCAGATCTTAATTTCTTCTAGAAAAACTCTACGTAATCTTTCTGCCTGGTGGCGCGAAATACTTCAAGTATTAACTAACATTTCCCGACTATATATATATATATTTTTTTGTGGACAAATCTGTGGTGTGACTAAAGTGA
This sequence comes from Oreohelix idahoensis, assembly GCA_024509875.1. Taxonomy (NCBI): domain Eukaryota; kingdom Metazoa; phylum Mollusca; class Gastropoda; order Stylommatophora; family Oreohelicidae; genus Oreohelix; species Oreohelix idahoensis. Next base: position 515,759 of record JAMPIV010001350.1, on the reverse strand, counting down.
ATCCTATACTGAGGGAAGGCACCGACCTGACATTCATCATTTCTAGAAACCTACGCTATTGACACTGTGCTCTGCTAACTCCCGCGCCTGGAATAATTTTAGGTGACTTAATCAGACATTTGAACAAATTTGCACACCCAAGTAGTCGTTCCCGGAGACTCCAAGTTAAATACGTCTTTTGGAACTGGGGACTTCTTGGCAGAAGACTGCATTTTTTGAGTCTGTGTGAAGATCTAAAATCAGTGTGTTCCAAGAGGCAGCGAGCCAAGTCGTGAGTACATGTATGAGAGGCCATGGCGGAATGAATGAGTGTACGCTGGTTTGAGTGATATTTTCACTATTATATCTTTGACACCCTGTTGCTGTCCTATTTTTTTTTTTTCAATCTGCATAATTTGTTGCTAAGGCTAGAGTTTCTTGTGTTTTTTGTCTTAGGTTAAATCAGATTTTTTTTTTCAAACTCTGTGCATATAATTACGAGATAAAACAACGAAAACTCTTAGAATCAAACCCTATGTATCTGTGACTCTGGCGCCATCATCTGTTCTCTTAACGGGGCTGGGCTAAACCTAGAGTTAACACTATAAGGGGGCTATCATCCTTGCAACATTTCCTTGAATTTTTATGACTATGTGTATATGTATTCTCCTTGATGTACTTTCTTTGATGTTGTGAGCCGATTTTTTCCTGATATTAAAATCGCTCTTGAACTTAATAATAGTGTTTGGTCAGCTCGTTCTAGATAATATATATATATCATTGTTATAGTTTTCCCACGTCTGTGTGTTTACCTGTCGTCACGTGTATGTGCGTGCCTGTGAGTGATAGAAATATACGTAATATGTATATTGGTGTAGTCTGTCTGACGCTGTAACAACTGTTGTAGAAGATAGGTGAGAGAGAGAAGAATTCTTCGCTTTCAGAGACAGCCACTATATCAAAATCTATCATCTCACGTGTGTGGAAATTCTATTACCTTTCACTAACTCTCACTGAGTCTATCACCTATTCAAACCTATTCAGAAGGGACCAAACCTAGTCTTAATTCTCCTATCGAAAATCTACGACAAATGGGTTCTCGTCCGTAGGATTTTTGAACTTAGAAGAGGAAGACGAGTACGACAAATGGTGTCTCGTCTACGGTAATTGAACCCAAAATCCTAAGCAACGAGCTACGACAAATCTGGTCTCGTGTAACTGGATTTTGAACTTAAGATTTTTATTCTGTAATAGAGTAAGAGTGTGATGTCTTGTGAGTTGTTATATCTTTAAATAATTTATCCCCTAGACTAACGATCTGTTTACGGGCGTGCTGACCACACAAACTGATAAGTTTTTTTCCACAGCATTAAGAAATAATTTACATTTCAGTTACAGGTTGATTGTCGGAATATATGTTATTACTGATTTTGTAATACTAAACGCTGGTAAAGTTCTGTGAGTGTATAACATTCACAAGGGTTCTGAAGCAGGAAGGTGTTTGAACTAAGTTAAGGAGTGCGTTTCGGACTATTTGTCCAGATTAATTGCCTCCCTTACCCTATCTGACTTCAGGGGCGAACTTAGAGTGGATTTTATAATTAAGGGATTATTTTTCTCTTTAATTTTTGCAATAATTATTTTGCTTTTCCACTGTAGCAACTTATTTTTCAGAAGTAATCTTAACTACCATTTAGTTGGCGTAGTCGTGTTTTGCATTAAGTGCTTTATTGCCGATAATAGCAGCGATAGTTAGATTTTATTTTGGAGGAGGTATCCCAGGGTTAAGGATATCATCTTTTGAATTTTTGGTTTTTTTTTCTCGTAAGTGGTAGGAACCAGGTTATTCTTTTTCCTATTTTCTATCTCCACGTGTCTCAGTCACTGACATAATATGGCCGAGAGGGCAAAGCTTAGACAACTCCTCAGGGACGAAGCGAGAGAGGAGGGACTGGAAGGAGAGGAAGCGAAAGCTTTTGTCAGGGACGAACTTGAGAGATATGACGCGGAGAGAAAAGCAGCTGAAGCTAAAGAGGAAAAAGAAGAACTAAGGAGGAAAGAAGAAGCAGCCGAAGCTTTGCAGCAGAAGAAGATGGACGAGGAAATGGAAATTCGCAGGGCGAACGAACGAGAGAAGGAGAGACAGCATGAGGAAAGAGAGAAGGAAAGACAGCAGGAGGAAAGAGAGAAGGAGAGACAGCATTTGGAAAGAGAAAATGAGCAACGACGACAGCATGAGTTGGCTCTTAAGGCTCTAGAAGTCCAAAGTCTTGGTGCTGCCTCTACCTCCAGCAATGGAGAGTCTTCTCCTCATTCTTCCTTAACTGATCCTTCTAACACTCAATCTCTTCAACTCAACGCTATGTCTTTCACCCTTGAGTCTTTCCCTTGTCCAAATGAGAAGATTGACACTTGGCTAGAAAAATTTGAGAAAATTGCAACTCTGTACGGTTTAGAGAGGTCGCGTTGGAACATGAAACTTTCCCAGGCCCTAAAAGGTTCTGCTTATGATGTTTATTCTAAGCTGGAAAGTAGCCAACAAGACGACTACGATGTGTTGAAGAAAGCGTTACTGGAGCGCTTTGAAATGAACGCTCGCAAGTTTTTGCAACTGTTTCGCAACAGCCGGAAAGAGAATTCTGAAACTTTTCACCAGTTCTCATCTCGTCTTAAGGGATATCTAACAAAGTGCCTTGAGCTTTCGCAGCTCCCCTCTACCTATGAAGGTCTTGAGGAACTTGTTCTAACTGAACAAATAAAGAACACTTTGTCTGCTGATACCCGGAGATTTCTCGCTGAGCAGGGGGCAGAAAAACTTGAAGACATTTTGGAAAAGTCTGAGCGTTATCACAATGCGCTGGCTGAACTACCGGCCACAAAGCGGAAACCGACAGAGGAGCATTTTCGAAAACATAACCTAGAGCAATCTTCTCAGGCTTCTAACCAAAACAACCACAGAGAAACTGGACCTCAAAACCCCCCTCCTGAAAAATCCAAGTTCTACAAGAACAAGTACCCCAACCACCCCAAACAGCCTGATCAACCCGACCGCCCTACATGGCAGCGCAGCCAGAAAGGACAAGGTGGCAAAGGGAGAACCCCTGAGCACGGGACATATGATCAGACCGAGCACACCGAGCCAAAACGCATCGGATGCTTATTGACAGTCTCGCAAGGCGGAATTATTGACAGTGATTCCCAACCTGTTGGGGATAGACCTTCAACGCGAGGTATTGTTATTTTGAACGGTTCTCAAACTTCTTGCTTATTTGACACGGGGCTTTCTTACGATTGCATTGTTGCCAGAAACCTGGTTAAACCCGGTCAAGAGACAGGAGAGACCGTCAAACTTTGTGGAGTTCGTAAGAGTGATGCACCTACAGCGCTTCCCATCGCATTGGTGGAGATACACTCTGACTTTGTCAGAGGTGTGATCAAAGCGGCTGTTATGGATGATCCCATCTACCCAGTCATACTTGGCGGGAGATACGTGTGTATTGGGAAACCGGAAGAGCCGATTGTGGCAGCAGTAACTATAAGAGGGCAAACCAAGAAGGAACGGGAGCCTGCGCCAAATTTGTTACCTATGGAACTTAAAGAAGCGCAATACAAGGACCCTACCTTGGCACCCTGCTTTAGGAAACTGCCCATGGCGAAGGAACCAAAACAGCACGGGGACATTTTTTCTGAGGATGGCGTACTTTATCGGAGAACGGGCAAGCCTGACCAAGGTTACAACCAGCTCCTAGTACCGAAACAGTACAGAAGCCAAATCCTAGAAATGGGGCACTCTCTTCCCTTTAGCGGACATATGGGACAGAACGCCACAAACCAACGTATAACCACTCATTATTGGTGGCCAGGAGTAAATACTGATATTATCAGATATGTCAAATCCTGTGCCCAGTGCCAACGTGTGCCACCCAAGCAACGGAACCCCCAGTCCACATGGGTGAAATGCCAATAATGGGAACACCATTCGAACGGGTTGTGATCGACATTTTAGGGCCTTTCGAAAGGACTAAAAGAAGGAACAGGTTCATCCTGACCTTAGTCGATACATGCACTTTATGGGCAGAAGCTATCCCGCTAACATGCGCAGATGCCAAGCATGTCGCAGAAGCCCTCGTGCAGATTTTCACTCGGTTGGGATTCCCTCAGCAAGTGTTGACGGATAATGGATCTCCATACCGAAACCTGTTGATGGATGAGATCGTTAAGATCTTGAGGACCCAGCACATCCACACTAAGCCATATACTCCGGCTGGAAATGGGCTCGTGGAACGTGCTAATGGAAACCTCACCATGATGCTAAGTAAGCTGGCACAAGTGAAACCTGAAGATTGGGATCTCTGTATTCCTGCAGCATTATTTGGCTACAGAGAATCTCCTCATACTTCCACAGGATTTCCGCCAGCTACACTCTTATTCGGCAGACCCATTAAGGGCCCGCTTGAAGCCTTACTTCAGTCTCTGACAGACGAGAAGGCTGATGAGACAGTTGTCTCAGCCAGCAAATATGTGTCGGTTTTAAAGGAACGGTTGAAACTAGGGTGGGACCTAGCAACGACTAACTTTAAGCGAGCACGCACCAAGCACGCTAACCGATACAGGAAAGTCGCGGAAGAGAGAGAACTGGAAGCAGGAGAGAAAGTTTTGGTGTTGCTCCCTACCGAGAACAACCAACTGAAGATCGGATGGCAAGGGCCGTTTACCGTCCTGAAAAAGATTTCTAAGGCTAACTACCAGATCTCTATTGAAGGAAAGGAGAAGGTTTTCCATTTAAATCTCTTAAAGAGATACTTGAAAAAACCAGTGCCAACCTCCGACCATCTCCTGACGATCGCCAAAACTGACGAAGATGACGATAGTGGCAGGGATATTCCACCGCTATCACAGGAAATCTTTCAAAAATGTCAGAAGCGGCGACGCTCTTTCAAGCGCGCATATGAGACATTCCAGGGGAAGGAAACTTTGAGGAGTGGACTTGAGCAGGAATTGGACAGAGATGAAGGGGGAAGATGAGAGGGAAGAGGACAGACACCCTGAAGCTACGGTTATAGGAAATTAAACTCCATAACGTAGACATGGAGTGCTTCCATATCTTAAAGGGGGGAGGCTCTGTCACGTAGGGTTTATATTCATTTAATTTCCTACATCTTCTTCCTATTCTTTCACCCGAATTCTCTCTTTTATTATCTCTGTATTTCCTTTTTCCTGTATATTTTTCATCCATTCGTTTTGCGAATATTATTTTCATATAATTCGCAAACTTTACCTGTTTTCCTTTCTCTAAAACTGAGAATCGCACCTGGGTGGTATTGCGTACATGTCAGTCGCGCTGGTCGGACGATAGGCGTGAATTTACAGCATTCGCTAGACATTCGTCTGAGGGTCTCTGGCCTGGCGCGTGAAAATTCACGCGAGGGACATGGAAAGTAGACAGAGAGTCTGCATTTCAGTAAACGCATGAGGTTTTTCGTCAGAAAAAAACCCGGCTTAGCGTGAAAATCCACTCCGCACTGCAGACGGTGGTCTGAGATTTGCAACTCATGCAAGCCCTCGGCCACTGATGGCTGTTACGTCACGCGATAAGCGGACGAAGGTGTTATACGGACAGGGGAGACTATTTCGCTTGGCGAAATAAGATTAGGATCCTGTGTCCGATTTTAAAGATATTGGCCAAGTTTGAAACTTTAATTTCATTCTCGCTCATAGACTCACAGTAGATAGGTTGCTCGTAAACAGAATAGCTGTTAGCGAAGTATCTCAGTTTGTTTCGGCAATTTGTCGAACTTCTAGACTTCCAGAAATACTTTCAGCATTTTATTCTTAAGTTGTGCGACTACCTGTAATTCTGTGGTTGAGGTAATTAATATGATAGATATATAGATTTTGTGAGTGTTAAAGTGTTAAATCGCTTAATTCATTTTAATCTATTTCTTTAGCGCAGAAGAGAAATAAAGTGGTAGGCTATTATATTTTCTAGGGAAGCATTCAGTGGAAAGCAGGATAAAATTAAAATTTCTAGCTTATAACGGCAATTGTAGCTATTTATGAATTTAATTTAACCGCTAATACTCAGTCGAGTGTATTTTTCTTAACTAACGTATAAACTCTAGAATCGAGCCTCATGAATGGTGACGGAATACGCACGTGTTCCTAATTCATGAGGATTGCTGATTTTTAAATATAACTTACGTCACGGGAAGTTTAAATGATAAGCAAAGCTCTCTGCTTGCAAGTTTAAATGTAAGTTATAACCAGTACAGATTCTGTTTATTATATTATATGTGTTATTTTTCCTCCACACAGTGAAAGTTTTGGGGTGACCCTAACTTTACCAGCACCTAGTAGTAGTTTCCATACTTGTGAAGAAATAGACAGTCCTTATTTTGAACCACGTGGGTTTCTTAAGTACCACTGGTCTAACAGTGCATATGCAACCCGAGTTATCCAGAAATACTATATCCCAATAACGGGTTTTCAAAGACTGTAATGATAAATACTGGACCTTGGAGCCAGATCTTAATTTCTTCTAGAAAACTCTACGTAATATTTCTGCCTGGTGGCGCGAAATACTTCAAGTATTAACTAACATTTCCCGACTATATATATATATTTTTTTTGTGGACAAATCTGTGGTGTGACTAAAGTGAATCCTATACTGAGGGAAGGCACCGACCTGACATTCATCATTTCTAGAAACCTACGCTATTGACACTGTGCTCTGCTAACTCCCGCGCCTGGAATAATTTTAGGTGACTTAATCAGACATTTGAACAAATTTGCACACCCAAGTAGTCGTTCCCGGAGACTCCAAGTTAAATACGTCTTTTGGAACTGGGGACTTCTTGGCAGAAGACTGCATTTTTTTGAGTCTGTGTGAAGATCTAAAATCAGTGTGTTCCAAGAGGCAGCGAGCCAAGTCGTGAGTACATGTATGAGAGGCCATGGCGGAATGAATGAGTGTACGCTGGTTTGAGTGATATTTTCACTATTATATCTTTGACACCCTGTTGCTGTCCTAATTTTTTTTTCAAATCTGCCTAATTTGTTGCTAAGGCTAGAGTTCTTGTGTTTTTGTCTTAGGTTAAATCAGACTTTTTTTTTCAAACTCTGTGCACATAATTACGAGGTAAAACAACGAAAACTCTTAGAATCAAACCCTATGTATCTGTGACTCTGGCGCCATCATCTGTTCTCTTAACGGGGCTGGGCTAAACCTAGAGTTAACACTATAAGGGGGCTATCATCCTTGCAACATTTCCTTGAATTTTTATGACTATGTGTATATGTATTCTCCTTGATGTACTTTCTTTGATGTTGTGAGCCGATTGTTTCCTGATATTAAAATCGCTCTTGAACTTAATAATAGTGTTTGGTCAGCTCGTTCTAGATAATATATATATCATTGTTATAGTTTTCCCACGTCTGTGTATTTACCTGTCGTCACGTGTATGTGCGTGCCTGTGAGTGATAGAAATATACGTAATATGTATATTGGTGTAGTCTGTCTGACGCTATAACAACTGTTGTAGAAGATAGGTGAGAGAGAGAAGAATTCTTTTCGCTTTCAGAGACAGCCACTATATCAAAATCTATCATCTCACGTGTGTGGAAATTCTATTACCTTTCACTAACTCTCACTGAGTCTATCACCTATTCAAACCTATTCAGAAGGGACCAAACCTAGTCTTAATTCTCCTATCGAAAATCTACGACACCCACGTCAGTTGGAAATCGTAAGAGTAAGCCTATCAGGCCGCTGCCATGGAAACATTTAAAAATTAGAAACCTACCCACCAATAAAATATTTATAGAATGTGGGATTCCTATATACACACATTGAAATTCTCGCCGGTGCTACAGAGTTCGTACATTGGGCTGAGATCTTCCTTGTGTGATCTAAGAGAGGAGATCGAAGCACTGATGGAGTTGTCCGTGTGCAATGAAGATAGTCCTTAAAATCAAAACCAAACCAACCAATCTTTGGAGTGAGCGTCTGACTAGATAAGTGATTAGAGTGCCTTCCTCTCCCGACACAAAAACCGGGATCGAAACCTGGCAGCGTCACGTTTCTAACTACCCAGCTGTGAATGGAGTTAGGAAAGGAAAAGGCAGCGAGAAGGTGAGCTGGTCACCCCACTTCATAAACAAGCTGGACTTACTATGTTAAAGTCTCTAACATACCTAACTCCCCTACAGCATTTTCTACTATGGGACTACCTTTACCATTTTTTTTTATTAAAACAAAGACAGATACAACAATTCTTGCGAAGTTCCCGGTGGTGTCTTGACAAGGCAAAGACAAAACAGGATTATTGCTCCCTCAGGCACTGTTGTCTTATTGACTAATATGAGATTGTGCATATGGTTGACCTCATCATGTAAAACATATTGCTACAGAAACCAATGATTGAAATACAAATGGATGCTTTGGTGCAGGCTTCTTGTAAGCAGGACAGTTGCAGTGTCGGTCCATCTCCATAGGGAGGGAGCACAACGAGAATTGATAATTTAAAAAAAGGTAAAAGATCCCGTTACACGCCCATTGAAGCATATTGGGAATATGGTGTTAGGCCCATATTTCCTTGACCATCGGCACGCTTGGGGTGATGTGGTCAGCATCACGCCGGCCGCCTTAACCTTCCCAGAGTTGCTCTGGTACCCAATTCATGAGGCTGGGTCGACCCCGGAGCCGTTTGCGGTCTAAAAAATCCCACCTCAACTGGGGATCAAACCATGGACCAACGAGCTAGGAAGCTAGTGGACTAAGTACTGTGCTACCGCGGCTCCCTGATAATGAGTGATTGCAATTTGTTTGTAATCATGAGATCAAGCTTGTTTCAAACAATGTACAATATTTTGTTTGTTTTGATTTTTGGTAGCTATATTTTGTTGCACTGCTAGTGTTTTAGTAACATTTATAATTCTTAGAATGAAGTAATTTTTTTTTAAGCTGCTGTATTTGAGAAATATTTAGCCAATGGTGATGTTGTATAAAGACTTTCTTACCTTTAAGACAACTCTAGACCAAAAAGCTACACACTTTCTTAAATGGATGCGTGCCTGGAATAGGATTGAAGCGGTATGACAAGATCACTAATGTGGAAGAACCAGATAAATGCAAGTGAAACAAGAGAGGAGATGAAGACTCTGGAGATGGATAGGACACACACTGAGGACACCTGTTGATAGCATTATCAGGCAGTTACGGAATCTCCAGGGTAAGACAGGAAGAGGAAGACCAAATAGCACATGGAAAAGAGAACTGAAGACGGACATAAAGGGGATGAAGAAAACATAGACAGACTTTTAGTTGATGACACGGGACAGGAAGACTTGGCACATGTTTGTTGAAGGCCTATGCTCCTTGAGGAGAAGAAAGGTGAGGAAAATCACTTTAGTATGGTATTAAACTTGTAATCCGATATAATATCATAACTTTATCATCATTATCTAGCTACCTAAGGAGCATAGGCCTTCAACAATTGTATTCCAGGCCATCTTGTCCTGTGCCATCCATTCAAAGTATTTCCATGTCTTCATTATACCCATTGTCTGTCTCCACTTCCCTTCTCCATATGTTTTTCAGTCTTTTCCTTCTCCTCTTGCACTTGGGATTCCTGAATAGGGACTGCCTTGTAATGCTGTCAACAGGTTTTATCAGTGTGTGTCCTACCCATCACAAGCGACTTCTTCTCTTATTCCACCTCCTCCTCCTTCTTCTGCGTTCAGTTTTTAGTCGTGCTAAATCTGCAGGCCTGTCGCCAGGACGACGTCCGTAGTCTTTCCCAGGTCAGCGCGGCAGCCCCATAGCTTCTGCTAACTCAGCACCCCCTGGCCAGGTCACACGTCGTGGGTCATCATGGGTTGGGCAGTTTTGGAGAATGCGTTCAGGGGTCTTGATTCCAGTTCCAAATGGACATTCATTTGTATGAGGTTCCACCTATATTTGTCTGATTTTTTTTGTTCTTGCCATCAGCTCCCATTTAGTAATCTTGCCATTCCATTTCAATCCTTCTTTTCTATGCAAGCACGCATTTATGAAAGTACCTTGTATATAACTTCATGGTTGCAATATTTTCTGTTCTCCATGTTTCAGAGCTATACAACAAGACTGACTTGGTATCTTTGCTGAATATTCCGATTTTTGTGTCAAAACTTGAATTCTATTGATTTCCACATACTGTATTTCCCAATTAATGAAAGATTCTCTTGCTTTTTTTTATATTCTTATTTTGATATCACTGTCTGTTAAGACAACTTTACCATGATAATAGTACTTCCATGTGAAAATTAAAAGTTGAGAAATATATAAAGCCCTGAAGTAAAATTTACAATCATATATCTTGATTATATCTTGATTATATCAGTATTTTGGCAGTACTTGTTTTCTTGTTTTTTTTTTTTAAAACAGAATCTTGATATCTTATTACTGTATTTTTGTACAACTTGGATTACATAAGTCTTCATAACTGTAAGATTTTGAGAGAACATACAGCCAAACGTGTCTTGGTTTATTAAGAATAAAGAATACAATCAGAGCCGGATTAACGTAGTAGCAAAAGTAGCATATGCTACGGGCCCCGCGCTTTTTGGGGCCCCGCGCCAATAAATATGTACATAATTTTTTGGTCATCTTCTAATACGACCGTTAAACCAATGATCTTTTGATTTATGCCATCTTTAGCGCCTTTTCATTTGGTGTCACGAAATTGTGAGAGAAAGAGCATAAGAGGGTCACTTAGTGTGACTCTTCATTATTTTTATCTTAACTGTTTGCGGACGGAAGCCATTTAAGTGGCGTTGAAAATTTGGACGGAAGCCATTTTTTTGGCTCTAGGCGACTGCCCCTCTAATTTTGTTTCGTTGTTTGTGAAATGAATTTGCATTAACAATAAAAACTAGAATTTAGGAAACAGAAACTTCCTGTTTTAATTGAGGTATACGGCGTGCTCGCACTCTTTTTCGATCTTGATTAAAATTTCTTGATTTGTAAGGTTAGAAAACTCAAAAAATGAGCAGTAGACACAGAGATATTGGACGTAATTATGCTTCTGGAAGTGAAAAACGTAAAGCGAAGGAAGAAAAAGAAAGAAGAGATCAACTTGTGATATCAAAAACACGTAAGCTGACAGAATATTTTGATGTTCATGGTAGTGGTACTCTAACCGCTGAAGCTGGAAGTACAGGAACAACTAGTACTAGTGCAGGCTGTGCAGCAGAAAACATACAGCAAAACCCAGTATACACTGAGTCTGAATGTGAAAGAATAAATGAAACGAAGAAGTACTCTAATGATATTGGTGACTGGCCGAACAATATAGATGACTGTGAGCGTGAATATTGGATTTCCAAGGGAAGTGAAAGATGTCAACATGTTGATAGTGCCTTCTCTTCATCCGTGCAATTGTATGACACTGAAAAGAAAACTCGATACTGTCAGAAGTCTTATTTTACACATATTCATAAACTTACAAACAAGCAACATGCAAGAAAATGGTTATGCTATTCAGAAAGTAAAGGGCGGCTATTCTGTTTCCCATGCAAGCTTATGAGTTCAGAATGCTCATCAAAGTTTACTGTGGAAGAGTTTAATGACTGGAAAAATGCAAGCAATCTATTGTGTGGTCATGAAGAAAGCTCCTCACATAGACAAGCTTTAATTTCACTGTTGATGCGTAAAAACAAAGGTGAACGTGTCGATTCCCAACTTGTGAAACAAATGGACATTCAAGAAAAGTATTGGCACAAACTTCTAGAGCGAATAATTGAAGTTGTGAAGTTTTTAGCAGAACGAGGCCTTTCATTTCGTGGCAGTGATGAAATTGTTGGGTCCCCTTATAACGGGAATTACTTAGGGTTGTTAGAATTACTGGCCAAGTTTGACCCTTTTCTGGCAGAGCATATAAGTACTCATGCAAACAAAGGATTTGGACATACATCATATCTATCTAAAACAACGTGTGAGGAATTCATCAATCTGATTGGATCCAGCATACTGGATCACATTCTCTGTGAAGTGAAGAAATACAAGTATTATCCCGTGTCGCATAATGCGATTGGGATTCGATATCTAGGTAATCAAAACAAAGTAAACACCGGCGAAACATGTGTAATGCTAATTAGCTCGACCAAGGAAAAGAGAGTTGCTACACGGAGATCGTCTAGAAGGATCTCGGAAAGATTGATATGGAAGGAAAGCCACATGTTGTCCGATTAAAACGAGATATCTCAAGAGGCAATAGCTTTTGTAAGTAATGAGAACGACTGAAGTATCTGTTTAGAAACTAACACAGATCACCTACCCGAAGTGAAATACGAGAAATATTTTCGACTGAAGTTGCTTGAAGGAATAGCCAATCAGCGCAAAGTCACGGATTCACGCAAGATGGCCGACCAAGCGCATAAATACGCTGTCCTGAATATAGTCCTGGTGGAATAAAAGCTGTGCAGAAATTCATGAGAGAAGAAAAAGGGCCTTACAAAAATATAGAAATAACAGAACAGAAGAAAACTATGATAAGTATAAACTTATTAGGAATGAATCTAACAGAATAATATTCAAAGCCAAAGAAACTAACTGGAAGGAGTTTTGTCAGTCACTTAAACCTAGCACTCAAATTAGAGAAGTATGGAAAAAGCTTAAGGCAATCAAAGGGAACAATAAGAAAACAATAATGCCAACAATCAAACTACCAAAGAGAGCAGAAACAGATAAAGAAAAAGCTAATGCCCTTGCCGAGTATTTCTATAAAGTCAGTGCAAAAAGTAGCCTTGGACAGGAAGAAAATGAGAGAAGAGAAAGACTTAGGATACAGTTTTTAAAAGAACTACCAGACCAGATAGATAAAACAAACTATTTAGATGCTGATATAACAGAGGAAGAAGTAACTAATGCAATAAAAGATAAATCTAATACTGCCTCAGGGCAAGATATACTTAGTTATGAAATCCTTAAGAAAGTACCCAAAAGAACCATAAACATAATAACTTCACTTTATAACAAAATCTGGAACTTAGGAAAGATACCAAAAGCATGGAAAGTAGCTATGATAGTACCCATTCTAAAACCCAATAAGGAAGCCCATGAAGTAAGTTCATATAGGCCTATCTCCTTAACATCACAACTAGGTAAAATACTGGAAACTGTTGTGAATAAAAGAGTTAAATTCTACCTGGAAAAAAAACCAGTTATATAGCCCAAACCAGTCAGGGTTTAGAGCAGACAGAAGTACAGTAGACCAGCTTGTAAGATTAGAACATGATGTAAAGCTAGGGTTCAAGAGGAAAGAGAAAACAGTGGCAGTCTTTCTAGATGTAGCTAGAGCATATGATGAATGCTGGCGCGATGGAGCTCTTTACAAAATGAAAAAGATTGGCATTACTGGTAAAACCTATAGGTATCTAGAAAACTTTTTACAGGACAGGTATTTTGCTGTACAGGTGAATAATGATAGGTCAGAAATATATGAACAACAGAATGGGATTCCTCAAGGATCAGTGATCTCTCCTTCAATTTTCACTATAGCTGTAAATGATTTAGCAGATGAATTTAATGACATAAAGAATGCAGTATCACAATTTGCAGATGACTGTGCCATTTGGCGATCTGGAAAAAACTTGGACCATGTTTACAAAAAACTTCAAAATCAAATAGACAAAGCAAGTCCTTCATCAGGGGGAAACTGGATTATGCCAGCATAGTCTATGACTCAGCTGCAGCTTCTAACAAAGCAAAACTGGACAGGATTCAAAATGCAGCCATGAGAACTATTACAGGTGCATTTATATCGACACCAGTAGAAGCTCTAGAAGTAGCTCTCGGCATACCTCCCCTTGGTCTAAGACGGAAAGAACTGAGATTAAATTATTGGAGTAAAGTAGCACAAGAAGTGACCCACCCAGCACATAAAGCATTTGTCAAAAACCAACCAAGTGTATGGGACGTCCCCTTAAATAAAGATAGATATCCAACAGGATGGAGAACTATAGAAGACCTAATGCAGTTCAAAGAACTATCAAACACAATTGAAAATAGTAATAAATACAGAAGCAAAATACCACCCTGGGAACTAAAATCACCAATCATAGACTACTCACTTACTGAAAAGATCAAACAAAACATAGAAGATAAGGAAGCCAAAATGATAAGTAGAAAGTTCATAGAGCAACTAACTAAACAAAGTCTGGCCGTCTACACTGATGGATCCAAGGGTGATAGTGGGCAACTAGGTGCCGGAGTTGTAATACCACAATGGGGAATAAAAAAGAGCTACAGTATAACGGAAGGGGCATCGATTTTTACTGCAGAGATGGTAGCAATTCTTAAAAGTCTAGAAATAATCGAAGATAACCCACCAGAAGCTGTTACGATATTTACAGACTCACTATCATCACTACAAGCACTAGAACACCCAGGTAAATGTAGCCGGCCAGACATAAAGGAAGAAATTCTAGCAATTAATACATCACTAGAGAACAGAGGATGTAGTGTGAGGCTAGTGTGGGTTCCAGCACACATAGGTATAGCTGGCAACGAGTTGGCAGACCAGAATGCCAAGAAGGGAAGAACAAGTAAAAACAATATAAAAGCAGGACTGGGAAGGTCAGAGATCAAGAGCCAAGTGAAGGAAACTATAAACGAGGAATGGAAGACAACATGGAAGGAAAGTAGAAAAGGCAGACACGCGTTCAAACTGCTGAAAGAACCAACGAGGACATGCCAGGTCAGAGAAGAATTAAAGATACCATCGAACAAAAAACTGTGGCGTCTCCGACTCGGTGCAGCATACTTCATGGTAGAAAAACCACACTGCCAAGAATGTCAGGAAGAGAATGACATAGACCACTACCTGATCCACTGTAAAAAGTATGAACAACAAAGGCTTGAATTAAAAACTTACTATAGAAATCACAATATAGACTTAACAGGTGATAAGGTTTTAAGTATAGATGCCCCAAGAGATGCCCAATCAATACTTAAAAGATATATACATAAAACAAAGGAAAAAATATAAGGTTAGAACTTCAGGAAAATCATCCAACTAAATAGAAATTAAGCAGCAAGAACTAACAAAGCATTAACAAAAAAAAAAAAAAAAAAAATAACTACTCATAGGACAAGGAAAGACAAGGTATTAAAAAAAAGGGACAACAACTCAAAAAGAACAAATACTAATACAAATTAAAACCAAGTGTAAAGGACAATAGTTATCTAGAAACAATACAAAAGAGAAAATAAAATTGACAAATACTAATATAAATAAAAATCAGCAACTGCAAAAGACAACAGTTATTTAAATTGAATACAAAATTAGTAAAGAAAATGACACTAAATACCCCAATTATAACCAACTTTCAGGTTGAACAGGGTAGACCAAGATGGAAAGAGAAGAGGCAACAATGATCAGAGGTTGAGTGCCCGATCTCCACCCATCATTTCATCAAAACAACAACAACAAAACAACATAGTCCTGATTTTCTAACTCTTCTCACTTCTTTTCCAACTCACTTTTCTTTCATTTCTTTACATCATTTTATTTCTTTGTTGACCCCGTAATGCTGTATTTGGTTTGCTTTAAACTTTCTATTCTCAATTAATTATAAGATCTTCTCATCCACTTTCGATATTCTTGCCTCTTTCTTTAGGTACTTAACTTGTCATGACTGGTTAATTGATTGTTTCAGCTTCCAACTTTCAGCAGCATCAAGTACAGATATTCAGAGTGCTATGGTAGAGGAAGTGCTGGAAAACAGCCTGCGTGTTCAGTTCATGTGGCTTCATTGGCACAGGCGAGAAAAGAAAATGCAGCTGAAATTGCAAAACTCCAAGCAATGCTTACAGAACTTGAGGTGACTATGTCTCATTACTTTAACTGTACATGTGGGAGCAGCGCTGACGTAATGGTTACCACACTGCGCTGGCGATTGGGTGATCAAGTTCGCGCCCTGGTGAGGACATTTGAGAGAGTGTCTTCGACAGGGACTTGGACTGGATTAAATCGAGTCCTTGTGGAGACATTTGAAGGAGTGCCTTCGACCAGGGGACTGGAATAACCCGAGCAGCTCCTGAGCACAAACCTCTGTGGATGGGAAGGAGCAAAGCTCCTGACTGTGTTGGGAGGAAAATCCATAGGCTCCCCAGCCTCGCAATGCCATGAAATTTGTTTCATCTCATTGGGCTGAAAGCCCAAGTGCCGCTGGTTAGGAAAAAAACAAATAAACAAACTGTACATGCCAGAGTATTTACACTTTACACATGTATCAGGCTTAAAATGATTCATGCACTAGTATTTGTTGATCTTAGCATCTGAATTGTTGAATATACAACATTTGGATATTAAATGTGTGAATATACATTCTTGTTTATATTATTGTAAACAGTTTTCTTGTTCTGTTATATGTTATCCAGTTTGTTTTTCCTTTGATTTTGTTTTGCTTTTATATTTTGTGTGTATACACTCTACTTTTGAAATAATCTGAGTGATGATGGGCACTTTCCTAACCGCTGCTGCTTCTAAACATACATATTCACTCTCCCTCTGAATCTTACTTACTTAATTAGTCGTTCCTCTTCTACCCTGAGGTGTAGAGGTTTGGAAGAGAGAGAGAGCACCATACTATCCTATCGGCTGTCTTCCTCCTGGCCTGGTTCCATTCTAGTCCTCTGTCCTTCAGTCCCTCTGAATCTAATCATCGTTACATGTCTACAATATGGCATCATGCTTACAGTTCTGGTTTTGTTTCCCATCACAGTTTCATTATTTCAAAAATGTTTTTTTTAATTCACCACCAGTTGTCAGTGTAAAATTTAAAATACTAGGTCTTGTGGCATATAGGGCTCGTGATCCTTGGTTGGTAGCCTATCTAGGAGAAGGTAAAACTCTGAATCCAAACCACCACTGCCTAGCGGGAATATCCGTTTACAAGAAAGGCTTCAGGAGTAAACCCAGAGGATAAATTTGGAGTCCCTAATGCAGTCTAGTTTTGATTCAACATTATTCTGGCAACTCTTGTGATGTGGCTGGTACCAAACTGTATCGGCTACTGCCGTTCCTTTGGACTACTGGCTGTGTGGAGTGGGGGAACATGCTGCATGTGCAACAGCTGGATCTCCATATAACTGTGCCCAAGCTCGCACCCTGGAGGACACTCTAGCTTCACCCTATAAGCAGCTCAGGGCTGTCACCTCAGGGGCGCAATCCCACAGTCAGTTATGACTGAAGGGGCTATTATTATGTAATGCAAGATGACATTTTTTTTTTTAACGTGATCGGCTTTTCATATCCACCTAAATCCATGTCTACATGTACAAATGAGATGACATTCTGCTCACATGTTCACACCTACCTATATCTGTATGTGCATTGCATAAATGAGATAACTTTTTTTTCTCTCATGTAATCAATTTTTTCACATTCATCTATATTTGTGTATGCACTGCATAAATAAGGCAATATTTTTTTCACATGTGATCAACTTTTTACATCCACTTATATCCATGTGTGCCTTGTAGAATTGAGATTACATTTTTTTCACATGTGAACAACTTTTTACATCCACCTATATCTGTGTTTGTGCACTGTATAAATGAGATATTGTTTTCACATGTGATCAACTTTTTACATCCACCTACATCTGCATATGTGCATCATATAAATGAAATACTTTTTCACATGTAATCAAATTTTCACCCATATTTGTAAGTGCATTGTAGAAATAAGGATATACAAGTATTTATGAAAAAAAGAAACAAAAACATAAAACATTATGCACACACACACACACACAGGGCATGAAAAACAGAAATATACGAAAACATACTTGTAACAATACTTTAATGAACAAATACCAACCAATTACGTATTTAACTTAATCACGTTCAAATAAAAATAAATAAATAACACTTAATGCTGATAGCATAACAATGTGATCACAGAAATGGCAGATCTATACAGAGATCCCATTAGTCATGCATTACAGGGATACTAGTTTATTTTAATTTGGTATGTTTCACTGTTTGAAAGAATGTACTGACATAATTATTTTTCTTTTAGTTTTGCTATCGCAATTCTCATACTTATATCCTGATTACTTAACTGCCTGAAGGACAAGGACTACTGCCTCCCTTGGGTATGGTGTAAGTTAAAAAGTTAGTTGCTTATCCTTTACAGGACGTGGCAATCAACCCCAGCTTTTATTGGCTGTTTGTGATTTTTCTAGGCAATTTTTTTCATTCAGTAGTTTGCCATTGCTTTCTGAACGGTACAGCGCTTATACCATTGTTAAAAATTCACACAAAGCGATCTGCTACCAAACCGCCTGCAGCAAGTTTCGAACCTGGTATATCTGGATTATGAAACTGCGTTCATATCCATTAGGCCACAGACGCCACGCCATGGTGTAAGAGGCAACTAATATAAGGCTGTGCATGGGGGGGGGGGCTGGCTACCTCAACACGCAAAATAAATTGTAACAGAAACCATCCCCGCAAGAGCTCAAGAATGCTCTGGTGCAAGCTTACTATAAGGAAGACCTGATGCAGAGGTGGATCAATAAGAAGCAACAAGGGAAATGATGATGCTTCTTTCATGTGTCTATATATAAATATGATGCTGAAGAAATGAAAAAAATAATCAACATACAGCTCTAACCTTTAGTTTTTATTTTAAACAATCATTACAGTTTTATGGTCAATCCTTTTAGCTGATTCACTATAACAGATGTGACACAGCATTTCACTTAAGACATTTGCTATTTTTTCTTCATTCTTACAGAGGTGGTTAGAATTATTTTTTAAAAAAAAAACCTTATATAAAAACTTCTGTAAAATAATGTCTTTTTTAAAATTTTTTTAAAAACATTTTAAAGAATGAGCCTGCTTCTTTCATTATTAACATTTCTGTATCAACTGTAGACTCTTCTCGACTTCTAGCAGGAAAGACACACTAAATACTTGAATATTTTCAAAGCAGTGGTCAGCTTGAGGCTATTTGTATCTCTATAGGGTTTTACCAGGAATGGTACTGGTGATGGCCTTTTGTGCTATATCTGTTCCTCATATACTCATGGAAAAAAGTAAGTGTGCAGCACTCAACAGTGCACTGTGCGTGTGTTCTTGGGTGAACTCAAATGCAAGTTGGCACACATTTCTGTGTGAGTGTTGTTCACTTACCCGTGCAATTACAATTGGATCGCACTATTCATGGGGAGATAATCACAGTGCAAGATAAATCACGTGAATAGTGCCGTAGGGGAGAATTTATCACAGATAAGAGGAAGGTAAGTGTGTATAGTGCGTTTCGCAATATTTGCTGCTGTTTAATATTCAATATCTCTGCAACCACTTGATTGTAATTGTTGCAACTTTGCATATGACCTAATGATCGCTATGTCCCGAGGGGGACATTTTTTTCCTCGTTAACAAACTTATGGTTTTAAATTTTCTTTATTTAAAGTATACAAAATCGACCACCTCCTAGTCCAACCGTGAATTGAGAGGGCTTACCCCTTCATATTTGTGAGCTATTTCGATTTAACATCTTGAACGTGATTTTCCCAGTATTTCAGCTCACTACCGCACTGTTTTGAACATTACATTGATCCTTCCGGTGCGTTCAGTTACCGTGCATAGGCGTATCTTGCAGTATTCTAGGTCTGTAATACAATGGGTATGAAAGTCAAGTTCCTTACACTGCATACAATGGCAATGAAGATGTATAAATATGTCTGCAAAGAAGCTAAGCGTGGTAAACTGTATCGGAGTCTCTCAAATATTTCAAAGAAATAAAAAAGGACCTCACGTAGTAATCAGTTAACAAACCCCTCTAACATTCGAATTGTATAGACGCCAGTGCCGAAAATATGCAACTTCCTTCATTTACGGTAAATTATTTTCTTCCAGGACAAAATAATTACTTCGTTAAAAAAGATCAAAGGAATTAGCCGTTGCAAGAAAAGAACACTACCTGCAACATTGAATTTTATAAAAACTTTGGGACATTCAAAATATAAGACTACATGCAAAAAAACATGTTTATCAGTGCAAGGAATATGGAGATATTTGAAGTCAATCGTCGACCGATCTTTTTGAAACGCACTATAGCTCTAATCACAAGCATGTGACAACGTAATCGTTGAAATAGAGAGTACCAAGAGTCCAACAGAAACATCTTTTTTGACAATGCCAAGATTGAACCAACAGCGAGCAATAGCTATAGGGATGTTAGCTGCTGGCGTGACTATATTAGCTGTATCACAACATTTCAATGTTCACAGGAACACTATATCACGCATTCAAGCTCGTAAGCTCGTTTCCACCAAACTGGACCCACTGTTGATTGCCATAGAAGTGGCCGACCACGAGTTACCACCCCTGCACAAGACCGTTACATACGCCTTATGCACTTGCGTAACAGGTTTATTCAGGCAACATGGACTGCCAGGAACATTCCAGGTTTAAGACCCGTGTCGTGCAAAACAGTGCAGAATAGGTGGACATATACGGTACTGAAATCAAGATGTCATTTTTTTGTGGGAATGCCACACTGACTTTAGTTTTTATCTTTCTTTCATGACACTTTCACTAAAATCAAAGTGATCACTTGGTCTTTTATTCAGTATTCAACCACATTGTGTGCCAACTTTTATTTCATTTCGTCCATGAAATCACGCACAGTGCACTATAAAGTGTTGCACACTTACTTTTTTCCATGAGTATATGTTGGGCATCTTTGAAGCAGATGTTCAGCAGTCATTTTATCAGTACCACGGTTACACTCATCAGAAGTTCCTATCTTTAGCTTGTTGAATGGATGGTATCCCAATCTGTTGTGGCCCATGCGGAGTCTGAAGATTATCACTTGTTCTCTTCTGCTGAGCTGGTAATATGCATCATTTTTTTGACGGTCTGGATGCTCTGAATTCCACTTGTTCCTGTACCTGCTTCTGTTGAATACTGAACTGCAGTAGAAAATGCAGACGTCAGCATATTTTTCTCCCCACTTGTTCCATTGACACTTGTATTTCATCAGTTCCACATTGGTGATCTTGTTGCCATTTTGATCTTTCTATTATACACAAGCACCCATTTATGAAAGCCTGTAACTTCTTGGTTTTTGTTTGTTGTGGTTCTCCATGTTTCAGAGCCACACAATACTAATGACTTGACATCTGAGTTGAAGTATCTTATTTTTGTAAGTTACATGGTTAGATTCATGCATCATTAATAAATTCCTGTTACTAACTTTCAAAAATTTTTCATACATTAAAATATAGCTTAAATCTTAAATTTTTAAACATAAAGATGCTATTTTTCATACCTTGACATGGTATTTGCAATGAAATATATACACCAATATTACAGTGGAGAGTTGTCATTATCAACTGTCATACTGTTACCACATTTTGACTTTCCTGAGATGTCTGGAACAGGTTGAATGCAAGACAGCGCATAAAACAATAATGTACTACAGAACAAACAGTGACAACAAATTCAGAGATAAATAGATGATATATGTCTATAACCTTTTATCTGAACACCCAAAAAATAGAAATATTCTGAAAATCGGAAATTTCTCGGGGCTACTTTTTGATGACAAATTTTGAGTGATGTTTGACTATTTTGGGCTACCTTGGACTGTTTAGTGAACACAATTTGGGCTACTTTTCAAATGTGATTTGAGCGACAGCTGAAAACTGAAAAAATTCAGTTTCCAAAACAAAGTTGTCCTGGAAGATTTCTGATAAAAGAATACAGACCTGCACATAAAAAACAGACCAAGAAAAACTGCAAGCACATATGATTGGAGCCCTTAGATCCAGAAAACAATTGCAAACAGATTATCAAATTATCAGTACTTAAAAGATATTTAGAACATATGGATAAGTGAAAAAAAATATGTGTACCTGATTATTACTGCAGAGACAAACAGATCACCTGAACTCAAAAGATATATATAAAACATACAGATAAGAGAAAGAAAAATTAAAATGCATTTGATATGAGCCCTTGGATCAGGGTTTTTTAACCTGTGGTTAAGACTGTGATGGAGTGACTCAGAATTTTTTGCCGATTCGGTCCAGACGAGAACGCTCATTTCTTACTTCTGATTTTAGTCCCGTCCCCTCCTCCTATTGGCTTCACTCCGCTGTAAATTTCCGGATTCCTCAAGTGTCGATCTTATTTTGTGACCGTCCCTGGAGGCACTTCACTCAGGTATACTTTGATTCTTGCGGTCAGTGGCGGGTCTGCCGTCAGATGTCTTTGAGATGGGGGAAATTCTAACTCATTAACTATTCCCATGTGCTCAGTCTAAGACGTAATCTTTTGCTGGCAAGCGAAAGTTTGTCCTAAGCACCTGCATGGAGACATTTTCACGTGGACTGGGCCTATGACGTAAGTCTCTCTGAGCGACCAGACATTGTGCTCATGTACGAAATACGTAACTAGGACCTGTGTCTCTATCATCTTTTTCCTGTCTCCTGTTTCTTTCATGTAAGTAAGCTTTTAGCCTAGGACACCGGTGACCATGTCTCTCATCTTCCTCAGTCAAATGAGAAAGGAATCTTTTATCTCCATTAGCCGGGAAATTTTTTTTGTTTCCTGACGTCGTTGTCACCAGTTCTTAACAGCGCTTTCCTGTCCAAGTGTCCTCCAGATGTAGTAGATCTAAGAAAGACTCTGGCTGTATAACCTGGAGGCTTTATTCATTGCTTGTTGTTCCAGAGTTGTCAGAGGTCCCGCTTCCCTTAGCTGCACAGTGGAATTAATTTTACTTGTGTCAAATACCAGTTGAATATTAGGAAGGATTATTTCTTGTGAACATGAAGTATCCAAGGGATCCAGACTGGGAACCCCTGGATGACATGTCAACCTCACCTTTTTATAACCCCCTACTTAAAGGGGTACCTTAACGCCAAATTTTTTATAAGTTGCCACTCGGCTATTAGTGGGTTATGTCTCATGTGTCTTCTGTAAGACAGACAACCCCTCATGTCCAACTAAAACAGCATCGCCAAAATCTTTGTAGATCATTTTTTGTTCATACGAGTCTTGTGGGAAAAGTGGAAGTGTTGAGAATTTTCCTCTTCAACAAGTGGTCAATATTATTCGGTCAGCACTTGACATCCAGCAGTGATTCTTTTTTTTTTCAGTAAACAAAGCCAGTACCAAACATGGCATACCCCATGCAAGTTGAATATAAGCCCAATGAGCAGCTATTCTACCTGTGAATAGTTAATGACAACAAATAGATGAATCCCAGATAAATGGATACGGTGGATGAGTCAACCTACAATTGGTTCGAGCTGAGATTCAACTGACTGCGCGGAAAGAAAATCTTTCCAATTCACCAGAGTGATTACATTGCTCTAAATTAGGATTAATACAGGAGATGGCAACATGGGATATATAAACAGTAATAGGTTCTATGGCCCTGGAGAAGTGTTGGTTTTGCTGGTAAGACCAGGACATTGGAACTTTCTTTCTTGTTTTTATCTTCATCTTAACATTAACATTGTTATCATTGTTGTGATATTGATTTGAAGAGTATACATTTTTTTAGGGACTAATCACTGTCCCCTTGAAATAGTTCTATTTCGGTTAATAAACTATAGAAACTTCTAGCAGTCAGAATTACTGTATTATCTCACATCTGTCAGCTTAACCCTTTTGCTCTACTGTGGATATCTCGTGTATCTCGGAGAGGACAAGTGAGTGTATGACATTCAAAACTTGTATGTGATTGGGAAGAAGAGATTTAAAATATATATCCTTTCTCCTGGCTGTCGTACAATGCTCTAAATTCACACTTAGTGAAACTATACTTGTCTACTATACAACAGCTTACTTGCAACTTATAACCATACTAGTCATTAATCACCTAACGACAAAGACCCCTAGGGGGTCAGTGAATGTATTCTAGTGGGTCTGTGTGCAGAACCTAAAACTTAAAATGTAACATTTTGTATTTTGCTTTTATGTACATTTTTTTCCAAGGAAGGGTCCATAGCCTTCGTCGAACAATCAAAAGGGGTACATGGCACCCAAAAAAAAAAAAGTTAAGAAACTCTGCCTTAGATCCAGATCAACAACTGCAGGGATAAACAGATCACCAGAACTCAAAAGGTATGCAATACATGATTTTGATCCACGGTCATTGAGCATCAGAAAAAGATAATTGTTGCCTGAGACAAACTGTATGCACACCATCCAAATGGAATCAAATTACAGCAATAAGAATCTGACACTAACAAACCTCAGTGAAGTTCAACAAGTTGTTTAAAAAAAAACAGACAAAACCCTTTAAAAAAAAGACAAAACTCAAAGTGTATAAAATCAAAAAGTTGTATTTAAAGAAAAGTACACAACTATGTGGTAGATAAAAATTAAGTAGCACTCAGTGAGTTCTATATGACTAATTATGAGTCCAAATAAAGTTGAATACAAAAATGTTGTATTTGACTAATTATTAAAATGCATAAAACGGCAGTTAATGAGTTGTGTATGACAAAGTACAAGTTCCAAAAAAAAAATTGCACTGTGTAAGGTATAAATGAGTATAAGCCAAAACAAACATGCATCCAATAAGCTAAAAATGACTAAGTAAGAGCCCAAATAAAGTTGTAGTCAATGGGTTCTATATAACTATGTATGAGCCCGCTCAACTGGTTGTATATGATAATGAATGGGGTCGGAGTGGCTAAGACGTATGCCATCTGCCTCGAATTTTTACAATACTGGGTTCGATTCCCAGTAGAGGGAATATAATTTATGGAAATTTCTTATCTTCAGAACTAGTGGTCGTAATGATGTTAGAATGTGTGATTCCTATATACACACATTGGGATTCTCGCCGGTACTATGGAGTTCATGCACTGTGCTGAGATCCTCCTTGTGTGAACTAAGGGAGGAGATGGGAGCACTGATAGAGTTGTCCATGTGCAATGAAGGTAGTCCTTAAAACCAAAGAGTTGTATAAGGCAAAGGCATCTTCAGCGACCTCTTAACTAACTAAAAATGAAATACCTCCCCCCATTCAATAAATGCATATGAAAAACTTGACTTAATGGAATGTTATGTGACTAGGTACAAGCCCACTAAATGAGCTGTAAATGATAAAAAAATGGGCTCACTCAATAAGTTGTATATGATAAAGAATGGGCAGACATGATGAGTTGTATATGACAAATGTTGCTTTTAGTGACCAGTAACTAAGAATGAATTCCCCACTCACTACAAGTATATGAGAAACTTGATTTAATGGAATGTTATGTGACTAGGTACAAATCTATTCAATGAGTTGTACATGATAAAAAATGGGACTACTCGGTGAATAGTATGACCATGATGTCCCGGTACCTACTCAAACGCCGTATATATGGAAAACTTGATGCAATGAAATGTTACATGACTTAGTAAAAGCCCACTGAATGAGTTGTAAAGCATTCAAGCAAGCCTACTGATATGGGAAGCCAGAAGGGGCTACAGCACCAGGGCCTGTAAGGTAGATCAAGCTAAAAATGTATTATATCAGGGCCTGGTAAAACAGCCAGCCCAGGGGTCCATATCACCTCTCATTAGGCCCTGGTTATATATGTATGATCCTACTCAATGAGCTGTATATGAGAAACCTTGCACTCGGTGAGCCATAAGTGGCAAAGTATTAGCGCACTCACTGAATTGTAAATGGCAAAGTATGAATCTATGCATTAAGATCTAAATGAGAAAGTATGAGCCCACTCAATTAGCTGTAAACGGCAAATTATGAATCTATCCATTAAGCTGTGAATGGCAAATTATGAATCTATGCATTAAGCTGTGAATGACATAGTATGAATCCACTCAAAGAGTTGTAAATTAATGAAGTATAAACCAACTGATTAAACTGTAAATGACAAAGTACTTGTCTACTCAACGAGTTGTAAATGGTGAACTATGGACCCATTCACTGAATTTTAAATGACAAAGTATGAGCTGGCTCAATATGTTCTATGTAAATGGTAAACCAGATGTCCACTAAATGAGCTGTATGTTACTAAACTTACAATCAATGAGTTTCACAAAATAAATCACGCTCAGCGAGTTTTATGAGACAAAGCATGAACTCACTCAATGAGCTGTATATGACAAAACTTGCACTCAGTTAGCTGTATGTGATAAATATCAGCCCAAACAAAATTGCACTAAAGAAAAAAGTTGATCTAACAAATATCACTCTGTAAAAAAAAAAAAACAATCACTGCCTGGTTTATAATATTTAAGTGTCTACAAAATAACTGTTACACCTCTTTTTGTGCACCGCAATGAATTCATGATTTTGAAACATCGTGGTGCTCAAATAGAACGCCGCTAGATTAGAATGACATCAAATAAAATAATTACGTAAACGTGCGTGCAGAGCAACAGCAGTTGACTTTTGGCAGTGTCTCCAGCCGGTCAGGCTGCGTTTTATGTGTCCTTATGATGCCGCTATGTCCGTCGTCATGCTTGTGTATAAAGAAAGTGTCTGCACCTATTGATGCCAGGAGATTCGTATAATGTAGATGAGTATTCTGAGAATATTGAGAATTCATATAATTATGTCGCGGACCTCAACTTGACAGACTTTACGGAGAGGGTTGAATGCACCATTATTGTTAGTACTGTTACAGTGTAATGGCCTTGGATTTATGGCCCAGTAGAGTTTGCCGATTTGCAGATTATAATCATGAATCGTTATCTATATGTGGAGCTGTGGGAAATGTGGTTAAACTATAAGAATTGTCAACGAGTAGTGAGCTGCATTTACTTCACAAGTTGCTGTTGTCGTTTTCCGTTGGACTTTTGAATTGCTATCACCCTAGACGTTACTTGTCCAACGCTATCATCAAGTTCAATCATTAAGATAACAGAATGGAACGCAACAATAACATATTTCTGAATATAACAACTAACTGTAGCAGGAATTCATCGTTATCCACAAATACATTTTCTTCAGTAACAACATTTAACATATTTACAAATACAATGTTGACAGTTACCTCATTAAAAGAAAACAATGTACAGCACGTTAGATACATTACACAAATAATAAAAGTATATTTTCAGTAGTAGTGATACATTCCCAACTAAGATGGTCTGGCCATGTCTGCAGAATGGGAGAAGATCGGCTACCACGACAAGCATGGGAAACAAAGAGTCAAGGATCCAGACCCCCAGGACGACCCAGAGTCCGCTGGGAGGACAACATTAGACAATCTTTGAAGGACCGAGGACTAGAGTGGAACCAGGCCAGGAGGAAGACAGCCGATAGGATAGTCTGGCGCTCTCTCTTCCAAACCTCTACACCTCATGGTAGAAGGGGAACGACTAAGTAAGTAAGTAAGAGATACATTACATCAAAAAATAATATATGTTCCTCTTCTGAGGTCAAAGTGTACATCCTGTAATTACTAAATCAATTAACCATATAGTAAAAGTACTACACTACGCCGATAAAATAATTTCTGTCCATTTTCTGAGTCAAACTATGCATCATGTAATAACTACGCGTAAATCAAATAACAATTTACAGTAACAGTGCTACATTAGTTTAATAAAATAATATATATCCCTTTTCTGAGCAATACCGTACATCTGGTAAAAGGCAATGATGTTGATAAAACATTGATTATACAGACTTTAACTTTTGTTACACATCACTTGCGGGATGTGCTAATGAGAATCCAATAATTTAACAACAATCTTTAAAACAAATTTTTAGAAATACAACAAAAGAGTAGGATAATTTTCAAACCAAACAAAAATTGTGTCATTAAAGTGGGGGAAAAAAAAAAGTTAACATGAATGTTTGAAAAATAAGAAAAAAAGAAATAACTGGCCTAACCCAGATTTGAGACTTCACAGGACCTGTCATCAAGAGATGATATAAAGAGCTTTAGCAGGAAAAATACTACAACAAAACCAGCCCTACATATTCCTCTTGCAGGAAGCCTTGGCCAAAGCACTGCTCATGCAGTGGTGGTTCCTGTAGATATTTATTTATACCTCTGAGAGCAGTAGGCATATTCTTTCTTTGTCTCCTCAGAGACCCTCCCGAGAGCTGCATGGGGCACTTTCATATTAACATGCTGTTAAAATCGGCACCTTCAAATTAACATGCTGTTAAAATTAACATATAATTCTAAAATATGGCGAGTTAATTGCTAAATGCCAAAATTGAAATCACATTACAAATTACCAAAACATCTTTGTGGTGATGAACAGAGCAATCAACATTGATTAGTGTCTGACAAATTGTACACAATTTAATCAGGTATGTCTATGACTTCAAGTTCTGAGAAAACATTCTTTTGGTAATCATACCCTTTTCTTTTCTTTTCTTTTTTGGGTGTTCTTGCCTCACTGCATTCTAAGTATGGCTTAAATGCATGTCTGAGCATGCGTGAAGTCTGCGAACAGGACATGTTTATAGCAAAGTCTACAAAGTTTCTGAATCTCATAACTTATGGCTCCTTTATTGGCAGTTGTTTTTTAACTCATTTGTACAGTTTTTGCTGCCGACCTAATTTTGATCACAAAGTATAAAGTATCATTATAATCAGTTTATTCATCTTATTAATTATTATACACTGATTATAATCAGCTGTAACACCATGAAACTATAAATAAGACTTTTAGCAAAGCAGTAGTATCTAAATCAGTTCTGTTGAAAATAAAATAGTATTTCTTGTATCTAAAAAGCTGGTTTTGAACATATATCAATCATTTAGAACCAAGACTATCAGCAAACCTATTAATAAATATAAAAAGATTTCCTCAAATGAGTAAGAAAAGAAGGTGACTGAAAACGGAAACAAAAAAACTGGTCACCTGAACTATGTATTATGTTGGTATGTCGTCAGGCAAGTCAGCCATGTTTCTGGAGTCATTCATCATATAGTCTGTCTTTTTTCTGTAGTAGCAGAAAGCGAATGCAGCACTGACAGCAAACAGTAATGCCAGAGCTAGACCAAACACCTAGAGGGGTGATATATGGAGAGAAAAAAATAATAGTATGAATAAAATATAAACTCAGCATCATGTGTATAAAAAAAATTTATTGAGATGACTACAAGAGATCTCCCTTTCTTCCTACTTAAGCTACTCTAGAACAGGGGTTGGCAACCGGTTGATCCCAATCTACCAGTAGACCTCAGGACTACAAGAGATCTCCCTATCTTCCCACAACGGGGGTTGGCAACCAGTCGATTCCAATTTACTGGTAGACCTCAAGGGATGATTTGATAGATCTCTAGATGATGGAGGGGGGAAAATACTGAATTTCTAAGCTAGGGAAATTCGGAAGGAGCCCTCCCCCGCTGGCACTTAAAAGTGCAATCTTCCCAGTATTAAAGGTACTTTTTCCGCATTCCCAGGGAACACCCATGAGCTAGCTTACTAAAATTCACTTTATTCGTGAACTTCACATGACAGGACAGCCATCTTTTCTTCATTGACGTGAAGTTTACTTACTTACTTACTTAGTCGTTCCCCTTCTACCGTGAGGTGTAGAGGTTTGGAAGAGAGAGCGCCAGACTATCCCATCGGCTGTCTTCCTCCTGGCCTGGTTCCATTCTAGTCCTCGGTCCTTCAAAGATTGTCTAATGTTGTCCTCCCAGCGGACTCTGGGTCATCCTGGGGGTCTGGATCCCTGGCTTTTTGTTTCCCATGCTTGTCGTGGTAGCCGATCTTCTCCCATTCTGCAGACATGGCCAAACCATCTTAATTGGGACTGTTCTACTTGAGTCTGCAGGGGGTGACATTTTAGGCCTTGACGTATCGTCTGGTTGTGGACCATGTCTCTTCTTGTTACTTCAACCACCTTCCTCAGATACCTCATTTCTGAGGAAGTTCACAATGAGTAAAATATCATGTAGTTTCAATTTCCACCGCTGTATAGAGAAACAAAACTTGCGAAAACATGCAGACATCACTACATGGCAATGGGCCGAAGGGCGACAGCCCAAGCGCTGCTGGGTCAATAACAACAACAACCACTGCTCTGTAGATGGAAATGTAGGAAACAGATATTTCGGCAGAAACAACAATTACATATGATGCACTTATTCCAAATACTGTATTTTGAAACCTGAAAAAAAAGACATGATTTTATCACAGTAGATCTTTAGAGAGTTCAGTGTTTGTAAAGTAGATTCACACAGCTTTTGGGTTGCCTACAACTGCCCTAGAATATTCTTCGTAGTTTAATACTGTCCACTGACAGTTGCCAAACAATTGTTCTGTGTCTTCTTCCATTTCCCTGACCAATAACTTTCCCTTTTAGCAATAACTTTGTCATATAACATGCTTAATAGACGTCCAAAAGATACAATAAAAATTGTCCTTTATAACCTTTTCTTAATTTTTTTAAAATGAAGCACACCCAGACTGACTCTAAACAGCCATGACCAAAAAGCTGTTTGAAAGTTCAGGACAGCTTTAAATCAATAATCTGAGTGTAACCATTGGGGTCAGCAACTGCTCCATAATAAATGGTGTACCACCTGATCTTTACAAACTGATGACACCACCTGGTCATAACAGATGTTGCCATTAGTTACCGTACAACAGGGATCAGAATGAGGTAGATCCCAATCTACATAAATCTCCACTGCAAGAGTTTGTGTTTTGAACGTTGGCTTCCTTGAGGGGACCATTTGCAGTGGGTTTTTAAAAAAAAATAAAGTTTTGCCTCGTTTTGGCGAGGCGCGTCGCGTTCAACCTAGTCGGTTATATTAGGGCGCATATCCAACACAAAAGACCCTTAGGTCTGAGATTTTTAATCTGCAATGGTGGCTCCATGCTCGATGAGATAAAATGATAATGATGATACTAACAATAAAGTGTATGTGACACACTGCAAATGTTGCACAATGGGTTTTAATCAGGAATTTACTTCGGACTTGTTTCAGTTCATGTGTTCCACAACAAAAAAGGGAGGAAGAAAAACCCAAACAGAAAACAGGGCCACATATGAAGAGATAAAAGCAATAATCAGAAATAACTATAGAGAAAAATGGCAGAAGGAACATCCAGAGTCCAGTAATACTTACTTACTTAGTCGTTCCCCTTCTACCGTGAGGTGTAGAGGTTTGGAAGAGAGAGCGCCAGACTATCCTATCGGCTGTCTTCCTCCTGGCCTGGTTCCATTCTAGTCCTCGGTCCTTCAAAGATTGTCTAATGTTGTCCTCCCAGCGGACTCTAGGTCGTACTGGGGGTCTGGATCCCTGGCTCTTTGTTTCCCATACTTGTCGTGGTAGCCGATCTTCTCCCATTCTGCAGACATGGCCAAACCATCTTAGTTGGCAGAGTCCAGTAATGCTGAACCAAACTATACATTACCAAGAAGAGATCAAGGGATAATTTTCAGACTGCGAACTGCCATCTGTTCAACAAACTGAAAATTGGACACACAGACGAGTGTCCATGCGGGGAGGACAAACAGACAGTTTAACATACTCCAAAACTGTCGACATCATGAGAGGAGCAGGGGGGGGGGGGGGGGGGGGGGTGGCCTTCTCCAACCCAGTTGAGGGAGAAACTTGATGGTGATGACAGGGACCTGAGATAGACTGACAGCTTTATAAGAGAGATATATGTGGTTATTTGAGAGCGAATAACGAAGAAGAAGAATTCAAATAGCCTTACAGAGGTTCTTTTCATTTACGTCTGCTCATGTCTGACCGTACTTACTAGAGTGGCTTGAAGAGCACTAAAGTTCAATCCAGCTTCTCTCACAGCAAGTGACTTTGCAAGGTTCGATAATGAGTGAGCAAGGACTGCAGATGCTATGAACGTCAACAAACTCAAAGAACCACTGATAAAAAGATCCTGAAAATATGAAAACAGTAAACTAACAAATATGTAAACAATTCCATTCATAACAAGCCAATCTTTGAAAACTATGTCCTGGGTAGCTCGGGGGGGAGGGTCTCTGGTAAACTTCTAAATACACTATCTAAATTAGATTATAACAGTATAGTGCATAAAGTCAAAGATAAGAAAGTACTAAAAATTTTCGGCGAGAATCGTAAGTTGTCGCCTACGCCTTCAGTGTATTATTTGATAACGCAATGGCCGAACCAAAAGGGTACCCTACTTTTCAAATTCGTCATTGAGACAAACGTTCCACTTCCCTAGGTCAACTAAGTATTTGCCTAAATACATTGTAGAGGGGAGGGGGAAACGGAGAAAACCCAACGCAAATCACGTCTCATATTGTTCTAAAAATAAAACTACTTGCTAGTATTGCCTTAGGCGGTTTTTCAAATTACGATGAAAAAGTTAGAAAAAGTGGACACTACGATCATGAAAACACGCTTAGCTCTTATTGCGAATGACATAAACTCTCGTAATTAGCTTGAAAGTACATGAGAAAAGAATTGAATGGGAGGTAGTTTAAAAATCAACAACTAACATGGAAAAAAATATGGAATATTGAACCAAGCCGCTTAGCCCCATAAAAATCATATATTCGTGTACCTGAAGACTTGCTGACTAAGAATATGTAGTTAGTTATCTAAATAGTCCATTGGATAATCAAATATTGGTAATAATACATAGAGAATCAGAGATACTGTCAGGTCAAGTCATATCTGCTTAGATTGGATAGCATATTTTTTGGGGGAAAAAAATTAGGTGAAAGATAGGCTAAGATAGTACGATGAAGGGGATTGGGTGGAATTTGAAGTGAGGCGAAATATTATTGGCCGACCTCGTACTAAACATATATTACCTGAGTAACGTAGTAGAAAGTTGAATTGTATTTTTGAAAGACTTTGTTTACAAGTGAAATAAGGATAATCATTGGCCAGAGTAGTTGATATTGGGGGAAAAGTATTAGATGAGGACGCCATTTTATAACAAAATTTTGCCAAGGAGCGATGAGAGCAGGCTTGTGCTGTGTAAACAATATTTTTCAAAAGCCTGGACAGAACGGCAGATCGAAAGTGTGCCAGTCATCGTTCACTTGTGTATTTCATTGAATAAATGTGGTAAGATTGACTTTATTAACATGTATCTAAAATAAAAATTGAATGTGAGATAATAATGTACGACTATAAGTAAGTGAGTCTGTAGCAAACTTAGGCAGAGCCTAGAGATTGATCCACCATGTGATAGACTATCAGAGAGGTGTTAGACTACAAGAAAATATGTATGATTGTCATCAAGGAGCATAACACCTATCCTATTGTATGGAAAAGATTACAGCTGGAATTGCAGTGGCGTTGTAACTATTAGGGGAGAGGAATACTGGTGTACATTGTCACATCAAAAGATAATGGTGGCATAGGTTGGCATAAAGCTATGACCCTTTTCGTTTGTTTGTAATATACCTGTACTTAAATGTGGAATAGTATTGTATACTAGGTATAAAGAAGGATGCATAACCTTCACATTTCAGCTCAACTTAAAAGAACTAGAAATTGATAGTGAAGAAAACTGTGAATAGTTATTAATATTTCCACAAGTGACAAACGAAAACAGACATAACTTAAAGGGAGTGATTATAACCAACAACCTATTGTTGATACCAGTATTACCTCAAAGTAGAAGAATACAACTACACACTTATATTAGAATAATATTGTATGTATGGACAGAAGATCTACTGTGTTATTGGACTGTTGTAAATGATTCTTTTGATTTCACTTTTGATTGTCAGTCCTGGTTCAAAATAAATTAGAATCAGGATAATAAATTGTAAAAAATTCTATTTACACAAAGTTCAACCACTGTCTTAATTAAGATAGCCTTTTAAAGTGTCATTTGTATGTTATTGTTGTAATACTGTTGGTTGTTGTGGATAATAAACTATTTGTTTGTATGTTAGTTGGTTATTGCACACTACACTCTACATTCATAACCCTAGACACTACACGAAGTCATTTTAACAATAATATAGATTAATTTTGAATGAGATCAAAAGGGTGGTAGCGGAAAGGTACTCTGAAAAGTTTACAATACTATTTGTTAAATTCAGAGACCTTCATAGCTGATCTCATTTAATACAATAATAATACATAACAACAATTCATAACATCAAAACCCACCACAGGGTCCTTGAGGAGACAATGAAAAAATAGGACTATTGCTCCCTCAGGTATGTCATACGAGGTGACTAATATGAAACTTCATGGGGCGGGCAACCTGATCGTGTAAAACAAATTCCTATAGAAACCATCACTATGAGTACATCAATTCTTTGGCACAGGCTTCCTGCAAGGGGAACTAACTGCAGGGATGGTTACGTACTCTGTAAGGAGTGAACAGGGACATGAATGAATGAACTTAAAATTATTTTAATTTACCAATAACCTGTGTGTACTACATCAATAGAGTGTCCGAATGGCTAAGCGGTTAGAGCGCTTTGCTATCGCTGCACAGTTACCAGGTTCCTGGATCAAAACCTGGTAGCGTCACGCTCCAGTCTACCCAGATGTACATGGGTTCCTGACTCTGCTATTGAGTTAGGGAAGGCAAAGGCAGCAAGGACAGGAAGTGGACACTCCACCCTCATAAAAAGATGGGTCTAGCATGCGGCAGTCTCTCTTTGTTTGAATGCATGTGTGTGTGTTCTATTACCGAATCTCGTGTTAATATTTA
Source organism: Oreohelix idahoensis (assembly GCA_024509875.1). NCBI lineage: Eukaryota > Metazoa > Mollusca > Gastropoda > Stylommatophora > Oreohelicidae > Oreohelix > Oreohelix idahoensis. The sequence goes on along the minus strand of JAMPIV010001350.1, from coordinate 481,144 downwards.
ATAATTATCAATGAAGTTAATCATGTATTAATTTGAAAAAAACTTTGAGAATTGTATTAATGATGGGCAGAAATGTAAAAAGGCAGTAACACCTATATTTTTACCCTCAAGAAATATAGATTTTGTTTGTTCTAACACTTCAGTCCCTTATTGCAATTTCTATAAGGGGATTACTTTTTCCTTTTTACTACATCAAAGGAATTTACAATGACTTGATTTTGCATAAGAGAAATACTATTTATTGTTAAATGTAAAACAGATTTTGTATTTTATGAAGTGCCATATAAAACAGATAACTATGAATACTGACCAAGCATGGAGAGAAAAGCCTGGGACTGCGAGCCATGGAATAAATTAGGACACAAAGGAGGAACAGCAGTGACACCATGCCAATCATCATGAAGAAGACAATATTGCCTGCCTCATCATAATCTCCTTGGTTCAGATCAAAGTAGTGTACACCCTTGTCCTTCCACCCAAATGAGAGTGAAACAATAAGCACTGCTAACGACTGAAATAGAGAAAACAATAGTGTTCAATAATACTTACTTACTTACTCAGTCGTTCCTCTTCTACCATGGGGTGTATAGGTTTGCTAGTGAGAGTGCCCCACAATCCTATCGGCTGTCTTCCTCTTGGCCTGGCTCCAATCTAGTCCTCGGCCTTTCAGAGATTGTCTAATTTTGTCCTCCCAGCGGACTCTGGGTCATCCTGAAGGTCTGGATTCCTGGCTCTTTCCCACACTTGTCATGGTAACTGATCTTTGTGTTCAATAATGATTACCTATTTTTGTTCCCCGCAGCACAAAGAATCACAATTGTTGCTCTTTACCAATGAGTATTCCAGTATTTTCAAACACGAGGTTTACTGGAAAAGGCATTAGAACTCTTTTATGGAAAGAAAATTTTGTAAATAATGTTAAAACTTTCGTTATTCACATGGACACCAAATGGCCTACCTAATAGGCCAGCCGTAAAACAAGGATCGATCGTCGGCCTAGCTAATAGGCCGGTCGGATATTAAAAGTTAAGGTCAAGGTTTGCATTAGTGACAATTTTTCTGTCTCTGCATTGTAAAACTAAGCCTAACCCCAAATCCTAACACTAATTTGCTTACTGTAAACCTGTTTCCAGCATATTCTTTTTCCTTTATAAATAATCATCATCATCATCAGTTGCCGTCTCCACAACGAAGGTTGGCTGTAATGGATCTCCAATGTCTTCTGTCTCTTGTCTTGGTGGTGCACTCTGATAGACTCTTTCCTGTCCATCTCTTGATGTTATCTTCCCACTTATAGCGCTGTCTTCCCCTTGCACGTTTGCCTTCAATTCTCCCTTCTGTTATGGTCTTCTGCAAGGTTTTATGCCTTTTTATGTGGCCAAAGTATTTTAGCTGCCAAACTTTGATCTCCCTCATTAGTTCTCTTTTCATACCTAGATTTTCTAGGACCTCCTTATTTGTTTTCATCTCTTTCCATGAGATACGCCCCATTCTTCTATATATCCACATTTCAAGAGCCTCAATTCTTTCTTCCAAATGCTTATTCATCGTCCATGTTTCTGCACCATATAGAAATGCAGAATATATATAACACTTTATGATTCTCAGTTTTAATTTGTGAGATAACTGTTTAGATGTCAGTATATGTTTCATGTTGTTGAATGTAGCTTTGGCCATTCCTATTTTCTTAATATAAATAATAAGTGACCCCAAATCTCAGGACCAATAACCGCCAGTGCTAATCTTAATTATAACCCTCACCCTGTAAAAGACCTTTTTAGAAACATAATTATTGACACAAGACATAATTACTGATACAGCATACAATATACCCTATAATGGCAGACCTCGGGTCAGGTTGAGCAGGGTATCAAAGCTCTATAATATCATCATCATGTGACATATTCTTTCCAGAACGTTGTCTCCATTACAGCTGCTCTGAACGCATCACGATTCTGGGCAAGTCGACCTGCATCAGCCAAAGACAAGTTCAGACTCTCTGTGATGTCCTGGGTCCACCGTCGTCTAGGTCGACCCCTTCCCCTTTTTCCAGGGACCATGCCTTCCATCACTGTTTTTTCCAGACTATTATGTCTTTTTATATGACCGAAAAATTTCAGCTTCCTTATTGCGATGGTATTTAGGAGCCAATGTTCCTGTACGTTTAGTGAGTGCAGTACTTCTCTGTTGGTCTTTTTTTCTGTCCAGGGTATTCTTAACATCCTTCTGTAGCATTTCATTTCGAATGATGTAATCTTTTTTGCAACTGTTTTATTGAGTGTCCAAGTCTCGCAGCCGTATGTTGCTACTGGGAATATACATGCTCTGATCAGTTGTAACTTTGTTTCTTTGCTTGTGCCTTGCCATAGGTTTTTCATCTGTATTAGCTTATGTGAAGCAATTGCAAGTCTTCTTTTAATTTCTACTGCACAGTCGCCAGAGCTGTTAATGATTGATCCTAAGTATTCGAATTCATTGACACTTTCCAGTTCTTCGTTATCAATTTCAATTTCTGGTTTGGTCTTTACTTTGTCTGTTGTCAATACTTTGGTCTTCTTGGTGCTCTATAATATACTAAAATTAAATTAAAAAAAAAAAAAAAAAAAAAAAAAAAAAAAATGAATTGGGATAGTTATGAATCGCAAACTGGGCTTCTTGTCAATCACTAGTTTGGTGACATGTGTCCACTATTCTGTGATTCAAACATAATATGTAGGCTAGTTTATAGCCCAATGTCTATCGATCTGGCGGCCAGGTAAGTCGCTCACATAGATACGGCCTTGAGAAAGAATTCAGAGACACAGTAATAAGGGATACGATTAGAATTTTAACCCTAATGACGTGAACTGCCCGCTAGATTGATAGACATTTGGGCCAAATTGGATAGGCCCTATAAGTCCTACTAATTTTCATTTCAAAATGAAAACACCGTTTAGTGAAGGCCTAGGCCTCTGTGGTTTATGCATCTATGGGTCTGGTAGTATCGCAACGCAACTTCCCAAATTCATTTATCTCAGCAAAAAATGCTTAAGTCAGGACTGATGTGATCCATACTAAAACTGTCGCTTCATTTCCTAATACTTACCAATTCCACCACCCTGACTGTGTTTTCAGGGTTGAAGAATCTCTTTATCCTTCCACAGGTAGCCATGTTTAAACAAGTAATTTAGTTCCAAGTTATACAAAGGTTTCGTATTTCATTAACTTGTTTTAAATGCATAGCTGTATAACATTATTGGCTTAAATAAATTGTTAAGATAGCAAAAGTATTGAAAATGTTAGCTTTCGAATAAACAAAAACTATCATGATTGCTAATTGAAATTAATAGCAACAAAGTTAAAAGGAGTTATAGAAAATGATTGATACAATAGTTACAGAAAGTACAAATAATGGCAAGGGCTGAAATAACAAAAAGACATACTTAGGCTAATAGTCTTCTCAGAGAAACGAACTTCTTCAGAATACATCATTAAAATATTTGGGGCAGCTTTGAAACAAACTAATAGATTCAAATACCTGGACATGTTAATAACATAAATGAAAGAAGTATCTCAGGGATGAAGAACAGCTCAAACAAAATGATGAGCATTTTATGCAATAAATCTTTGTCAGCAGAAGTAAAAAACAGAATTCTGTTGTATTATGTGGAGCTAATTCTATCAAATGGAACCAAGTCATAGACAAAAGGTAATCAAGCAAATATTTTTCTTGAGACCACATAGATGTGGTTGTATGGAAGAATATTAAGAATGCCATGGGCAGTTAAAAAGAATACTTAGAATGGCCAGAAAGAGGCAGTGGCTTATCTCACCTATTGCCACATAGTCAGACATGTGACCATAAGGACTGGTCACAAGGCTAGAATGCATAGGAAGCTTATTACTCACGTTAGAAGGAAGTGGTTTACTTTCTTTAGACATGTTTGAAGAAAGATGAAGAAAGCTTAAAGGAAATAAAAGGTAGAGGATGACAAAGGGAGAAGATACTGGGCCGTTTAACATCATGGCACGGAAATAAAGTTAACAACAGAATTGATAAACAGCACTGAAGACAGGAAGTGTTGGAGAGACATGGTCGCCTGTACCACTGGCACAGTACTTGAAGAAAATGAAAGACTCAGTTGATTTTTAGCACTGAGCGTAGAATGGACCATTACTATATTTCATGTTAAATTAATAATAAGATTACTATCATTGTCTTCACAACTGCACTCAAATTTTGTTTAACCACATTACATGATATCTTGTGAGAAAAGCTATTTATGTCCACTGTATTAATGCTTAAACAGGAATAAATGCTTGATGTACTATTTACTGCACTGAAATTATCACCATGGAAAGTTTCTGCAGTTTATCATCAGATTTCTGTCTTCGATTTTAGATATTACAATGAAGACATTATATGAAAAATGAACCATTCATTTAGATATAAGAAAATAAGCTAAGATGAAATGCTATCATACTGAATTAGAAAGGAGAATTGCATTTTGCAGTATGAATGGCTCATTATACTTACTTACTTAGTCGTTCCCCTTCTACCGAGAGGTGTAGAGGTTTGGAAGAGAGAGTGCCAGACTATCCTATCGGCTGTCTTCCTCCTGGCCTGGTTCCATTCTAGTCCTCGGTCCTTCAAAGATTGTCTAATGTTTCTGGGTCGTCCTGGGGGTCTGGATCCCTGGCTCTTAGTTTCCCATGCTTGTCGTGGTAGCCGATCTTCTCCCATTCTGCAGACATGGCCAAACCATCTTAGTTGGGACTAAATGGCTCATTATATTATATTAAATTCTGCTGTATTTGACTTGGCATATCTTCTTCTTCCTCATTCGCCCTCAGACTTATACATTAATGAGTGTATGTAATAAAGGTAGTGGTCAGCTCAAGGTTCCTGGCGTCTCCATACAGTTTTTGTGTGGAGCGAAGTGTGTTGTAGCCATATGCTACTCCGTTCACTGCTGTATGTTGGGCAGGACTGCAGCAGATGTTCGGCTGTCATGGGGCTTGTGCCACAGGTGCGGATATCTGTTGGACTGATCCTGTACTTTTGGTATAGAAGGTACCTTGTGCCACAGGGTGATGGGCATCATGCGGATATCTGTTGGACTGATCTACAACAAGATGATATAGAGACTGTACTTTTTATTTATGATTGAAGGTTTTTTTTCATTTCTCAGCCACAATTTTTTTTCAATTTCCATATCATGTCTAGAAATGTACTTGAAACATTCAAATAGTTACATGTTATCAGTGAGCTATTGCCCAATCAAACAACCAGAAGTTGGCTGTATGTACATCAGACAGGGTGGTCATTTTGTTTGATGAGCAGGGAGAAAAGAGGGACAAGTTTTCACTAAAGCCAGCAGACGCTAAGGTTCATCATGACTGACTATTTTATCAATGTTTATATTTAAAAAGAACAGATGTAAGGTTGTCATACCAGCTCATTTTTTTTTCCTTATTTCTACTACTGTTTGTACACGATGACTGCAACTGGCGTTGCATATTTGGTAGAACTGCAAGACCTGATTTTTCTAGTTTTGATATTAATAGTAATGATAGATTTTATATCTGTAACAAGAGGTGATAAGAATATGATGTTGTTGGGTAGGAGATACAGCGAGGAAACCTGCTGATAGAATACCCAGGGTAAGAGAAATAGGAGGCCTAAAATGCATGGAGAAGAAAACCGAATACAGCCATGAAAAGAATTTTTTTTAATGGAAAAATCTTGAATGGTTGGCACAAGACAGGAAGGCTTGGCATAAATTTATTGCAAGCCCAGGTTCCTGAGGGAGCTGAAAGGTAGTGATTATGAATAGGCACTTTGATAAACTGTTAGTTTCTGAAATTAACACTTCCAAGTCATTAATGTAAATTATTACAGGTCTATAACCTTTTATCCGCACTCTTGGAAACAGCTTTGTTCCAGAATCAGGATTTTTTCGGTTTCCAGATGTCGCTCAAAGCACAGTCAAATAGTAGCCTAATTCGCCCATGTCGCCCAAAGTGTGTTTGAAAAAATAACTCAGTCGCCCATAATTGTCAATAATCGCCCAAATTATGATCGAAAAATAGTCCAACAAAACTTTTAATTTTCATATTTTGGTTTTTGAGTGTTGGATAAGACTCAGCTTCATTATCAGATTAATATATGACCTCCTGCCATCATCCGCAAACCTTGTGAGATGGGGAAAGCCTGATGATGCTCAGTGTCTCGTGTCATGGGATGCAGACACTTGAACATGTATTCTCAGCTTGCAAGGTGTCATTAGGGCAATGGCGATACACATGGCGCCATAATAGAGTACTATATGAGCTGGCTGCTACAACAGACCTGGCAAGGGTAAAGGCAAACAGCAGAGTCAGACCGAATACTGCAAACACATACTTTCTGAGAGTAGGAAAGTCAGCACATCCCGAACCAAGTAGCAGTTTACCATCTATTCTTACTTACTTAGTCGTTCCCCTTCTACCGTGAGGTGTAGAGGTTTGGAAGAGAGAGCGCCAGACTATCCTATCTGCTGTCTTCCTCCTGGCCTGGTTCCATTCTAGTCCTCGGTCCTTCAAAGATTGTCTAATGTTGTCCTCCCAGCGGACTCTGAGTCGTTCTGGGGGTCTGGATCCCTGGCTCTTTGTTTCCCATGCTTGTCATGGTAGCCAATCTTATCCCATTCTGCAGACATGGCCAGACAGTCTTAGTTGGGACTGTTCTACTTGGGTCTGCAGGGGGTGGGATTTAGGCCTTGACGTATCGTCTGGTTGCGGACCATGTCTCTTCTTGTTACTTCACCCACCTTCCTCAGATACCTCATTTCTGAGGTTTGGATCTGGCTTTTGTGGGTTGCAGTCATTGCCCATGTCTCGCATCCATATGTCAAGACTGGGACATAGGTGGAGTGGTATACAGCCATCTTCATTTTCTTACCAACCTCTCTCTTGCTGAGGAATCCTCAATTTATGGCCTGAAAAAGTCTCCCAGCTGCTGCTTTTCGAGTGGCCGACTCTTCTCTGATGCCTCTCTTTTGGTCTGTAATAGCTCCGAGGTATTTAAAGTGGTCGACCTGCTCCAGGACCTGTTCTTCCAGCTTAATCTGATGTCTTCTTTCTTCTCGTGATATCACCATGGATTTTGTTTTAGAGCTGCTTATGACCATCCCTATTTTCTCCAGCTCTTCCTTCCAGACTTGCAGGTTGGATTAGAGATGTGCCTCTGATTTAGCAATCAGGGCAACATCATTAGCAAATGCCAGCTCTGAAATACAGACCTGTCTCATCTTCCAGTACCCCACTGAATACTTTCTTGTTCTCTCCTTACATGCCTTGATGACATCGTCCATGAGGAGTATGAAAAGATAAGGTTACAGGATATCAACTTGTCTTACACCAATGGTGGTCCTGGACTCTTCTGACTTATGGTTTGCTGTCCTTACATAATTTCTGCAAGACTTGTAGAAGCTCTGTGTAGCATGAATCGGAGGTGCTGGAATGTTCTTCTTTGCCAAACAGTCCCGAAGTTTGCTCCAGTGGACCCTGTCAAATGCCTTTTCCAGATCTATGAAACAAAGATGGATCTCACTCTTATACTAAAGGGCCTTTTCACTCAGCTGTCTGAGTGTGAACATTAGGTCTTGAGTACTTCAGTTTGCTTTCTCCAGTGCTGCCTTCAGTTCTTCCATCTTTATGTCATCTTCACCATCATTGGTTTTCTCTTCTGTGCTAGTGGTTATCATTTCTGATGCTTCACCATGCTCACCATCCAAGAGTTCTGAGAAATATTCTTTCCATTACTTCCTTCGAGGCAGTAAGCAATTTGCCTTGCTTGTCCTTTATAAATTTGAGAGGGCATTGTTTTTCCTTCATCATGTTCTTTAGGGTCTTATAGAACAATTTCTGGTTTTCTTGCGCATCTTTTTCTAGCTTTTCTCCAAATTCTTCCCAGGACTTCTATTTTGCTGCTAGCACCTTGTTCTTTGCTTCTGTTCTGAGTGTCACATATTCTCTATATTTATCCATTTGTCCTGTTGTGTTTTTAGCTCCTAAGTATTGTTTCCATGCCATTTTCTACTCTCTTATTTTCTCTTTGACTTCCTCTGTCCACCAAGGTGTCCTCTTTCTCTTGTTCCCAAGTCGGACTTCACCAAATGCTTCTGCAGCAGCTGTCTTTATGATGTCCTTGAATTTGAGCCAGAGGGTTTCCAAGTCATCTGGTTGTTCTTCTGTTTTGCTCACCGCTGCAGCAATAAGCCTCTGATATCTGGTCTTAATTTCTGGCTCTCTCAGCTTGTAGGTCTTAATGCTCATTTCTCCTGTTCGTTTACTTAGTTTCTTGCGTGATGTTGGGCAGTTCCTGGGCTGAGCAGCTCTTTCAGTTGTTCTTTTTATCTATTCTTGACTGTGCAAAAGACTGGGAGATCGTAGTAGATCTACCTGGGTGAGGGACATATCCAGAAAGTATCAGAAGATCTCGAAGATGGCCAGATATAGTGGTTTATTCCTCATCATCGCACCAGATTATAATGATTGAGCTGACCGTTCTGATTGAATCCAGATTGGATGAGCAACACTCGTTCAAAGTGGCCAAGTATAATGATCTGGTCATGGACTTGAGACATGACTGGTTCACTCCAAGGGTTATGGCTGTTGAGGTAGGTGAAAGAGGTCTAGTGGTTGCCTCAGTGTATGATCTACTGAAACTGTTAAGTTTGAAAGGACAGTCAAGATCAAGGGCACCTTAAGAGACTCAGTAAAACTATGGAAAAAGCATCATGCTGGCTGTGGAACAAATGCAACGGGCTATAGAATTCAGGACAATAATTTGTTTTCAACATAAAGGTTACTTTCAGCTGGCAGAAAAACAGGAGTGAAGTTGAAAGCTGCAACCAAGGTGGAGCATCTGCACATGATCTGCACAGGACATTAGGAGTCATGACCCAAGTGGCGCCCCACCCCACCCCAGAGTATAAAGGAGATTAAGGGGTCAAAATACTTGATCGACAGGGGGACTACTTCTGTTGATCAGATTGCCTCCTGTTGTATCGCTCTGTATAGAGTTTCCTATCATCATAGACCTGTAATATGCAAGAATTGTGCATGTATTTTTTACTCTTGTAAATTTTTTAAATAAAAATCACAAGGTGTTAAAATGTGTTTTCTCATTTCTCAGTATGGGAAAAAGAGTTATACAGTGAAAGGACTGGCGTTTTCTGGTGACTCAACCAAAATTGCTGTTGGACAGACAGATAACATAATCTACGTCTACAAAATTGGAGATGACTGGTAAATTATTAACTCTGTTAGCTAGATGCGTTGTTTGACATGTTGAGAAAGTAGCCTGATTTGGGTTGGTATTGTATTCTGAAAATAGCTCCCAGAATGTGGCCAGGGTGAGCTTTTTGTTATAATTTCAGAAGTGTTGTCTTTCGTTTTGTTCTTTTAAAAACAAAATTGTATATCATAGATTGTTTTATTTCCTTCTAAGCACGACCAGATGTATGTTTGGAAGTGATTCAGGGTTGATGTAGACTTATCATTGTTCCTGAAAACAGAAGTGAGCAAAAAAATAAAACATGAATTCTACCTGAGTGCATGGCTGTTAAAACAAGATGGCATTGCTTCCTATCTTGTCAGCTTTAGAACATTGCCGCACTGTTAAATTTCTAGGTACAGAGAAAATTACCAGCTGAAATTCTACAGAGATTACATTTACACATTGGAGAAGACATTCTGTGAAATTTAAGTATGTGTGATTAGTGTAGTAAGATATCTAACAGCAAAGATGTATGCAAACTTATGTTGAACAAACAGCTGCACACAAGGTGAATACTCGGTGCACAAAAGAGGTATTTGCAGTAACTGGTGGCAGTGAAGAAACAAATATCCATGAACACTCAATGTTATAGAAAATGTGTCTTAGATGAGTGCCTAAGATGTTAAAGTTTGATCAAAAAGAGAGCTGTCCTTCACCGACTGGATTCAGACCAAATCTATCTATACAGCCAGTACCTGGAGGTGCTTGAGCAGAGGTAACTGCATTTTAGCCTTCAGGGAGAATGTGCAGGAAATAAATGACCTTATTGTGATGAAAGTATTTGTCTTACTAACAAACACACATATTAACATACATAATTCTCACACTATGCTGTAATTTTTGCACCATTTTTTTCTTCATTTAAGGGGAGAAAAGAAGGTAATTTGCAACAAGTTTGTCCAGCAGAGTGCTGTGACCTGTCTTATCTGGCCTTCAGATCAGCCAATCATTTATGGCCTTGCAGATGGAAAGGTAATCTGAAGTAGCCAAGATTTTTAGCATTTATCTTATATTATGATGCAAGTGAAAAGATTTTTATGGTTGTATGGCTTGATTGGATTTTAAGGCTAGAAACATTGATTCTCGATTATCAAACCAGCCTGCTAAGCCAGAAATATCTGACTTTCCCTAAAAGTATATTCTGTAACAAAAATGTACTCGAGAGAGATTGTCACAGAATGGCTATTTCATTGCTGTGTTGAGTATATCATCTGAGACCATTTGTTTGATTCTCTTTTAAAGAAAAAGTTTCTGTTCATCATCATCAGCTGCTTTCTTCACTTGGAAGATCAGTTGCAATGAATCTCCCAACGTCTTCTGTCTCTTGTCTTGATGGCTCACTCACTCTTTCTTGATGCTATCTTCCCACTTATTGCGCCGTCTTCCTCTTGCACGTTTGCCTTCAACTTTTCCTTCTATTATGATCTTTATTAAGGTGTTACATCTTTTTACGTGGCCAAAATATTTTAGCTGTCTAATTTTCGTCTTCATTAATCCCTTGTTCATTCCTAGGTTTTCTAGGACCTCTTTGTTTGTTTTCTTCTATGTCCATATTCTGCTACCAGACTTTTAACCCTGCCAGCTCTGATCCCATGAGAGGTAAACCATCCCCCCACCCTGAGTTCCAGAGCAAAAATGTATAAAAACACATTTCACAGAAACAACAATTACACAAAAACCACTGAATATGTACACATACAATTTCAGGACATTATCAGTAATATGCTTACTTATAATCTAACACCAGTGTTCCGCCTTAATCTGCATCAGTCTAGGGGGTGGGTTGATCCACTACCGGCTGATAGAGAGCCCCGGTACCGGTTAAAGCATCTCTAAAATCCTGCTCATTATCAATATCAGATCTACTTTCTCCATCATTGGATTCTAGGCCACTTTCGGGATACGTTTTATCACATTTCTGTTCATCGTCATCTGAAAACCTTATATTTTTTTATTACCTGAGCAGCCTATACCTAGGGTTTCCCCACTCGAAGTACTTGGTTCCTAATTGGCATGCGTAATGCAAAATATTTTTAGTCAACCCAGCGACCACTATTAACTAAAGTTGTCATTTGCTGCAGAACACATATCCCACACTCACTACTAAAATTTAATGTGGTTTGTTGATTATTTTTAGTTTGGACCCTGTTTTTCACATCAGAGTTGCCCATTCCTGATATATCGGGAATACAGGAGAGAGTCGTTTTGCACAGAAGGGTTAATCCAAGACAGAGATTTACCAGAGAAAAATAACTAGACCAGAACAACAGTTCTAACACCCTAGTTGGGTTCTAAGATGTGATTGTATTTTAAAAATAAATTTGGCACTTCAGTCAATCAATCAATCAACACTCTTCAGCTCCTCAAGGAGCATAATCCTTCAACAAACTCATGCCACATCCTCCTGTCATGTACCATCAGCTCAAGTTCCTTCCTCAGCTCAAGTTCCTTCCATGTCTTCCTCATCATTTTCACTTCTGTCTCTAGTTCTCTTCTCCATGTGTTCCTTGGTCTACCTCTTCCTCTCTTACCCTGTGGGTTCCAGAACAAGAACTGCTTTGTAATGCACTCCAAAGGTTATCTCAATGTCTGCTTAGTAATGCTATCCAAAGGTTATCTCAGTGTGTGTGTCCTATCCATCACCAGCACCTTTTCATCGCTTTTTCCACTTGCACCTGTCTGGTTCTTGTCATCAGTTCCACATTGGTGACCTTTCATACTATTTTAATCCTTCTGTTCTATGGAAGCACCCATTTATAAAAGTCTGTAGCTTTTTGTTTGTTTGTTTTTGCTGTTCTCCATGTTTCAGAGCCATACAATAGGACTGACTTGACATTTGAGTTGGAGATTCTTATTTTCGTGTTAGACTTTATTTCTCTTGATCTCCATAAAATTTAGTACTTGTGGACACTTTAATGTCACATGCCATGAGGAAATGTCATCTGAAGCTGAAAATTGTCTTTTATGTTGTTATTGAATTAGGTTCGGTCGGCTAACACAAGAACTAACAAGTCAGCTACAGTGTATTCAACAGAATCATATGTTGTTTCTCTGGCTGCCAAGTAAGCCTTACATGTATTACATAAAACTGTTATGGTTATTTTTTAATAATAGATTATTTAAAAATAATTGATATGTTGTGTGGCTAGAAGATCGGTAGCATAGAACTGACGACAAGAGCTAGACAAGTGTCAGTGGAAACTAGAGATGAGAAGAAAATGCTAGCAATGGATGGGACACACTTTGAGGAAGCCTGTTGTTAGCTTTACTGGGTAAGAGAGGCAGAGGAAGATCTAAAAACACATGGAGAAGAGAACTGGAGGTGGAAATGAAATGGATGTGGAAGATATGGAAAGACACTGAGCTGATGGTATGGAGCAGGAGGACTTGGCATGAAGGTGTTGATGGGCCTATGCTCCTTGATAGCTTAAGAGTAAATGATAATGAATGAATGTTGATGAAGATGTTGCTTTCATTAAATCTTGTTGAACAGTAGTAGTAAAGCTGCTCCGAGATTGAAAAGTACAAGAAAAATACATGGAAACATGAAATGTCATGAGGAAGCATAAGGATTACAGCAGAATATCAGTTTCTTCCTATTTTAGAAAATACAGTGGCAATAGTATAACCATACGTGATGTATTGCGAAATCATGCAGGATTGGAAAAGTGTGATACAATTCAGAAACAGAACCTCTACATTAAAGCGCTGAAGCCAGCGGAAAAATAGTCGTATTTTATTATAGTTAGTTCAAGATTTTATTTAATTATTTCCTCGCTCTTGGCATTGTTTAGTCCATTGTTCACACACTTGGCATTTGATGTGCCAGTTTGGTTGATAACAATAACCATGCAATGTTTAGTCATGATAGAAACTGTGGGAAGAGTTTGAGTTACAATGACCTCATTAGCCTTTGGAAAAGTTTGAATTATTCACTTATATATTGTCTAGTGTGCTGCCTTGGTAGTGTGTACTCAGATCCAGTTGTGATTACCTTGACGTTGAAATTAAAGATTTATTATTTTTAAGTAATTACCAGAAGTAAAAATGGTATATGCAAAACATAAGATGCAAGATCTAGATTGTGACTGCATTTCTGCTAGTATCATTAAGTTGTATTGACAACAATCAGGAAGACAGAACTGGAAGTAGTACGGAACAAAGAAAATTAAGAAATACTGAGTGTTAGCCAGAGAAAAAAGCATAGAATTAGGACACAGAAAAAGAATAAATTAGGAAGAAAACTGTATTTATATTATTCAGTATTAACCTTTTGAACTCTGTATTTTTACTTACCCTTCAGCCCCTCAGGAAAAGGCATTCTTTCAGGACATGCTGATGGCTCTATCATCCGCTATTTTTTCGATGATGAAGGCTCAGGTGACACCCAGGTAGGTTTTTACATATGTTTTATATGCTACCTTTTAGATAAGCTTTTGACATTTATTTTGTTTACTGTAGAAAGCTTTGACATAATGGCTCCCAGCCAGTTTTATGATGAGGTGAATAATCATAGGTAATAAGGAAAGTCTTAATAAGACAGGGCCGGTAATAATACAGCACAGTGATTCAAAAGTTTGCCTGCGTGAATGCTCAGTACTGGAGCACAAAGAAAAAGACCACTTTGCCCTATCGAGCATGTCGCAGTTGGCAACTAAGGAGGGTTATGCAGTCTCATAATGTGTCACTTGCCCTGAATACAAAGAATTGACAAGAAGATTCAAAAGCTAAAACCGTGTTTTGAACCAAAAACGTTAATGTATTTTTACTGTTTATTTGGTGTTTCTTTAGCAACTATTTGTTTGTTGTTTTATTCGCCAGTCCTGTTGTGTTAATGTATTTAAGCTGATGATAATGTTTACTAAAATGCACGTTGATCCTTTTTGTGTATCCATAAACTGAATAAAAGTGCATACCAGTTTGTTACTTATTGTTATAAAAACAATCGCTGATGGATTGGACATACACTAAGGACACCTGATGATAGTATTACCAGGCAGTACGTGTTCTAGAATCCCAAGGGTAAAATAGGGAGAAGTAGACTGAAAAACATGTGGAGACAGAAATATAAATGTTGAGAAAGACATGGAAAGACCTTGAGCTGATGGCATGTAGCAGGAGTATTTGGCATATTTTTGTTGAGGGCCTATGCTCCTTGTGAAGCTAAAGGGTAATGAATGAATTATGAAAACAGTTGGCTAAGTTTGACTCATATCTTCAAAACAGTTGGTTAAGTTTGACTCATATATTCAAAACAGTTGGCTAAGTTTGACTCATATCTTCAAAACAGTTGGCTAAGTTTGACTCATATCTTCAAAACTGTTGGCTAAATTTGACTCATATCTTTAAAACAGTTGGCTAAGTTTGACTCATATATTCAAAACAGTTGGCTAAGTTTGACTCATATATTCAAAACAGTTGGCTAAGTTTGACTCATATCTTCAAAACAGTTGGCTAAATTTGACTCATATCTTTAAAACAGTTGGCTAAGTTTGACTCATATATTCAAAACAGTTGGCTAAGTTTGACTCATATCTTCAAAACAGTTGGCTAAGTTTGACTCATATCTTCAAAACAGTTGGCTAAGTTTGACTCATGCCTTCAAAACAGTTGGCTAAGTGACTTGTATCTTCAAAACAGTTGGCTAAGTTTGACTCATATCTTCAAAACAGTTGGCTAAGTTTGACTCACACCTTCAAAACAGTTGACTAAGTTTGACTCATACCTTCAAAACAGTTTACTAAGTTTGACTCATATCTTCAAAACAGTTGACTAAGTTTGACTCATATCTTCAAAACAGTTGACTATGTTTGACTTATACCTTCAAAACAGTTGACTAAGTTTGACTCATACCTTCAAAACATTTGGCTAAGATATCTTCAAAATAGTTGACTAAGTTTGACTCATACCTTCAAAACAGTTGACTAAGTTTGACTCGTATCTTCAAAACAGTTGACTATGTTTGACTTATACCTTCAAAACAGTTGACTAAGTTTGACTCATACTTTCAAAACTTTTAGCTAAGTTTGACTCATATCTTCAAAACAGTTGGCTAAGTTTGACTCATGTCTTCAAAATAGTTTTAAGTCTCAATGACTATTGTGCCAGGTTTATAGTCTTCAGCTTACACATGTTATTGTACATATCTTCCTTATTCAGGGTAAAATTGCTACTCATCCCTGTCCTCCTTACGCTCTGGCCTTCTCTCAAAATGCCATTGTTGCTGCTGGTTGTGACAAACGTATTACTGCATATGGCAGAGATGGGCGCAGCTTTCAGCACTTTGACTACAGCCGAGAGGATAATGAACATGAGTTCACTGTGGCTGTTTGTTCTCCAAGTGGGCAGAACGTCGTGATTGGTAGCTTTGACAAGTAAGTTTGCTTTTAATCTGCTAGATTTGGCAAGTATGCTAAGTTTTAACATTATAGAGAAGAATTACCAGGTTTTGATAAGTATTGCTAGTTTTAACATTCTAGAGAAGAATTACCAGGTTTTGGCAAGTATGGTTAGTTTTAACATTCTAGAGAAGAAATACCAGATTTTGACACGTAATCTTAGTTTTAACATGCTTGTTTTTACAAGAAGCTGTGCTACACCATAAGCATGTGCTCCATGCTGCATAAGGAGCAGAAAAGGAAAACAAAAAGACAACATAATACATGTTCACTTTCAGGACATTTATTAAATATTTGTAAACTACAGTGAAGAAAATGTTTCCTAGTTGTTTTCAGTTGTTGTCTAGAAAATGGAGGAAAAAGTGTATAATTTTTTCAGGTAATATTTAATGTTTCAGGTAATGCTGAACATATAATGTATGTATATAATTGACATGTAATTTCTGTGTTTGAATTTTGCAGTCTTTACCTTATCACAGTGTCATGTGAAATCTTCTTATATTTTTTAATCTGTTCCTAATTAGATTGCGAGTGCTGAACTGGAGTCCCCGGCGGCAGATGTGGGAGGAACCGAAATTGAAAGAAATTGCAAACCTGTATACAATCACAGCTCTCTCCTGGAAGAAAGATGGATCAAGAGTTGTTGCTGTAAGTTTAAATTATTTCACCATATCATTTAATTTCTTCCAGAATCCTCTGCAGCACTGGTTCCCTACCAGTATGTCACAACACAACATGTGATGTTAAGCTCTTTCCATTCTTCTGTATCCATATGTCTTGTCTCCAGTTCTCATCTCCAGGGTCTTCTTCTATTTATTATACTCTGGAGGTTCCAGAAAAGTATGAAAGTACTCAGATAAGACCATTGAGTAAATCACATCTTAGCATCACAAGGCGGAACAAGATCCGCCTTGTGATGCTAATATATGATTTACTCAATGGTCTTATCTGAGTTTTGGCCTGTGTATGGGTCTATGTCTTGTATGGATGTTTCTTCAACCACACTCTGGTTTTCTTTTGACACATTTGTTCTTATGATCCTTGCCTTTTTTCTTTGGATTATTTATAAAAGACTTTGGAACTTGTTTGGCAGGGAAGACCATTCCAGCACCTCTGATTCATGCTATACAGAGCTTCAACAAGTCTTGCAGAAATTATGTGAGGACAGCAAACCATAAGTCAGAAGAGTTCAGGACCACCACTGGTGTAAGACAAGTTGATATCCTGTCACCTTTCTTTTCATACTCCTCATGGACGATGTCATCAAGGCATGTAAGGAGATAACAAGAAAGTATTCAGTGGGGTACTGGAAGATGAGACAGGTCTGTATTTCAGAGCTGGCATTTGCTGATGATGTTGCCCTGATTGCTAAATCAGAGGCACATCTCCAATCCAACCTGCAAGTCTGGAAGGAAGAGCTGGAGAAGAGAGGGATGGTCATAAGCAGCTCTAAAACAAAATCCATGGTGATATCACGAGAAGAAAGAAGACATCAGATTAAGCTGGGAGAACAGGTCCTGGAGCAGGTCGACCACTTTAAATACCTCGGAGCTATTATAGATCAAAAGGGAGGCATCAAAGAAAAGTTGACCTCTCGAAAAGCAGCAGCCGGGAGACTTTTTCAGGCCATAAATCGAGGATTCCTCAGCAAGAGAGAGGTTGATAAGAAAACGAAGATGGCTATATACCGCTCCACCTATGTCCCAGTCTTGACATATGGATGCGAGTCATGGGCAATGACTACAACCCACAAAAGCCAGATCCAAACCTCAGAAATGAGGTATCTGATGATGGTGGTTGAAGTAACAAGAAGAGACATGGTCTGCAACCAGACGATACGTCAAGGCCTAAAATCCCACCCCCTGCAGACCCAAGTAGAACAGTCCCAACTAAGATGGTTTGGCCATGTCTGCAGAATGGGAGAAGATCGGCTACCACGACAAGCATGGGAAACAAAGAGCCAGCGATCCAGACCCACAGGACGACCCAGAGTCCGCTGGGAGGACAACATTAGACAGTCTTTGAAGGACCGAGGACTAGAATGGAACCAGGCCAGGAGGAAGACAGCCAATAGGATAGTCTGGCGCTCTCTCTTCCAAACCTCTACACCTCACGGTAGAAGGGGAATGACTAAGTAAGTAAGTATTGTCAATGTATTGCCATGTGTAGTCACCAAAGGTCTGGGAGAAGATGAGGAAGAAAGAATAGTACAATTGCTTCCTCGGGTATGTCATAAAAAGAGACATAGTATTAGGTTGTGCATGGGGCTGGGAACCTCATTATTTGAAACTATTTGTGGGGGAAACCACTGGTGCTGGAACATGAGCATTGACGTGATCATCCTATGTGGGGGGATCAGCATCAGTGATGGCTTCACACTTCATAGGAAATGGAAAAGAAAATGATGACAAAGTCAATGTAATCTATGACAATTGTTTCTGCTGTGTTCCACTTTTTTGTGTGGAGGCCTTGAACTCACTGATTGCTCTCTAAAGATATTTCAGTTCATATGTATACCTTTGTGTAAAATGAGTGATTGTTGATTCAAGGTGCAGAATGTCAAATTATTATTCTTAACACATTAACTACCGCAAGCCGCTGTCAGCGGCTCACAAAATAATCACATTTGGACCGCAAGCCGCTCAGAGCACCAATCTAATTTTAGTAATAAAACGAATGAAAAATGTACTGAAACACTCTCTGATCTGGTTCAAGATTTTAAGTTGCCACTGGAAAACAAATTCCCAAAGCATGGTTGTTGTAGAACACTGAAAAATTGATATGTTCATATTTTTCAGCTTTTTGGGTTAGTTACCAAATCGTGTAAAACTGTTTACCGTGGCAACTAGTGATAGGACTACAAAAAATGTGTGTGTACATCTCGTCTAACGGCTGAATAGGATAGAAACGTGTTTCAACAATTGACTGATAGATCTAGCGACGAGGACAAGAGTGAAAATGGTGTGCACATTGATTGAAATTGTGATTTTGATAGAGATGGGGCGCAAGCAGTTATAATTGTGAAAATATTGCAAGTCCTCGGCCATCGGAGGGCCGTTAAATAGCAACAACCTCTATTAGAGTTACAACCGGTGTTTATTTTAATAGTACATTCATTTATCTTTAAAATGACGTGTAATTCATAAAAATCTGTAAACAATTACGAAAACTACAGCTTACTTTGTGCAAACACCTACAGGATGAAAATGGGAAAAAAATTTAATTCGGCCACAGTGTGTTTTTCATTTCAGTAGTTAATGTGTTAATATTTGGATGTTCTTATGAATGGTAGCAACATCTTGCCATTCACAGGCTATTAAAGGGAAAGAAATAGTTCTCTTCAGTCCCATTTTGTATGTAGAGCACATGCAGTTGTTCATTTCTTCTATGCCATGTTTCATCCCTGTAGGGTACACTGTGTGGAGGTGTGGAACTCTTTGATTGCTGCTTGAAGAGAACACTGTACAAGAACAAATTTGAGATCACCCATGTGGGCATGAGCCAGGTTTGTTAAAGATCATGTCAGCGAACTTAGTAGATACTAACAATGGAGACATACGAAACTAGATTAGTTAGTTGCAGATGTTAAGTACTTATTTTCAAAAAGAGAATATTAAATTTTATGTTAAAAACTGAGAATAATCTGAAATCAATCAGATTTATTTGATGGAAACATGTGAAACACCAATAAAAGCTGTAGAAACGTACTTATATCTTTGCTTTAATATAGACAACGTTGAAGGGATAGGCTGTGATATCACAATAAGGATATGACCAGCAAAAGGAGCTTTCATTGCATTGGAAAATATATGGAAATCAAAAGAAATCAAGGCCAACACAAAAATAAGAATCTTCAGCTCAAAATGTTGCGTCAGTCTTATTGGATCTGAAACATGGAGAACAACAAAAACCAACCTAAAAACTACAGACTTTCATTAATGTTTCTTGCAAAGAATAGAAAGTTTGAAAGGTCACCAATGTGAAACTGATGACAAGAACCAGGCAAGTTCTGGTGGAACACAAGATAAAAAAAAAAGATGCTGGCAATGGATAGGACACACTGTTGATAGCATTACAAGGCATCTATATTCTGAAATCCCCAGGGTAAAAAATGTAGAAGGAGACCACAAAACACATGGAGAAGAGAGCTGGAGACAGGACTGAAAATGTTGAGGAAGACATGGAAAGACCTTGAGTTGAGGGACTTGCTGTGAGTTTGATGCTTTCTGGCTAGAGCATCCGATTGCCATAGTGGTTAGAGCACTTGCCTCTCACAGCAAAGTTACTGGGTTCTGGCTTTGAAACCTGGTATTATCACACTCCAGTCTACCCAGTTGTAAATGGGTATCTGACTGCTTTTTTTTTTTTTTTTCGTACGCCCGCCAATACTCGAGGCGAAATCTCAGGTTATTATTATTTATGTCTAACCTGACTGCTCTTGAATTCAGGAAGGCAAAGGCACTGATCACCTCCACCTCAAAAAGATGGTTATAAGAGATTGAAATCTCTCGTGTTTCACTCCCCAATGGCAGTATTTGCTATAGGTCTACCCTTACCTTTATTTTCTGGCCAGCTGCTGATTCCATCTTAACTTCTGAATTGTTTATCACTTCTGAATTATTTATTTATCAGGCCATTGTGAAAAATCTGTCCAACAATTCTAAAGTGATTCTGAAATCCCACTATGGCTACGAGATTGATGAAGTGAGAATCATGGGGAGAGACAGATACCTTGTGGCCCATACGTCAGACACTCTCCTTCTCGGAGATATGCTGACCTCCAGGCTGAGTGAAGTTCCATGGCAAGGCTCAGGAAGTGAAAAGTACTATTTTGACAATGAAAATGTAAGTTAAGAGATCTCTCCAAAAGTTAGTATTTGTAACATGAATTGTTACCAACCAAAGATGTTATGTTTTTCAAAGTTTTTGACAACTGGTTCTGTCACATACTTACCTTATTTTCCATCAGCTTAACATAGGACAATAGCTATGAGGAAAACACACATCAAAGTGACTGCTATTGCTACAGTATAAATAAATATTATACACATAAAGGTATGTTTCAGGCGCTCGTGAGAATTAAAGAAGCAGAAAACTAGACAACAGAAGTGAGTGGCTTACCAGAGAACGAACGAACGAACGAACGAACGAACTTTATTTTCAAAGGGTTGAGAATTGGGCACGCAGGCCCGTCTGACATTCTGCCCTTCCTTTCTCTCACCTTTCATACTGAATTCATTTATTCTCATATGCATTTTACATATCAAATTCAAGGAATTCAACGTTGTAAAGTAAAATAATAATATAGCACACTCATATTAACATTAATTACTTATAAGCATGACATAACATATGTTGAAGTACAAACATTATCAGAGATAGATAGATAGATAGATAGATAGATAGATAGATAGATAGATAGATAGATAGATAGATAGATAGATAGATAGATAGATAGATAGATAGATAGATAGATAGATAGATAGATAGATAGATAGATAGATAGATAGATAGATAGACAGACAGATAGATAGATAGATAGATAGATAGATAGATAGATAGATAGATAGACAGATAGATAGATAGATAGATAGATAGATAGATAGATAGATAGATAGATAGATAGATAGAACGAACGAACGAACTTTATTTTCAAAGGGTTTAGAATTGGTCACGCAGGCCCGTCTAACATTCTGCCCTTCCTTTCTCTCTTCTTCCATAGTTTATTTATTCTCACACGTATCCTAAATGTTACTTAAATAATAAAATAACAAGAAAGTACAATAAAATAAAATCCCAACATTGTAACAGTACAATAACAGTTACACAAATTTACAGATGCGTATCATAATTTATACTAAACAGGACAAAATTAACTTTAAAACCTACATATGATGTTATGTAATAATAATAATAATAATAATAGCCCCTTCAGTCATAACTGACTATGGGAATGCGCCCCTGAGATGACAGCGTAATTATTTAAGAACATAACGAAATTAGGGTGGCATATAATCTGCACTCATGATGTATTTGAAAAGTCTGTGATTGAATGAATATGGACTAAGAGTATTTTTTAAGTCGTGTGGAAGAGTATTCCACAGATGAGCAGCAGAAAAAGCTAAACTTTTCTTGAATAAGTCGAGCCTAGGCTTGGGCATGTGTAATTTATTTAAGCGTTGACTGCGTCTTCCGCTGTATTTGAAAATAGGCCACAGATACGTTGGAGCATTCTGTGACAAGATTTTGTGAATAAATTTGGCTTTGTTGAAGAGAAGGCGCTTTCTTAGTGGTAATATGTTAAGATATGTATATGCGTCTACACACTGTGTGAGGTTTTTGTCTGAAATTAGGCGCACTGCACGTTTTTGTAATGAAAAGAGTCTTTTAGTGTTGGACATGGTGCAGCCATCCCAAATTGTGGAACAATAGTCTAGATGTGTTTGTATCTGGGATGTATAGAACATTTTTCGTGTCTCCTCATCTAGGAAATGTTTGATTTTAGCTAACTGGTAAACTTTTTGTGCCGTTTGTTTGGTCAGTGCTTGTACATGCGAATTCCAACTTAAATGTTGGTCAATTATGAGTCCTAGTGTTTTATATTCATTTACATTTTCAATTAAAGAGGTTCCAATGTAGAGCTGAAGTGTTGTTTTCGGCGAGTTTTGTAATTTTTGTCTAGTTGATATTATCATACATTTTGTTTTAGTGATATTTATTTGCATGCAGTTTTCATTGCTCCACTTAATAAGATTGTCTGTGTCGCTTTGTAATAATATTTCTAGCGTGTTGCAACTTTTATCACTAGTATAAATGGTACAGTCATCGGCAAATAGGTCGCAGGATGAGTGCTCGATGTGTAGTGGAAGGTCATTTATGTAAATGGAAAAAAGTAGAGGGCCGAGAATAGAACCCTGAGGAACACCAGTGTCAATAATAGTTGGGCTTGACAAGGAGTTATTGTACCACACTACTTGCTGTCTGTCGGACAGGAATGATTTAAGTAATGTCACTAGTTTAAAGTTAACTTTCATTGTTTCTAATTTTCTTATTAAAACAGCGTGATCTAACATATCAAATGCTTTCCTAAAGTCTACAAAGATTGCTCCACATATGTTATCGTTATTTATGTTTAGGTGCAAGTTGTCTATCATCTTAGTTAGAGCTGTGTGGCATGAATGCTTTTGTCGAAACCCTGACTGACTGTCAATTAGCAAGTCATTGCTAACTAGGTAATGTAGTGTTGCTTTATGTATGTGTTTTTTTTCTAGTGGTTTAGAAAGCGATGATAAAAGAGAAATAGGTCTATAGTTACCAAGATTACTGTTATCTGACGAGCCAGGTTTGAAGAGAGGATATACTTTGGCAATCTTAAAGGCGAAGGAAAATAACTTTTAGCAATACATTGATTATATATAAAAAAGTTAGTGAATCACTAATAGCTGGTGCGGCGTAACGCAGTATTCGATTACTAATTCCGTCAAGCCCTGATGAGCTATTATCCTTAAGGCCAATAAGATAGTTATACACTTCATTAACTGTCATAAAAGGAATGTCGGGTGGAACTGAGTTTGTACATTTGTTTTTACAGAATGCTGAAAGTTTGTCTAAGTCACTACAGGAAGGTGGTATTGTGGATTTCAGACCGTTTATTTCTGCTTGAAAGTGATTGCTGAAGTCGGTGCAAGTAAATGAAGTGTTGGAAGAGAATGAGTCTGGTGCATTACGTTTTTTTCGCTAAGGTGTTAATTGCCTTCCATATTTCCTTACTATTTGATTTGTTCTGAACTATATTTCTAAAAAACGATTTTTTCTTTTTTCGAAGACAGGCTATTGAACTTTCCGAATTAAAAATTTAGAGTTTGAACCTTTAATTTACTTGCTTTCAAAAATACCCTTAATATCACGTGGCATTGTCAATACACTAGAGGTATTATCCCGAATAAACGCAATATCCATAAGAGGACTACACATCCCTGACAGAACAAAAAATAGCGGAGATCCCCTCTTCAACGAGGCATCTCTTTCGCCATTCCAAATCGCTCACTCCACTAGTGGTGGGCGGAAACCCTGCCTAGCCCTCGTTGTGTAGCAAGAGTTTATGCGCATCCAGCGCAAAAAACCCAACAGCTTACAGGTTAAATTGTGTGCATTCGAACCAACTGCCAGAAGACAAATGCTTTTTCAATAGTGACTATATAAACAAGCATTTTAGTTGTTCCCTTGCGTTATAAAATATATCTTAAATAAAACGATGTATGCGAGAATTTATCACGCACGGAATACATTTATTATTTATAAAAGTTTTCTGAATCACTAATAGCTGGTGCGGCGTAACGCCCGATTCGATTACTAATTCGTCAAGCCCTGATGAGCGACTGGGAATCTTAAGGTTTTACTTGCCTTATACACTCTCATTAACTGTCATAAATTTTCCTAAATGTCGGGTATGTTTGAGTTTTTACATTTGTTTTTACAGAATTACTGAAAAGTTTGTCTAAGTCACTGCAAGGAAGGTTGTATTGTGGATTTCAACCGTTTATTTCTGCTGATGAAAGTGATTGCTGTTAATTACGTCGGAACTGCATGGAGGAGTAAAGAATCGTGTTTGATTAGTGAACTTTGATCCTAGTCTATGACTGCCTTTATTGCATTATCACGCATGAAGCTGTGTTGTGATTCAATGCCTGTCTGGTGCATTACGTTTTTTCGCTAAGTCAAAGAACAATATTAATTCCTTCATTTCCCTACTATTTGATTTGTTCTGAACTCTCTGTCTAAACCGATTTTTCTTTTCTTTCCGAATTAAATATTGAACTTTGTTCCTGTATGTGTATGTGTTGAGGTCCTTATTTTTGTGCGCTTGATCTCTCTGCCTCATAGCCTCCAACACTTCCTGCGTGATCCACGGAGATTTTAATTGTCGTTTGACGCGAATTTCCTTAGCTGGTACGTGCGTGTCAAAAACATTATAAAAAATTTTTGTCCAGTATTCAATAGCGTCATCCGGATCAGGAAGTTGGTAAACACGGGCGAGAGGTGCAGTTAGCAAGTCATTTAAAAAATAATTCCTTACTGAAATGTTTGAAACTTCTAAATTTGATACTTACATGTTTATTTTTCGGAACTTTACATTTATTCTTTGACCATGTACAGCATACTGGATAGTGGTCACTCATTGCAATATTAGGGACAGAGCATTCTATGTTTTTTTCTGGGCAAGTTACGTAGATGTGGTCGATTAGTGTGGTTGATGCTTGTGTTACTCTTGTAGGCTGGTTAACTATTTGTTTTAAGTTGTACGATAATATTATATTTTTCCATGTTAGATTTGAATTGTGTATATCGATGTTGAAATCACCAAGAAGAACAACCTCCTTGACTGTGGCAAATACATTGTCCATCATTATGGTGAAATCTTCGTACCATATGGGTCCTGCACTAGGATTTCGATAAAGATATCCCACCAGAAATGGGCCCTGATTCGGTAGCTTTATTTCCAACCATACACATTCTATCTCTGCTGTCTCTAAGTCGTTTCTGCGGCGAAAATTAAGGGAAGTGGAAATATAAACTGTTATACCTGTCTCTTGTTTTTTGCTTGCGTCTCGCCGAATAGTTTTAAAAAAACCATTTAACGCAATGTCATCGTCTGTTATTCTGTCATTTAGGCGACTTTCTGAAAGTCCAAAAATGTGAAAATTATTACTTAGAATGTATGTAAGTTCGGGAAGTTTACCTAGAAGATGGTAAATATTCAGATGACCAAGTCGTAGACCATCCTTGTGAAGCCACGGTACATAATTACCAGCCATGCTTGTATAGTAAAAAGAAAGATATATTTTAAAAAAATATAAAAAAATATAAAAAAAAAATACAAGTTAAAAAACAGTTAGGCTATGCACACAAAAAGCGCAAAATATTTTTACGAATTAATACTTCACCAAGGAAGTGGAATTCAAGAAATGAGAAATTGCAGAAAATACAATATTAAAATAATTAATACAACTAATAAAAAACAATTTCAACTGAGTATATGAAAATTGTCACAAAACAATCAGGCATACAACATATCACACCAGAACTGCTCAACACAACAAAGTGAAGTTAAACGAGAGATGGAAGAAATTAATAATAGTCACAAGTCAGACAAGTTAAGTATACAACACTTCACACCTTAACACCGAAAATTCTAACAAATTGAAGCTACGCGTGATAATAAGAAATTTAAATTGTAACGAAATAAGTAATCAAAGAAATTTTTTTTTTAGAGGATATTAACCGATAAACTATTAAAAGTTCTGATTATTACCGTTGTATTAAAAAATCAACAAATGTTCAAATGGAGTGAAGGCTGTAGTAACAGAGATTTAGTGAAGCAAAGTGTTTGTTCGTCAATAACTGACGTCTCTGCCGGGCATATAATAGGGATGACTTTGGGCAGACATCATTAATGCTTGTCTAAGTGACGCAGGGCTGAATTGCATCAGATAGACAAGTTCAGGGTTCCACTGAGGACGATAATAAGAACTAGGGGAGGAAGCATGGTGATCTCTGATTTCTTCCGTCCTTGTTGTAGTGTTGGTAGGAGTATTCTGCGCCTGGGACATTGGAATACTGTTGGTAGAGGTACCTGAGTGGGGCTGCTTTGTGACTAATGGGGGAAACATGGTATCATAAGATTCGGCTTTCTGATTGAAAGTGGCGTTGTGATAGCTGGAAGGCTGCCTGCTTGCAATAGGTGTGCTTCTTTGAGGGGTAGGTGGGGTTTGTGATGCGTTGTAATTATATGTTGATGTCTCAGTAGATTTCGTTGCATTCTCTATATGGGTTGAGCTGTCTTGTTGTGTCCTTTCTGGATATTTTATGTTTTTGGCCAGGATACTGCTTCCCAGTGTGGATGTGTGAATTTGATCTCTGTAGAGTCGTTTCTTAGGTGCTCCTGAGTTAGATGTAAAGAATGGAGTATTGTTGATGAAGCCAAGGCCGTTTTGTTTACAATAGTTCTGTAGTTTTGTGTTGTAAGTGTCCGCTGTGCGACGCTGAAACCCATAGCATGGTGGTATGATTGATGAAATAAAGATGGAGGCTTTGGGAAATTTTTGTTTTATTGTAGCCACCAATCCTGAGGGGTTTAGGCTCTGCTCATTCATGATATCATTAATTCCTACGTGTAGTGTTGTTTTTGTTATCTTGTGATTAATATCGAACTTATTAATTATGTCCAGTAGTCTTTTAATACCAGCCCCCGGCACTGTCATAACTGAAACGATGTCTTCTCTTGTAGTGGACATTCTTTCACAATAAATACCCTTCAAGAGGGAGTCACCAATTACAATATGTGTAACGTCACTACGTATTTCTTCACTTTGTTTTCTATTAGATTGATGCTGCTGCCTTTTGTGGTGTTCTTTTTGTGGACTGTTGTGATGGCTCTGAGATTTGTGAATTTGGTTTTCGGGCACTGGAACGTTGTCTGGTAGGGATGCTGATACCTGCTCATTTTCTGTTGAACAATCCTCAAGAACTTGAAATCTGTTGGTAATTTTGACTCCAATGGGATATGTTGTGTTTGTGAGTGTCTCTTCGTGTTTTTTTGTGTACAGTTTGGTGGTGACCTTTTTGCTGATTTGGCGTATATTTATGTATGGATTCTTCGCAATCTTCTACTATTGTTTGAGGATGATCTGTTGTCTTATCTTATAGAGTGAGAAGTCTCTCTGCAGTTTTTCGATGATGTCCTTCATGCTAGAATTGTCTTCCCTCAGAGATACTATCTCCCTTTTAAGAAGTTCGTTTTCGGCCTTGAGCGATGTCTGTATACTAGACATGAGATCACCAATTAAACTTCGTAGCGTGTCCTCCATATTTTGCATTAGCTCCTGGCAGCACGACACAGGTAACTTCGTGGTGTCTTCTTTTTGTTGCTCAAGAGATACAGTTTCAGCTTTTCGTATATTTTCATGGTCCATGGGGTATTCGATGGCCAACATAGGTTTAGAAATTGTAGGGGTGTCTGTTATTGTATCCAATACTGCAGAAGGTAGAATTTCTGATTCACTGTGAGACATTGGGTTGCAGCTGATGTTGAGAATGTCGTTGTCGGTAGTAAAGTCACTTATGCCTGGAATCATTGAGTCTACTGCCAAGTGGGGCATAGAAACAGCGGAGTCCATTTTAGTGTTTTCTAACTCAACATCAGTTACAATTTTTGCAGATTCTTTTAATTCTTCAAATTCTGTTTCTAGCCATGATTCGATAGCTGCGGCAGTCCCCTGGGTCATAATTTTGTTCTTAGTGTGATAAAGGAATCAAACCCAGAACCTTCCAAACGGCATTCCCACCTAGCTACAGAAGCGAATTACACTATCCTCCCTGCCAACTAGGCACCACAAAATTAGTGCTTCGAAGACATGGGTCATTAGCACAATTCGCAGCATGTAACACCGGATATGTACCTAGGGTGATCCAGCCTAATTAATGGCACAATCACTTCTGTTGTTTATTTGTACAGTATAAAATATCAGCAAATTTATATCATTAAAACAAGAAGGAAAGATTTAATGAATGAAAAGTAAAAATAACCAAGTTTACATAATTGCATGTACTTTCAAAACTCATCGATCATTAACAAATTGAAGAAAAGACCACAGAGCTAGTTGAACACATGTATTCCTGATCATCTTCAGTGTCGTGAAATGTTTTCAATGAGGAGAGAATTACTTACACCTGTAGCAGTGTTGCTCCCATTATACCTGCTGGGACACAAATAGAATGGGTGAATTGGCCAAGGTTATATTATTAATTCATGTTTTTTGCTAACATATTAGCCTAATTTTGCAGCTTAAATAAATTCAACTGACAGTTGTGCAAACCTGACAGGTTTTAAAATCCTGTTCAGGTGAACTGGCTAATGACACCACTGGACAAATGTAATGTCTTTTGTTTATTATCCACAGGCACTATGTGTGTGTGTGAGTTATATAGCAACCATGTACGCTATTTAGAAGTGATGCTCACAAGGTGGTGGGGGAATGGGTGCTACACCTTAGGATCCAAGAAATGTATGGGGTATCCTAGGTGGTAGACGAAGCTTAGAACAATAAAATATGCAAAATTTTAAGCCTGTTATTGAGATAATTCTGCCATTTGATAGTCTTTCTTGGCACAGGAGTGAAAGAGTGAAGGAAAATCTCACTATATGGTTAAACTGTTATTATAGCATACTTTTATTCAGTTTGTAGTTGCTTATGTCTGTTAGTTATTTGTTTTTGGTTTCCTTGTAGGTATGCATGATATTCAATGCTGGAGAACTTGCCTTGATAGAATATGGTCAAAATGAAGTGCTTGGTTGTGTACGCACAGAGTTCATGAACCCACATCTTATCAGGTCAGATATGTCAATGTCTCATTTATCTCATTAGATCAGATATGTCAGTACTATAATTTATCTCAGTCCCAGCTATGATGGTTGAGCCATGTCTGCAGAATGGGAGAAGATTGGCTACCACAACAAGTATGGGAAACTAAGAGCCAGGGATCCAGACTTCCAGGATGACCCAGAGTCCACTGTGAGGACAAAATTAGACAATCTCTGAAGGACCGAGGACTAGACTGGAACCAGGCCAGGAGGAATACAGTTGACAGTACAGTATGGTACTCTCTCTGGAAAATCTCTACATCCCAGGGTAGAAAAGGAACGACTAAGTAAGTAAGTATGTGCAGTCAGATATGTCAATACCATAATTTATCTCATCAGGTCAGATATGTCAATACTATAATGTATCTCATCAGGTCAGATATGTCAATACTATAATTTATCTCATCACGTCACATATGTGAATGCTATAATTTATCTCAACAGATCAGATATATCAATGCTATAATTTATCTCATCAGGTTTGATATGTGGTCACCTATTTATCTCATCAGGTTTGATATGTGGTCACCTATTTATCTCATCAAGTTTGATAATGTGATCACCTATTTATCTCATCAAGTTTGATAATGTGATCACCTATTTATCTCATCAGGTCAGATATATGAATGCTGTTATGTGGTAAAAATAAAAACAGGTGCTTAAACTTAAAATTTCTGAGATGAACTGCCAAAGAAAAATAAATCAGACAACGTACATTCATTCATCATCCTTCATTTCCCCAAGAAGAATAAACCTTCAGCAAACTCATGCAAAGTCTTCCTGTCCCATGCCATCATCTCAGGGGCTTTCCATATCTTCACCATCCCTTAAATTTATGTTTCCATTTCTTCCACCTGTGTAGTTTTCCCCTTGTTCATTAAATATACAAACATTCCAGGTGCCAAATCTTCATAGAAGGTTAGTCAGAACCCAGGCTCCTTTTGGCTTTCTCTGGGTTCCATCGTGAGCCTCCTTATTAGAGGTCCTTCTTCTGTCTTAGTTGGCTGAGGTGCCAAATCTTCGTAGAAGGTTAGTCAGAACCCAGGCACCTTTTGGCATTCTCTGAGTTCCATCATAAGCCTCCTTTTTAGAGGACCTTCTTGTGTCTTAGTTGGCGAGTTGAGCTATCTTCTTTAATAGACTTGTCCGTTGTTGTTGAAGTTGTTGTGGTTTAAAATTTCCACAGGCTGGGGTAGCTCGCCCTATGCAGTACCCTCCTTAGTCACCTTTTACGATATGCTTGGTAGCTTATAGTGTTACTATTCTATGCTCTCCTTTTGGGCTCCAGCATCACACAGGATAGACAACGTACAGAGATGATTAAAATCAGAAATTCAGCTGTAGGAGGAGACAGTCATATCCAATTCATGCATGAAATTCACAGAAACATAGAAGATGATAATTGGTCAGAAGTGCTTGTGTTATTTCTGATTAACGCAATGATTGTGTTGTTTCTAGTTATTGTACATGTTTTTAACAACATTTTAATGTTAATTCTTTGTTAACAGTGTGCGCCTGAATGAAAGGAAGCAAAAAGGAGTGCAAGAAAACAAAAAGATGGCCTACCTCATTGACTTGAAAACTGTGGCTATTAGTAAGTGCTGCTAGCTCAGGATTTGTCCATGTCTTCTTTATCCCTTTCATTTCTGTCTCCATTTCTCTTCTGCATGTATTGTTGTTGTTGTTGTTGTTGTTGTTGTTGTTTAACTAGGGCTGCTGAGTATCTCGCTCTTTAGCAGCCAATACCAAGTTAAAGACTCCTTGGTATTATCTACGCTGTAGATCTAGGCTTTTCTGCCATTCCATAACGTGCTGAGTTGAAGTTATGAGCTACAGTTTCTCCAGCTTGGCTTGCATTTAAAGGATCATCACATCTGGTCCCAAGCTAAAAGTACGAAGCGCTTGGTATACTGTGCATTCCCCACCATCCAAGGGGGCTCTCCAACTATGTAGAGCGAAAATACTGTGCTTTGGTTCTGGGCTCTCCCAAGGAATTGTCACGTCCTGCACAGAGCCACTTCTCAGCTCCCCCTGCCTATCACTGGGTCCATAGTTAGATCCTCCTGCATACAGTCAACTAGGTCAATGCCAAAGAATCACATCTGGGGCTCAAGTGACTTCTCCAAGCTTAGTGTGCAATGGTGGTTTCTCAACAAGTTTCACCACAGGGGGAATCTCTGGAAGTGTATGGATCATTTCAAGAGTCAATGAGGGTATAATTAGCCTCACAGACAGAGGTTCACTTCCACATATGTATATTGTAGCATTGTGCATAGCTGGTGGTCATATAAAGATGACTCCAGATATGCCTCCATGCATTCTGCATGTGTATTTAAGTCTCCCTCTTCCTCACTTACCCTGGGGATTTCAGAACAAAAACTGCTTTGTAATGCTATCAACAGGTTTTCTCAATGCAATGCATTTTGATAAATATAAAACTCTGGTGAAAATGTTGTGCGTATTGACACTGACAAAAGAAGTGTAGAAGCGTGAGATTATCCAAATTTCCTAATTCAGACAGGTGAAGGTGCATAAGGCCTCTTGTCATTCATTACCCAATAGCTCCTCCAGGAGCATAGACCTTTAACAAATATATGTCAAGTCTTTATGTCCTGTACCATCAGCTCAAAGTTTTTCTGTATGTTCCTAATCATTGTTATTCGTCACCATTTCTCTTATCCACGAGTTTTTTGGTAAATATCTGGTTTTCTTCTTCTTCCTCATTCGTCCTGAAAAGGACGTTGGTTGCATTGTGTCGCCATTACAGCGAAGCTGCGATATTTGCGCCTTTCGGCCCGACACATCCGACTTCCACACAGCATTTTTTGGGACTGGGTTTGCCTTCTGTCTTCGATCCCTACTCTCTCAGCCAGACTGCAGTGATGCAGCCTGTTTCCAGGACCACCACTTGGAGGTGGAGTAGGGTCTTGGTCAGCTCTGGTTCCCTGACGCAAGCAGTCAAGCTATGAGTCGCTGACTGCATTCATCTCTCTTGCTACGTCTTCGGTCCCATATCTGATTTTAAGCTGCCTGGTAATGCTGTCTGCAGATTTCCTCAGTATGTATCGTGTCCGTAGCCAGCGTCTAGTTCCTGTCATCAGTTCCACATTCGTGATCTTGTTGCACCGTTTCAATTCTTATATTCTACGCAAGCACTCATTTATGAAAGTCTTTAACTTCCTGGTTGTTTTTGTTGTTCTCCTAGTTTCAGAGCCATACACTGATACAGACTTGACATTTGAATTGAACATTATTTTTATGTTGGACTTGGTTTCTTGTAATCTCCATATATTTCCGAACGTAATGAAAGCTCCTCTTGCTTTTTTATCAGCAACCCAAACTCTTACTGACTTTCTCTGCGCTGTGTCATAAGCCTGTTTACCAGAGGACCTTCTTTTGTCTTGGATGGCTGAGTTGAGTTATTTTCTTGTGTTGACTTGTCCATTTTATTGTTGGAAGTTTTTCTGACCTAAAGTTTCTACCAGATAGAGTAGCAGGCCCCAGCCCTCATTTAGTGGACTGTTTACGACATGCTTGGTAGGTAACAGTGTTACTATTCTTTGCTCTCCTTTTGGGCTCCGGTAACTCTAACTTACTTACTTAGTCGTTCCTCTTCTACCTTGGGGTGTAGAGGTTTGCCAGAGAGAGAGCCATACTATCTGATCAGCTGTCTTCCCCTTGGAAGACCTGGTTCGAATCTAGTCCTTGGTCCTTCAGAGGTTGTCTAATGTTGTCCTTCCAGTGAACTCTTGGTCGTCCTGGAGATCTGGATCCCTGGCTCTTGGTTTCCCCATTTTTGTCGTGATACCCAGTCTTCTCTCATTCTGCCGACATGACCAAACCATCATAACAGACGGGTGAAAAATATTTATTTTGGAAAACTTCTGTAGATTCATATTAAAGTCGAATTATTGGGTGTTTTTATATATTTGAGTTACATTGTCTTGAGCACAGATTTATTGCCTCTCTTGCAGTTGACATCATGACTGGTCTAAATATTGCACAAGTTAGCCATGACAACAGGATTGATTGGCTTGAGGTAAGAGAAATATTGACATGTATTCTGATTCATGTGAATTCATTGTCAGTTCTGACTTAAATGATTTAGTTATCATCATCTGCTCTAAGTTTGTTTCCCTTTTCGCTCATTAGGTACCATAGAGCAACCACTGCAACTGGTCCCCTTGCAGGAAGCCTGCACCAGACCATTCATGTATTCAATCAATCAATCAATACCCTTTAGCTCCCCAAGGAGCATAGGCCTTCAACAAACACATGCCAAGTCTTCCTGTCCTGTGCCATCTGCTCAAGTTCTTTCCATGTTTTCCTCATCATTTTCACCTCTGTTTCCAGTTCTCTTCTCCATGTGTTTTTTTGGTCTACCTCTGCCTCTCTTTCCCTGTGGATTCCAGAACAAAGGCTGCCTTGTAATGCTATCAACAGGTCTCCTCCATGTGTGTCCTATCCATCACCAGCATCTTCTTCTCAACTCTTGTTCCAGTGGCACTTGTCTGGTTCTTGTCATCAGTTCCACATTTGTGACTTTGTCATACCATTTCAGTCCTTCTATTCTACGCAAGCACCCGTTTATAAAAGTCTGTAGCTTTTTGGTTGTTGTTTTTGTTGCTCTCCACATTCATGTATTCTTCCAGCAGTAGTTTTTGTAGCAATTTGTTTGACATGTTTTACTAAATGCAGAAAACACGCCACGCCTTTCATAAATGGATGTTTACGCAGAATAGAAGGGTTGAACTGGTATAACAAGATCACCAATGGGAAACAGATACAAGAGTTGAGGCTTGAATAGGACTTGCACTGATGAAACCAGCTGGTAGCAATACAAGGCAGTCCTTATTCTGAAATCCCCATGGTAAGAGAAACAGAGGGACACCTTAAAACATATGGATAAGGGAACTGGAGACGGACGTGAAAGGTATAAATAAGACATAGAAAGACCTTCAACAGATGGCGCAGGACTGGAAATCTCGGTACAAATTTGTTGAAGGCCCTGCTCCACAGGGAGCTAAAGGTAATTAATAAATTAGTGAATATTCAAAGGCTAAATTGTGTGGTTTAATGGGTTCCATGAGTTGAATATATCAACACAATAAACAACATACATTTTGAGAGAAAGCACCAGGTCAAATATCTTAATATTTATTTTCACAGCTGAATGAGACGGGCCACAAGCTGCTGTATAGAGACAATAAATTGAAGGTAGGGGTTATGTACTTGGTAGTAGTTATGAAACTTTAAGCTGCACAGTTAGGTATTTCTAATATCAATACAGGTCCTTAACGGCTTATCTGAAACTCTGAAATTCAAAAAGCTCTAAAAGCCAAAAGTTTTTCTGTCAAGTATCATGACCCAGAGAGCGTCCGATTGCCAGATTGGTTAGAGCGCTGGTCTCTCACTGCAGAGGTGCTGGGTTTGAATTACGGCACCGAAACGCTCCAGTCTACCTAGCTGTAAATGAGTACCTGACTTTGAGTTAAGGAAGGAAAAGGCAGCGAGGAAGGAAACTGGTCACCCCACCTCTCGATGCTGGACCTAGTATGGTGAAGTCTCCAACACTTCACTCCCCTATGGCAGTATCTGCTGTAGGACTACCTTTAACTTATCATGATCCAAACAGGTGTGAGGCATCAGTTGCGTAAACAAGATACTTCAATTATAGATAGGCCACTATCATACGGTAATTCAGATAGTACTGTATAGTTGCATTTTACATTGTCTGTGTCTCCACATTATGGCGGTGATGAAGTGGTGAGTTTTTCAAGTATTTATTAAATTCTGATTTTAGAGAAAAGCACATTTGTGACTGTTTTTAAAATTTACTACTTACCTACTTAGCCATTCCTCTTCTACCATGGGAGTAGAGGTTTGCCGGAGAGAGCGCCACACTATCCTATTGGCTGTCTTTCTCCTGGCCTGGTTCGAATGTAGTCCTCGGTCCTTCAGGGATTGCCTAATGTCCTCCCAGCGAACTCTAGGTTGTCCTGGAGGTCCGGATCCCTGACTCTTAGTTTCCCATATTTGTCGTGGAAGCCGATCTAATTAAAAATTTTCTTTGTTAAAAATAGTTTTATTAACCATAAAACTTTTACATTTTCAATGTAGGACACTGTTGCGAACTTCCTCCTGTTGCCCTTCAAACTGTTCAGAGTATTATGTCTTTGGTAGACACGGCCAATCTAGCATCTTGGGTTACTAGCTAACAGCAAGGAACATTCCAACTTCTAAAATAACTCCGCCACTCCAGGTTACGTTTGAGACAGAGACTTTATTTATGACGAAACGATACAGCTCCATAAATGATCATACTCCTATAGTGTACAATTGTTAGAAACACATCTGTCTATACTTCTTATATCACTTAGACAGTCCGTCATTGTCGAAGGACGATGTCGTCTTCATTTTTAACATTTTTGATATATATTCACACTCGACACTGAGAAGCTATACTCCCTGTAAATGCAGATAACTAGATACACCTCACAGAAGATCTTGATATATTAGTGATGGAATAACATAGTGATGTACAATATATATTCAGGAGCTCAAACACATGCGTCCACTCGCCGTGACACACAATGGTAGAAGACCCAGCAGACTATATCCTCACTTTTGCATTTTTAGTTTCACGTCTGCCAAACAACCATATTGGCATGACGTCACTTCCTGTATTAATAAATGACTCCATATAAAATAAACAAACAAGGAGCCCTGTCGAGCTAACTATTATACCGACACAATCGTTATGAATTTTTTGCTTTCAAGTTATTGCCACAGACCATGCTAGGCTGTTTCTGTAATTTACAGTACATGTACTGTGCAACCACTCTTCTTCTTCTTCCTCGTTCGCCCTGAAAAGGACGGTGGTTGCGTTGTGTCTGTTTACAACGTAGCTGTGATACTTGCACCTTTCGGTCGACACATCCGACTTCTGCACGGCATTTTTTAGGACCGGGTTTGCCTTCCCATTGCGATCCGTGCTCGCTCAGCCAGCCTGCACTGCTGCAGACTGTTTCCAGGACCACCACGTGGAGGTGGAGCACAGTCTTGACCAGCTCTGGTTCGCTGGTCCTGACGCAGGCAGTCAAGCTATGAGTCGCTGACTGCGGTCTCTATTGCTGCGTCTTCTGGTCCCGCAACCACTCTGAAATCTGAAAAATTCTAAAACTATACCTTAGACCTAAGGGTCTTTTATATTTGGACATGCGCCCTAATATAACCGACTAGGTTGAACGGGACGCGCCTCCCCAAAACGAGGAGGCCTTCATCTTGCTACGGGAGTGTGGTTACTAATGATTCAGTCTAATAGTGAGGCAGTGGCACCGTTTGGATGGTCCTGGAAAGACTCTCATTCCTGTTGTTTGTCTAATTTTCCCCTTCTTTATTTCTTATTTCTTATGAGTTGTTGTAAAGTACAATAGTTTTCTCTCTCTGTCTCTCTTATTGTTTACATGCTTCGTAATTTTAAAAATTCTTCTTTCCTACTTTGAAATTCTGTTGGAATACTGTGTCAGAATTTATCCCTTAATATCTCTAATCATGAACTTTGAACTTGTCTGTTCCCATTCCAGCCATGTCCATTAACCATCTATTCTTCTTTGTTTACAGCTTCATCTGTATGACATTGATACCCAGCAGAAGAGCAGCATCCTCAACTACTGTTCCTATGTGCAGGTTGAACATTTTATTTATTTAGCACATTTAAAAGAAAACATTTATAAACGAGGTTATTACTAAGCACAGGGCGATCATATATGTTAATTGGTTTTTATTTATTTAGCACATTTGAGAAAGGTTAACTAGGAACATTTATAGATGAGACTAGTACTAAGCACAGTCTGATCATTTATGTTCTTCTTCTTCTTTGATTCTTAGCTGCCGACTGTCTAAGCAGTCAGTGGCCATTACGCCTGGTGGCGTCTTGTAGTGCAGCAACAAACTGCTTCCACTTTGCTCAGTCAGCGGCTGCCCTTTGTGCAGTGCCCCAGCTCTGGTTCATTCTTTGCATCTTGGCCTCCACAGTTCTCTGCCAAGTTGTTTTCCTTCAGAGGTCCATAGCATAGCTGTTCTTGTGATGGCATCAGGGTCTCTTCTGAGGACGTGGCCAACCCACCTCCAGCATCTGCCAGCTATGATGGTGTGCATGTCCTCCGAGTGAGCAGTTCTTGGTTGGTGATGATATTCAGCCAAAAGATTCGGAGAATCAGATTGTGTGGAAAGAGGAGAATTTTGACTCTTCCTGTTCTGTTACTCTCCAGCATTCTGCCCCATAGAGAAGCACAGAGAGCACACAGCTCTGATATAATCTTAATTTGGTGTTTGTGCTGTACTGAGAGGACTTCCAGATGTTGTTTAGACTAGCAAAGGCTGTTCTCGCTTTATTCATTCATTTATGTTAACTGGGTTTTATATATTTAGAGAATGAAGATTTTACATCCCCTATACGTGGGAGTCTGGGTCGACCCAGCCCCAAATGGGTACCAGAGCTACTCTGGGAAGGTTAAGGCGGCCGGCGTGATGCCGACCACATCACCCCTCGTGTGCCGACGGTCAAGATAATATGGGCCTAACACCATATT
Organism: Oreohelix idahoensis; assembly: GCA_024509875.1. Taxonomy (NCBI): domain Eukaryota; kingdom Metazoa; phylum Mollusca; class Gastropoda; order Stylommatophora; family Oreohelicidae; genus Oreohelix; species Oreohelix idahoensis. The sequence continues at coordinate 443,428 of JAMPIV010001350.1, read as the reverse complement.
CCCAATATGCCTAAATGGGCGTGTAACGGGTTCCTTTACCCTTTACCCTTTTTATACGTGGGAGTGGTCACGTAAAGTTCTCAGGGGTCTCTGATGAGACAAAAAATGGATCAGGCTACTGCTTCCTGAGGTATGTTGTACGAGGTGTATAAACACATTGGGATCCTTGCTGCTTCTACGGAGTTAATGCGCTGTGCTGAGATCCTCCTTGTGTGATGTAAGGGAGGAGATCGGAGCACTGATGGAGTTGTAATGTGCAATGAAGATGGTCCTTAAAACCAAACCATCTTGTATATTTTGTCCATAAGAAGCAATATGAAAAAAGGTGGCAGACAGTGCACAGGCGCATAACAGAATATGTTATGATCACATGTTTCTCACATTTGTATGTTAAAATGTTTGCACTAAATAGAGCATGAAGGAGGAGACAGTTATGTAGTTTCCACAGCTGTGGTTAAATGTGTTTTCACTTGATCTTTAACAGTGGGTTCCAGGCAGTGATGTGGTGGTGGCTCAAAACAGAGGCAACTTGTGTGTGTGGTATAACATAGAGGCCCCAGAGAGAGTTACAATGGTACCTATAAAGGTGAGGATGCCCTTAGGGTTTAGGGTACAGCATAACCATGTATAGATGAAACAGTCATTAAGGGCAAGTTAAACCCACAAAATGAAAAACACAGACTTCATATTTAGTCATTCATACAAGCACAGTGGTTGAAAAAAATAATGCAAAAAGCTGAGGTTTACTCCCCAAACTCAAAGGTTATGGAGGAAAAATGGTCACAAAATAAGGACATTTTTGAAGGTTTTATTCACCAAGATAACTCAAATGTGAGCAAAGCTAGAGTTATTAAATTTGCTGTTTCATTTTTTAATATATGATAATCATTACGAACTAAAATAATCTTGATTGGTTTAATATCTGATTTATTTAGGTGGGTTAGCAATATTTTTTTAGCACAAATCCTTAATCTTAGTTCATTTTTATGCATACTGTATGTACAATATCTGAGCCAATTTTCACTGCTGTATCACTTATAGCTTTTGAAATATCTTGAAGTGTGCCCATGTATTTCTAAAATTTGCTATTTTGAGAAAATTAGGAAAGAAAGAGAAGATTACACTTTCTGAAAAAAATTGCTAGGGATCATTGTCATGCTAGTCTGTTTATTTGCAGGATGTAATGTAAAATTGGGCTGTTGTTTTCCAGGGTGATATTGTTGATCTTGATAGGAAGGATGGAAAAACTGAAGTTTTGGTGAATGAAGGCGTAAATTCAGTTGCCTATACTCTTGATGAGGGTCTCATTGAGTTTGGTACAGCCATAGATGACGGAGATTATGCAAGGTGAGTGTAAAAATTATCATTGATTGTTGATACAGTGATGGGTGAAAAACCTCGTATAACTGATTTTGCTAGTGTTGCAGGGCTTTTAAAGTCATTAGGTTTCATATTCTTGCCAGCAGCATTACATTATGAACATTGCAAATTGCCCGCAGCATTACAAATGATGATTACAATATGCAGGCATCATTACAAGTGAAGATTACAATATGCAGGCAGCATTACAAGTGAAGATTACAATATGCAGGCAGCATTACAAGTGAAGATTACAATATGCAGGCAGCATTACAAGTGAAGATTACAATATGCAGGCAGCATTACAAGTGAAGATTACAATATGCAGGCATCATTGCAAATGAAGATTACAATATACAGGTATCATTACAAATGAAGATTACAATATGCAGGTATCATTACAAGTGAAGATTACAATATGCAGGCATCATTATAAATGAAGATTACAATATGCAGGCAGCATTACAAATGAAGATTACAATATGCAGGCAGCATTACACGTGAAGATTACAATATGCAGGCATCATTACAAATGAAGATTACAATATGCAGGCATCATTACAAATGAAGATTACAATATGCAGGCAGCATTACAAATGAAGATTACAATATGCAGGCATCATTACAAATGAAGATTACAATATGCAGGCATCATTACAAGTGAAGATTACAATATGCAGGCATCATTACAAGTGAAGATTACAATATGCAGGCATCATTACAAGTGAAGATTACAATATGCAGGCATCATTACAAGTGAAGATTACAATATGCAGGCATCATTACAAGTGAAGATTACAATATGCAGGCATCATTAGAAACCACCACTACGAGAGTATGGGAATTTTCATGGTGCAGGCTTCCTGCAAGGGGACCAGCTACAGTGGTGATGGTTGCATGCTGCATAAGGAGTAGTAAAGAGCACACAGGAAAATGATGATGATGGTAACAAGTGAAGACTGCCTGTTGCAATCAGCTTTACAATTAAAGGTTATACAACTCGATATTAATAACTTTTTTCTCATTTGTATTTGCTTTTGACTTTCTCGTTGAGACCATATTCAAAACTCAGAATCTTGAAAGGGTAGGTGATCTTCTCTGTAGCCCGGGTTATCAACCAGATCCGAGCAGGTCTTTCTGTCCTGGGCATTCTATTTTTTTTTCTGTAACTTTCTTTGTCTTCTTGTAGCTGCTAATTCCTCTTCTGTTCCCCATGTGTATTAGGGGGTCTTACTGTGTTTTGACCCCTGTAGGGTTGTGGACCATCCAACCCGTGGCATTGCATCATCAGCTAGTTAGGGGTCTGGTGTGACCTCTGCCAATGTTGATCCCCCTGAGCTGGGGAAGTCTTTTGGGGTTGCAAAAAAAAAGCACAAAAACCTATCCCCAAATGCTGCAAGGGTAAAGAGTGCAAAACAAATCCTTGAGGTTCCTGTGGACAAACTAACTATGTTTCCTAACCTCAGGGTTCTAAAGCAAGGACTGCCTTTTGATTTTCTTTAGCTTTCAACTCCCTGTGAAGGCTTGGCTATCAGTTGATTCACGCTAAGCCCTCCTGTTCTGTTTCATTTGTTTAGGCTCTTTCCATGTCTTTAATTTAATCCTTCTTTCATTTCTCTTTTCCATTGTGTTTTTGGGTCTCTGTCTATTTCTTTTACCTGAACGATAGAGAATAAAAGAAAGTAAGAAATGACCTTTGCAGCAGACCAGCTCATGAATGTATGCAGCGCTTGTGGTATCTTGCCCTCAACATCATCATTGTTTTTCAGTTCCCTATAGGGTACAGGCTTTCAACAAATACACTGTTGTTGTTTAACTAGGACTGCTGATCTTCTCACTCTTTTGCAGCCAATACCAAGCTGAAGACTGCTTGGTATTATCTACACTGTAGATCTAGGCTTTTCATGTGGCTTTTCTGCCATTCCGAAATGAGCTGAGTTGAAGCCATGCGCTCCAGTTTCTCCAGCTTGGCGTGCATTTAAAGGATCATCACATCTGATCCCAAGATAGGAATAAGAAGTGCATGGCATACTGTGCATTCCCCGCCATCCAAAGGGGCTCTCCAACGATGCAGAGCTAAAATACTGTGCTCTGGTTCTGGGCTCTCCCAAGGAATTGTCACACCCTGCACAGAGCCACTTCTCAGCTCCCCCTGCCTATGACTGGGTCTTTATTGAGATCTTCCTGCATGCAGTCAACCAGGTCAAAGAAAAAGAATCTCGTCTGGGGCTCAAGTGACTTCTCCAAGCTTAGTGTGCAATGCTGGGTTCTCAACAAGTTTCACCACCGGGGGGAACCCCTGGAAGTGTGTGGATGGTGGATGATTTCAAGAGTCAATGAGGGTGTAACTAGCCTCACAGACAGAGGTTCACTTTCACATGTTTATATTGTAGCATTGTGCATAGCTGTTTGTCACATAAGGATAACTCCAAATATGCCTCCATACATAAATACATTGCAAACCTTCCTGACCTTTGCCCTGTGTTCACAGTCTTTTCGTGGGGGCAAGCGTTTCGTTTCGTTGCCCTCGTCAAGAGCGCTGGCGGTCGCTGTCTCGAGAGACTGCGCGTGGTGATCCCGGTACGACCGGGCCCTCCCAGTTCATCGGTTAGCGAGGCAGTAGTTTAGCTCCTGTGTCCGTAAATCGCAGCCTTCGGTCGTGATGTTAGCAAGCAGTCGCATCTCCGTATCGTGGCTCGACAACAGTCTCGAAAAACGGCCCCGCTCTCGCAACGAGTCGTGGGCCGGCAGTCAGTAATCTGGTGTCGCTTTCGGCCAGTCCTGTCCGACTAGTCGGCAGGCGGCCAGTGGTTCTCGCAAGAATAAAATCGCCGGGATCCGCTCTGCACAGAGCGCTGTCTCCCTCCCCGCGCGAGCGACGAAATGCTCTTTTCAGACAGTTATCTGGTTGATCCTGCCAGTAGTCATATGCTTGTCTCTATCTCCTCCGACGACCGTTGCCTCAATTGGCTGTGTGTGGTTCCCGGAATCGGAGGCCTCCCAGTTCCGAGGCACAGTTCCGTCTCCGTTGTCGCTCACTGGTGCAGTCACCTCACTGAACTATTGTATGGACATGAGGTATCGCATACTATATAGGCGTGAGGTGGCAGGGAAGCAAACCCGTAAAAATTGCTTGCTGAAATCGGATGTGTCGGGCCGAAAGGCGCAGATATCGCAGCATAGCTGTAAAACACGACACAACGTAAATACCGCTCAAATTGGCCAGAGTTCAGAGAGATGGCTGAGCGAACGCAAACAACAAAACAACAACAACAGTCTTTTCATGTCTTCTTTATGTATGTCTCCAGTTCTCTTCTCCATGTGTTTGTTGGTCTGTTTCTCTTACCCAGGGGATTTCAGAACTAGGACTACTTTATAATGATATAAACTGGTTCCCTCTGTTCCATCCAAAACTAAATGTCTTTTCCCTGCCTGTTCTTCTGCTGGTATTTGTCTGGTTCTTTCCATTATTTCCACATTGGTGATCCTGTCATACCACTTTTTCCCCCTCAGTTCTACTTCCCTATGATGGTGATCATATGCCACTTTTTCCCCCTCTGTTCTACTGCCTTGTGATGGTGATCCTGTCATACCACTTTTTCCCCCTCAGTTCTACTTCCCTGTGATGGTGATCCTGTCATACCACTTTTTCCCCCTCAGTTCTACTTCCCTGTGATGGTGATCCTGTCATACCTTTATTTTCCCCTCTGTTCTACTTCTCCGTGATGCTTTTCGTTAACCTTTTGGCCTACACCCCAGCGCTTTCTACATTTTGTCTTCATGTGTTGTTTAACTGATATTTATATGAAAGTTTCCCCTTATTTTCACATTCATATTGAGGACATTTGTTGATAGTATTACATGGCAGTCTGTAGAGAAACTGTTTTATTTAGGGATGTTGAAGATTACCAAACTGTAACCGTAAGAAATCCACCAAATGTTACCCGTAAATAGTTACTGATGGGTTATTAAATATTATTATTATCTGATGACTGGTCTTGGAGATTGAATAAATGGTGATGGGTGTTACCTTAATGGTTACACTGTTCATACGCCCACACAGAGCAGAACATACTTCTTATATCACGCGAATGTCGAAATATCAAATTCTGTAAGACTAACATACCACTGCTACACACGAGATACTGTTAGTGAATTCAATCTGTTTGTTGACCTAGATTTCCGCCACCCAGGCTATTTATGGTCATGCGTTACTACCATCACGCCTACTGTTCTCCTACCGTGTTAAATGTTGTAGTGAGTGTGCGTGGGTACATTCACACGCCACAGATACGCACGTACAAGTCGTGGAACTGCAGGTGACATATAACATAGTTTATTGTCACAATACGTTCATGAAATACACAGTCAAACATAACTCACAACAAGAAAGTACTATAGTCACATCTCCACTTCTCATAATCATTAGCGCTCTACAACATCAACACTAGATCCTCTCAGCAACGGTCATCCTCGCCGTGCTGACAATAATAAATGGCCTCAAACGATGCTTCTAACATCAGCATTATAATAAATAGACAATGGATCCTTTTCCCAGCAACGGTTATCCTCGCCGTGCTGACAGTAATAAATGGCCTCAAACGATGCTTCTAACATCAATATTATAATAAATAGACAATGGATCCTTTTCCCAGCAAACGGTTATCCTCGCCGTGCTGACAATAATAAATGGCCTCAAACGATGCTTCTAACATCAATAGTGAATACTCGCGGCAATTTCTCGCAAGACTGCACTCCCTGGCAGTCTGCAGTAATCTCGCCTTCACTCATCTTGACATTTATATAGTCAAACATAAGTCCTGGATCCTTACCTCTTCAAAAATACTCACAAACACAATTCTCCAATAAACTCAGAAATTATAGGCCTACACAAATAATGGCCTCTAGAACTTTTGCACTGCGCAGGCATACTCAAAACACACACTGTAGGACCGACCTCTCCCGTCGGTACCCAAAAACAGAATGCTTCTAGTTCACACACTAGACCCGCCAAAAAAGACACGAGACTCGGTTGTTTAAAAAACACAACTCAGTCTCAATAACTGCATGGGCTAGTCACACGAGCTTACTCACAGCTCAAGACAGTTCAGAGAAAAAAACATCTCCGCGATTTGAACTGACCAGTGTTCGCCACTTGGAAACTTCTCGATCACACGAGGGAATTCCCCTAATACTATTTTAACTTAACATCAGCTTAACCAAGCAACGTAACCCGCAATCGAATCTATTCGCTTAACATTTTCAAGATCACCTCCCTTTGATAATATTTACTCTGTATCACAGTCCTTGTTCTATAATCCCCGGGTAAGAGAGGTAAAGGGACACCAAAAACACATAGAAAAGAGAACTGGAGACAGAAATAAAAGGGATGAATAAAACACTGGAAGACCACGGGCAGACGGCACAGGAAAGTAGGAGTTGGCCTGAGTTTGTTAAGACCAGGGCTTGTTGGGAAGCTGAAGGGTGATGTGTGAATGAATGTTCACATTGGTGATCCATTTTAGTCCCTCTCTTTTGTACATCCTCAGTATAGATTTTGTATGCATTTAAAACAACTGTATGTGTGTTATATACTTGCTTGTTTCTTTTACTGGCTACTGGTGATATTTTTATAGTTGTAAAAATGTTCTGTTTTCATTCTTGCAGAGCTGTGGCTTTCTTGGAGACTCTAGAAATGACTGCAGAAACAGAAGCAATGTGGAAGACTTTGAGTAAAATGGCACTTGAAGAGAAACAGTTGCATATTGCAGAGAGGTGATTTGTTATTTTCCTCTTTTCTGTCAACTTAGAAATGTTTTTTTCCTTGCTTCTTTGCTTCTTCTACTAGACCTGTAAAGTATAGAGAGAATTGATTTTTTGTTTCCTTCCGATTCAGCACATAGAGGGAGGCCTAACTTTTCTTACTTATGTAAGGTTCTGCCAGCCTATGTATCTATTTTTCCAGCAATGCTCCCACTTTCTGTTCTCTTGTTATGTGTCAATGCAGCTGTTTATGTGAGTGTTATTCTCACGGTATATCCGAGCCACCTTATCCTTTGTTTCTCTGTGTTTGTAAGTAGTGTTGTTCAAGCAGTTCTGCAGATCAGAGTCACTTACTTTAGTTTTTTCAGTGCTGTTAAGTGTTATTGAGCAAATTATTATCTTCAGGCTAGTTTTAGTGTGTTCACAGATTCAGTTGTAAATATCACTACTTATTTCACTTTGAATGTCTGTCTATCTGTCAGAAGAAACAGCTGAAGAACTACTGGACTAAATAGATTAAGTTGTGTATTTAAGACTTAGCAAAGCATTGTCTTCTAATATTAAATTTGATTTCAATTGGAAAAGAATTAAGGGCACTTTACGTTTGAGTACTATGGATACAATTTTTTTTAAAGTTCATCCACTATTTTCATGATTTTCTTGTTTGAAATACCAGTTTGCAGAGCTGTTTAAAAAGTCACATGATTTTATGCAATGTGGAGACAATATCACCTGCTTACCGTTGTGTGTTCTTGCTAGAATATTTGCAGTGTGCTGACAACCAGTCATGTTATACTTTCTTTCACAGTTTGTAATATTAAATAATTATTACTTTAATAAATGAGAAAGCATAAATGCCTGTGTTATTTTATGCAAGCATGCATATTTCTTCCTGTCCCAGACAGCTCCTTTTATCAAACCTTCTCTTCCTTGGCCATTCTAATGCCTTTCATGTTATGCCCTGGTGTTGAAGGTTTATGCTGCTTGCTTGGTGCAGCTGTATTCCGATGAATTGAAAAACAAAATATTTAATCTTAAATGTATTTTCGACATGGCAAAGTTTCAACATTTTCTTTAATAGTTTTTCCTGTGTCTTTTCTTTTTGCAGTTTGACAGTTTCTTTGCATAGCTTTTGTTAAGAATCCTTTAATAGAGGTATTGTGCCAAAACAGTATTAAGTACCTTCTGTCTGCTGTCTATGAGAAGTGTATGAGAGACTGTTAGCTGAAGATTACTTGCTGCTTTTTTTTGCCTCTTTGTATGGATTAAACAGTACATTCCTAGTAACATGGTTTTGAATAATCTGTCCAGATGTTTCTCTGCACTGGGTAACATTGCAAAGGCCAAGTACCTGAAGGAAACATTAAGGATAGCAGAGGAAGTTTCCAAGCAAACGGTAATTTTTATATCATCCATTGACATAATAAGGATTATCCACAAGAAAATTATTATTTATTTGTGTAAACTTTTCTGTGACACTACACTGTAATTCTGACTTTCAACCGGCCCGATCCTGTTCTTTTATTTTGAATTTTCACCAGTTTTATTTTCTTCTGATCACGCGATTTTCCGTTGTTTACGGAAATCGCTATTTTCGGGCCCGCTTTTCCACCATTTTTTTTCTTCTCATTTGAATATATATCGTGGTTGGTATTTTTTTTGAGTAGATAAATTAAATGGGTTCGTTTATGATGGTAGGTTTATTTTATTCTAGCATCAGTGTTACTTTCTTCTCATTTTTCGCGATTCCCGTAAAGTTCGTTGTTTACGGAAATAATCGCCATTTCCGGCACGCGATATGACGCGGCCGGAAGCACGCGGGGTTTGCGTGGGTTGATAGTACTAATTTTTCTAGCGCTCCCATTGGTCCGGGATTTGCGTAGGAAGGGAAATCCGCGTGGGCGGTTGCTCTTGTATATAATGGGACAGAAAACGGGGATTCGGTCTCTATGAAAAAATAAGTGCCAGCCGTCAGACTACGTAATTTATCGTTCTCCACTGTGGGAAAAACCAGCGATGAATTGGTATGTAAGATTTTATCGTATTATCGTTTTATTCATTAGAGGGTTCTTTGAGAAATTCGCCCTTAGGTAAAGATTAACTTTTCAGTTTTAAAATAAACGATAGCGCCATTAATTACTATTTTTGAAGAACGACGTAATGCAACAGTGTGCTTATTCTTTCTATGATTTTGGCAATAGATAGGAGTGTGTGAAGTTGTGAGAAACACGTGTGCCATATTTGTAGGATGTTATGTAAAACCACCATTTATTCCTGTATATTTTCTAATGTAAATTTATGGGGAAATCCCTGGTGTGTTCGTTAATTTTTCTGAGCCTTAAAAATGTGAGAAATATTGTCAGAGGGTTCAGATTTACGTTGTAAATGAATTATACTGCTTAGGGGAGGAAACTATTCCTATAGCGAGATTTAATTTAATAAGAGTAAGCCGGGGAAACTCCTGTGTTAATGGGTAAAAGGAATTCCCTAGTTGAAATGTTTTGAACACGTGGGTATTCATGCGTAACGTGTCAGACGGGGTCTGGGCTATTGTTTATTTTACCTGGCAGATTTCAGTAGAAGGAGGGGGGATGAAGAGGCCACGTGGGATAGTGGTATTTTATGTATTGTGAGAAGAACGAGAGAAGGGGAGGATAAGTGTGATTTTAGTGCCACGTGGGATAATAGTATTTCATGTATTATGTGAAGAACGAGAGAAAGGGGAGAAGAAGTGAGAATGAAGAGACACGTGTATAGAATTATTTTATGTATCGTATATGTTAGAGATAAGCGATTTTAGAGTGGGTGTACATGAGTCGCTGTTTCTTTTAATTTCAGCGAGTCTCGGGGAAACAGTGGGGAGCATAATTTTGTCAAATAAAATTATCCACGGCAAAAGACATATCTCAGGGTCAGAGTACTCGAGTATCGTCAGGAGCAAAAGAAAATTACCCTATGGTCTCTGGCAGTGAAGTCCCTATGCTTCAGCTGGACCGAGGTTTATTTATCATACAGCCGAGAGCATCGCTATTATAGTCTCTAGCAACGGCAGGTGGCCGGGAGACTAGTTTCATTTTGTACAGCCTGAAATCAAGGCTGTGTTTTTTCCTCTAACTCCGGAGCGGGTTAAAAGAGGGAAGCTATTCAGCAGCAGAGAAGTTTTGTCTACAGTTAATCAAGTCCCTCATGCTTGATATCCGAACATCGTCATCACCAAAATCAGGAACAGGTGACAGGGTTACCATACCTAGGTCCTGATAGAAATCAAGAGAAGAGCGTAACGGAGACGCCGCATCATCAGCCCTCGAGTGTTAGAGAGACACTGAGATCAAGAGAGGAAGATAGAGAAGGAGGGAGAAAATAGACAGGACCAGTAGGGTCTGTTCAGTATCCATTGGACGGATAGACACTGAGTCTGCGTTCGAAAAACCAAGTCTATTATATTTAGCATTTCGTGTGGTGTAGTTATCGGCACCTATCGCCTAACTAGTAGAAAGCTGTGTAGCCGTTCGTTGAGGAAGAGTCACCAGGACTAAGACAGAAATTTATTAGTGTTAGAGAGTGGAGGCTAAAAAGTTGACAGCCCCACCAAAGTAGATTTGGTTTAAATCACTACCCATTTTATTGTTCCTCAGCAGGGTGGCAGGAAGAGTGAATGTGATTTGGGGTTTTTTTTGTTGAGTGTCTCTCAATTTAATTGTTACCTTGGTTTTTCCAGGCCGTGCAACAGTGCACGCTATTGACTGACTTGATGACGTATGATGCCATTTTATGTTTTCTTGTATGTAAATAAATATATACATATATTATTTACTGGATCAGCTTCTATTCTTTACTATACTTACTCTATGTTGTCTGTATAGTGGTGTTTGTGGTCGTAATTATACACCTTATCTCCTTGTGTTTCAAGGCAGTCAGAGGGGGGGAGACTATAGCCATTTTTTTTTAGTCACGAAGCGGCAGGGGGAGATTCAAATCCTGGGTCTATCTCTTGAGCCAATAGTCTCACCTGTCCACAGGCATGTTATTTTCCATCTAAATTCTATCTTCTCAGACTTTCTCATACTAGGGTCTTGCTTTCATTCAGGCACACTCTATAAACTTAAAACCACTTCGTGACATTTTCTATGTATTGATTATTTAGAAATGCTGCATTATAGCATTTTTAGATGCGGTTGTAAAATGTTAATTTAACATGCTCAGAGTAATATTTAAAACAGTTTAAATCTATCAAGTATGGCATGGTTTATCATGAGCCTTGCTGTGCATTGTAGGTTTTATTTCTTACCCATGAAAATGACAAGATTTTTAATATTCATTTACTTATTGTGCACATATAAGGTACCTTGACAGATGAATATTACCCAAAGTAAGCCCAAATATATAGAATGAAAAAGAATTTAATTCTCTTGAATGGTCATTATACATCTAATAATCAGAGCTTAAATATTTATTAATAGTCAGATTTTAAATATTTATTAACTGAAAAAAAAAAAGACCAACAGAGAAGTACTGCACTCACTAAATGTAGAGGAAAATTGGCTCCTAAATACCAATGCAAAAAGGAAGCTGAAATTTTTCGGTCATATAAAAAGACATAATAGTCTGGAAAAGTTAGTAATGGAAGGCATGGTCCCTGGACAAAGGGGAAGGGGACTACCTAGACGATGGTGGATCCAGGACATCACAGAGATCTGAACTTGTCTTTGGGTGATGCAGGTCGACTTGCCCAGAATCTTGATGCGTTCAGAGCAGCTGTTATGGAGACAACATTCTGGAGAGATTACGTCACTTGATGATGATTAACTGAGATAGGAAAATAGTCCAAGTTTTTATTTAAAATCTGCTGTTTTTTATGTGTGCTTTATTGGACTTTGATAAAGTATTAGATAATTTTGTTCTGATTCACAAGTCTTGACTGCTTTGAATGGAAACAAAATGCATAAAATCTGGTTTTAATTACTTTAATATTTTATTTTTCCAGGGTGGGGATGGCTACCAACACTACAAAGTCAGGGCCAGATTGGCCATCTCAGAAAAGAAGTTCAAAGAGGCAGAATATATCTACCTTGAAGGGGTAAGTCATTGTTATTTCATCAGTCTTTAAGGGGTTAGTCCATATGTTCTTTTTTGCCACTATAGGGTAGTCAAGAGTTGAAGTCCACCTGGTCCTGTCTGCCACTAAAGGGTAGGTCAAGTCTGTGTAGTCAGGCCTACATAAAAGGCATAATGCTCATTTAGTCTTTACAGTCATCTGCATAGAACTATGAAATGTATTGTGGCAACAGGAAAGATTGAAGGAAAAAGAGGCAGAAGATGACAAAGAGAGAAGATACTAGACATTTTGACATGGAAAGAAATCAACAACAGAATTTATAAAGAGTACTGGAGACAGAAAGTTGTGGAGAAACATGATCTCCTACACCACCATGTAGCGCAGTGGTTAGTGCACTAGCTTCCTAGCTCGGTGGTCCATGGTTCAATCCCCAGTTGAGGCGGGATTGTTTTAGACCATAAACAGCTCCGAGCTCGACCCAGCCTCATGAATTGGGTACCAGAGCAACTCTGGGAAGGTTAAGGCGGCCGGCGTGATACTGACCACATCACCCCTAGTGTGCCGATGGTCAAGAAAATATGGGCCTAACACCATATTCCCAATATGCCTCAATGGGCGTGTAAAGGGATCCTACACCACTAGGCATGATATTTGAAGAACAGTCATCTAGCTTGAAAAGATACATTGAGTAAAAATGTGGTTAAATTTACGGTTAAGACAAGATCACTAGTGTGAAACTGATGACAAGAACTAGGTAGATGCCAGTTGAGCAGGCGATGAGAAGGCATGAGTGATAGGACACACATTGAGGAAAACTGTTGATAGCATTACCAGATGGTCCTTTATTTTTTTTTAATCCCCATGCTAAGAGAGATAGTGGGGGTAAGGTAAAGGATCCTGTTACACGCCCATTGAGGCTTATTGGGAATATGGTGTTGGGCCCATATTTTCTTGACCATTGTCACACTAGAGGTGATGTGGTCAGTATTACGCTGGCCGCAAGAGAGGTAGAGAGAAACTGATAAACACATAGAGAAGAGAGGTGGAGACAGAAATGAAATTGATAAAGGAGATATTGAAAGACCTTGGATGGAGGACACAGGACAGGCGGACATGACATGAAGGTGTTGAAGACCTATACTCCTTAGTGAGGTGAAGAGTACTGAATAAAGTTGACCTCAAGAGTGCAAGCTATAAAGGAGTAAATCAAGTTAGCATTTATGCACACACTTAACTATCTAAGGGTTATGTATGAAAAGTAAGGAAAATTTATATTTATCTGTGATAATTGGAAATAATTGTTTTAAAAAAAACTTGATAATGACACACAGGTCTCTAGCCTGTCTTTGGCATATCTGCTTTTCTCCTAGCTGCTTTGGGAGGCAACATTTTTTTTTAAAACTCACTGGTACCCATGTTGACAAGGCAACCCAGGTGATCTTAGGTTTCTGTTGCTCTGTAACTATGGTTCTTCTGTAAGTTTGTCTGGGCCTTCCCTTTCCTTGTTATCCTTAAGGTTCTATCTCAGGGGCTATGTGATGAGGGAATCTGATTTTACAAAATCTTGGTACATGCCTTAACCATCCCCTTTTTTCATTGTTTTTTTTTTTTAATTTGTGAAATTTCATCAGTAATGCCAATAATGTCTGTGCACATGTGATTTACAAATTAGATATTTTTCCCCATGTGTTTGAAAAGAGAAGGGGAGGGAGACAGAAGAACACATGGAGAAGAGAACACGTGGAGAAGAGAACACGTGGAGAAGAGAGCACGTGGAGAAGAGAGCACGTGGAGAAGAGAACACGTGGAGAAGAGAACACGTGGAGAAGAGAACACGTGGAGAAACAAAAAGATGATGAGGAAGACATAGAAAGACCATGAGCAGATGGCACGGGACAAGAGGACTTGGCATGTGTTTGTTGAAATCCTATGCTCCTTGTGGAGCTAAAGGGTATTGATTGATTGACTTGTGATTTGTGCATTAGATATTTTTTCCCTATTCATTTGAAAGGATTCTTCTTATTTTCCATGACAGATTCCTTATCTTTGTTATGGAGATGTGTCCTTTGTTTTTTGTTTTTTTTTTGCTTTCAGTGCCATGTTGATCATAGGTCATCAATTAGTTCCTGTCAAGATGCTGTGTCCTGCACCATCCATTCAAGTTCTTTCCATATCCTCTTTATTCTTCTTATATGTCTTCTGCCTGTGTTTTGGGTCTCCTTTTATTTATTTTACCTTGTCGATTCTAAAAAAAGAACTGCCCTGTGATGCTATCAGCTGGCTTTCTCATTGTGTTCCCTGTCCAGTCTTTTCACAATTATCTTTCCCCGCTTCGTACTCCAGTGGTATATTTCCAGTTTTTTCCCCATTGATGATCCTGTCAATACTATTTGAGTCCTTGTAATAAGTGCACATTTATGAAAATCTGTGACGTCTTTTGAGTTTTGTTTTGTTCTCCATATTTCAGAGCATGCAATAGAAAAAAGTTCTTATTTTTGTGTGGACTTTATACAGAGACAGTCTATGAAAAATTAGAATGTTATGCTTTTGGGAATATTAGAACGATATGTTTCTATATTAATTACATATGCAATATTTTCTTTCAGAACCATGTAAATGAAGCCATTGAGATGTATCAAGAAATGCACATGTGGGATGAGGCTATACAAGTTGCTGATGCCAAGGTAAACTGGGTGTTTAAACATCATCATCAAGTGATGTGCCAACTGGCATATGAGTTCATGTCTGTCCTTCATTTCTGTTGTGATATCATTTTCCTGTTTGCTCCCCATGGAGCATAGAACCACCGCTGCAGTTAGCCCCTTTGCAAGAAGCCTACACAAAGCATCCTCATGCTCTTGAAGCAGTGGTTTCTGTTGCAGTATTGTTTTATATGATGAGGTTGCCAGCCTCATGGACAACTTCATATATTAGTCCCCTTATATAGGCTGAAAACGGATGTGTCGGGCCAAAAAGTGCAAATATCACAGCTTCGCTGTAAACGGCAACACAACGTAACAAACATCCTTTTCAGGACGAACGTAGACGAAGTCCCATTATAGGACATGCCTGAGGGTGCAGTATTCCTGTTCTTTTGTCTCAAGAGATCCCCCGGGGGAGGGAACTAAACAGGGTGTTATTAACATAGAGAGACCTTAACTCTCATTCATCTTCTATTTCGTGTTCCATATCTTCTCTCTCTTTCTCTCTCTCTCTCTCTCTTCCTTCTTTGCCATGTTTTCATGTGGCATTCTCTATTCAACCGGAGACTTGTACATACCTGTCAACCTCCTGAGATAAAAACCTGTACGCTATACCAATAAAAACCTGTATACATATTTAAAAACCTGTATACATATTTATAAACCTTGCAAAGTGACACCAAAAAACCTGTACATTTTTATAATACAGAAGATCGTTTAAAAATAGTTAACAGATAAAACAAAGTTACATATTTTTAACTAAAATTAACTTTACTCCTTTCATTTTGGATGAGCTGCATTATAAGCAATACAGACACCTTTTGCAACAACAACAAAAATAATCTGAAGAGAAACAAAAAGTAATTATGAAAACAAAACATGTGCAAACTGCTCTGTACACTGATGAAAATAAAAAACCTGTACAGACTATCCCTTTCCTGTACAAGTTGACAGGTGTGCTTGTATCCTTCATTTACAACAGCACATCTTTTTCTGTAATTTAAATTATGTCTTGATATTTCTTGATGTGGATAGGGTTTACTATTTTACCTCTTACTGTGCATTCTTACTCCAGGTAACGTTATTATTGGAGATATTGTCTATTTTACTGGTGCTCAGATGCTCAGTCTTTGTACCTCCAGCTGCTTTGTTGGGTGTATGGTATTTTATTTTCCACAAAGTGAAATAGTGTATAGTGTGCCTTCATTTCCCCATAAGCATGTCTGGTCTTCTTGTACAGTACTGTATTAGATATTTTTGTTTTCTTGCTCAAGATTGTTCTGGTTTGGTCATGCTTGATAACTTCTTATTAGGTCCAAATAGTATCATTTTGTGATGTCTGTACAGCACTCAGCAAATCGCAGCAGTGTTTATACCGTTATGCGTTATGAACTTTCAGCCTTCAATGTATTGATGTTTTCTTTAGTTTTTCGGAGCAGAGGGTGCTGCAATTAGTTTCAGGTAGTAATTGAAGAGGATGGTACAGTTCTCGACAATGATCCAAGACATCATCATTGTACAGTGTTCCATCATCATTCTGTGTTCTGGACCAATCAATTTAATTATAGTGCAGAGGATTGTGTAAATCAGTCTTCAGATTCCCAGTTCTCTGGTCTTTGACTTTTCATCATAGGCAGGCTACTCCAGCCTGGCCTTACTGTTGCATCTGTGAAAAGCACCCTCTAGTTAAAACATATTACATCAGGGCCAGATTATCCATTAGTAGGCTGAAATCTAGGGGTCCGTAGCTCTTGAGGGGCCCATGCATAAGGTTAAAAAAAATATTTAAAATGCATATTTTTTTCAATAAAATGTGTTTATTGTGTTTACTTTAATAATAATAAAATTAATACTAATAAACATTGATAAAAAAATAATTACTAATAAAAGAGGTAAGCATTGTTAACAAACTAACATCAATCAATCAATACCCTTTAGCTCCCTGAGGAGCATAGGCCTTCAACAAACACATGCCAAGTCTTCCTGTCCTGTGCCATCTGCTCAAGTTCTTTCCATGTTTTCCTCATCATTTTCACCTCTGTATCCAGTTCTCTTCTCCGTGTGTTTTTTGGTCTACCTCTGCCTCTCTTTCCCTGTGGATTCCAGAACAAAGACTGCCTTGTAATGCTATCAACAGGTCTCCTCAATGTGTGTCCTATCCATCGCCAGCGTCTTCTTCTCAACTCTTGTTCCACTGGCAGTTGTCTGGTTCTTGTCATCAATTCCACATTTGTGACTTTGTCATACTATTTCAGTCCTTTTATTCTACGCAAGCACCCGTTTATAAAAGTCTGTAGCTTTTTGGTTGTTGTTTTTGTTGCTCTCCATGTCTCAGGGCCATACAATAGGACTGACTTGACATTTGAGTTGAAGATTCTTATTTTCGTGTTGGACTTGATTTCTCTTGTTCCCCATATGTTTCCCAATGCAATGAAAGCTCCTCTTGCTGTTTGTATTTTTATTTTGATATCATTGTCTGTCCCTCCAACTCTGTCAAACTAACATACCAGTCTATAAATAATACTAGTATATACCATCACAATGCTAAGGGTTTGAAAAAAAAATATTAAAATTATTGCCTATTAGGTGAAGGAGGTCCCAAACACCAAAAAGCCTAGAGGCCCTTCTTGGCTGAATCCGGCCCTATATTGCATGTACTGTATGATGGGTTTTCTGATATATGTGCATAATTTGTTGTAAATTAATTAACCATGAAATATTACATTTTAACTGCAAAGTTGATAGCTTCGCGTGATGTGGTAGCTTAGAATGTTTGCTTGGTTAGTGGCTTCATCAGGACAAATAAGTCTTTGGTCATTTTAATGGTTGTTTTTGTGTTTGTTTAGTTTTTTTTGTATTTTATTGTTTCTATGACTTATTTAACATTAAAAAAAAAAAATTTTAAATGTTGCAGCAGCTGCAAAAGGAGAAAAACGTGTACCTAAAACATTCATTGCTTCTAATGCTCCATCTGTTAAACTGACGCGTACATTATTTATTTGTATGTTTGTTTGTGTTTTTTTTAACCTTGCAGCTTTAGTAAGATGGTTGGCATATTTAATTTTTTTCCCTTTGACAGAGTCACCCCGAGCTGGAGACTCTGAAGAAAAATTACAATCAGTGGCTGATGGAGACAGGTCAGGAGGAAGCAGCAGGAGAGGTCAGATATAAGAAAGGAAGGGTAGTTAGTAATGAGTGAGATGCATTGATGCCTCGTGTAGTTTCCAGAAGTCTCTTATGAGACAAAGAAAGATTAGGATTACTAGTCACACAGGTATGTTATTCAAGGTGACTAATATGAGGCTTTGTCTGATGCTGATAACCTCATCATCCTATACATAAAATGCCAGCTCTTTCTGTCAGTGCGTAACGCTAAGGGATGCAACTTTGGTTGAAAGTTAGACATTAATTGTATTGTTTCCCTTATATGTACTCTCCCAAAAATAGTAACACTTACCAAAGAAGAATGTGCAAATGACGGTGTGCACAAAAATATTTATAGAATGTGTGATCCCGTATACACACATTGTGATCCTTGCTGCTGCTACATAGTTCGTGTACTGTGGTGATGCACAGTGGTTTTTTTTAAATACTTTTGAATAAGTAAAATTGCCGTTAGGTATTGGTGCTTTTGAATTTAATTCCCGTCTTATGACGGACTTTTACACTAGTGTAAAATAAATTGCTACAGAATCCACTGCTACAAGAGCATGTTAATGCTTTGTGCAGGTTTCCTGAAAAGAAGCCTGCTGCAGGTTTGATTCTGTGCTCAATAAGAAAGAAGGGAGTGAAAAGGAAAATGAGTGAAAGAATGAGATGCATAGATGTGCATTGAAGAAAAAATTAACACAAATATATTTAAGACAATTTGTGGGGAAATTGAGTTGATACAAATGTGATGTCTGTCACAATATTATAATGAGAAGGTTTGGATGTCCCAGTAACTCTTTGACTCCAGACCAACGCTGTGAGCGTTGCAAAATTCAACGTTCCGTACCAGCGCAACACTCAGAGCGTTGTTTTTAGTTTATCACAATTAAACCCCAAAAATCGTCCGTTTAATGCAGTTCATATTTTAAAACTCGTAGAATGACTTCCGCTACTATTTAAACAACTAATTTGACTGTAGTTAAGCAGCAGATGTGCGTGTTTTGATGTTATTATCACAATTTGTGTGACGATTCGCATGTTTGTGTTTTTCGTTGTTATTGCTAAGGAAATATGTCACGCTTTATATTTACATTTTCTGTCTCCTAAGCAAATAATTGTGTCAAACTACTTTGAAACATTGCTGACATTGATGATGATTGTTTGGTAGTCACAGTTTGTTGTCAAAATACGGAATCAGTGCAGAAAAGTTAAACACATTATAGTTGATGAGTGGGCATAGTCATATTCTGGCCGATCAAAAAGCAACAAAACTAGACCTACCGTAACATCTAATCACTAGTCCTAGGTAGAAGATGAAGCTAGGGATATTATTAAAACATTAAAAAAGTGTAAACAAGTTTTTATATGACGTTATTCTTATTTATTTGTTTGAAAATTATGTAATGCACGATTGCATAATTTATTTTTTTCTTTCAATTTACCACAGTAAAAACTGGTGTGAATAACACTAAATGTACTAATTGTGGCCATAAGCAATGTTTTTTTTACTTTGTATATGGATTAACTTGATGTTTGAAGACTAAAAAGAAAGTTTTATTGTCTACAACAGTAATTTGTCTTTGGTAAGATCGTATTCTACAGTTAACTTTTTAGTGTTTTTCAATTTTACATGCAAAATGTTTTAAGTATACCGAACACACTTGTGTTAATACTACCAAAGACTTTATATATTAAAATTTTCTATTCATTTCCCTACAGTTTGGTATATAATAAGTACATGTTCACAAAAAAAGATTAACATAAAATTTACACTAAAAGACAGTACACTTCACCATTTAGAATTTTTCAAAAAATAATTATGGCACAGGGTGGAAAATAATTATGGAGTCAAAGAGTTAAGATCTGTGCCAGCAGTAGAATTGTAAGTATAAATAGTCTGACATGGGCAGAAGTACAACATAGTGTACAACATGACCTATTTTCTTTTTACTCTCACTTGGTATTCATTTTTACTGTAGTTCTCATATTTGTGTGGTAGTATTAGTTACAAAGAAAGGTCTTGGAGGCTGGACTGGTTAAAGGAAAGGGGCTGGACTAAGAGATACACCCATTCCATAGGACTGTAAGGTAGCTTGTCAAGCCAGCAACTATTTGAAAAGAAAAAAACACAGATATTTTGGCAATATATGAGAGTGCTGCCAAATTGTGAGGCAGAAGTGATTTACAAAAAATAGACCGTGAGAAGACAAAAAGCTGAAGAGACCAGGAGTTAGTTGGGTGAACTGGGTAATGTTCACCCTGAGCGCTAAGACTTTCGTTTACTTTGTACTTGGTATCGGAGTTTACAAGAAAGTAGGTATCATGACCATTTGATGCACAAACCATCTCGACCAGCGATGGACACCTATTCTGATGCAGTCGGCTCGGAATTATGTACTCGATCGGTGTATCCAGTAAAGTTAAAACGCTCCGTCACGGAACATTAAACTCCGGTACCAAGTACAAAGTAAATTAAAGTTACGATATGATCTGGACGGCGCTCAGGGTGAACATTATAGTGAACTGTACTTAACAATTAAACAGAATGAAGAAAAATGTGTCATTACTGTATGATCTGAAATGTGCAAGAAGATGACCACTATATCTGTGAAGGAAACATGAAGAGTGAACACTAGCTGAGTGTACTACCTCAGCTAGAAGCAGAGAGAGCTGGAGATCCAGCTCAGCCAACTTTTGTTATGGAGACTGCTTTGATCTGGTGAACTACATTCTGTTAGGGAAAAGGAGACAAGAAGTACAATAGAGATATATTCTTATTCAAGTACCATACATGGTGGCATATTTGTCCATGTCTCTCCACAACTTTCTGTCTCAGGTACTGTTTATCAATTCTGTTACTGACTTCTTTCCATACCATGATATCAGAGTGCCTAGTATATTTTTTTGGGATAGATATCTATATCATTCAGTCTTTCCTGTTGTCACGGTATATTCCAGCTTTCTACTTCTCATTACAAGCCCAAAGAAGGTGGATTCCTTTCTTCTAATGTGAGTCATAAAATTCCTTTGTGCACTGGCTTCTTCCATGACATCCTTATTACTCTTTTAAGCTTGTCTGTGGTATTCTTAACGTTCTTCTGTAAAACCATATCTCTATGGCCTCCATTGTTTTTCCTACTTGTTTGCTAATTGCCTGGTGGCAATTGATTGAACAGCCTCTAGATATAGAGGTTAGCTGTAAATACTAAATAAGCTGCCAATAGGACAAGGGTTGTCACTGAGGGTGAGGTGAGACAGTTGTGAGGGGCAGCTATGTGTAGAAAACATCTTTGAAGCTTTATGACATGATAACTTGGAAATGGAGGCATGTTCACCTCTCCTCACTTCACTGCCTTGTGAGTTAGACTTTTTTTTAGTCAAAGGCTAATTGGAGTCACACACACAAACCAACTGAAGGCAAGGGGAAACCACCATCATATTGTTCTTGTACAGTCATGAATCAAAGCATCTTCCCGGCAGCATATTATGATAATTAAATTGTTTTGTACTAGTCCTCAATATATCATTTAAGCATTCCTAGTTTATTAACAGTATTAGTTGTTATTAACTCGACAGTTAAAAGAGCGTGAGGGTGACTTCATGGCTGCTATCAACCTCTACATGAAGGCAGGTCTGCCAGCAAGAGCTGCTAGACTGGCTGCAAGTAGGGAGGTAAGTGGCACGTGGTACTGTCCTTAAGTGTGCAGTTTTTAATATACATGTTTGGCTAACATTTATGAATTGAAAGCTCATTAATGAAAGTAGTGGAATGAAAAATCCAAGGTAAAGTTCTAGGAGAAAGCGATCAAGGAGAACACAATGAAAACACTCATCACACAGGTATAGAGGATAGTTAAATAAAAGAAAAATACTGTGTAGCTTAACGTTAACAGAATAGCAGTAGAGGGCGGACATACTATAATGTGAAGTGGCTCACGTTTCTATTACAAACTTTGATTTCTGTAAATCAGTGAGGAAGACTTTGATTCATGTAAATCAGTGCAGAAGACTTTGATTCATGTAAATCAGTGAAAAGGATTTTGACTTCTGTAAACCAGAGCTTAAGATTTTAATTTCTATAAACAAATGCAAAGGACTTTAAATTCTTTAAACCAGTCCTGAGATTTAATAGGCACTTAATGATAAATGATGCGGCAATGTCCAAGATATAAAATGACTTTCTGAAATAGCTGAAACTTGCAAGAAGGACAGCCTAACAATCCTGTTGATCATGCGGACTGTCCCATCACATCAGAATCTCTCAAAAGTAACTCATAGCAGAGTTAGTGAAAAATGCAACTGGAAGAAATGTAATGTCCCTGAAAGAATGTATACACATATTGTGTTTGTTTAAAAAAAAAAGGAATAAAGAATTAGTTTATTTAAAAAATAATGGAAATAGTGCAAGTATTAAGAATAAATGAAAAACAGGCACTCTTACATGGCACTCAGAATCTTATATGGAAAAGAAGACATGAGAGAAGTCAAGGTAAACGTTAAGAAGAAGCATAGTGAAAAAGCATGCAGAATTAGGAAAGACTTTAATAACTGAACTGGCTCACATGAGACACTCACTGGGGAAGATCTGGCTGGCTTTATGCTACA
Organism: Oreohelix idahoensis; assembly: GCA_024509875.1. Taxonomy (NCBI): domain Eukaryota; kingdom Metazoa; phylum Mollusca; class Gastropoda; order Stylommatophora; family Oreohelicidae; genus Oreohelix; species Oreohelix idahoensis. Next base: position 420,793 of record JAMPIV010001350.1, on the reverse strand, counting down.
GAAAAGATAAGGAGAAAGAAATGAGAGCTGTTTAGTGTGTTCAGTTAGAGAAACAGCCATTATTTGCTCTAGAAAATGTATTTTTACTGGCAGTAATGTCCTTCAGCAACAGATATACACAATACCCCCAGTCATGTGTGATGGTTCTGAGACCAAACTACAACTGAAAGGACTGAAGCTCAGCTGTAATAACATCTTGGTAGTTAACAATCTGGTAGTTAACATCTTGGTAATTAACATCTTGGTAGTTAACATCCTGGTAGTTAACATCCTGGTAGTGAACATCCTGGTAGTTAACATCCTAGGTAGTTATTGTTGTTGAACGGAATCAACCATCATTCCACTCCAGGCGAACCCATGGGTGCTCAGTTTCCTTCAGTATATGTCGAAGAGTGTGAATGCTTACTGTTCCTGTAGCTCGCAGGTTGTATACATGAGTGATACATCCTCTGTAATGTCCATCTTTGCTAGCCTTATGTATCCTGGTAGTTAACATCTTGGTAGTTAACATCTTGGTAGTTAACATCCTGGTAGTTAACATCCTGGAAGTTAACATCTTGGCAGTTAACAACCTGGTAGTTAACATCCTGGTAGTTAACAATCTGGTAGTAAACATCCTGGTAGTTAACATCTTGGTAGTTAACATCTTGGTAGTTAACATCTTGGTAGTTAACATCCTGGTAGTTAACATCCTGGAAGTTAACTCTTGGCAGTTAACAACCTGGTAGTTAACAATCTGGTAGTAAACATCCTGGTAGTTAACATCCTAGTAGTTAACATCTTGGTAGTTTACATCTTGGTAGTTAACATCCTGATAGTTAACATCTTGGTAGTTAACATCCTGGTAGTTAACATCTTGGTAGTTAACATCTTGGTAGTTAACATCCTGGTAGTTAACATCTTGGTAGTAAACATCCTGGTAGTTAACATCTTGGTAGTAAACATCCTGGTAGTTAACATCTTGGTAGTAAACATCCTGGTAGTTAACATCTTGGTAGTTAACATCCTGATAATTAACATCCTGGTAGTCAACATTCAGGTAGTTAACACCTTGGTAGTTAACATCATGGTGGTTAACATCTTGGTAGTTAACACCTTGGTAGTTAACATCTTGGTAGTTAACAACCTGGTAGTTAACATCCAAGTAGTTAATATCCTGGTAGTTAACATATTGGTAGTTAACATCTTGAGAGCATGCTGACAAGAACTATCTTGACAAATGAAAGAAATTGAAAATGACATTGTGAAAGAAGAGTGTAAATATGCCAATAGTAGTTGCTGGGCTAGTTCGGCAATCTAGGAGAGACGTTTAAACAACATAGAAGTGAACCTACAATATTTGAGAAGAGACCTGATCAAAACATCTAAGAATATAGTGGATTGGATGAAAAAGTTTAATGGTCTCAAAACACGTCTTTCCCCATCACGCTGCATAAGTAGCTAGTTCATATGTAAATTATATATGTTTATGTCAATTAATAGAGCTACATCTCTTTTTAAGGAAATTAAGACTTTTATTATCTCATTTCACATAATTGAAACAAAATATTTAAACATTCGTAAGCATGTGTTTGAGATGTGTCTTCGAGAGTGAAAGGATAGAAACTCGGAAATGAAAACGTTTGAGATACAACCAAGAATGATCCATCTGATCAGCAAATAAAATATATGGAGATTGCTTGAGCATACACTGAGGAAACCTACCTTTAGCATAGCTCATCAGGCAGAGGCAAGGGTTCCATAGGTAAGGAGGAAGAGAGGACGAGCAAGGAACATATAAAGGAGTGATTACAAAAGATGTGAAGGATGGGGAATACATTTAGTGAGAGATAAAATGTCAACAAGGCAAGATGAGTGTAAGTCTCTTTATCTGTATATGCCAGAAGTATTGATAAATTGATTTGTAATTTTTTATTTTTATTTGATTTGTTGGATTGAGAGGAGGGGATGGTCTAATTTTACACACTTGTTTGTTTTTTGTTTTTTTCAGGAGCTAATGACCAACTCTGATCTCATTGCTAGAATAGCCTCAGCACTCATCAAATCTGAACTCTATGACAGGGTGAGTAATTTTTGTATTGTAGCTATTTTGAACATAGTCCAGGGTTAGTAATCTTGTATTGTAGCTATTATGAACTTGAAGTTGTAAGAAAGGACTAAGGAGATTTGGGTGTAAGACCGGCTACCCCATCCACTAATCCACTAGAAACTTTTAAGCTACAAAAACGTCAGCAAGCAAACTGAACAAGTTAGATTGACAGCTGAGAGATGAACAAGCAGGATTTCAACAAAACAGATCCTGATAGCCACACTGCTAATGATAGTTGAACGCAGCTTGGAATTCAACTCACAGCTTTACATTGGATTTGTAGACTATGAAAAGGCATTTGTCAACGTAGACAGAGAATGAATTTTGAAACTGACGTGGCATTATAAAGTCCCCCTGAAGATCATTAAATTAATAAAGAAAACATTTGAAGAGAGGATATGTGGAATTCATCATGAAGGACAACTTAAAGAACTGTTGGGGTAAAAACTGGAGTGCGACAGGGATGCTGCTTGTCACTATTGCTCTTCTTGCTGGCTGTATACTGGGTTATAAAAATATTGATATCAGCCAACAGAAATGGAATTTAGCGGACTTTGACTAAACAGCTTGATGGTCTAGATTTTGCTGTTGACCTACTTTGACAAAACAGCTTGACGATCTAGATTTTACTGACGACCTTGCTCTTCTGTTCCTTCAGCCTAACCAGATGCAAGACAGAATTAAAATATTTGATGATCGGTCACAGCAAGTGCGTCTGAAAATACACTGGGAAAAGACAGGGTAAGAGGAATAGGATCCCATTACACGCCCACTGAGGCATATTGGGAATATGGTGTTAGGCCCATATTTTCTTGACCATTGGCACACTAGGGGTGATGTGGTCAGCATCACGCTGGCCGCCTTAACCTTCCCAGAGTTCTCTGGTACCCAATTCATGAGGCTGGGTTGACCCGGAGCCATTTGCAGTCTAAAAAAATCCCACCTCACCTGGGGATCGAACCGTGGACCACCAAACTGGGAAGCCAGTACACTAACCACTGCGCTATCGTGGTTCTTTAAGAGAAATAGAGGTAGACCAAAAGCACAGTTTGAGAAGAGACCTGGAGACAGGCATAAAAGTGATTAAAAGAGACATGGAAATACCTTCAACAGTTGGCACTGGACAGAAGTATTTTGCATGTTTTTGTTGAGGAATTGTGCTCCTCAGAGAAGTGTAAAGTATTGATAATGATAAAGATGATGATTTTCTGGGGCTAGTGACATCATAGTCATAGAAAACACAAGCATTTACTTTTTGCTTTCACTTATTGTATTTCTTGTACTAATTCAGCTACATAACTGTGCTGTTCTGTTCTTTCTTGATTTAAATGAATACTTAATGTCTGGTGTCTGACCTCAGGCAGGAGACTTGTATGAGAAGATCAGAGACTACCAGAGAGCCATGGAATGTTTCAAGAAAGGCAAGGACTTCAGGAGAGGTATAGTTTTATACATCAGCTCTTAATCTTTCCAGTTGTTTGCAGTCATCAGTATTTGATTTTAGAATAAAGATGCAAGACTAAATAAGTATTAAGGCATAGTCTTCCACTTTTGTTTTCTTGGTTATACAGTTTTCTTTGTTATAAACTACTGCCACTTCTGAAGAGATTCTTTGCAATTACTGAACAGTTTGGATGACCTCTGTCTTTTTTGTATTTAAAGATAATTGTTGGACATTTTTTCTAAAATTTGTTGATTAAATAAATTTTATATATTTCAAATGCTCTGTCAGGTCATGTCCTTCTTTAACATGATTGTCTTTTGTCCCAGCATCCCAATATGTAAGACTTGCCCTGCCAATTGGCATGGTTGAATTTTTACTTACGTCTGTGGACATCACTGGGTTGGTGAGATATAATTCTGGATTCAGTCTTAGCAGCATGAGAATAAATTAGAATGTAACCCCTGTCACAAACTAACACAAAAGCAGTGATTCTAATTTATTTATATTTAATTTGGATCTTTTCACATATTAAAACAATTTCCAGCGTGTTTCTTTGTTTTGAAACAGCTGTTGACCTTGCCCGCCATGCCTTCCCCAGTGATGTAGTCAAACTTGAGGAGGAGTTTGGTGACTATCTCGTCACACAGAAACAGCTGGATGCAGCCATCAACCACTTTATTGAGGCAGGGTGAGGATTTGATTTTTCCGCTGGATTTAGTATAGTTTTGTGTGTTGCATAGTGCCTATGCTTTAACAAAATTAAAAGTCTCTTGATTTAAAGAGGAAAAACATTCATGCTTATTTAATGCCATGTCAGGTCTTCTCTCCTGTAAGGATTGAAAATTTATACAGTTCTTGTTTCGCTCTTATTCTTTAGCTAATAAACAGTAAGAAGTCTGTGAATATGCTGAGGAAGGAAATAAGCCCAGAAAGGGAACTATCTTTAGAAGAGAAGGCACTGTATCAAATAAAGCAGCTTATCTAATTCTGCAACCAGTCCTTTTCATTCCCTGTGCTGTTTTTCCGGTAATGTATAGCATTCATAGCATTACCAGGCAGTCCTTGTTCTGGAACCAAGGATAAGAGAGGAAGAGGTGGACAAAGAAACACACGGAGAAGAGAGCTAGGAACAGAAATGTAAAAATAGGTACGTGTTTTCAGGAGGGGATTACGGAGAGGTTTTATCTTATCCGCCCCATGTTTCTTATCTATGAATAATAGTGGAGTTTAGTCTTTTTTTGTAGGGAATTAATTGCGTTTTTTTTTCCATGGGGGATTACTGTAGTTTATATTAGATTCGCACCAGTTCTTTTCGCTAGATTGATCACGATCATGGAATCTCTTTTTCTTTGTTAAAATAATCGCGGTCATTTATTTGTATATCAGAGTGTGAGTATTAATTGGGATGGGTGAAAATTTCCCGATGTTAAAAATCCCTACCCAGTAAATTGGGGGTGGGAACTGAAGCACTACCCATGTACGTCGAACTTACGCTTAGAACGAATCAAAGTTAAGGTTGCTCACGCAGTGGCGTAACATGAATTTTGTGTGGACGCGCGCTAGCAGTAATAATATGAGTCATAGTTGTTTACAATTTTGATTGGCCGGGGTCAAACTTTATTGAAATGCAGCGAGATCATTGGTCTTAGAACAAAGCCACGCGATGACGTATGGCGTGCGCGCTGGCCTCATTTTCTTGTAATAAATAATAGAGAAATTGGTTAGCGAGTCTATTGGTCTTCAGAAAATTACAGCTGTGAATTCAAGCCACGCTCGCTTGCTCTTAATTGGGAAATTCGACTGGGTAAGCCATAACTTAGAGTTCGTTTTATATAATTAATCTTAGCCCGATTTAGTGAAGTTTTCTTCGGGGGGAGTTAAATTAATTTTTAATAAACGAAAGCACCATCAATTGCTATCTTAGAATATACTCATAGTGCGCCTAGATAGTTTCTGTGAATAGTAGCTGTATCTCTGATTTGGGCACAGGCTTTTTGAGCTATTAATTGTGTGGCAAGGCTTTTAAGATGTTCATGGTGTAAGGTTAAGTGCTAAGATAAACCGGCGCTCAGTAATAGGTAGAAGTTAGTTGTGACAAACGAAATTAATTCTGTAAGTTACAAATATATATATACGGGAGCGCATGTATGTATTTTATTTCATTGAAAATTTAATTCTGATAAGTTACAAATATATATACGGGAGCGCATGTATGTATTTCATTTCATTGAATATTTAATTCTGATAATTTACAAGTGTAGATACTCGAGCTTAGTTGCGTATTTTTGCTATAGTCCGTTCACCAATTGATGTTCAACTATAAAAATTTTTTTCTAAAAAACTACCTGATGTAATGAATTCATATTTTGCATGTAGTCTTATATTATCCATGACGTTACAAATATGTTGTTGTGAAGTCAATATCAATTCTGCATTCTTCAAAACCGTAAATTCCTTTGATCTTTTCCGAATCTTACAAGAAGCACGGCTTAAAAATTAAATTTTACAGTATACTACGTCATAAATGTCAAAAGTAGGATCAGAGGTGCATCCATATCTGCTCACCGCATAGGAAACAGCTATAAATAGTGATACATTTAAATATGAAACGTGGGAGTAAAAAACTGTATTCAAAAATATATTGTATACGGCACGGTAAATTTTACATGTATACCTGCACTATTTCTTCGTGTTTTGAAGGAGCATAATTACATTGTTTTATGTTTTTGATATCTCAATTAAGTTACATTTATCTCAGTCCGTATCTGACGATTCCATTAGATTAACAACTGTTAATGGCTGGATAAACTGTAATCCATCACGTTGCCAGTATTCTTCTTCACGGAGCACATGATCTACACATCTCTTCCAGAATTGAAAATCTGTCTTTTTTAGGGTATCATGTGTAAGAACTTTCACGTCGCTCATTTTAAATGTGGTGTTCTGTGCTGCAACCTGTCCTTTGATTTTAGCCCAAAGTAACTCTATTGGGTTAAGATGCGAATGATAAGGTGGTAGTCGAATAGAGGTGTGACCATATGATTCAATTATTTTGTCAACGCAATACACCTTAGTCTTCTTAGTCTGTTTCACAAGCTGTAACAATTCAGGTTTCAAATAGGTATTGTTGACATTGACATTTTCATTTCGTAGCCAAGTTCTTATTGCATCTTTTGTGCTTGAGGAAGTTGGTACTTTGTCTTCCTGAGCTACAACATTGTGATAGGATGCATTGTCCATTACAATACATGATGGTCTGTCAAGAATGGGGAGAAGAGTTGTTTTTATCCAAGAACGAAAAATATGTCCATTCATTTCAGTGTGGTAGTCCCTACCATCTGTTGAAATTGCCTGGAACATTAGTTCTGCATCATGGACAATTCCATTTTCACTGCTGCCAGCATGAGCAATTATAATTCGTTGTCCTTTGCTACTGGGAATTGTCCTTTTATGAACACTGTCAGAAGATTTCCATTCTTTCTCACTTGTATGGTGCGAATTAACCCATGTTTCGTCTAAATATACTGTATCATATCCGTCCATCCTTCGTGCTCGTATCTGTCTAAGGAATTTGCTTCGGGCAGCAATTAAGTGTGGTTTTTCACATAATACATTCCTGCCTCCAATAGATTTGCGAAACGTAATATTATTCTATATGTTCAGAAAAAAAATATGTTTCAATACAATGCAGCTATAACTTTACAATAATTTCACAATACGCCACTGACTTTACTAATGATGTCGCACTATTTCAGCTTTCAACAGCAGACAACTGCGGTGCACGAAATGTCATGATTTTGTCTTAAAATATATTTTTTTCTATTAAAAAACCATTTATTGCCTGTGCAAAACAACTGTACTGCTGACATGCTACATTTTAATACCGGTAGGGGAGTATGATTTTAATATAACCTGATGAATAGATATCTCAATCTAGATACATTTTCTGGTGGCAAAAAATGTTTTCATAACGTCATGGATAATATAAGACTACATGCAAAATATGAATTCATTTCATCAGGTAGTTTTTTAGAAAAAAAATTTTAAAGTTGAACATCAGTTGGTGAACGGACTATTTTGTTAATGTAGTGGGATGAAATGGGATAGCGAGGGGTGTATGATGTAATTAATTTTTTTTTGGAACTGGAATTTAATGATTCCTAGAGTAGTTCTAATTTTATTTTGTGTTAATCAACGAATCATCAAGGGTCAGTGTAAAAGTAGCCCAAAGTATTATAGACAGGAGGGTTCCCCTCAAGTTTGAATTGTTGTGACTCAGGGCTAGCCTAGGTGTAACAAAAGATTTAGGTCAGTCGGTCTGGGAGTTGATTACCAGACCGAGGTATGTTGAAATGGGATAGAGAGGGGACTGCGGGGTAGTTTGACCCAGGGTTAGGTAATATTTATGTATCACTGGTGCGGGAATGGAGCAGGGGAGCTGCATTGATTTAAAGGAAGAAGGGAGTTAGGGTTAGAGATGTATAACTTTTGACGTGTTATATAGCTGTTGTTGTTGTTTGTTTTCCACAGCGAGTTTTCACGGCACGTAGGAGGGGTAATCTGCCTATGTCCTTTACAACAGCAAGTTTTCATCTCAGGAGCAGAGGACTCGAGATATCGCCAGAGGCGAAAGAAATACCACTCATTATACCACTCCAACAACGGCGCGTGGCCGGAAGATTGGTTTAAATTTTATACAGCCATAATAATGCTGTTTTCCCCTAAACCTTGAGCGAGTTAACGGGGCAAGTAAGAAGTTGTTTAGCAGCAGTGAAGCTTCTGCAATTGATTCAAGTAACTCGTGCTTGATACCCAAGTCATCAGTGCAGTAGTCAGAAACAGGAGACAGGGTTAACATTCTTGGTTCTGAATGTTAACGAGAAAAGGGGCGTAGCGGAGACGCCACATCAGCAGACGTCAAGAGTGTCGGAGGGACACTGAAGCAAGGCGAAGAGGAGAGGGAGAAAATAGGCGGGACCAGTAGGGTCTTATATTATCCTTAGAGGATAGCCTCTGAGCCATAGATGTAATCAAAGTCTACTAGCGTAGCAGTCCAGTGGTGTATTTTAGTGGCGTGTATATCGCCTAAAGAGCTTGGAAGCTGTGTAGACAGTCGTGTAGGTAGCGTCAACAGAACAGTGACAGTAGAAATATTATTGTAGTAGGGAGTGGTGGCTAAAGTGATGCCCCCACACATTTGTTGTGGTTAAACCGTTAATCATTCTATTGTTCCCCAGCAGGGTGAAAGAAGGAGTGACAGTGGTCATTTTTTTTAGTGTCTATCAATTTAATTGTTTTTCTTGTTTTCAGGTCTGTGCAACATGGCACGTTATTTATTTTCCTGTGTGATTTGATTGTTGAGTTGTTTTAATAAAACTATATAAATGTTCACTGGATCAGTCTCTCTAATATATATAGCTAACTATACTGTGCATATATATTTGTCTGTATAGTGTGTCTGTGGTCTTAGTACACCCTTATCTCCTTTCTTGTAAAGGTAGCCAGAGGGGGGTGAGTCTATAGCTATTCTTGAAGTCACGAGTGGCGAAGGAGAGTCAATCTCGGTTCTCATCCCTCGAAGCCAATAGGCCCATCTGTCCACTTTCACTATCATTTCTCATCTAAATCTATCTTCTCAGTCTGTCTCATACTAGGGTCTTGTCTATACACTGGACACACTCTAAACTTAAATCCACTTCGTGACACCCAGTATGAGTATTATTACAGGGAACAGTGAGCTAGATATTACCATTTGTCAAACACTAGAGCAGATTTGACATAAACTACATTCATTCAATCATGCATTACCCCTCGACTCCCCAAGGAGCATGAGATTTGACACAGATACTGTCCATTGCATCTTACACATTTTTTTTTCAGAGCAGATTTATATAATCTTTTCAAGGTTTTGATTTATTGCAAGTAATGTTGCAATGGCAAGTAGCAATGGCAAACTACTGAATGAAAAAATTGCCTAGAAAAATCACAAAACAGCCAATAAAAGCTGGCGTTGATTGCCACGTCCTGTAAAGGATAAGCAACTAACTTTAATGTTGCAAAAATGTGTTACTATTTTTTTAATATTTTCTTTAAAATTCTGTAGCTTGGGATCTATCACAGGTATTAAAAACTAATCTTATAAAAGTGTTAAAATACATTTGAATTCAAATTTGGTGCTCATAATGTAACAAATGAAAAAGCTGCCATAAATTTGAATCTAACATTAAAATTCAACATGGTTGCTGTTTCCATAGCATCCAGTAGCATTGTACCATCAGATGCCCTGTTGTGCATAACTAATATTGTTGTAGGTTAATGCCTGTGCATGTTAATTGAAATCCTGCAATTATTTATGAAAAAAAAGTTTCACTATAGCTCCTCCCCTTAAGGTCTCTTCACATCTTCTTCATCCCGTTCATTTCTATTTTCAACTTTCTTCTCAATGTGTTCTTTGGTCTCCATCTAAATTTCTTACCCTGGGGATTCTAGAATTCACTACTGCCTCAGAAGACGAACTTAATGAATTAATTGAATTAGTACCATTAGCTTTACATCATATTCCACCAGAGCCACTACCAAAGCAGTGGAAGCAGCCATCAATTCCCGACAGTGGGCCAAGGCTGTTCAGATCTTGGAAACTCAAGACTCGGCAATGGCTGCCAAATATTATAAAAAGATTGGGGACCATTACTCTTCAATTGGAGAATATGAGGTACGTGTACTGTGTGTGGGATCCTAATAAAGTACAAAAAATATAACCACAAAATGTTCTTTCGTCATCATCTTCAGTATCCTTCAGGAGCATGGGCCATCACAAATTTGTGCCACGTCCTCTTGTCCTTTGCCATACGCTCAGTATTTTTCCACGTTTTCTTTACCCCTTCCATTACTGTCTTCAGTTCTCTTCTCCAAAACAAGGACTGCCTTGTAATGGTATCAGCAGGTTTCATCAGTGTGTGTCATATCCATCTCCAGCATCTTCTCATCATCTCCTGTTCCATTGACACCTATCTGGTTCTTGTCATCTGTCTCACTTTGGTGGAATACATTGATAACAGCGATAAAATCCTCCATTATAAATATAAAAGTTAAAATAAAATGTAGGGATAAAATATAGTTATGATACGCTGCTGCTTCTTCGCCCACGCCACAAGCGCGTTGATTTTGGCAGACCGTACTATCGTTTTCTAGTGTCATTGAAAAAAACTATTTATAACATGGGGACACGAAAGGCTTATTCGTTCAGACGGGGTAAGAAAAGGAGGGAAGAGAAAAATGATGCCGTCTGCAAACGGGGTTTGAATCTAAGCCTAGCATACGCGCGAACTTGTAGTTAGTTGTTTGAAATACGACGAAAGTTAAAAAATGTTCGTAAATTGGGTCATGAAAACAGGCTTAGCTCTTATTGAGAATGACGTAATTCTAAACGTAATACGGACGATTCTTGTATTTAGCTTGAAAATAGCGGTAAAAGAAGTGAACGAGTGGTAGTTTATAGATTTCAAGACTAACATGGGAAAAAATATGGAATTCCTTATTAATAGGTTTAGAATCACAAAAGTTAGCTAGTTTAAGAGCTTATCTTTTCCTGATAAATAATATGCTTTCAAATAAAAGGACGGACAGATAACTCGGAAGTTATTGACAAAAGACTGATTTGTTCGGTGCAGACTAGCATACAGATGTTCGTTTTGCAGTCACTAGCGGTTACATTTTGACGCGTCCTTGAGTAAAAGCAGGAAAAGGGTCATGTGTTCTGTAGGAAAAGGGGTAGACATGGGGTAGAAATTATGGGATAGCTCAAACTGAATATTGTGTTTTTTTTTAGTGTTGGGCCAAAACCAAGTCCATTTTTGGGGAATGCCAAGTTCGGACAGACCGACCGACAGAAATACACTACACATTGGACCAAATTTGGACCTTAGTGTAAAATTTTGAATTTAAAAAGCTTGGCTTTCCTATCTGATTGGTCAACACAGTTAAGATTATTAGAAAATTGGACGGCTCGTTGCCATTTTGTTTAAGATGTCCATAGAAGCAGATCGTTGATGCTGTGAAGTGTGACGTCCACTGAATATATATAAATAATATAAGGAATACGGACGCCATAGTCCAGCCAGCAGCTCAGCTGAGTTTGTGCTATTTCAACGTACCTGTGTGCTTTCTTTTGAATTGTGGTAAGACAGAAATTATTAACCTTTTTATTTAACAAATTCTGAGTGAGTGATACTGCCATATAATGAAAAATGATTATGACAAGTGAGTACTTATTCTAGGTCCCCAGCCAACTGTTACAGGGCCTAGAGGTTGAAATATAATATGATAAACTATCAGAAATGTAGAATACAGATGTTTCTTTTCAGGTGGTCAGGTGGAAACATATCACCCACCTTATTATATGGAAAGAAAAGATTAATGATAATATTTCAGATGCAGTGCAGGCCTTAGAAGAGAGGAATGTGACACTAGTGCTACTTGATAACAGCATTGATGTAGATGTGCTGGGTCGGTCAGAGAGATCTGACCCTGTCTTTTATTTCAATGTATTAATGCTTGTAAACATGGTGGATTAGGTATTATGTTAAGACCTAGCCTAATTTTGTGGTTTCAGAGTTTCTTTGTCTGGCACTGTGCTAGTGCCAGATATTCTGAAGAGTACAACACTGTATGAAACAAGATGCCTACCATACTACCTCAGCGCATGTGAGGAGTGGGCCTAAGGAACAACTATCTTCAATCGTCACAGGCCAGATAAGTGTTAAAGACCTGGCCTGCTGAGATTCATCAACGAGTACTAATAATATAAACTCCATTGTGTAACTAATAAACTTTTCCACCATCAATCCTGTTAAAGAGCAAATGAACACTGTTAAATAAAGGACTGGGTATGATGAAAATACCCCGACCCGACATCAAGCACTAGTTAATAAAGACTTTAGTTTTAGTACCAATATTAACAAATTTAAATTATGTATATGTACAGGTCTTTCATGTGTTTACTTGATTATATGTAATTCTATTGAAATTAATTCATATTGAGTTGAAAGTCCTGACCAGAAGAAAACTAGGTTTCATGACAAAATAAATTTGAAAAAAATTGTAAATTACTAAATTTTAACCACAGTGTCAGTTGACTTAATCATAGAGATTAATATTAGTGTTTGTGTGTGTGTTTGTGTACTTAATTACCAGCACACCACATTTTCATTACCCTAGACAGTTGACGTAGCTATCAGACATACTAGTCAAGAATAAGTCTGATTGAGGTCGTAGGGTGGTAGCAGCAAGGTACTCTGTAAATTCACATAAACTGTTATTCTCAGGGACCTTCACAGCTGACCTCATTCAGTACACTAAGTAAACATAGCAACAACACTTAATAACATCAAAACCCACCACACTCACACTAGTGAAAATATTCGTCACACTGGACACATTTCTTTCCCTGACTCATTGAGCCTGATGACCTCTCTCCAGTTGTTACATTTTGATTCCAGTTGTTACGACAAGTTTGTTAATTAAATTACTGAAGTGATGAGGAAATTCATGGCATAAGATATGGTGTTATGTTAGAGTTTTGTAGTCTAAGTCAGGGGTTCTCAACCTTCTTTTGCTCATGCCCCTTCCCCCCCTTCTGAGCCTCATTGACCTCTGTGCCCCCCCCCCCCCCCCTCATAGTCGCTGTTAGCTGGAAAAAAGATATCTTACTGTGGCCCCCTATAAATATGGCATGGCCTGGGGGGGTCATATGACCCACGTTAAGAACCACTGGTCTAGGTCATTCTAATCTGCTGATCCACCAGAATCAAGGCAGTCCACAGTCATCATCATCATCATTTTCCTTTTACACTCCATAAGGAACATTAGGCTTTCACTTTAGTTGACCCCCTTGCAGAAAGATTGTTCTAAAGCACTTCACGTGTTTTGTTGTGGTTTCTCCAGTCATTTATCTTATGTTACGAGGTGGCTAGACCCATGCACAAGCTCACATTAATCATCTTTTTTTGATTTTGACACTCCTGAGGGAGTATTAGTTATGTTTTTTTGTGTTTGTCTTCCCACTCAGAAACTTATGGAAACCAACATAGGGTAAGCATTCTGCAGGTTGTACCCTAAGGGATCTGAGCAGACCAGACATTGATATGATAACCTGTCAGAATATATGAATTTTTAGTGACTTAGTAATTGGTAGCACATTTAAAGAGGTACATGCTTCTTGAAAAGTTGAGAAACACTTAAATTGATGTTTGAGTGCATACATAGGGTTATTAATTAACAACATTTTGTTATTTTAGAGGGTGAACATCACAATGACTGTCGCATTTTCACAAGATTGGTAGCGTAGTAGGTGCTGCACTAAAACTGATCTGGAAAGCATATAGAATATATCGTGTACTTTTGTATGTTGTTTAACCTAAAGAAAATCTCTCACTGAAGAGTTATATTCTTTTTGCATCATCATTATCATCATTATCATCATCATCATCATCACCATCATCATCATCACTATCATCACCATCATCATCACGATCATCACCATCATCATCACCATCATCATCATCATTACCCTTTATTTCCCTGAGAAGCACAGACCCTCAGCAAATTCATGGCAAGCCTTCTTGTCCTGTGCCATCCTCTCAAAATTTTCTATGTGTTCTTTATCCCTTTCATGTTTTCCCTAATCCATGTGATTTTCAGTTTCCCTCAACTATCTTACCCCGGAACAAAGATAGCCTTGTAATGCTATGAACATGTTTCATCGGTGAATGACCTGTCGAGCACCAGTGTTTTCTTCTCATCTGTTATTCCACTGTCGTTTGTCTGGTACATGTCATCATTTCCACATTGGTAATCTTGTTATACCATTTCAGTCCTTCTTATCGACGCAGGTACCCATTTATGAAAGTATGCACCTTCTTGCTTATCGTAGTTGTTGATTTCTTTTTGCTACATTTGTTAAATGACATTCACGTCATTTTTCTTGCATCTTAATGTAGATTTTTAAAATATGCAGCAGTAAAATATTCTTTATATGTGTATATGTTTCAGTACACATATATGTGTACATGGCCACTGATCGCTTAGACAGTCGGCGGCTAAGGATCAATGAAGAAGATGTTTCACAGTTTGTGTATACAATCAATCAATACTTTTTAGCTCCCCAAGGAGCATAGGCCTTCAGCAAACACATGCCAAGTCTTCCTGTCCCATGCCATCTGCTCAAGTTCTTTCCATGTTTTCCTCATCATTTTCACCTCTGTATCCAGTTCTCTTCTCCGTGTGTTTTTGGGTCTACTTCTGCCTCTCTTTCCCTGTGGATTCCAGAACAAGGACTGTTTTGTAATGCTATCAACAGGTTTCCTCAATGTGTGTCCTATCCATCGCCAGCATCTTCTTCTCAACTCTTGTTCCACTGGCTCTTGTCTGGTTCTTGTCATCAATGTATATAGTTTATGTAAACGTTTATGATTATTTGAATTGACGGACTTCTGTTGTGTCAGACTGCAGAAAAGTTTTATGTGGAGGCTGGCTGCACAAGAGAGGCTGTTGACATGTACAACAAGGCAGGAAAGTGGGAACAAGCACACAAGGTATTGTTGCATGAAACATTATGTCACTTAGCAGCTAAGTAGGATTATGCATGTGGCTAACAGTCTTATCCTGTTAACTCTTTATATCCTCCAAGTTGCTGAGAGGTGGGTCTGATGGATACTCGATGTATTGTGAGATAATGTCTGCGAGTTTTTTTTTTTGTAGTTTTTTTTTCTTTTTATTTTGCTCTGTATGGAGCAAGGGACTACCACTGCATTAGGCTTCATGCAGGAAATCTGTTTCAAAGCTTTTGTCGGCTCTTGCAATGGCAATTTTTGTCGCAGTTAGTTTTACAGGGTGGGGTTGCCAGCTTTATGCATAACCTCACCTTAGTTGTCTCTTAATGGCATGCCTAGTGGGAGCAGTAGTCTTGTTCTTTATTTATCTCGTCACTGACGCCCCCCCCCCCCCCCCCCCCCCCCCCCCCCATCCTTTAACAAACCAAAAAAAACCACAGGGCAATGTTTTTTACAGATTATGTTTATGTTTAAACTTCACGCAGTAACTTTGCCTCAAGAAGCAAGTGCTGTCACCACTCTGTTAAGTGGGTTCTTTCATTAGATGTCAACGTTCCAAAGGATATAGGCGGTTATTCAACATTTGAGATTAGTGGGTGTCATCGGCTTTCTTCCTTCCGAACCCCATCGATCTATTATGAATATTCATGGTTATCAACAAGCCATCGTGCTTAATAAACTATGAATGAATGAAAAGGCTCAACAAGTTAGCCAACTTCGAGGGTCATCAACGGAGCAAACTCCTTCCTTTACAGAGTCCATACAGAACATGTTTATTTACGGTACAATTCATATAATAGTTCATGGCATAATAAATATTCATCATATATATAGATTCATCTCCAAGTAGTGCAGTCCAGTCCAATTATATAGATCAATTATTATCGTCGTCAAAACATGGTAGGCTATATATACGCGTTGCTGCAGTGCAGTCAACCGATAGTGAGACCCACCAGTTTACGAACTTGGATCATTAAGAATAATCAATTACTCCCATAAATCTGGACTTTCAATAAACAATTGTTGTCCATAACCATTAGTGGTTCATTATTACCTTAAATATAATAAAGGCCGACCCTCTGGCCAAAATCTCAAAGATATACTTCTGCACTATAACACTATCACTGGGAGTAAAGCAAGATACATCCGACTCGCTCGGAGTTAATAATCAAAAGGGTAAAAGTAGAACGTAGTCAAGTGGCACTATACCAACCGTGCCATGTCATAAGATTACTGTACAATTCGCGTTCAATAAAATACAGTGAAGCGTGAAAAACATATATTTATAGCATCTCAAGCATCTTCTTCTTCTTCGTTCGTCCTGAAAAGGACGTTGGTTGCGTTGTGTCTGTTTACAGCGAAGCTGCGATATTTGCGCCTTTCGGCCGACACATCCAACTTCAGCACGGCATTTTTGGGACCGGGTTAGCCTTCCCTCTTCGATCCCTACTCGCTCAGCCAGACTGCAGTGATGCAGCCTGTTTCCAGGACCACCACTTGGAGGTGGAGTAGGGTCTTAGTCAGCTCTGGTTCGCTGACCCTGATGCAAGCAGTCTAGCTATGGGTCGCTAACTGCATTTCTCACTGTTGACGCGTCTTAGGTCCCATCTAAAGTGCTCACAACTGTAGCAGACGACATCGTTAAACGTGTCGTAACACACTCCACCAGTCAAATCTGTTTTATATTTAGTAGTTACAATTTTATCTTACTTTTAGACTTACATGTAATTTTTCTCCATGACCTAAGTTTGGTGTGTGATACATTGGGGTAACCTGAATATTATGTGGAAGATGTCAAGAGTTAACAGTTGCTACAGAAATCATCACAGCAAGGCACATGAAATGCTTTGTCGCAGGTTTCCTGGAAGAGAGGTTGCTCCATGTTTTATTTTTAAGGAGTGAAGAATGACAAGAAGAAGACTGTAAACATTTACATCTCCTTTCTTCATCTTCTCTTACTAGACTGCTGTTGCCCTAAAGTGCATAGGCTCCTGATCACATTCTTTCATTCATCATGCCTCTTTGCCACTTTCCTCAGCTCTTCCTTATTTCAGGTATTCCAAATGTTCTGTCTGTAAATGTCACCAAATGTTTATACATTTTTTTTACCAATATGAGGGACAGTGACAAACATAGAACCTTGCAGGGAAAGAGCAGAATGGGAAGAATTAGCATTATGTGGAGAACAGAAACCAAAAAAACCTTAGACAAGGAGACACATGTTTGGAGAGACTGCTGTCAAGATATGCCTGTCAATCCTGTTTCTCTTAATCTGGTCTCGGCACTCAAAGAAGTACAAAATAGGCAGTCAAAAGGCATTGTGCAGTGTTTAATTCAGAATGGTTCTATGTACATAGTCACTTTTCATGTCATTCTACTTTGTAATGTAACGGAAACCTAGCCAACAGAAGTTGGTGGATCCTGCATGCTGCAAACCCTGTGTGAGAATTGCTGAAGGCAGTCTAGCTTCATATCTCAATGAGATGCCTGTTCTAATCATTAGTGACTAATTTCATAACATAACACATCATTGATTGAGTTACTGATAAATGCAAAGATCATGGAACAACCTTTATTATGATACCAATTATTCAGTGCTTCAGAATACTAACATAAGCCTCCATTTGTGTTGATGCATCATAAATATGAGTTAAAATTTTTAACTTGCTGTGGAAAAAAAGGTTGATTAGTTAATTTCTTATACACCCATCTCAGCTTGCAGCTACATACATGAGAGGGGAGGATGCATCCAACTTGTACATTGCTCAAGCCAGACAACTTGAGGATGAGGGAAAGTTCAGAGATGCCGAGAAGTTAGTAGGGTGTTCGTGTAAAAGTTAATTTGTTGTCTGTTTCTGTGAGAGATGGAAGTGAAGAAGGTGGTTGCAGTAACACTAATTATCAGTGAAAATTTAACAAGAAACAAAAAGTAATGAGCAGTTAAGTACATGCCAGGAGCAGAAGTGTCAGTGTTCACCAGCAAGGCCTTTTTCTGGGCTCCGTAAACTTGAAACATAAATATATAGAAAGAAAGAAAAGTAAGTATAATTTATACTATAATAGAACTAGACAATCTGTTATAAGCCAGAAGAAGCTTAATCATCATCATCATCACACCTTTAGCTCCCTGAGGAGCATAGGCCTTCAATAAATGTATGTCAGGTCTTCCTATCCTTTGCTATCCACTGAAGGTCTTTTGATGTCTTCGTCATCCCTTTCATTTCTGTCTCCAGTTCTTTTCTCCGTGTGTTTTTTGTTCTCCCTCTTCCTCTCTTACCCTGGATATTCCAGAACAAGGACTGCCTTGTAATGCTATCAGCATGTTTGCTCAGTGTGTGTCCTATCCATCGCCAGCAGCTTCTGTTCATCTCTTTGTCTGGTTCAAGTCATCAGTTCCACACTGGTGATCTTATCACACCATTTCAATCTTTCTGTCTACACAAGCACCCTTTTATGAAAGTCTATAACTTTCTTCATTGTTGTGTTTGTGATTCTCCATGTATCAGAGCCATACAGTAGGATTGACATTTGAGTTGAAGATTCTGATTTTTGTATTGGACTTGATTTCCATATATTTCCCAATGCAGTAAAAGTCCCTCTTGCCTTCTGTATCATTAGTTTGATATTTCTGTCCCTCCAACTCTGTCTATATTGCTGCCTAGATACACGAACGGTTCTGTATCTTGTAGGAAGGAAGTCTAATGGTGTCTGCTTTATCCTGAAGATGGCCCATGTTGGTCAGTATGTTTACACTTTTGTTCTTGTGATAAGCGTAAACCATTTCTTAGTTTTGATGTCAAATGTTACCATTACCTAACAAAAACCTCTTGGATGGTTTCCTGGTTTCTCTGAGGAGATAACAAAATAATAGGACCACTGCCTCCTTAGGGATGTCATCAGAGTGGTTAATATAAGGTTAATATGGAGCTGACAATTTTATCATGTTAAACAAATTACTTCAGGATCGTTAAAATTAGTTGACGATGATGAGAAACCAGTACTTCTTTATTTTTCTTGGTCAAAGTGATGTGTAAATTGTGACAACAAGGTCTTCATCGAAGAAGGAAAACTAGAAAACATATATATATATATAATGGAAGTCATATTAGACAACCATGTGTGTTAATGGGGCCTGAAAGGGGAGCAAAGAATAGCAACACTGTAACCTACCAAGCATGTAGAAAAAGGTAACTAAGGAAGGTTGGGCACGGGGCTGACTAGCCCATCTGTAGAAATTTATGCTGAAGAAACTTCATATTAGACAATAAGTGCAAGAGAGATTCTTGACAGATGGGAAGATTGAGGGGTCACACTGTTATAGAGGTAGTATGTAGCTGTTGAAGAGCCAGACCTAACTCCAGAAATGTGTTTAACTGGTTAATATATATGGATGGGTGTGAAAAAAAATCGAAAAAAGGTGATTCGTCTTACGAGGACAAAAGACAGAAAATAGCCAACGTTACGGCCACAAGGCCTTCGTCAGGGAAAGGAAAGAAAGTGAAGGCTAGATAGGACACATAAGAACCTAAATAAATGTAAAAATTAAACCTAGGTACTTCCCTGAAGGCATCGAAATCCTACCACTTTATCTGCCCGCAAACGGACGAGCTTGCCCGGAAAAGGAAATGACTGCCAACACCGGATGTACACAATACATACTAAGAAACTAAAAAATGAAACTGAACAATAAACTACCCAAACGTAATATTAGTGGGGACTGGAAATAGAAGAGGACAGAATATATATATATATGTAACTGGTTAATATATATATAGGCCCTCTGTATTCTTGTTTGAGTTAATTCATTAATATCACCACAGGTTGTATGAAGCTGTTGATGAGCCAAAACCAGGCTATCCCCAAAATGTGTTTGGTGAAATATAGTCCTTTTCCTGTTTGAGTTAATTCATTATTATGACTGCAGGTTGTATGTAGCTGTTGATGAGCCAGGTCAATTCCCAAAATGTTTTTCACTGGTGAAATAAAGCTCTATTCCTGTTTGAGTTAATTCATTAATATGACTGCAGGTTGTATGTAGCTGTTGATGAACCAGACCTGGCTATTACCATGTACAAGAAGCAGAGAATGTATGGGGACATGATTCGACTTGTGAAGGCACATCACGAAAACTTGGTCGTTGACACGCATCTTCACCTGGCTAAGGTGAGCAGTCTGTTTTACCTGGAATTTTGACTGTGAAAAAGTATTATTTACTGCCTATTGACATGAATATTCTTATTTCTGTTCCAAAGAAAAACAGTTGATTTCAATGTCTCATGGCTTTCAGTTGTGATTGTTACTAGTGGCTTCATTTTTGCATTTCTCACAGTTGCTAGTTACTACTTGATGTATTAACACATTTATATATTCTCTGTTGCTAGTTATTTCTTTATATATTTTCACAGCTTACTAATTGACTCAATACCCTTAAGCTCCCCAAGGAGCATAGACCTTCAACCGACATGTTCCAAGTCTTCCTGTCCCGTGACATCAGCCGTCTTTCCATGTCTACTTCATCCCTTTCATTTCTCTCTCCAGTTCTATTCTAGATGCAAAATCTGGAGATTTTCCTAGAAGAAAACTGTTGAGTAAGCAACCCAGAGTCCTCTCAGCTTTTAGTGGGTTACATTATAAACCTCTTTACCAGAGGACCATCTTTTGTCTTGGATGCTGATTTGAGTTTTATTTAGTTGACTTGTCCATAAGTGTTGTTGAGTATCCTGATGTGACTGAGTACTCAACCGAGTTATGGGCTTACCTGGTATTACCTGACCTGGCTGAGTATTTATGCCAGGTACTCGGCTCATTTCCTCCTTACTATCCTCCTCCCCCAGCCCAGTAAGAAGAAGTTTCACTCGTTTTTTTTTTTTCTATTACTGCAACACCTTCCAGGTGCTCACTCTGGTGAAGATATATCAAAGTGCTTCCTGAGCATCCTTAACAATTGGAATCCATGTGTCAAAGGGAAGAAGTGAGCCAAGATTGTATGGCACGCACCACTTGTCTCATTTTACTTGATGTAAATTTAAAACAGAAATCTGTCCAGGATATTCATTCTACTGGGCATGCAGCTTTAAACATTCTTTTACTACCAGATAAAAACTCGAGGAGATACAACAAAGCACTCCAGTGCACAACCTCATCAAAGATATCCCCACCCCCTGGGATAGCACATGTACCATGTTAAAACATCTAATGAAACCACACAAAATAATACTTTGACAATGCATGCGGCAGAAAACCACACATACGCTTTCTGTCCTCAAGTAGATGCTGCCCATCTCAGTACCCATCCAAATACAACAAACAATTTTTAAAAACCACTATTTATGTGTCCCCCAGCTGTTTGTAGAATCTCTGTACATTCACCAGTGTTGCCAGTGACTCTTATTTGTGGATATCTTCAAAAATAGCAACACAGTCATTCAAAATGAAAGTATCATCTGAACTTAAGAATGGATGCATGAAGTGCAGCATGATCTCATCATTTTTATTTTCACTCCTTATGGAGCCTGACGCCATCACTGCAACCAGTCTCCTTGCAGAAAACCTGCACCAAGCATTTATGTACTCTTGCAGCAAGGGTTTCTCTGGCAGTTTCTTTTACATGATGTGGTTGCCAGTCTCATGATGTGGCTGCCAGTCTCATGATGTGGTTGCCAGTCTCATGATGTGGTTGCCAGTCTCATGATGTGGTTGCCAGTCTCATGATGTGGTTGCCAGTCTCATGCACAACCATGCCTGAGGGAGCGGTATAGGTCCATATCGTTGCATCCGAAATTCTCGGAGGCACCCACGTTTCAGAAATCAGATTTTTTTGGTTTCCAGATGTCCCTCAAAAATAGCCCAAAGTCACCCAGAATGTGATCAGAAGTTGGTGGAAACCAAAGGTCGACCAAAAAAACTTTTGATTTTGAGAATATTTTGATTTTTCTGGTGTTTGGATTCAAGGACACGGGCCTTTAGTCCTATTCTTTCTGTGTCATAAGACCCCTAGGAACTACACAGGGCAGCTTGACCTGTGGCACCTGGAAAAGTGCTTCCATTTATTCATTCTGACAATGGACAAAGTTTTGTATTCAGAAATGTGTACAATCATTAGACTTTCTTTTATGTGTAGACCAAATAATGGTGACCTCAAGACGCAGCAATAGAGACCGCAGTCAGCGACTCATAGCTTGACTGCCTGCGTCAGGACCAGCGAATCAGAGCTGGTCAAGACCGCACTCCACCTCCACGTGGAGTCTGCAGTCTGCAGCTGTGCAGTCTGGCTGAGCGAGTGTGGATCGAAATGGGAAGGCAAACCCGGTCCTAAAAAATGCCGTGCAGAAGTCGGATGTGTCGACCGAAAGGTGCAGATATCACAGCTTAGGCGTAAACAGACACAACGCAACCACCGTCCTTTTCAGGACGAACGAGGAAGAAGAAGAAGAAGAAGAAGACCAAATAATGTAATTATGCTTTGGTAGTTGCAGAATGTGTGGTGAGTTGTCATTGAGTCATGTTTTTGTAACTGTAGTTTTCTTTGTAATTTGCAAGTTTGTAATTAAATTTTAAATTCATAATTGGTGTAAATTTGTAACTTGTCTTGGTTAGGAACTTGAAAGTGAAGGTAATTACAGACAAGCTGAGCATCATTTTCTGGAGGGTGGAGACTGGAAAGCAGCTGTCAACATGTACAGAGCACAGGACTTGTGGGATGAGGCTTACAGGGTAAGCAGTTGGACCAAATATTTAACTTAAGTTTGTCAGCCCAATATTTCTGCTCATTCAGACTTGCTTGATTACTGGAGAAAAAAAAACATCATGGAACATACAAGATAATGAAACAGGGAAAAAAACCTCTTGCCAAATTGTATTTTCTTTGTTCACTTTTATAATACATTCTGAACTTTCTCAGAAAGCTATCTGATTGGGCGAAAAGAAACACAACAAGCAGAAGAGAGGAGAAAACGTCAAAAGGAACACCAGGAAAATAAGCAGCTGAGGGCTGTCACCTCAGGGGCATACTCACATAGTCAGTTATGACTGAAGGGGCTTTTATTGTTATTGTTAGAACTTTCTCATTTAATGTTACAAGACATTGGTACTGTTTAAATAAGGAGCATCTGATTGGCAGAGTGCTTGCCTCTCACTGCAAAGTTTCCAGGTTATGGGTTTGGAACCTAGTGGCATCATGTTTTAGTCTACCCAGCGCTAAATGGACACCTGACTCTGTTCTGTAGTTAGGAAAGTTTTAGTTAAAAGGCAAAGGTATTGAGGAAGGGAATTGGTCACCCCACCTCATACCGCTGGGATTTAAAATAGTGAAATCTCTAACATTTTACTCCTCTATGGGTATCTGCTGTAGATCTACCTTTACCTATTACTGTTTAATTGCCAGAAATGAGCACACAAAAATAGTTGTGAAAACACCAGGGAAGTATATTATATAAAATGGGGGGAGGAAGGGGAATACAGATTTACTAATACAAACTGGATGCTTGGAGGCACATCTGGAGTCATCCTTATATGACCACTAGCTAAGCACAATGCTAAGCACAGATGTATAAGTGAACCTCTGTCTGTGAGGCTAATTATACCCTCATTGACTCTTGAAATTATTCACACACTTCCAAGGATTCCCCCTGTGGTGAAATATCTTGAGAACCCAGCATTGCATACTAAGCTTGGGGAAGCCACTTAAGCCCCAGGCATAACTCTGACTTACCTGGTTGGCTGCGTGCAAGAGGTTCTCATTGTGGACTTTTGATGGGCAGGGGGAGCTGAGAAGTGGCTCTGTATAGGATGTGACAATTCCTTGGAAGAGTTCAGAACAAGAGCAAAATATTTTAGCTCTGCATATTTGGAGAGCCCCCTTGGATGGTGAGGAATGCACAGTACGAAATGCACTTCTTCCTGCTAGCTTGGGACCAGATGGTATGGTCCTTTAAATACAAGCCAAGCTGGAGAAACTAGAGCTCATGACTTCAGCACATTTCGAAATGGCAGAAAATCCACTGGAAAAGCCTAGATCTACAGTGTAGATAATACCAAGGAATCTTCAACATGGTGCTGGCTGCAAAAGAGCGAGAAACTCAACAGCCCTAGTTAAACAACAACAAGAAACTGGCTCATCACTAATGACATAATTTGTTTAATGTCTGCGTTTTACAACCTGAACAAGAAGTTAGTGTATATGTCTTGCATTCATTTTTGTTCATTATTAATGTCATTTTCATTTTTGTTTTATCTTAGGAAGGCCAGACTGGTTGATATAATGGCTGTCTTTTTCCTGTAATTACTGCAAAAATCTTCATTTTATTTGTGATATATGTTGCCATTCTTGAATGCTATAGCTAGTCTATGTTTGCTCATTTTAATTCTCTGTGAAATGAAATTCCTAGGTGGCCAAAGCACATGGTGGCCAGACAGCAGCAAAACAAGTGGCATATCTTTGGGCCAAGAGTTTGGGAGGAGATTCTGCTGTAAAACTGCTAACTAAGTTTGGTCTATTAGAGGCAGCAATAGACTATGCTGCTGAGAATTGGTAAGACTGCACAAATACATGTGCGACAGTGGCGTCTGTTTTGCTGTAGGCTTTGTAAGATTTCTTCATGCTTCATATTGTAGAATCGTTTATTTGTACTCTGTTTCTCAGAGCTGTATAACTGTTCAGTTTTTCTCCATGTTTTGACCCATATAACTGTTTATTTGTACTCTGTTTCTCAGAGTTATATATAACTGCTCAGTACAGCTCCGCATGTTGGTCCATATAATTATTTATTTGTGCTCTATTTCTATTTCTCACAGAGTTTGATCTGTGTTTACATATCCATTAACTGTTTATTTGTGCTCCAGAGTGCATATAGTTGTATATTACTTTTATGAGAAGCTGCCTGATGTATACTTAAAACATGCGATGTTTCTGGAGGATGAAGGCAAATTTCATGAGGCAGAACAGGAGTTTGTCAAGGCACAGAGACCAAAGGAAGCAGTTCTTATGTAAGATATGCTAATGTTGTACTGCTCAGAGGTTTTTATTTTTAATGTATATTATTATTTTTATCATTATCATTAAGAGTCATATCTGCTAGCTTTGGTGATGATGTCTCCCGGTTTCCAACAGAGTCTGATGTCTTGAATCAGTTCTTCCTTCCTTTCTTCCTTTGTTTCATAATCTAAGTGTTTGTTGGGGCAACTTTTTTTGCTGAATGCTTTATTCAGTCTTATATCAGTATGTGTGTCTGCTAAGATCTATCTTGTCCATTTCTGAGTGTGGTCTGCCCAGTGCTGTATCACTCTTTCTGTGACTGCTCCTTATAAGCACACCATTGGACAATCTGTTTGCTCTTAATACCTGACCATACCATTAAAGTACCAGAGTTCTGCATGAAGGACAACCATTTTAGATAAGAACTGGAGTGTGATAGGGATCCATCTTGCCATCGTTTCTCTTCCTTCGTTTGCTTAAATGGGATGATGTATATGAGAATAAGCAGATATTACATTTTTTTTTCTTTTCTTTTTTTTTTTTTAACTACTCAAAGACTTTACCTGCCACAGAAGTGCGTAAGAAAGTGTTATTATTATTATTTCATTTTCCACCAAGAATGTATGGATATAAGCGAGAATGTGTTTATGTAATTTTTGTATTGATGATTGATGTCGCATTCGAAAATACAGATTAATTGTAGATGGTTTGACCGCATGAGTGAGTGTCGGTATACATAATTATTTATTTTTATTTATTGTTTTGTTTATTTTATTTTATTATTACTTTTTTTCCCCAATTACTATCTTGTTTGTTTTAAAAGAACAAACCTACTC
The DNA here is from genome assembly GCA_024509875.1 of Oreohelix idahoensis. Classification (NCBI taxonomy): domain Eukaryota; kingdom Metazoa; phylum Mollusca; class Gastropoda; order Stylommatophora; family Oreohelicidae; genus Oreohelix; species Oreohelix idahoensis. The sequence goes on along the minus strand of JAMPIV010001350.1, from coordinate 394,842 downwards.
ATTTTTTTATTATGATTGCATATTGTAAATGAATGCTGTTATGTTAACTTTATAATGTTGCATGCCTTTAAATTAATGCTTAAAGTATCATGTATGAATGAAATGGTTATAGTATGCAAGATAAATGAGAGTGGAAGGGCAGAATGTAAGACGGGCCTGCGCGCCCAATTCTTAACCCTTCGAAAATAAAGTTCATTCGTTCGTTCGTTCCTATTGGCTATAGATTGGGTTATGAAAACATCGACCTCAACCAACAGAAATGAAATCCAGTGGGCTCTGACTATACAGCTTGACGATCTAGATTTTGCAGATGACCTGGCACTTCTGTCCCATAACAGTAATCAAATGCAAGACAAAATTAAATTACTTGATGATCACAGCAAGTGGGTCTAGAAATACACATGGAGAAAACTAAAATAATGAGAATAAGTGCAGGAAACGATAACAAAATTGTATTGGAAGAAACACCACTACAATATGTAGAAACATACATAAACCTTGGCAGCAATATAGACACAAAGGGACAGACAATGATATCAAAAAAGAATACAAAATACTAGAGGAGCTTTCATTGCATTGTGAAATATATGGAGATCAAAAGAAATCAGGACCTACACAATAATCATAATTTTCAATTCAAATGTCAAGTCACTCTTATTATATGGCTCTGAAACATGGAGAACAACAAAAACAACAACCAAAAATCTACAGACTTTCATAAATAGATGCTTGCGTAGGATAGAAGGATTGAAGTGATATGACAAGATCACTAATGTGGCAATAATGACAAGAACCAGACAAGTGCCAGTGGAACAAGAAATGAGAAGAAGACGCTGGAGATGGATAGGACACACATTGAGACAACCTGTTGATAGCATTACCAGGCAGTCCTTGTTCTGGAATTCCCAGGGTAAGAGAGGTGGAGGAAGATCAAAGAACACATGGAGAAGAGAACTGGAGACAGAGGTTTGTTCATCATAGTGATTTTTTTTTTTTTTCACACTGTCATATGTGCCATTGTGAGGGTGTCTTCTCAAGGAAGCTTGTTTCTTATTATACTGTCTTACATTTCAAAATGAAGGTATCATCATTAAGGAGTCTACTTTTTGTCACACCTGCTCCTCCGGTCTAGGGATGTTCACCAAGGAGTCTGTTTCTTCCCATTCTGTTTTTTCTGCATTGTTCTAAAGATATGTCTACAATCAGGATTGATGAGTGTTTCTCCTATAATGTTTCTGTATTATTCTTCAGATATGTCCACAATCAGGATTGGTGAGTCTGTTTCTTTTCAAATTGTTTTCTGTATTATTCTTCAGATATGTCCACAATCAGGATTGGTGAGTCTGTTTCTTTTCAAACTGTGTTCTGTATTATTCTTCAGATATGTCCACAATACGGATTGGTGAATCTGTTTCTTTTCAAACTGTTTTCTGTATTATTCTTCAGATTACATACCTGTCAACCTCCTGAGACAAAAACCTGTACGCCGGACCAAAAAAATCCTTACAAACACCCACAAATCCTTACACAAACAATTTATTAATAAATTATACACAATACAGTTTTAAAACGAGAAATGACATATACAAATCTATTAGCATTTGAATTAGTGTGATACAAAACATGCTAATAGTCTCATGCTGTTCTTTACATGTAAAAAAACTTAGTGATCGTGATGTACTATTCTTTCGATGCACAGTGTTTTGTATTATAATCAAAAATCCAGACCTAAAGGTATTTTATATTTGGACATGCGCCCTAATGTAACCGGCTAGATTGAACGGGACGCGCCTTGCCAAAACAAGGCAACATTTTTTTTTTTTTTTTTTTAAATATTTTAATCAACACGTGTACTTTTAGCACTTTGCAGAATTGCATTTGTGAACTTAAAACCTGCACAGCATGTATCAATATTAATCTTAAACTGTAAAAAAGAAGTGAGTGTGTCCTCATTCATGGACCTCCTACAGTCTGTGTGGATTTTTTTTTTATTGAAAAATAAAGCAGCGAAGTTTACACAAACAAACTTTTTTTCTAGTTCTAGGCCGACACAGAATATTATGACATTAACTTATTGGAAATATTTACATCAAAATATAATTGGAAAGATTAAGAGAGCGAAAAAAAAAAATGCAACGAAGCAAAGCAAATGGCTAACAGCAAAAAAAAAACATTTACCAAATTATGAACAGAATATCAAATCTAGGAAGAATAAACATACCACCAAAAATTTACAAAATATTATTTAAGAGTTGGTAGCCTAGACCATTGATAATAGATTGCCACTTTATTAAAAAATAAAGCAGCGAATCTCGACCGCTAGAATAAAGCCTACTCAACGCAAATAACCTTTTTGTCTACTTTTGTAGGGCCTTCAGAATTTTATGATATTAATTTATTGGAAATATTTAAATGGTCAAAATATAACTGGAAAGATAGAGAACGACAAAAATAAAATAAAACGAAGCAAAGCAAACAGCTAACAGCAAAAAATAAAACTAAAAACAGACGCCGAGATTCCCGGAATTAAAAATAAAAAATTTTGATAATCGAAGGTACAGAACTGTATGTTAACTCCCTGACACAGGCTGATTAGGGGTTACCTTCCCTGTGTTTATTCTTGGTGGTTGATCTGTCTTAAGACGGTTAACTGTTCTCAAATCTGTTCTGTCTACGCATGCGCTAGTTTTTAGCGCGAACCGAGAAGACTTCCGTCTGGGAGTGATGAGCTGGTTTTCTGCCGGACGAAGATATCCGTTGTTTCTTCTCTGCATTATCTGGGGAAAAGATAGTCTTGTGATGTTAGTGATTTTCCCCAGAGTTATTCTGTTCGTCTAGTATGACGACAGGTGTTATTTGTGTATTTCTCAGAATTCTGTCCAAGGTAAAATAACTTAATTATTATGCAAAGTTTGCAGAACATTTAGTATGAACCTGTGAGTAGCGCTCACAGTTCTTGTGATCCAGAGTCCATTATGTGTGCTTGACGTAGCCAATTAGGTCTATTCGTTGAAGTACTTTACAGAAGCACAATGAACGTATATTGATATGAAACCCGCAGGATGGCGGTATGTTTCAGCATGGAAGATAATACATGCCTATGGAAAAAATGTACAGTTGTTTATCAACCATTATAAGGCCCGTCATTACGGCCTATAACTTTGAGCAGAAGAAAAAGTGCCTGGCGGGTGAAGCCAGATGAAGTCTTGACTTTATTTACAAGTTCCCAGACTTCTATATTAAGCAACTATATTTGTTAAAGGACTACCTGACGCGTTCAGTCAGGGGCCCTGAGCTACGGTAGGAAAAGAATATGTTGTCACGCCAGCGTTATTAGCATCATACCTATGAGCTATACAAAACTGATGATGTTTGATGTTCCTAATTCTTACCACATATGAACAGTTGTTAAAGGACAGACCATTGTCGATAACATCCTTATAGATGAGTGGTTCAAGCTTTATAATGCCAGATGTTTTGCCAGTCATTTCCAATATATATGATGTCCTTGATTCTCGTCCATTTGACTGTAACTGTTGATGTCACTGTGTCTCGTAAATAAATGGTTGAAAGTTCCAGCAGTTTCTACAATTACTGACTACTGCATGTAAGTGAGTGGGTGCCTTGTTTATCTATCAAAGAGCCTAAACGCATTCGTGTCTCTACACACCCACATCACTTGTCAACCACACAAACTTACCTCACATACAAGAAATGTCTGATGTTCGGATGTCAACATGACACCCTGTTAGCGCCTCAACGCCTGGTGAGCTAATCACGCATACCAAAGCTGTTTGGCCCAGGTCGGACTGACTACAACAGTACACAGAAAAGATATTGTTATGTTCCTACATAACATAACGTAAATCCCACCTTAACATTTGTGGTGGCCGTAAACATACGGTAACAGTGAGTCTATTTCTTTTCAAACTGTTTTCTGTATTATTCTTCAGATATATCCACAGTCAGGATTAGTGAGTCTGTTTCTTTTCAAACTGTTTGTATTATTCTTCAGATATTTCCTCAGGATTGATGAGTCTTGTTTCGTCTCATTCTGTTTTCTATATTATTCTTTAGGTGTGTCTACAATCAGGATTGGTGAGTCTGTTTGTTCTCGTACTGTTTTTTTTTTTTTATTAATCTTTAGGTGTGTCTACAATCAGGATTGATGAGTCTGTTTCTTCTCATACTGTTTTTTCTGTATTCGTAAAATGTGTCCACAATCATGATTGGTGAGTCTGTTTCTTCTCATACAGGTTATTTACTGTATTATTTGTAAAATGTCCACATTCATGATTGGTGAGTCTGTTTCTTCTCATACAGGTTTTTTCTGTATTATTCGTAAAATGTGTGGTGAATCTGTTTCTTTTCACACTGTTTTCTGTAGTATTCTTCAGATATTTCCTCAGTCAGGATTGATGAATCTTGTTTCGTCTCATACTGTTTTCTGTATTATTCTTTAGGTGTGTCTACAATCAGGATTGGTGAGTCTGTTTCTTCTCGTACTGTTTTTTTTATTATTATTCTTTAGGTGTGTCTACAATCAGGATTGATGAGTCTGTTTCTTCTCATACTGTTTTTTCTGTATTCATAAAATGTGTCCACAATCATGATTGGTGAGTCTGTTTCTTCTCATACAGGTTTTTTACTGTATTATTTGTAAAATGTCCACATTCATGATTGGTGAGTCTGTTTCTTCTCACAGGTTTTTTTCTGTATTATTCGTCACATATGTCCACAATCATGATTGGTGAGTCTGTTTCTTCTCACACTGTTTTCTGTATTATTCTTCACATATGTCCACAATCATGATTGGTGAGTGTTTCTTCTCATATTGTTTTCTGTATTATTCTAAAGGTATGTCCACAATCAGGATTGGGACTCTGCTCAGCGTGTTGCAGAAGCACATGACAAAGATTCTGTAGCAGATGTGCTGGTTGGGCAAGCTCGCTTTGCGTTTGAAGAAAAGGACTTTGCCAAAGCAGAGTCCTACCTACTCAGAGCTCAAAGACCTGAGCTGGCAGTCAAGTTTTATAAGGTACTTCAGAAGTGTGGATTGGTTGAAAGTGTTTCATTAGCATTTCTACTGTCGGCTGTAGATAATTCACTGTGACTATGGTCTTTGGGGAATAAGAATAGGAAAACATGCCCAAAAAAAATTTTTTTTAAGTACAAGTCAGCGTGACAAATGAACAAAACAGATGAATATTTTGTAACATAAATCTTCATTAGTGAAGACACAAGAAAGCTTAGATAAAAAATAATATATATATATATATTTCTAACTAATTTTGACGTACTTCCTTCCATTACACCATCATGCATACTGGGAATTTCTGTTCAGTTTCAAATCAACTGTCAAAACCTGTGATGACAGCTGACTAATACAGTTTTCATGCTTGAATTTTCTTTTTGGGAACAACACGGAAATGTTGAGCTGTAGCCTGTTCTTTGAATCAAGTCCTGTGTGATTTCTGAGATGGGGGGGGATCTGTGAGAAGACAAAGATAGAATATGACTACTACTCCTGCAGGCATGTTGTAAAAGGTGAAAGGTGACTGATATGAGGTTGGCAACCTCATCTTGTACAAAAATTGCTGCAGAAACCACTACTACAAGAGCAAGGGGGCTTTGATACAGCCTTCTGCAAGGGAAGCCCGCTCTGGTGGTGACTTCGTGATCTATAAGGAGTTAAAAAGGAAATGAATGAAAAAATAATTTTGAGTCAAAGCTTCATAACAGGATCCTACTGTCTACTTTCTAGGACTCAGGGATGTGGCCAGATGCCTTACGAGTTTGCAAGGAATATTTGCCTCACAAACTGCAACAGCTTCAGGATGAATACGACAGGGAGGCTGTCAACAAATCTGGCAGGTGAGTTACTAGTTCAATATTTTTCATTACATTCACCCACTTAGTGATTATAAAACCATGTATTTATTTTCATTGTCTTGATTTTTTTTTTTAATGCATAACTTAATAATGCTTCAAAGGCAAAATTGATAATTAACATTTAGTTGCTTATCGATCTGTTAGTACCTTTTAGATCCCCAAGGAGCAGAGGCCTTCAGCATTCACATTGTACAATATCATCTTTTGATGACAGCGATAAATTATCAACTTTTGGTGATACTAATAAGCTGTTTTCTGGAATTTATACAGGTCCACATCCTTTTATCCAAACACCTGAAAACCAAAAGATATTCTGAAAATTGAAAGTCTTTTTTGGGCGACTTTGGGTGATTTTTGAACACATTTTGTGCAACTTTGGGCTACTTTTCAAATATCGTTTGGGCGACATGTGGAACCCGAAAAAATCCTGTTTCCAAAATGCAATTGTTTCCAACTATTTCAGATAAAATGATATGGACCTGCACTTTTGATGATAGCAATAACTTTTTCTGATACTAATAAGCTGTTTTTTTTTTAAATTTATTACTAGTAAACTATCAAGTTTGATGATAGCAATAAATGATCAACTTTTGGTGATACTGCTAAGCTGTCTTCTTGAATTTATACTAGTAAACTATCATATTTTCATTACTGGAAGAAATGGTCAACTTTTGGTGATACTAGTAAGCTGTCTTCTTGAATTTATACTAATAAACTGTTGCCTTTTAATGATAGCAATAAATGATCAAGCTTTGGTAATAGAAATAAACTGTCTTCTTAAGCTGGTACTAGTAAACTATTGTATTTTGATGATTAGAATAAATGGTCAGCTTTTGGTGATACTAATGAGCTGTTGTCTTGAATTGGTCCTAAGAAACAGTCATCTTTTGATGATTGGAATAAATGATCAACTTTTTGTGATACTAATAAACTGTCAACTAATGATACTACTGAAATATCATCTTGTGATGGTAGCAAGAAACTGTCATCTAATAATTTTTACTAATGATGAGTTAGCTTTACATAATATTAATGAGCTGTCAACTTAGTATGATATCTGTGAACAACCCTCTTGTTATGATACTAACGAACTTTCACTTTCTAAAAATGTATGTGTGGTTTCTATCATTAGTGGTGCTCAGGGAGGTGGAGGGTGAGTATGGTTTATTATAAAAGAATGTCTCGGGTGAGCACAGGAAAAAAATTTAAACACGTAGCAAAAATGAATTTGCCTCCCTTCAGTGTTTGATCACCTTGTGTAAAAAGAAATTGCTAGAAACCACCTCCTGCATACGCTTTCAGTTATTTTTATCTATAAGACTGAACAACCACTGCTAGAGTTTGTGCTTTGGCGTATGCTTCCTCAAGGGGGCCATCAGCAGTGTTGGTTGGTTTCCGGCTCCATAAGGAGCAAAACACTGGATGATAATGATTGATGATGATTGAGGATGGTAATGGTGGAAGATTGATGATGGTGGTGGATGATTGATGATGGTGAAGATGATATAAAAACTACATGGACAGTTTTGTGCAGTCTGTTCCATTAAGATCACATTTGATGTGAGACCACCCAATGAAGGCAAGACTAGATGATCTGGCATTGGGACGTCTAAAGCGTAGCAGCTTTGTGCATCGGGGGAAAAGACTTATAAGACAGCATCAAGAAGACCTATCCATGAAGACAACACCACTGAAGCCCACCCTATACCCTGTACCATGGGAGCAGGCCAGCAGTGCCCTCCAAATTAATACATCAGTCAGTGGTCTCACAAGTGGATGTGAGTATAATGATCTGCAAAAACGAACTGCTACAATGAGTATGATCCAAGAAAGCTATCCCGATCAATCATGGATACATGCCTATACAGATGGATCAGCAACTAATGCTGTTAGGAATGGAGGTGCCGGTATCTTTATCTCATATCCTGACAACCACTATGAGACTAGGCACATTCCCACTGGTAAATTCTGTTCCAACTATACAGCTGAGGTTCAAGCTCTAGAGCAAGCTGCAAATATGATTTATAACACCAACTCTGACTGCCACCAGGTAGTCATCCTCACAGATGCACTGTCTGTCCTGCAAGCTCTCAAGGGTGGTAAACTCCCGCATCTGAGAAATGAACTAAACAAGGTAGCTGCCAAAAAGAGAACCATACTTCAGTGGGTACCATCTCATTGTGGTGTACCCGGAAATGAAAAGGCAGATAAACTTGCAAAAAAGGGAGGAGAATGTGAACAAGAAGATAATGAAGTCACATACTTTGAGAAAAAGAGAGCTATCCAGACTATCAGAAGAGAACAGAACCAACCCAAAGACGACTATCACACTCTCGACCGGCAGGGACAGATAACTATTTTTCGACTCAGGACAGGGCATAACAAACTGAATAAACACATGCACAAGCTACGATTGTCTGCTTCACCACTGTGCACATGTGGATTAAACGAACAAACTGCTGAGCATGTTCTACAGGACTGTCCTCTGTATGACCAGTTAAGAAAGATATACTGGCCCAATGACTCAACACTAAACTCAAAGCTATATGGAGTTAAAGAGGAACTTCAAACAACAGTCGAATTCATCATGAGAACTCGTCTGACGGTGTAATCATCAAAGATGCGATCGCAAGAAGAAGAAGAAGAAGAAGATGTGAGACAGTGCTAGAAGCATCGTCCTTCATAATCTTTTCATTATTTTTGTATCTATATCTATCAGGCAGGTTTCTCAAACTTATCTAAAGCCATTCTTCTTCTTCCTCGTTCGTCCTGAAAAGGACGTTGGTTACGATATCTGCGCCTTTCGGCCGATACATCCGACTTCAGCATGGCATTTTTTGGGGACTGGGTTAGCCTTCCCTCTTCGATCCCTACTCTTTCAGCCAGACTGCAGTGATGCAGCCTGTTTCCAGGACCATCACTTGGAGGTGGAGTAGGGTCTTGGTCAGCTCTGGTTCGGTGACCCTGACGCAAGCAGTCAAGCTATGGGTCACTGACTGCATTCATCACTTTTGCTGCGTCTTCGATCCCGTATGCCAGAGATACGATACGAGAGACAGAAAGAATAGGACTACTGCTCCATAGGTATGTTATATAAGGGGTTTAATATGAGGTTGTGTATGAGGTTGGCAACCTCATTATGTAAAACAAATTGCTGCAGAAACCACCACTACAAGAGCTTGATGCAGGCTTCCTGCAGGGGGACCACCCACAGTGGTAGCTCCATTCTCCATAGGGAGTGAAAAGTTAAAATGATGAATAATGATGATTTATGATAATAGTTGAATTATAGAAAGAACAAGCCTCACAGTAAATGACTTGTCATAAATGGGTGCTGGCACAGAATACAAGGATGGAGATGGTATGACAAGACCTCCAGTGTCAAACTGATGGAAAGAACCAGACAGATTGGAAGTGAAAAGCTAAAATGATGATTCATGATAGGAGTTGAATTATAGAAAGACCAAGCCTCACGGTAAATGACTTGTCATAAATGGGTGCTGGCACAGAATACAAGGATAGAGATGGTATGACAAGACCTCCAGACAGATTGGAACTAGGTGTGAATGAGAAGATGCTGGCAGTGGTTAGGACACAACACTGAGAAAGCCAGTTGATAGTATTACAAGGCAGTCCTTGTTTTGGAGTCCTTGGGGTAAGAGAGGCACAGGAAGATTTTTTTTAAAAACACACACACATTAAAAAGAGAATTAGAAACAGACATGACAGGGATAAAGAAGACATTGAAGGAGCTTGAAGGAATAGCAGAGGACAGCAAGGCTTGGCCTATATTGTTGAAGGCCTATGCTAGCTGGGGGGTTAAGGAGTTCATAAAGTCCTCAACCTTTTTGTTCTTGTCACATGATCTCTGTATAATGGATGATAAAATTGTAGGTTTTTCCTTTTTTGAAGTGTGCTTTTTTTTTTTCTTTTGGTACTTTTTTTTTTTTTTAGCTGCGTGATTTTTGCCAGTTCCATTGCTATGACTTTATTATCAAAGTGTGATTCTAAATTCCTTCTGTGCCATCTTTTTTTTGTCTTGCTTCACTCTATACTGAATGACTTCCTTTTTCATATTATTGTCATTTCACTATAGGATTTAGCTTGTTAAGTGTTGTACCCTTTAGCCTGCAAAAAGCTTTCTTTTTTTAAACCTTTGATTTGCACAATATACGTGTATAATTAATTTAGTCAGCTGTTGGAATGATAAGAGGGTGACATAACAGGGAGGTAAATCCTATCTGATCACAAGAAGAAACTGTATTTTCAGAAAATACATATGCTTGTTAATTTTAGTACTTATTCTTTGTAAAGGATTATTCCACTTGAAAACATTTTTTTGAGTGACTTTGAAGTCACTGACTCATCAGATCTAGGATTGTTCCCATATTAAAATAAGCCGGACTAAATCTCCAACATTTTATATCGACACACATTGACAGTGAACCGTCGACAGGCAGATTAGATGGAGCCCTGGCCTCTCATGGCAAAGGTGCTGGATTCAAAACAAGGTGGTGTCAGGCTCCAGTCTACCCAGATGTAAATGGGTACCTGAGTGTTCTTGTGTTAGGGAAGGCAAATCAGTGAGGAAGGGAACTGCGTAATCCCACCTCTCAAAACTGGACTTAGCATAGGGTAGTCTCTAAGACTTCATTCCCCTGTGACATTATCTGCTATATGACTACTTTAAAAAAATATGTTGGCAGCTATTTCCTATTTTATCTTTTGATAATTCCTTCTGACTTTTAGTCAATACCATTTTGTCTTTATACCTTTAGCCTTTTCTTCCATAATGATTGTTAAATGGGTAAGTGCTAGGTCGTTTGCTTTTGATAGGCCCAGATAATTTGTCTGGTTTTGATTACTTCATAATTTCTCATTTCTACCTTCAGCCTTTTCTTCTATAATGTTTTTTTTAAATGTAAGTGCTAGGCCATTTGCTTTTGATAGGCAAAGATAATTTGTCTGATTTCTATTACTTCATAATTTCTTATTTCAGCCTTTTCTTCCATAATGATTTTTAAATGTAAGTGCTAGGCCATTTGCTTTTGATAGGCCTAGATAATTTGTCTGATTTTGATTACTTCATAATTTCTTATTTCAGCCTTTTCTTACTTAATGATTTTTAAATGTAAGTGCTAGGCCGTTTTCTTTTGATAGGCCCAGATAATTTGTCTGATTTTTATTACTTCATAATTTCTTATTTCATTCCAGGTTTAGTTTATTATAAAGCCTTGTATGTTTCTGTTGTCATGAAATATGCCAGATTAATCTGTGTACCCATGTCTCAGGCGACTCGGTTCTTTCTTCACGATGCTCATGTATCAGTACAGTGCAGTAATAAAGAATAAAAATATATTAGTCAATACCCGTTAGCTCCCAAAGGAGCACAGCCCTTCAGCAAACACATGCCAAGTTCTTCTGTCCTGTGCCATCCGCTCAAGTTCCTTTTAATGTCTTCCTCATCATTTTTATATTTGTCTTTAGTTGTGTTCTCAATGTGTTTTATGGTCTACTTCTGCCTCTCTGACCCTGGGGATTCCAGAATAAGGACTGCCTTCTAATGCTATCACCGGGTTTTCTCAGTATGTGTCCTTTCAATTGCCAGCATCTTCTTCTCGTCTCTTTTTCCACTGGCTTTTTTCTGGTTCTAGTTTCCATATTGGTGACCTTGCCGTAACATTGCAGTCCTTTTATTCAACGCAAGCACCCATGAATGAAAGTCTGTATCTTTTTGGTTGTTGTTTTAAAATATAAATGTGTCACTGAATAATTCCCATATTAGTCTATTGACAATTGTGTCACTGACTGCCGATGATTCTAATCTACATAGATGTAGAAAAGGCTAATAGTGGATGTCTGTCCAGTTGACTGTGTGTACTTCCTGACTACCTAGAAACCTGAAATTGGGTGATGTTAGGGAAGGGCCACTGAACTGGTGTGTACAAATCAGGAATTCCACCCCTAAGTTACAGAAATAGGGGAGTGTACTTTCTGACTACCTAGAAAGTTGAAATTTAGGGATATTATAGAGGGATCACTTAAATGGTGTGCAAAAATCAGGTTTCTAGGAATTGCACCCTTAGAGGTAGTAGGGAAGAGGGGTTGTAAATCTGAGAAATTCAGAATGGCAGCTTATAAAAAGCTAATGGTGTATGTCTGTCCAGTTGACTTGCCATACTTTGTGATGGCCTACAAACTTGACATTTGAGGAGTACTTTCAATTTGCCTGTTGCAGACAGACTTATAAATGTAATATTCTTATATTAGGATGATTTTCATTCTGCATTCTGTCAACTGATAATAAGAATTTAAGTGTTGTGAACAAAGTCTGTTTTGTTGTTGTTGTTTTTGTTTTTTTTAAATAGCTCATTTGTATTAGCTTGCCACATCATACATAAACCACTGCTGCAGGAGCATGTAAGTGCTTGGTGCAGGCTTACTGCAAGGGGACGAGCTACAGTGGTGGCTCCGTGCTCCATAAGGAGCCCAAAGGAAAATTATGACGATGGTGATGATATTGTACTTTGTTAGCTATCACCTACTTTGCTTGTTAAAATCTTCTGTGTCATGTGTTTTGTTATTATCGCCTAATATTTTAAGATGTCTCCTGTACCTTCATTATGCTCATGTTTAATAATTAAACTGAATAAATCTTTTCCTTAATCAGTCTTTTATTTTACAGTTATTCTGAGTAATTCTTATATTTAATTATCCTTTAGCACGCTGCGGGCGACATGTGTCGCCAAAAAAAACATTGTTCTGACAGCTGGAGGCACCGTGTGTCGCCTTACGGATTTCATCGTTTCTAGCATGAGGACTTGTGTACACGTGATTTCAGCCCCGGATGTTAAGTTCTAATGTTATTTTCAAGAGAGCTAGCTTCCGTTTCCGATCTTAAAAAAGCGATGGGTGTATCCGCATTTATTTTTTGTAAATTTTTTAAATCGAAATGAATCGGCATCAACATGCAGCCATTTTGCTCTAATTTTATTGGATTCTGACGCCATGCGGTGGGGATAAGATTTTTGTCTTTATAAGCGCTGATATCGTTTCTCAGAATATGTTTGATGGCTGAGATGGAAACGAAAGTAAAATGGCCTTTCAAGTATGTATAATGTTAGGGGTTAGGACTAGGAATATCGGAAAGATTTAGAATTTCGGCCGAATGTCACAGCTGACGAGAGCGTTTGTTGCTTTGCTACTGATGATGGGTGTAACGAAAAGATCGTCATTTGATTTGTATTGGTCTATTGGTCAAATGAATTTCATTGAGATGCAAGGGATATGGACCCTTCGTTTGCTGGTTATTTAAAAAAAATTTTTTTTTAATTTTAAAATTAAAAAAAAATATTTTTTTATTATTTTAAATTTTTTTTTCGTTTTTTTCATCTTTCCTTTCCTCTCTTCCTATCACATCTAATATGTACACAAACAAATTTTATATCATCAGATTCACCATTCATTTATTTATATAAATTCCAAAAATGATAGCAATTGACCAAGAAACACAAAAACTATACACATTAAGGGTCACCCACTATAGAAACGGGACGCTGTGAAAAAGAATGCAGCTGCAGGCGAAAATTTTCGCCAAAGAATGCAGCGTGCTAAAGGTTAAAATTCCTTGATTATGTTTATATTTAACTGTATTCCTGGATCATTCATATGTTTAACTGCGATAGTAATAATAATGATAATAACAGCCTCTGCAGTCATAACTGATTATGGGAATACACCCCTGAGGTGACAGCCCTCAGATATTTTTGTTCCTGGAGTTCCTTTCAGTGTTTTCTCCTCTCTTCTGCTGGCCATGAGAGCTTCTTTTCGCCCAATCTAAGGTGGCGCCGTAGAGAGCATCGCCACTTGGTTTCATCCTCCCAGGTTGCTGGATTTATTGTCCACATCTTTGAACCTCAGCTGTGGTTGCCTAACTGTTCTTTTGCCATCTGCCAGTTATTGGTAGAAGGTATTTTTCCAGATGCGACCATCTTCCATGCAGTGGACGTGGCCAAGCCAGCGTAGTCTTAATCTGCGCTGTCTAAGCTGTGTATACATGCTTTGAAGGCCAGCACGTGACAACACCTTGACATTTGTCACTTTGTCCTTCCACGAAATACCGAGGATATTGCATAGGCACTAGATGGAAGGTATTGAGCTTTCTTTCTGGCTTACCATAGGTTGTCAATGTCTTGCTGCCATATAGAAGTGTGCTGGTGACACAGGCATTATATACCGCAGCTTTGGTCTCATTTTGAGTTTGGAGTTTCCCCAAACATGCGTTGTGAGGCAGGCAAAGATGGCTGCAGCTTTTCCAATGCGGCTTGTCTGCCTATTATTAGATACTGTTAATCCTATTTTATTTGTTATTTATATTTTATGAGATTATGAGCATTCTTATTCATTTGTCATCTGCTTGATTCTGGTTGTTCTTATCTGTGTATCATTTATGACATTCTGAATATTCTTTCTATTTATCTTTTTTAAATTACAAGTCAGATAAGATCAACTGCCATCATCTCATTAAAGGTCGGCTGCAGTGGATCTCCAACGTCTCCTGCCTCTTGTTTTGATGGTACACTCTGACTGACTGTTTCCTGTCCATCTCTTGATGCTACCTTCCCACTTATAGAGCTGTCTTCCTCTTGCCATGTTTGCCTTCAGTTTTTCCTTTCATTATGGCTTTCAGCAAGGTGTTAGGTCTTTTTTATATGGCTAAAATATTTTATCCGCCTGACTTTGATTTCATTTATTATTTCTCTTTGCAGTCCTAGCTTTTCTAGGACCTTTTTATAAGTATTCTTCTGCAAGTCTACATTCTAGTGCATTCTAGTCATTTTGCACTTAACACAAACTTTAATCAGAGCTGAGAGTATTTTCTACGTCTGCATGTTGTTGACAGAGGAGCTGAAGCAATTGTGAGACAGGCAAGAGAATGGGAGACTTCTGGTGAGCACCAGAGAGCTGTAGAGTGCTACCTGAAGGTGACGCCAGACATGGTAGCAGATGCCAAGATTGTGGAGAAGTGTCTTATGAAGGTGAGGGTAAAAGACTGATAAAGTAAAGAATTTGTTGATAGGTTGTTTTATTAAAAGAATTGATGGGGACAGGAGAAATATATAAATTCAATTACCTTGATGGACTATTATTGGTTCTTTCTTGTGACTTACTAGTTGCTTGCTGACCCTAGTAACTGTCCTAGCTTTCTCATTAAATAGCTCATGCTGGCCTAAAAGATCCTACAGGGGATGTATAAATGGTAACTAGGTATTTGTTACTGCAAGGGAAGGTTATCAAAAACTGTTACCTCACCCACAGTACCTATAAACAGATTAGTCACACCACACAATTATCAGGCCAGTTACAGCAGTTTGATTATCGGAAATTTTAAAATGCTGATGTTCTGATTGGCCAGTTTGTAACATGAGCCAATTTTTAGCAGCTAGATTTGTAAACCTCTACATTTTGATTTGTCAGTTACTACTCTCCACATGTAAGCCTACCTTGCCGTGGTTGGAGAGCTTGAGCGCCTCAATGATCCCGGGAGCTATGCCGGCGGGAGTTTTACTCCTGGCAGGGTCACCCAAGCCGGACAGGTCCTGGGTGAGGGGCCAGACTAAATGGGCTGAGGAGTGGGTGGAACCCTATAGGTGTAGATGCAGAACCCACCGGCGAGTGGTACATGCTCTGGTCTGCACCAATCCACCCCCACTTCATGGGTTAAATGCTTTCTTGCCTCATTCTTCACTGTTTGTCGTCTATCACGCCCATGGCGACCGTTGCCTCAATTGGCTGTGTGTGGTGTACCCGGAAACGGGGCCTCCCAGTACTGAGGCAAAGTTAAGTCCCCGATGTCACTTATCGGTGCAGAATTGAGAGAGATGGCTGAGCATCACAATCCCTCCTGTGTTGCAGCATGATGAGAACCCAGCATTGCACACTGAGCTTGGGGGGATCACTTGGGCACCAGACTTATTACTGGCTCTTGACTGGATGGCCGCATGCAGGAGATTTCTACAATGGAGGGTTGGCAGGTGGTGGGTATCGGGAAGTGGCTCTGTGCAGGACGTGAGGATTCCTTGGGAGAGCCCTGAACCAGAGCACAGCATTGTGCAAGCACTGCATAGTTGGAGAGCCCCCTGGATGACGGGGAATGCACAGTGTGCTACCCCACCTATCCCCAACTGCTAACTTAGAACCAGAAGTGGGGTCCTCTGTATGCGTGCCAGGCCAGGATAAAATGCCTGGGAAAGAGACTGGAGCTCAGAACTCCCTAACTCAAAGTTGCAGGATGGCAGAAAAGCCACGGGAAAGACAGGGCTATTTTGAAGATAACGCAACGATATTTTCACCATACGAGCTCGGACGCCGCCTCGGTAAACAAGGTCCGCGCAGAGCAGTGACACCCCCAGGCTGCTTGCGAATAGTCTACTACTGGGAACATAAACAGATTAGGGATGAGCCCACTCTCCCGTTGAACAGGTGCTAAAGTCGTAGATACTGGGCCAGAAGGCGCACCGGAAACCACAGTATCATGCAACTCGCTTTTTTTTTCTATGGAGAGTACACCGTCAAATAAATCTCGTTCTGGTGCTCGCCCTGTGGAGCTCCACCAGGCAGGTGCAGTGCCGGGCTCTGAGCCTCGACAGAGCCCACCCTCAGCTACTGGAGGACCCTCTAGACCGTCTTGTGGAGTCAACAGACGGCGGAGGAGAACTACTGACCAAAACAAAACAGAAAAAGAGAAACCCAGAGTGCCACTTGTCATGATGCACTGGAATGCAGAGGGAGTGAACAGCAAGCGGGCTGGATACAGCAAAAAGACAGAGCTGGAAAACATCTTGTATGAGAAGCAAGTCAGTGTTTGCTGTATCCAAGAGACTCACTTGAAAGCAGATCAAACCTTTAAAATAAGGGGATATCAATGCTTCAGATCCGACAGACAAGATAGACGAAAAGGAGGAGTACTTACTCTTGTAAGGAATAACATTCCTGCACACGAAAGGAAAACCTTCATGGATGGAGCAGAATATCAGCTGCTGCAGATAAAGGTAGACAAGATGGAAATAGAACTCCTGAACTATTACTGTCCGAACAACAAACCCCTGAGTCTCAGCTCTATACAGGTACCAGCCACCAACTTTATAGCAGTTGGAGACTTTAATAGCCACTCCCAGAGCTGGGGCTATAACCATCTGGATCACAGAGGTGAAGAGGTTGAAACTTGGCAAGATGATCACTCCCTAATCCTAGTCAATAATGCCACAGATACTCCTACCTTCTACTCCAGAGGATGGCACACAACCTCAACACCAGATCTTGCCTTCTCCACACCAGATATAGCTGGATCTATTAGTAGAGAAGTAGGAGACCAACTAGGGGGAAGCGACCATCGCCCAATCTTTCTTACTGTCCAGAGTGCAACTCTCAGTACAGGCCCAGCCATTACAAGATGGAACTACAAAAAAGCCAACTGGGGTTTATTCAGGCATCAGGTGAACACGCTGCTGTCTACCCTCAAGGTACAGAACAGAGACATTAATGAAGTGGTAAAAGACTTCAACAGATGCATACTACAAGCTGCAAAAGAAACCATTCCCAAAGGATGCCGGCGTAACTACATACCATACTGGTCCAGCACACTCCAAGAACGTCAGGAAGCTATGGACAAGGCTAGAAAGGACGCAGAGTCTCAGCCTTCACTTGAAACTCACAACAAATGGAAAAAGGCTGTAGCAGAGTTTCAGAGAACAAAGCTAGAAGAAAAGCGGAAAAGCTGGAGAACTAAAACGGCATCGCTGAACCTTGAGAAAGACGGCAGGAAACTTTGGAGATTAGTCAAGTCTCTAAATGAAGAGCATTCCTCACCAAGGCAGACTATCACATTGGATGAAGGTGGCAAACTTTTCAGAGGAAAACAAGCTGCAGACTTGTTTGCTAGAAGATACAGTTCAGAAAGCAACTTACCCATTAACATAGACCATCAGAGAGAGATAAGAAAAGAAATACTGGCAACCATGGGACAGACAGATACTCCTGCCCCAATGAGGGAACCCATCACACTAGGAGAACTACAGAAGGCTATTTCCAAGCTTAAGTTTCAAAAGTCACCCGGCCCAGACAAAATCAGCAACGAAATGCTAGTAAATCTGAGCTCAGCAGCAAAGACAAAACTGCTTGAGATATTCAACCACAGCTGGTTGAAAGGAACGGTACCCCAAGTATGGAGAGAAGCCATCACAATACCCATACTAAAGAAAGGGAAATGTAAGACCGAGGCTGCAAGTTACCGGCCAATCAGTCTCACAAGCTGTGTTGGGAAGACTATGGAGCGAATAGTCAACCACAGATTGAAATGGTATTTAGAGTCTGAGCAGATCCTGGTGCCGGAACAAGCTGGATTTAGAGAATGCTACAGTATAGAAGACCAAGTTACTTACTTGTCTCAAGCAATAGAAGATGCCTTCCAGGAGAAGAAAAAGGTCCTAACGATCTGGGTCGACTTCAAGCAGGCCTTTGACAAGGTGTGGAAAGATGGCCTCATTGCAAAACTTAGGAGAAGTGGAATCCAAGGCAACATGATGAAATGGATCCAGTCATACTTGCATAACAGGAGAACTAGAGTCACTCTTGACGGTCTGCAGAGCAGAAAAGTGTTGCTCCATCAGGGGGTACCTCAAGGAGGAGTAATTTCCCCAACACTCTTCCTTGTTTACATCAATGACCTGGTGAAAGATCTCCCTGCAGGAGTTAAAGCTGCCTTATATGCAGATGACCTAGTACTCTGGTGCACTGATGAAAATGTCACCACAGCAAATTATAGAATGCAGCGGGCAGCAGACATGCTAGTGTCATGGGCAGAGAAATGGCTTATCACAATAAACACAGACAAAACCTCCACAACACTGTTCTCTCTCGCCCCCAAGGACAAATCAGCTAACATACACCTAGGGACAACCGTGATCAAGGAAGAAAGCTACCCCACCTATCTTGGGGTGACATTTGACCAAAGGCTTACATGGAATAAGCATATTGAAAATGCAGAAGGAAAGGCCCGAAGACGACTAGGCATACTCAGAAAATTAGCAGGTACCAACTGGGGAGCAAATGAACGAAATCTAAAGAAGATTTATAATGGAGTAATAAGACCACACTTAGAGTTTAGCTCAGCAGCATGGTCATCAGCTGCTAACTCACATCTGCAGTCTTTGGACAAGGTGCAAAATCAAGCTCTCAGGCTCATTACAGGAGCCATGAAAACTACACCAATAACAGAGATGCAGAAGGTTGCTGGATTACAGACATTGTCCCATAGAAGAGACACAAAAACCATGATCCAGATGGAAAAGTACAACAGTATGCCAATGCACCCAATGAAGGCAAGACTAGATGATCTGGCATTGGGACGTCTAAAGCGTAGCAGCTTTGTGCATCGGGGGAAAAGACTTATAAGACAGCATCAAGAAGACCTATCCATGAAGACAACACCACTGAAGCCCACCCTATACCCTGTACCATGGGAGCAGGCCAGCAGTGCCCTCCAAATTAATACAACAGTCAGTGGTCTCACAAGTGGATGTGAGTATAATGATCTGCAAAAACGAACTGCTACATTGAGTATGATCCAAGAAAGCTATCCCGATCAATCATGGATACATGCCTATACAGATGGATCAGCAACTAATGCTGTTAGGAATGGAGGGTGCCGGTATCTTTATCTCATATCCTGACAACCACTATGAGACTAGGCACATTCCCACTGGTAAATTCTGTTCCAACTATACAGCTGAGGTTCAAGCTCTAGAGCAAGCTGCAAATATGATTTATAACACCAACTCTGACTGCCACCAGGTAGTCATCCTCACAGATGCACTGTCTGTCCTGCAAGCTCTCAAGGGTGGTAAACTCCCGCATCTGAGAAATGAACTAAACAAGGTAGCTGCCAAAAAGAGAACCATACTTCAGTGGGTACCATCTCATTGTGGTGTACCCGGAAATGAAAAGGCAGATAAACTTGCAAAAAAGGGAGGAGAATGTGAACAAGAAGATAATGAAGTCACATACTTTGAGAAAAAGAGAGCTATCCAGACTATCAGAAGAGAACAGAACCAACCCAAAGACGACTATCACACTCTCGACCGGCAGGGACAGACAACTATTTTTCGACACAGGACAGGGCATAACAAACTGAATAAACACATGCACAAGCTACGATTGTCTGCTTCACCACTGTGCACATGTGGATTAAACGAACAAACTGCTGAGCATGTTCTACAGGACTGTCCTCTGTATGACCAGTTAAGAAAGATATACTGGCCCAATGACTCAACACTAAACTCAAAGCTATATGGAGTTAAAGAGGAACTTCAAACAACAGTCGAATTCATCATGAGAACTCGTCTGACGGTGTAATCATCAAAGATGCGATCGCAAGAAGAAGAAGAAGAAGAAGTCAGTTACTAGCATGATTGTTAAAGAATATTTTTTATTGACTAAAATGGTAAAGGTAGTCCCGTAGCAGAAACTGCTGTAGTCCAGTGAAGTGTTAGAGACTTAATTATACTAGGTTCAGCTTTATGAGGTAGGGCGACCAGTTCCCTTCCTCCCTGCATTTGCCTTCCCTACTCAAAAACAGTTAGGTAACCATTTACAGCTGGGTCATGCATGGAGGCATATCTGGAGTCATCCTTATGTGACCACCAGCTATGCACGTGCTACAATATACATATGTGGAAGTGAACCTCTGTCTGTGAGGCTAATTGCACCCTCATTGACTCATGATATCATCCACACACTTCCAGGGATTCCCCCTGTGGTGAAACTTGTTGAGAACCCAGCATTGCACACTAAGTTTGAGAAGTCACTTGTCCTGGATGTAATTCTTTGATCTGGCTGACTGCATTCAGGAGGATCTCGCTATGGATCCAGTGATAGTCAAGGGAAGCTGAGAAGTGGCTCTGTGCAGGACGTGACAATTCTTTGAGAGAGCCCAGAACCAGAGCACAGTATTTTAGCTCTGCATAGTTGGAGAGCCCCCTTGGATGGCAGGGAATGCACAGTATGCCACACGCTTCTTACTCCTAGCTTGAGATCCCTATGTGAGAATCCTTTGAATGCTAGCCAAGGTGGAGAAACTGGAACTCATAACTTCAACTCAACACATTTTGGAAAAGCAGAAAAGCCACATTAAAAGCTTAGGTCTACAGTGTAGATAATACCAAGGAGTCTTCAACTTGGTATTGGCTGCTAAAGAGCGAGAAGCTCAGCAGCCCTAGTTAAACAACAACAGCTGGGTAGACTGGAGGTGACATTACCAGGCTTTTATTTGGAACCCAGTAACTTTGCCACAAGGTAGTATCACATGCCAGTCTACCCAGCTGTAAATGTGTACCTGACTCTGTTCTTGAGTTGGGGAATGCGGCGAGAAAAAGAACTAGTCACCCCACCTATCGAAGCTGGAACCAGTATAGCAGAGCCACTAATGCTTCACTCCCCTACGACAATATCGGCTATGGGACAACTTTACCCTTTATATCATGAGTAATGCCCACAAATGTGTGGGAGCAAGAGAAAGAGAGAGAGGGGTATGGCTGTCAAATGAAAAATGTGTCAAAGAGCAACATTGGGTCTGACATCATAGAATATTTAAATTTGATAACACTTCTGTAAAAGAAACTGCTAAAGATTTATAAATATGTCATATGGTCATGCTAATGGTAAGAGGTTTATTGCATGTGCCAAATAAATCTTTACTTTATGGCCTGAAACTGGCCAGAATTTAGCTTACTAACTACATTTATTTATGGTCTATACAAATTGTAAAATGTAATATTACTGCCTTCCATATATTTATAATGTATGTTATTATTTTTAAATTAAAACAAGAAATGTAATAAAACTTGTTTTTCTCCTGCATCTATTCATTATCTAGAAATATTCTGAAAATAAAATACTGTCTTATTTAAATATGAGTGTCCAATTGGCAGAGTGGTTAGAGAGCTGGCCTCTCATGGCAGAAATACTTGGTTTCAAAACACAGGTGTCATACTTCAATCTACCCAGGTGTAAATGGGTACCTGACTCATGCTCTTGAGTTTGGAAGGCAAAGGCAGTGAGGAAGGGGAGTTGTACCTATTGAAGTCTCTAACACTTTACTTCCCTATGGCAGTATCTGCTGTGGGACGACCTTTACCCTTTTACCTTTACCTTATTTAAATATTAAAAAACATATACCCACAGACTCATTCATGAACTCCCATTCTGTCTTCAGTGTTTATGCTTTCCATTACCATTTTTTTTTTTTTACTCTTCACCTTTGTCAAATTGGTATTATCAAATTTATGTTATCCTGTATTGCAAAAATGAAATGTCTGTTTTTATATCTTTTTTTGGTTTATTATATTCAAAGTATATACTGTATTTTTGTATCCACTGAAACCAAATGTAGGCTGGTGACATTGCAATCAAATTCCTGGATAATCAGAAGGCACAGATAATGTTATCCTGTATTGCAAAAATGAAATGTCTGTTTTTATATCTTTTTTTGGTTTATTATATTCAAAGTATATACTGTATTTTTTTGTCCACTGAAACCAAATGTAGGCTGGTGACATTGCAATCAAATTCCTGGATAATCAGAAGGCACAGGTCATAGTTCAAGCAATAGGACCCAGGCTGGCAGAAATCAAGTGTCATTCTACAGTAAGTTTCAGGTCTCTTTATGTTACATCTATAGGTTCATGGTTTTGTTGTTTATTCTGTAATTTATTCATTGATTCTATTCCCTTCAGCTCCCACAGGAGCATAGGCCTTCAACAGGTGTATGCCAGGTCCACTTGTCGTGTGCCATCAGCTCAAGGTTTTTCCGTGTCCGTCTCCAGTTCTTTTCTTCATGTTTTTTTTGGTTTTTTTTGGTCACCCTCTACCATTCTTGACCATAGTGATTTCTGAGCAAGTACTGCCTTGATTACTTACTTACTTAGTCGTTCCCTTTCTACCGTGAGGTGTACCCCTTACTGCCTTGATATTAATTGAAAATAAATTTCTTTCAATCAGCAGCTTTCCTTGTAGTGTGACCTATCCTTAACCAGTATCTTCTTCTCATCTCTTGTTTCACAAGTTGTGACTTTTAGGTAGAAGATAAGAAAAGAAAAGGAGAGGAGAGTACAAATAACGGTGACATGCACAACAAACAGATGTTTATGTAAAAATGTGATTAACTATCTGTGTATCAGAGAGATCACCTGATGAAAATAAAGTAGAAGAAAAAAGCTGACATTGTGGTACGAGGCGAATCTTTGATCATTAAAACCCATATAAAACGTTAATATAAAGTGAGTAAGCAAGAGATTTTTTGCATTTCACTGGAATGTGGTATAAATGAAAATTCTTGTTAAAGTGTACGATATTGAGCAGATTAAAATTGTGATCTTGAGTTGATAGAATTTACGATTTTGAGCAGATATGTATTGTGAACTTGTGTGTGTAATATTATTTTGAGCAGATAAACATCGTGATCTTTAGTTGATAAATGTTACGATTTTGAGCAGATATGTATTGTGATCTTGAGTGTGTAATATCATCTTGAACAGATAAAATGCTTTTATGATGATATTTGTCAGGGAACATTTGTTCTGTTCTTTAAATTCTTCAACGTTGATTAGTCCCAGGAACCACAAAAAAGGTAACAGGTGTGTAATGAGCATAGGTCATATGCAACGTCAGTATTATGAAAATACTGTTTACATCACATGTTCTTAAAAGGTACCAAATGTGAAGTTGTGCATAGGGCTGGCAATCTCATCATACAAAACATATTGGTTCAGAAACTACCATTGCAGACGCAAGTGCTTTGGCATTGCTGGGCTGGCAGCAGTGGTTGCTCCATGCTTCATAAGAAAAAAAAGATGATGATGACTATGAATGTTAGTGTTCACAAACAGTATCGTGACAATACTGTATATTGTTTATAAAGACCTCATTGGAAAAACCTTACACATCTCAAAAAATGAAATGAGAGAAAATTGAATTGAAAAATTTGAAATGCTATGACACAAATAAGGATTGCCTGTTTTTATGCTTCATTTTCTTAGAGGCGATGCATTTTCAAATATAACTTTGATTTCTACACCTCTTTTGGAATATGTTTAATGTGCTTAACACATTAACTACCGAATTGAAAAACACGCTGTAGCTGAATTAAATTTTTTTCCCATTTTCATCCTGTAGGTGTTTGCACAAAGTAAGCTGTAGTTTTCATAATTGTTTACAGATTTTTATGAATTACATGTCATTTTAAAGATAAATGAATGTACTATTACAATAAGCACCATTTGTAACTCTAATAGAGGTTGTTGCTATTTAACGGCCCTCCGATGGCCGAGGACTTGCAATATTTTCACAATTATAACTGCTTGCGCCCCATCTCTATCAAAATCACTATTTCAATCAATGTGCACACCGTTTTCACTCTTGTCCTCGTCGCTAGATCTATCAGTCATTTGTTGAGACAAGTTTCTAGCTTATTCAGCCATTAGACAAGACGTACAAGCATTTTTTGTGGTCCTATCACTAGTTGCCATGGTAAACATTTTTACACGATTTGGTAACTAAACCAAAACGCTGAAAAATATGAACATAATATCAGTTTTCCAGTGTTCTACAACAACCATGCTTTGGGAATTTGTTTTCCGGTGGCAACTTAAAATCTCGAACCAGATCAGAAAGTGTTTCAGTACATTTTTCATTCGTTTTATTACTAAAATTAGATCAACGCTGTAAACGGCTCGCGGTCCAAATGATAGGATTTCAAAAGCCGGCTCGCGGTAGTTAATGGGTTAAGGCACAAACTCAGTTTTTCTAAATGTGACGTCAGGCTTTTCCAATGAGGTCTTCTTATATGTACGTACATACAACAAATGTTAGATAAGCCAGGGCCGAGAAAAATAACAAGTGATACAGATAAACAGGCCCTCTTGTTTCTAAATTGTTTTAATTAGGAAAGCTGTTGAAGAGTTCTTAATGGAGGAATTTTTAAAATTTAATGTGATTGAAAGGGTCAAAGGCAGGTAAACTTTTGACGGCACAGAATATGACTAAAATGCTAATTTGATTGTGGAAGATTCTTATTAAGATAAGACTAGTGATCTTTGACCCTGTGTAGTTCCCTGGAGTCTCTCAGGAGACAGAGACAGAATAGACCTACTACTTCTTCTTCAGGCTTGTCATAAGAATTTACTACAGGTTGGTAACCCAGAATCCGAAAAGCTCGGGGATGGCTGTGTGTCGGTTATTGGATTTTTCCAGTTTTAGGATTTCGCCCAAATCTGTTCAAAAGTCAGCTGAAAAAACTTTTGATTTTCTGAATATTTTGGTGTTTGGATATTTCGGATTCTGAGTTACCAACCTGGAATGAGTTTGTGCAAGGGATCAGCAACCTCATCATATAAAACAAATTACAGCTGTACTACAGAAACTACCACTGCAAGGGCACATGAATGCTTTGGTGCAGGCTTCCTGGGAGACCACCTGCAGAGGTGGTTTCAGGCTCCATAGGGAGCACAGGGAGAAAATATGATGATCATGAGTAATAATCCTTGGTTGCCATGTTCTTGAGAGCAGAAGAATAAAAATAACCACAAAGAGGAGGGTAAGGTAAGAAAGAAGATAAAATGTATCATAATGATCTGTCCAGATGATCTGCTAGTCATTTCTTTGTGTCTGCAGGCAGCCGAGCTCTATCTGAGTATGGACATGGTCAAGGAAGGCATTGACATGTTGATCAGTGCAGGAGACTGGAACAAGGCCAAGAAGGTTGCAAAAGAAATGGATCCCAGGTTTGGTTCTCTTTGGAGCTTGCTGTAGACAAAATTTCTTTCCGGATTGTCTTAAGCATTTTCACATAAGTGTCACTGTAGCTGGCATTGTGTAAATCATTGAAAAATTTGCTGTTATGGACATTTCTTTTTCGGTTGCAGAATGTTTTATTCTTATAAAGTTTTATTCCAGAAATTTGTCATGTTAATTGACTTTACTTGTTACTGTTATTATTACACTATCTTCTTCTTCTTCTGCGTTCATCCTGAAAAGGACGTTTGTTACGTTGTGTCGCCATTTACAGCAAAGCTGCGATATTTGCGCCTTTCGGCCCGACACATCCAGTTTCAGCATGGCATTTTTGGGACCGGGTAAGTCTTCCCTCTTCGATCCCTACTCTCTCAGCCAGACTGCAGCGATGCAGCCTGTTTCCAGGACCACCACTTGGAGGTGGAGTAGGGTCTTGGTCAGCACTAGTTCGCTGACCCTGACGAAAGCAGTCTAGCTATGGGTCCCTGACTGCATTTATCACTGTTGCTGCATCTTCGGTCCCTTATTACACTATAGTTAATCAGTGTGCATGTGCCCCTTGTAGTTTACGGGAGTCTCTGATGGGACAAAGAAATAATAGCCCTACTGCTCCCACAAATATGTCATACAGTGTCCCTAACACAATGGCTTAATAATATATATCTTATTTGATTGATTTCATGATGTTCATGCCTGCATTTAGTAATTTAAAATATAATATTAGTGAAACTAAAATTTGTCCTGGGAAAGATGTTTTGATGATACATGTTGTCATGTTGTTCTTCTTGATTTGTGGCTGTGTAAATTGTTTTTAAATAATTGCTTTGCAATGTGATTGCAGGTATGAAGGCTATGTTGATGAAAAATATAAAGAATTCTGCCGTGACCAGGGGAAAGCAGAAGATGTAAGTCTTAATTGTTTATTAACTCGGCTACTGAAGATTTAACTTTGAATATTTTTATAAACAGAAGGGCTGAAAGCATTTCCCTTCAATAAAATTTTTATAAGAGCATGAAATAACAGGGTCCCATGTGATTCCCCCACACTGCACGAAGGATAGCCAGCGACCGAGCAAATTGGAAGCAGTTTGTTGCTGCCCTACAAGACTCCACCAGGCGTGATGGCCACTGACTACTTTGACAGCCGGCGGCTAAGGATCAAGGAAGAAGAAGCTGTGATTCCTCGGGGTCGCTGAGAACAAAGAAAGAATAAAACAGTTGCTCCCTCAGGGAACTAGTTGTGATTGGGACTAGCAACCTCATCATGTAAAACACATTGCTACATAAACCACTTCTAAAGGAGCACGTGAATGATTTTGTCCAGGCTTCCTCCAAGAAGACTAGCTGCAGTGATGATCCCATGCTTCACAGGAGCCAGTAGGGAGACGAATGATGATATAACATGAGCCAGTAGGGAGACGAATGATGATATAACATGAGGCAGTCATTTGAACCCCATTGATATCATTTTTAAAAATTCTTTTTACATTGGATTGTATCTGATTTTACCATTTAATGTTGATCTGTTTCAGCTGGCTAGTGTTGATGTGATTGGAGCATTGGATTTATATGCTGAGAAAGGAGAATGGAGCAAGTGTATACAGACTGCAGAACAGCAGGTGTGTGCCTAGTCAGTTCAGATTCTACACAAGTATAATGAATTACACTTCATATTGAAAAGACTGGATAGTTTGTTAGAGGAAGCTGCTTAATCCAGTTTGTTAGAGGGAACTATTCAATCCAGTTTGTAAGTGGAAACAACTCAGATCAATTGATTCAAGAAACTGTGAAGGAAGTTGCCCCTTGTAGTTCCCGGAGGTCTCTGAAGAGACAAAGAAATAATATAACTACTGCTCCCTCAGGCCTGTCATACAAGGTGACAAATACTTACTTACTTACTTAGTCGTTCCCCTTCTACCGTGAGGTGTAGAGGTTTGGAAGAGAGAGCACCAGACTATTCTATCGGCTGTCTTCTTCCTGGCCTGGTTCCATTCTAGTCCTCGGTCCTTCAAAGATTGTCTAATGTTGTCCTCCCAGCGGACTCTGGGGGTCTGGATCCTTGGCTCTTTGTTTCCCATGCTTGTCGTGGTAGCCGGTCTTCTCCCATTCTGCAGAATGACAAATACAAGGTCATCTATGGGACTGGCAACTTCATCATATACAACACATTACTATGGAAACCACAACTGCAGGAACATGAGAATTATTGTGCAGGCTTTCTGTAAAGGTACCAAATGCAGTGGTGGCTTTATGCTTCATTGGGAGTGAAAAGGGAAATGAATGAATGATAGAAGCCAAATGGCTTCTCTGTCTAGAGGGAGTTACTTAGACCAGTTTTGTTTAACTACATCTCCAGTCTATTAGTGGAATCTACGGTAGTGCAATTTACTAAAGGGAGTACACAGTACTGTGTAATGGTCCTTTATGTCAGAGGAAACCGCCCACTCCAATTTTTTTAAAGAAACTACTCAGTTCATAGTGTTTAGAGGAAACTGCCCACTTCAGTTTTGTAAAAGAAACTACTCAGTTCATTTTGTTTGAGGAAACTGCCCACTTCAGTTTTGTAAAAGAAACTACTCAGTTCATTTTGTTTGAGGAAACTGCCCACTTCAGTTTTGTAAAAGAAACTACTCAGTCCTTTTTGTTAGAGGAATCTGCCCACTTCAGTTTTGTAAAAGAAACTACTCAGTCCTTTTTGTTAGAGGAATCTGCCCACTTCAGTTTTGTAAAAGAAACTACTCAGTCCTTTTTGTTAGAGGAATCTGCCCACTTCAGTTTTGTAAAAGAAACTACTCAGTTCATTTTGTTTGAGGAAACTGCCCACTTCAGTTTTGTAAAAGAAACTACTCAGTCCTTTTTGTTAGAGGAATCTGCCCACTTCAGTTTTGTAAAAGAAACTACTCAGTTCATTTTGTTAGAGGAAACTGCCCACTTCAGTTTTGTAAAAGAAACTACTCAGTCCTTTTTGTTAGAGGAATCTGCCCACTTCAGTTTTGTAAAAGAAACTACTCAGTTCATTTTGTTAGAGGAAACTGCCCACTTCAGTTTTGTAAAAGAAACTACTCAGTCCTTTTTGTTAGAGGAATCTGCCCACTTCAGTTTTGTAAAAGAAACTACTCAGTTCATTTTGTTTGAGGAAACTGCCCACTTCAGTTTTGTAAAAGAAACTACTCAGTTTATTTTGTTAGAGGAAACTGCCCACTCCAGTTTTGTAAAAGAAATTACTCGGTTCATTTTGTTAGAGGAAACTACCCACTCCAGTTTTTTTAAAAGAAACTACTCAGTTCATTTTGTTTGAAGAAATAGCCCAGTCCAATGTGTTAGTCTGTTGTTTTAAAATGAAACTACCGAGACATTTTGACAGGAAAAAAATATTCAGCATATTTTGGTAGAGAAAAACTTCTCAGTGCAGTTTGGTAGAGAAAAACCTCTCTGTGCAGTTTGGTAGAGAAACAAGTCAGTTTTAAAGGAAACGGTCTAATCAAGTTTAGTTTTCAGAAACTACTGTGTCAGATTTCTTAGAAAAATAAACTCAATTTTGTTAGAGGAAAGTGAGGAAACTGCTTAAGGATTTCAAGAATGAACATTGTAATAGTATATCCTGTACAGGTTTTTTCTAAAACTGGAGAAATCTCTTTCATTTCATGAATATTGATTCGTTGCAAAGAATATTTTTCATGCTCTGAAATGTTTTTTTTAAAAATGATTTGCGTTCGTTTCTTTATATCTGTGATATACCTTCCATGTAATGTTATTAACATAATGTGCCTAATTATTTTAAATGTTCCCGTTGATTTTGACCTCGTACTAATTTGTATATTGCTGTCAGAGATTATTTCATTAGACTTTGTTAATGAACTGTCAGAAATTATTTCATGACGTGGTTAATTAGCATGGCAAGATTACCAATGTGGAGCTGATGACATGAACGAGGAAAGTGCTAGTGGAAGAAGATGCAGATGATGGAGAGGACACACTTTGAGAAAATCTGTTCTTAGCATTTCAAGGCAGTCCTTGTTCTGGAATCCCCCAGGGTGAGAGATAGAGGGAAACAAAAAACACATAGAGAAGAGATCTGGAGTCAGAAATGAAGGGAATGAGGAAAACATCAAAAGACCTTTTGTTGATGGCATGTGTTTGTTGAAGGCCTATAATCCTTGAGATGATGATGTGGTTAGTGAACTGACCTATATTGGTGAAACTGGCAGACGTTTGGCAGACAGGTTTCGTGAGCACTTGAATGACATCCATCATGGCAAACATTTACCAGTGGCCCTTCACTTCAACAGCCCTGACCATTCAGGTAACTCTGACATTCATGTCACTGCCCTCCGTTCATGTATCGGTGACGACCGAACTCGCTTTTTGTTGGAGAATCGCCTCATTTTTCAAATGGGCATTTTAGCTCCTGCTGGGATGAATGTCCAGCATCATTTTGCATAATTCTGGTGGCTTCTGTCGTTATTTTCCTATCTATCCTTGTTTTTGCTTTGGTTCGTTTCGTTTCCTCAATTTTCTGTTCTTAGCCGTCACTAGCTCCTACGTCACTTCCGCATGACGCCTTAGTTTTTCAGCCATTTTGAATGTTTCCTTCCTCGACACAGCTAAGTGAATTTTTACGCATTTTATTAGTGTTGTTCATTCCTGTCTTCGTTTCGTTGATTATTTACTTTCTTGTTTCGACATGTCTTTCTGGTTTCACAATTTTCTTGCATTATTAATGTTATCGTTTCGCTCATCACCGTCGTTTCATCTGCTTGTATCGCTCATTTGACGTTTTCCTCATCATCACAGACCTTTGTAGTACCTATATGTAGTTCTTGTCCTTGTAACCTGTTCGTAACTGTGGCTGACGAAGGGTAAAACCCGAAACGTCCCTTGTCTCATGTGTACCGTTTACTTGTAAAACTGATGTCATACCATATTATTTGTTTAATTTATATATTGGTTAGTGAACTGTCAGAGATTAATTTTTATGCATATGATTATGTGATTAAATACTTAAGGAGAAGTGTTAAACAACTGAACCTAATTCCAGTTATATGTTTGTAATTAATTTCTTGTGTGGTATGCACTTCAAACTTGATAGAACCCCAAAGTTCTTCACAAGTACCTGGCTTTGTATGCTACTCATCTGATCAAGAACAACAACTCTCTTGCTGCACTACAGCTGTATGCTAAATATGGAACCATTGCTAATCCACAGGTAATTGATAATTGAAAACAACGATCAAGTTTATTTCCAGGAAATAAGCATAGCCATGACCATGATTTTGTTACATTAGGTAACTATTTCTAGTGTTGCTGGCAGTGGGATTTCCACGACATGGTTCTTTTGGTGACACCGACTGAACTGAAAGTATATACCTGGAGTGCTTCTCTCAGCCATCCATTAAGTGCTGGGGCAGTCTCAAAAATCCTTTGCTCTTGCTGCTGTCACTGACCACACATTTTTATAGATTTCAGCAATTTTTAATCGCTTACTGACTTTTGCGAAATTGGTTGTTAAAATATATTTTAAAATATTTATGACATTGGTAGTAAACTATTAGTATGTTATATTAACTTGTTACATACATCATCATCATTATCAGTTGCCATCTCCACAACGAAGGTTGGCTGTAATGGATCTCCAACGTCTTCTGTCTCTTGTCTTGGTGGTGCACTCTGATAGACTCTTTCCTGTCCATCTCTTGATGTTATTTTCCCACTTATAGCGCTGTCTTCCCCTTGCACGTTTGTCTTCAACTCTCCCTTCTGTTGTGGTCTTCTGCAAGGTGTTATGCCTTTTTATGTGGCCAAAGTATTTTAGCTGCCGAACTTTGACCTCCCTCATTAGTTCTCTTTTCATACCTAGATTTTCTAGGACCTCCTTATTTGTTTTCATCTCTTTCCATGAGATACGCCCCATTCTTCTATATATCCACATTTCAAGAGCCTCAATTCTTTCTTCCAAATGCTTATTCATCGTCCATGTTTCTGCACCATACAGAAATGCAGAATATATATAACACTTTATGATTCTCAGTTTTAATTTGTGAGATAACTGTTTGGATGTCAGTATATGTTTCATGTTGTTGAATGTAGCTTTGGCCATTCCTATTCTCTTCTTGATTTCTGTTTCACATCTGCCATCTTCTGTTATTATATGACCAAGATATACGTAGCTCTTGACTTGTTCCAGGATTTTCCCATTTACGCTTATCTTTAATGTGGGTTTATCGTCTGTTTTGCTAATTATCATAGTTTTTGTTTTCTCAATATTAATGTCGAGTCCATATTCATGACTTATACTGTTCACTTGCTTCACTAGTTCTTGTAACTCCTGTTCGCTTTCAGCTAACAACACGGTATCATCTGCATATCTAAGGTTGTTTATTGACCTTCCACTGATGTTCAGTCCTGGTATTTCCTGTATCTGTTTGAAAATTTTTTCGGTGTATAATTTAAATAGGCAGGGGGACAGCACACAACCTTGTCTGACACCTCTTTTTATGTCTATGTATGGTGAATAATTCCTTCCCGATCTTACTGTGGCAGTTTGCTCCCAATAAAGGTTACATACAACGTATAATTAATCACCATCTACTTTTTTGCTCCTTACTAAGTATGAAACCAAAACTGCAGAATGCACAGCCTGATATTAGTTAGCTTTTATGACATGCCTGGTAGAACAGGAGACCTATTCTTTCTTTGTCTACCCAGCAACCCCTAGGAACCACATGGGGCCAGTGTATAATTACAATTATAAGTGTCTATACACACACACATACAAACACTGTTTGTTAAAAAAATTATTATTGAAATTCATTTGAAAACCTTTTCAACAGAAAAATTTACTGCTGTAGTATAATATTAAAATATAATAATTGTTGTTCTCATTATAATTATGATCACAGCAGGTAGTATAAAGATTAGTATCTTTATGTTGTCGTTAAGCACTCAGTGACACAGCTGACTGGCCAGGTCTGTTGCCGCTTGATTCTCTACAGATCGTAATCTTGTCAAATTTTATTTCAGTAATTATTACCAATATAATTATGTATATTACAGTTTTTAATATGAGTTTATTAATATAATGTATAAAGTATAATATTTATATATGTAATTATATTTTTTATATTGAAGTGAAGATAATGGTCTTCTACATTTTGTCATTGAGTGTAGTAGAGACATTTACCATTCATCTTACAATCTTGCATGGGGCTGACAACCTCATCACGTAAAACAAATTGCCAGTGCTGCAAGAGCTTGTGACTGATTGGTCCAGGCTTCTTGCAAGGGGACCAGCTGTAGTGATGGCTAAATGATGATTTGATGATGATATTACACTCAGTAGGAATGATGATAAGTATCTTCTGCATTTGGGTGTTAAATGTCTTGGAGATATTTCATCATGTGACGTATTCTTTCTAGAACGTTGTCTCCATTACAGCTGCTCTGAACGCATCACGATTCTGGGCAAGTCGACCTGCATCAGCCAAAGACAAGTTCAGACTCTCTGTGATGTCCTGGGTCCACCGTCGTCTAGGTCGACCCCTTCCCCTTTTTCCAGGGACCATGCCTTCCATCACTGTTTTTTTTCCAGACTATTATGTCTTTTTATATGACCGAAAAATTTCAGCTTCCTTATTGCGATGGTATTTAGGAGCCAATGTTCCTGTACATTTAGTGAGTGCAGTACTTCTCTGTTGGTCTTTTTTTCTGTCCAGGGTATTCTCAACATCCTTCTGTAGCATTTCATTTCGAATGATGTAATCTTTTTTGCAACTGTTTTATTGAGTGTCCAAGTCTCGCAGCCGTATGTTGCTACTGGGAATATACATGCTCTGATCAGTTGTAACTTTGTTTCTTTGCTTGTGCCTTGCCATAGGTTTTTCATCTGTATTAGCTTATGTGAAGCAATTGCAAGTCTTCTTTTAATTTCTACTGCACAGTCGCCAGAGCTGTTAATGATTGATCCTAAGTATTCGAATTCATTGACACTTTCCAGTTCTTCGTTATCAATTTCAATTTCTGGTTTGGTCTTTACTTTGTCTGTTGTCAATACTTTGGTCTTCTTGGTGTTTAGGTATAGATTCTGGGCCTCGCTGTGTTTTTTGGTGGACAGAAGTAATTGTTCAAGTCCTTCTGGGTTGGTCGATAGGAGGACTGTGTCGTCAGCATATCTGATTTCCGGGATCTGGTACCCGCCGATGTTAAGTGAGTCAAACTCTGTGTGTTCTTGGTCATCTCTTACGTTTCTCATGATATTCTCGGCATAAATGTTAAACAGGTAAGGGGAAAGGGTACAGCCTTGTCTTACTCCTTTCTGTACTTCAAACCATTCTGATGTTTCCCCCTCTATTCTTACGGCTGCCTGTTGTTCTTGGTACAGCAGTGCGATGAGTTGTATAAGGTGGTTTGGAAATCCCATATTTTTCATAATAGCCCATAACTGCTGATGTTGTACACAATCGAAAGCTTTTGTGTAATCAATGAAACAAGTATGTAGGTCAACGTTGAATTCTCTACACTTTTCTATGATGATCCTCATGTTGAATATATGATCCCTAGTGCCTCTACCTGGTCGAAAACCCGCCTGTACTTCATTTATTTCTGTTTCTAGCTTTTGTTGCATCCTTTTCATTATGATTTGTAAAAGTATTTTGCTGGCATGGCTTATAAGAGCTATAGTTCTGTAGTTTGTGCACAGTTTCAGGTTGCCCTTTTTTGGCAAGGGTATGTAAATTGATCTTTTCCATTCCTTGGGCCAAATTCCGCTTTGCCAGATTTTGCAGCATAATGCATGGTATATACGAGCGCTGCCTTCTCT
Source organism: Oreohelix idahoensis (assembly GCA_024509875.1). Lineage (NCBI taxonomy): Eukaryota > Metazoa > Mollusca > Gastropoda > Stylommatophora > Oreohelicidae > Oreohelix > Oreohelix idahoensis. The sequence continues at coordinate 360,290 of JAMPIV010001350.1, read as the reverse complement.
TCCTGCCTGTATCATTTCAGCTGTTATTTCATCACAACCAGGAGATTTTCCACTTTTTAAGTGTTTGATTGCATTCCGGACTTCCTCTATGGTAGGTTCTGGTTCACGTTCCGCTTCATTCATGACGTTGTTATCTGCCGCTTTGTTTATTTCCGTATACATTTCTTGACAGTACTCCTTCCATCTGTTCAGAATATCTTTACGTTCTGTTAGAGTGTCGCCTTTCTTGTCGTTTATTGCTCGAGGTGATGATTTAAAGTTGCTGTTTTTCAATGTTCTTACTTCAGAAAACATATTCTTACTCAATCCCTGTTCGCGCATTTCCTCTATTTTCCTGCAGGTGTCGTTTATGTATTGTTGTTTGTCTTGTCTGACTCGTTTTTTAATCTGCTTTGTGTATTCCTTGTACAACTCCTGATTTTCTGTATCTTTTTTGGACTTCATTTTTCTTCTCTCTACCACCAACTTCAGTGTTTCGTCTGAGATGTATTCTCGTCTCTTTATGCTTCTTTTAGGAATTAACCTCTGTGCATTTGTAATATATACATCTCTGATGTTATTAGCAAGTTCATCTGGTGTCATTTCCTCCTGTACTGCCATAAGAATGTCAAATTTGTTCTGAATATCGACACTGTACTCTTCTGGTATGGCGCTTGTGTCATAACGTATTACTTTGTCGCTTGTAACGACTTTTTTCAATTTGATCTTGAAGTTTGCAGCAAGAAGTTCATGGTCGGAGTCACAGTCTGCTCCTGGGAACATCTTGATGGATGAGATACAATATTTACATTATCCATATTACACTATGTGAGACGAAGACATTGGTGTTGGATAGGATACACATTGAAGAAACCTATTGATAGCATTACAAGACAGGCCTTGTTCTGAAGTCTCCAGGGTAATTCCTAGGGGCCTTTTGGAAGCAAGGAAAGAAAAGAACTACTGCTCTCTTAGGCAATTCATAAGAGGCAAGTCATACGAGACTGGGCATTGAGTTGGCATCCTCATCATGTAAAATACATTGCTACAAAAACCACTACTGCAATAGCACTTAAGTGCTTTTGGTGCAGGCTTCCTGTAAGAGGACCTACTAAAGTAGTGGTTCCATGCTCCATAAGGAGCAAAAAATGATAATGATGATATATGCAAACATAAATTACATACTCTAGTTTGCTTCTTGGCAGCCATTCTGTTATATTACATATTTTTGTTTAAATAACAATTTTGTTTCCTTATGTTTGTTTACTTTTGAAAGAACTTCAATATTTACAAGAGGATCTTCATGGATGTCATAGTCAGGAGAGACATGAGCAAGCCAGAAGCATACAGGTCATGGGCAGATCTAAGAGACATGCTGCATGATCTGGTAAGATGACGTAGTCTTTTAAAAACCTTTTTACTTGGAAGCAGCTTCTACATCAATCAAGCAATATACTTACTTAGCTGTTACTTTTTCATTCCGCTGTTGCCATGAAGCATCGTGGGTTTGCGTTTTTAAGCTAAGTGTGTCGCATTGGCTGCTGTGAGCCTGTGTCGTTGTAGAATGTCTATGATGTTGTCTATCCAGCTGCCTCTTGATTTTCCCCCTGCCCTGAAACCAGATCTTCTATTGCTGTAGGCAAATAGTAGTAATTTTTCAGGCTCCATGCTCATGAGATAGCCAAACCACTTCATATATATATATAATTTTTGTTTTTAATACATGGCTATATATTCATGTTTATTTATGTAGTGAGAATGAATGCTATAATGACATTCTAACAATGATATGTTTCTGACGCTGTTTAGTTCCTGAGAGTCTCTGAGGAGACACAGAAAGAATAAGGCTACTGGCAACCTCAGGTAAGAGGTGACTAATATGAGTGTCTGCATGAGGTTGGCAACCTCATGTAAAACAAAATTGCTACAGCACCCACAGCTACAAGAACTCATAAACTCATGAATGTTTAGGTACAGGCTTCCTGTAAGGGGGGCAAGCTGCATTGGTAGCTTCATGCTCCACATGGAGCAAAAAGGGATAGAAATGAATGAATGAATATGTGTTTGCTTCTTCATAGTCTGTATTTTAGGGTGGCTTACAGGGCTGTGAAGGTGAAATGTGAAGCAGCTTTTGTCTTCATAGTCTGTATTTTAGGGTGGCTTACAGGGCTGTGAAGGTGAAATGTGAAGCAGCTTTTGTCTTCATAGTCTGTATTTTAGGGTGGCTTACAGGGCTGTGAAATGTGAAGCAGCTTTTGTCTTCATAGTCTGTATTTTAGGGTGGCTTACAGGGTTGTGAAGGTGAAATGTGAAGCAGCTTTTGTCTTCATAGTCTGTATTTTAGGGTGGCTTACAGGGTTGTGAAGGTGAAATGTGATTGATAAATCATTTAAAGTTTATATGGAGGGTACCATTGTTAATACCACGGTTGTGTGTTGGTGTCATAAGTGAGGTGTGTATAGGTACATTCACACACTACAGGTACACACATCAGAGGCATGGAATGGTGTAACGGCAGGTGAAAGTTAATGACGGTTTATTACACCACAACACAGTACGTTAATATAGAATACACATATGGTCAAATTACAGTTTACAGCAATACAATAATAAAGTACTCCACTTCTCAGAATCATCAAGATACTACTATATCAATGGCCTCCTTAAAGATACTCCTCACATTAGCGCTATATTATAATCATGGAGCCTTTTAGCCAACGGACATCATCGCCGTGCTAACAATATAAATGGCCTCCTCAAAATACTTACGGATCCTTTTAGCAAACGGACATCCTTGCCGTGCTAACAATACATATGGCCTCCTCAAAATACTTGTGGATCCTTTTAGCAAACGGACATCATCGCCGTGCTAATAATATAAATGGCCTCCTCAAAATACTTATGGATACTTCTAGCAAACAGACATCCTCGCCGTGCTAATAATACATATTGCCTCCTCAAGATACTTCTCACATCAGCGCTCTAAACATATGATGAATCCTACTAGCAATTTCTCACAAGGCTGCATACCCAGCAGTTTGTAATAATCTCGCCTTCACTCATCTCAGCGCGATTATGTGATAACAAGTTAATGTATCATTACCTTTCAAAATACACGCAATACTGCACATCCTGCAGTTTGCAATAATCTCACCTATCCACATGTCTTCACATTTCACAATTATCCTCTCTCAGGAAATAATGGCCTACACAAAATAATGGCCTCTTATCTTCAGCACTGTACAGGCATACTTTTCAAACACATACAGGGGCCGACTACCTCGGTCGATGCCCACAAACTCACTGCCCCCGGGAACACACATCTCCCGCCTAAAACCACACGAGACTCGGCTGTTCAAAAAACACCGCTCAATCTCACTACTTGCACGGGCTAGCCACAAATAGCTAAACACCCGTAGCTCAAAACAGTTCGGAGTGAATAAACCTCCACAATTGAACTGACTAGCGTTCACACGCTTTCTAACTTTATTTCTGGAACATACGAGAGAATTCCCCTATTACAATTTAACCTAAAATCATAGCTAATCAAGCAATGTAACTCATAATCTAATCTGCTCACCTAACATTTTCCGGATCACTTCCCTTCCATTAAAATTACTCGCAACAGTGATGCAGCTTTTGTCTTCATAGTCTGTATTTTAGGATGGCTTACAGGGTTGTGAAGGTGAAATGTGATGCAGCTTTTGTCTTCATAGTCTGTATATTAGGATGGTTTACAGGGTTGTGAAGGTGAAATGTGATGCAAGTTGTGTCTTCACAGTCTGTACGAGGGAAGGTCAAAAAGTAATGCCTCCTATTTTTTATGTATGTAAATACTGCATCGGTGTGCAATTTGTAAATTTAGCAGGATTCCTCAAACACTCTTCTGCATTGTATAGCATTACCAACCTGTTTCAGTAACAGGTGGCACCACTGTAACAGTTTTAAAATGGTTGCCAAAGACGTTCGGTTAAAACAACGTTATGTCATAGAATTCCTCAATGCTCAAGGAAAACCATAGCCATCAACGTCCTGCACCGTTACGAAACTGAAGAAGAAGAGTTTTTATCGAATATTGTGACAGGTGATGAGACTTGGGTTCATTTTTTTGAACCAGAATCCAAGAGGCAGTCAATGGAATGGCATCACACAACATCGCCGACAAGAAAGAAGTTCAAAAGTTCACCATCTGTAAGGAAAGTTATGGCCTCCGTGTTTTGGGATGAGAAGGGTGTGATTCTTCTTGGAACAGGGAAACACGGTGAATGCAGACCGTTATATTGAAACTTTGAAGAAGCTTAGAGGTCATCTTCGGCGACTTTACCAATTAAATGATCGGAGAACTGCACTACTGTTGCACGATAATGCCACGCCACACACCGCTAAACGCACCATTGATGCGATTGCAGAATTTGGCTGGACATTATTACCACATCCTCCTTACAGTTCCGATCTTGCACCTTCTGACTTCCATCTGTTTGGACCACTGAAAGAAGATCTTCGCGGACATCACTTTGAGGACACCGAGACCCTTAAACGCGCCGTACACCAGTGGTTTAGGAAAAAGGACACAAATTTTTACCGTGCGGGGATACATGCCCTTGTGAGAAGATGGACAAAAACTGTAACAAATAACGGAGACTACATTGAGTAATAAATTTTTGAAGTTCAGACCTGGGGCTACATTTCAATGTGAATTTTATCTGTTTTCTTGCCTATTAAATGAAATTAAAAATTACGAGGCATTACTTTTTGACCGTCCCTCGTACTTTAGGGTGGTGTCACTAAGTGGATTTAAGACTAGAGGTTGCCTAAATATAGAGACACGACACTAGTGGGAAGAAAGTCTTAGAAGATAGATTTGAGATGAAAATGACAGTGACTGTGGAAAGATGAGACTATTGGCGTCAAGGGCGAGAACCTAGATTGACTCTCCCTTGCCACTCATGACTTATTCGATAGCTATAGCCCCACCACCTCTTACTGCCCTAAGGAGATAAGGTTTAACTAAACACCACAGACACACTACACAGACAATAAAAATATATATACATATACGTACAGGAATAGTAAAGTAAGGGACTGACCCAGACTAAAGTTTAAATAGTTTTTATTTACACCACAATTCAAATAACATACATAAATAAATAAAGTGCGTGTTCGCACACCTGAAAAAAAAGAACAAGAACAATTAAATTGATTTGTCATCAATCCCAACCCTTCACCCACGAGTTTCAACCTGTATGGGAAAAAGAATTAACGATTAAACAAACCAACAATGAACTTGGTGGGGTCTCGGATTTCGAGCCTCCACTCCAACTAGCTATTCTAAATTATAATTTGAACACCACTGTTCAGCTGTAGACCCTATGAAATGTCTACCCAATCTCTGCAGGACTTCTTTTCTAAACAGCCTATACTGCAACTCCCGAACACTGCTCCACAACTAACTTCCTCACTAAAACTTCAGAAGCTGTCCTCTGTTCTGATTTCATAACTCTTTAACACTTCTGTCTCTCCACTCTAAAGCCTTCCGAAGGAATTGTAACCCTATTTCCCTCCACTAATTTTTGCTGTCGATGACTTGGGCTTTAGATTCAGTGCCTCTCTGACGCGACTGTCATCTTCTGAGGATCTGATGAGTGGCTGGTTAGGAAAAGTAGGTTTTCCCAATCTCTTTCCCGTTTTACTGATAACGGGTCTGGTTCGCTACCACCATATGTGATAGCCAAAGGCGGAGATTAGGTTTCAAGGCTTTATTATGGCCTTTAGATAAGCACATGGCGATGCGCCAATAACAATGTGCTTTGAGTGAGCTTAGAGCTCCTGATTGTTGAGAACCAGTTCCAGCTTAAGATTTTTTTTCTTTACTGCAATGGAACTTTTCGGTTCTTCACCTCCGGCGATATCTCGAGCGCTATGCTCCTGAGATGACAGATTTGCCATTGGTACTTGTAAGGGCCTGGTTCAACCCTCCCTTTGAGCCGTGAACCGCTGTAGACAAAAATAATGCAACATATGTACCACACATCAAAAATTACACATCTTTAACACCTAACTCCCATGAATACATCCCTTAAATCAATACAGCTCCCTCTCTATTGTCGCACAAGCGATACGTAAATATTTTCTAAACAACAGGTCACTCTACCATACACTCCCCTCTTCTTAACAATGTCTGTTATGTAAACCCAGACGCCCAACACAGGCTGACCCAGATCTCCGGTCCTTCAGCCGTCACAACATTACATACACTGAGGGAACTCCTGTACAAAAATACTAAGGTCTACTTTCGATCCTGACCCGTGATTGTTCGTTGATTAACACAAAATAAACTTAGAACTACTCTAGGAATCACTAAATTCCAGTTCCAAAAAATTAATTACATGCCTCCTGATTACACAACACACTGCACATATTATAATCAAGCGAGGTTATCTATATGTATATATATATATATATATATATATATATATATATATATATATATATATATACCCCCTGTGTTCCGCCACCTCTGTAAAATTAATTACCCCACTATTCATATAGAGATATATATATCTCTCTCTAGGAAAATTGAAATCCCGTCTCAGAAAATAAAATACACCTCTCACTATCCCTTCTCATCCCACTATATTAACAAAATAGTCCGCTAGCAAATTACACAACTAAGCTCGAGTATCTACACTTGTAAATTCTCAGAATTAAATTCTCAATGAAATAAAATACATACATGCGCTCCCGTATATATATATATGTAACTTACAGAATTAAATTCTCAATGAAATAAAATACGTACATGCACTCCCGTATATATATTTGTAATTTACAGAATTAAATTGCGTTTGTCACAACTACCTTCTACATATTACTGAGCACCGGTTTACCTTAGCGCTAAACCTTACACCATGAACATCTCACAAGCCTTGCCATACAATTAATAGCTCAAAAAGCCTGTACCCAAATTAGAGATACAGCTACTATTCACAGAAACTATATAGGCGCACTATGAGTATATTCTAAGATAGCAATTGATGGCGCTGTCGTTTTATTTTAAAAGTTACTTAACTAAACGGCTAATATTCTATTAAGAAACTAAGTTTAAGTCCTACGCTAAATTAACTATGAACATACCAAGATTCGAATTTCCCACTTTTAAGAGCAAACGAATTTGCCTAAGTTCATCATCATCATGTAGCATGTCCTTTGCAGAACGTCGCTCTCATCACAGCCCGCCTGAAAGACTCTCGATCTCTAGCCAGCCCTCCTGCCTCCTTCAATGTCATGTTCAAGGTGTCTTCAATGTCCTGTGTCCACCGTCGTCTTGGTCGGCCCCTGCCTCGCCTTCCAGGTACCGTACCCTCCATCACTGCTCTCTCTAAGCCACTATGGCGTTTAATGTGGCCAAAATATTTCAGTTTCCGGGACATGATATTGTTTATGAGCCAGTTTTCCTCGATGTTCAGGTCGTGTAGGATGTCTATATTTTTCTTCTTCTTGGTCCACGATATTCTGAGAATTTTTCTGCAACACTTTGCTTCGAAAGATTCGATTTTTTTCTTTAATGTTTGAGTAATGGTGATAAGGGTGGTTTATGCTGACTACTGGCCACTATGAACGGTAAGCCACCAATGTTGCAGGTATACGTCCACAGTCGTTGCTAGTGTGTAGCCATATAAAGTCCTACCCCTATAGACACCAGGTAGGTTATAGGCTAGAGTGTGAGGTGTCTTGTCTGGTTTATGGGTGCTGGCTGCGAGTGTAGGTGATGTGGTTTCACAGGTTCACAACACATGTGGTATGAAATGAAAAGTCATAGAAGGGTGTAAACTGCTATTGACGTTTTCCATCGTTTATTTTCTGACGCCACAAAACAGATACTGTACATCCATTTTACATAAGTCATAGTCACTGTAGTACATGGTAATGTGCATACATAAAGTTCTTCAATGGATCTTGCAAATCCTATGAGCTGATATATATATATATAATTCCAGCTTACAACAGCGTCAGCTTCATATCATAATGTACATAAGTCTAACAAACTCCTCTCTGATGCTATCCGATCAGATATGTAAATGAATTCACCACTGAACGCACGGGAATGGTGTTTCAAGAGTACAGGTCAGATTGACCTTTGTAGATTTTCTAAGTCTAACCTCGCTGTAGATACCGTCGCTAGCATTGCGAAGTTCAAAGAGCATAGAAACTGTTCTCTGGGCCTAGCATGACCCTATACATCTAAATCTCAGGTATGAAGATACCTGGGGTGTAATCTCTAGTAGAAGAACCTCTCCTTCCTGTAACTGGTAACTGAGCAGAGAACGACCAATGTCAAACATCAAAATAGATTACAGATTTGAACATAAGGAGGGTATTACCTTGCTTCGAAATCACACCACAACACATACGCCTCCAGGCGTTTTCGAATCATATAGGGAAAGACCTCGTTAGCTAAACTAACTCACAGGAGGACTACCAATTCCCTATCAAAAGATCACAGACGCAGGGATGCGTCCTCTCTGCTCAAAACATCTTGTCGAATCCCTGACCGGAAGATTTCTCCAACTCACTTAAAGTTCAGACATGCGCAGAACGCAAACACCTGAGTAACCCTCAAAACGAGACGGTGTAGGAGACATTCCAGGCAAAGATATAACGAAATCACGCCTTATATGGACAGGGAATAAAACATCAACTCTGGTTTCAATCATTCCAAGAAACAGTTGACCGATGCTACCATATAAGGAGAATGAACTGACATCGATCGAAAAAATGGACCGGCGAGTCAGGACACAAGAGAAGGTAACCACCATTGAAAATGTAATCACAGTCAAACAAGGGTTATTTACCTTCAACCAAGAAAAAATTACAGTGTACAATTCAGACAGATTAATTACACACAGTCTTAGAAAAATTCTGTGCGTAACAAATGGTCCATGAGTTACACGGCTGGAATCTGGAGACCAAGAGAGGCCTGCTAAAGAATTCCTCTGATATTTATTCTTTTGAATAACCGCCAAAACCCCACGCCACGCTTTACTCTTAAACCAATAATAATTCTGCAAAATCTAAAAATATCCCGTGCTCATGCTCTATAATTAGATTATACGCAACTCGTGAGTCAATGGTCACTCAGATCGCGCGCGTCTTCCTTTACGTCATATTAAATAACTTTACCTGTTGGCGTGAGCAGAATAACCATTGATTCGCTGAAGCGCCCGGTTTGAACGTACATGGGTAGAGGTCACTACCCCATCCCCCGTTTAACAAAGAATGACCGCAATTATTTTAACAAAGCAAAATACGACTACTAGAATGAAATTACTACAGAGAAAAGCACTGGTGCAAATCTGTACTAAACTACAGTAAACCCTATGGAAAAAAAACACAATTAATTCCCTACAAAAAGAGACTAAACTCCCCTACTATTCATAGAGAAGAAACCTGGGGCGGATAAGATAGAACTCCACCGTAATCCCCTCCTGAAAAAGAACATTTATACTACAAGGAGAAGAAACATGGGCCTGTTGAAAAAATAAATTACAGTACAGTATCACAGGTGGCTTACATGGTTGTGAAGGTGAAATGGGCTGCAGCTTTTTTCTTCATAGTTGCTGTTTGATCCATTTGGATGATCCAGTTTTTGCATATATTGTTCTTTATCATTTTTTCCCTATATTTAACTAACCAATCTCTGTGTTTAACTAGCCTCCTAATTGGTAATTTGTTCATACTCGTGACTGTCATGCATTTTTTTCTTCTTTCTGACCATGGAAATCTGTTCCTGTAACTTTTTTTGAGCTGTTACAGAATGCATTTTTCTTCTCATTGCTCTCTTGTCACCTGTATGTTAATGTGACATGGCACTCAAGTCTCTTTATCTTAACGTTTGTTTTATAAATAAATTAGTTGGACAGAAGTGAAGAAATAACAATTTAAAAGTAGGAAGTGATTTTTCAATCAACGTGTATATTTTTATGTATTGGTTTGTCCAATATGGGAGAAGATCGGCTACCACGACAAGCATGGGAAACTAAGAGCCAGAGATCCAGACCTCCAGGACAACCCAGAGTCCGCTGGGAGGACAGTATCAGACAATCTCTTAAGGACAAGGAACTAGAATGGAACCAGGCCAGGAGGAAGACAGCCGATAGGATAGTATGGCGCTCTCTCTCGTCCAAACTCTTCACCTCAAGGAACGACTAAGTAAGTAAGGATTGTCCAATTAAGCTAGACATTACACTTTATCATATTGAAATATTGTCAGTGTGTTAAATGTGGCTCTCTATATTACAGTTTTTAAACGTCCAGTCACATTTTTTTTTGTTTACAGTGTGAGAACTTGAGCAAGTCATCACTTGCCAACACTTCCCAGCATGATGAATTTGAGACTATGCTACTTATAGCTCACTATTATGCCACAAGAAGTGCAGCCATGGCCCAGCCTTCTTTGGAGAGTATTGCTGGCAAGCTGTCAGTATCCCTTCTACGTCACACAGATGTGGTGCCGGCAGACAAGGCCTTTTATGAGGCTGGCATGCTTTGTAAGGTGAGCCAAAAGTATCGTATTTGTTATCATTTCGTTCTTTTAGTATCATAGGATCCAAGATTTTTCTGTTCATTTATTCATTCATTAATGTTCATATAAGCTCTCAGTGGAGCATAGATCCAAGATGGCAACTGGTTTCCTTGTTGGAAGCCTGCACCAAAGTATTAATGGGCTCTTGCTGTGGTGATTTCTATATCTATTTGTTTCACATGATGAGGTTTTCAGCCTCATACGCAGCCTCATATTAGTCACCTGTGGGAGCTGCGCTGGTGTAATGGTTACCACACTGCGCTGGCGATCGGGTGGTTCAGGTTCAAGCCCGGGCGAGGACATTTTAAGACGTGTCGTCGACCCAGACCTGGATAATTCGAGCCCCTAGCGAAGACATTTGAAGGAGTGTCGTCGACCAGGGACTGGAATAACCTGAATGGCTCCTGAGCCGACCCAGCTCTAATGGGTACCCTCCGAAGATGGCGAGTATCTGCCTGAATGGCGAGAGGACACCTGTCATCGTACAGGGAAAATAGGATACTCACGTAAAAATCAGTCTGAGGTTAGACATACTAACCGGAGATTTCGTCACGAGTAATAGCGGGCGTACGATTTAAAAAAAAAAAAAAAAGTCACCTCTTACAAAATGCCAGAGAGAGAGAAGTTGTCTATTCTTTCTTTATATGCTCAGATACCCCGAGGAACTACCCAGGATTTTTCCATTCCTCTTCCATTTTTTTCCCCACTTGAACTGTGATTCCCAAAATGAGGTATATGTACTACAAGTGATGAGTGTCCAATTAGCTAAGTGGCTAGAGCGCAAAGTTACCGGGTTACGGGATCGAAAGTTAGTGTGTCACGCTCCACTCTACCCAGCTGTAAATAGGTGCCTAAATTTGCTCTTGAGTTATGGAAGGCAAAAGGCAACGAGGGAACTGTTCACCCCATCTCATTAAAAAGCTGGACCTAGTATGGTGAAGTCTTTACCACTTCACTCCTCTACGGCAGTATGTGCTATGAGACTACCTTGATGTAAAGGGTGTGGGAGAATTCATAGGGGCTTGAAGCTTTCAGAATAAAAGAATTAGCCAAAACATAAATTTTAAAATCTCTTGTCATAGCATACATGTTAGGTAAATAAAAATTTTTTTTTAAATTCAGATCTCAGTGCTGCATTTTGCTGATGATTAGGGGGTTGAGTGGCTAAGAGGTATGGTGTCTGCATCTAATTCTAGAGGTATCGGGTTCATTTCCAGCACAGGGAATATAATTGATGGAAATGTTTCTCAGAACCAGTGGTTCCGATTTATTTCATACTCCTCCCTGATCTCCTGGGTAGTGAGATTAGATGCCTAGCCTTCTTGGATAAGCGTGAAAAAATAGGAGGTCCCGTGTGCAAGTTGTGCATGTTAAAAATCCCTCAGCAAAAAAATGGAAATCGTAAAAAGTGGGCCATACAGCCACTGCCCTGGCAAAATTTAAAAATTAGGAAACCTACCCACCCATACCTGTCAACCTGTATGAATTTTTCGTACAATGTACGTATTTTTGATACTTTTAGCAGTGTACGGCTGTACAGACTCGTACGGATTTTTCCCCCCCTCCCCAACAAAAAAATCGAAAAAAATGTTAAATTTTTTTTTTTTAAAATAAAAATAAATTCTAAAAAAACTTTCCAACCCAAGTTTTTTTTTCATTTTAAATCAGAAAATATTTGCTAGCCGAAGTTTTTTTTAAACCAATTTTTTTATTTTTAATTCTGGAAATCTCGGCGTCTGTTTTTAAACTGACGTCTCTCCCAGCAACCAATCAAATCCTTTTATACCCAACAATTCAGCAAAAACTTTGAATTCGGCCTCAGACACTTTCGGTTTTCAGCATGACATGTATTTTTAAAGTTACCTGTTATCAACCACACTTGCCAAGACACTTCGACGCCATTTTGTTTAAAAAAAAGCTAATACTTATAACTTGGTTAAATATTACTGTTGTTTTGCTTTGTTGCAATTTAATCGCTGTCTTAATCTTTCCAGTTATATCTTGCCCTTCAATATATTTCCGATAAATTAATGTCATAATATTCTGTGTAGGCCCTACATAACTAGAAAAAAAAAGTTTGTTTGCGTTGAGTAGGCCTACTTAATTCCAACGGTTGAGATTCACTGCTTTATTTTTTAATAAAGTGTGATCTATTATCACTGGTCTAGGCTACCAACTTTTAAATAATAATTTTGTAAATTTTTGGTAGTAAGTTTTTTTCTTCCTAGATTTGATATTCTGTTCATAATTTGGTTAATTCTTTTATTTTTTGCTGTTAGCTGTTTGCTTGGCTTCGTTGTATTTTATTTTTGTCGTTCTCATCTTTCCAGTTATATTTTGACCACTTAAATATTTCCAGTAAATTAATATCATAAAATTCTGTGTAAGGCCCTACAAAAGTAGAAAAAAAAAAAAAAAGTTTTTTTTGCGTTGAGTAGGCTTTATTCCAGCGGTCAAGATTCACTGCTTTATTTTTTAATAAAGTGGCAATCTATTATCACTGGTTTAAGCTACCAAATATTAAATAATAATTTTGTAATTTTTTGGTGGTACGTTTTTCTTCCTAGATTTGATATTCTTTTCATAATTTGGTTAATTTTGTAGTTGTTGTTGCTGTTAGCCATTTGCTTTGCTTCGTTGTATTTTTTTTTTTTTTTTTTTTGGTTGTTCTCTTAATCTTTCCAGTTATATTTTGATCATTTAAATATTTCCAATAAATTAATGTCATAATATTCTGTGTCGGCCCTACATAACTAGAAAAAAAGTTTGTTTGCGTAAATTTCGCTGCTTTATTTTTCAATAAAAATATCCACACAGACTGCAGGAGGTCCATGAATGCGGACACACTCACTTCTTTTTTACAGTGTAAGATTAACATTGATACATGCTGTGCAGACTTTAAGCCCACAAGTGCAATTCTGCAAAGTGCTAAAAGTGCATGTGTTGATTATAATACAAAACACTGTGCATCGAAAGAATAGTACCTCACGATCACTAAGTTTTTTTACATGTAAAGAACAGCATGAGACTATTAGCATGTTTTATATTGTAGTGGATTTTGATGGTATTGTATGGTTGATGTCACTTAGTGTGATGTGTGAGGTCAGTTGTGAAGGTTCCTGAGATAAATGTAGATGTAAATTACAGAAGGCCCTTCGTGCTACCACTTACGACCTCACACATATCTTTTTTACTAATGAATGTGGCTACGTTAAAAGTCTAGGGTAATGATATGTACTGTGTTGTGGTAGAGTACACACACACACACACAGATATTAAGAAGTCTAATAATATTAATAAAATTTATGACACACTGAACTAACTCAGGCTGTTTTAGTTTTACAAGTTAATCTTTTGATAAATTTATTTTGTTCTGAACCAAATGTTTAGTTGGTCAGAACATAAGAAATATTATGGAGTCATAAATGGAATGCAAAATCATATTACATAATAAAATGGAAAATGTGTACTTAATTATTTCAAATGACTGGTTAATAATAATTATATTAAGATAGTCACAGGAGAACTTATTACTAGATATGCTGTTGGGGTGGTGTCATCACTCCCAGTCTATGACTGCCAAACATTGTCCGTTGACTTAAGGGATAAATATATATATATAGTTTAATTTCCCCAATGTCTTGGCTTTATTTAATGCTGAATTAGGAATAATTTAGTGAAAATGTCGTTGGTGAAAGTCCAGCAGGCCAGATATGACTTATCTGCCTGCATCGATCCTGTACAGAAGTCTGGTGGCCCCACCTCTCCGTGCAGGGGGCAATATACGGCTGCTCTGACACAATGACAGACTGCTCTGGTCCACACTTGTATATATTAATACAGCATTTGACACCGCTTTGGTGCCAAATAAAAACTCACAGTTCTGAAACAAAAGTATTGGTCATGTGTCAGAACTCTATCCTCTGAACCACTTCTGCACACAACACTACACACAACAACACCACATAGACTAGGTCAGATCTCTCTGACCACACAGCACATCTTACCAAGTTGGTTTCACATAGTATCAGTTCCCCAAGACTACATTACATCTGAGATATGTTCAATAGCTTCCTGCTATTAAATAAGATAGGTGATATGTTCCACTGATCTCAACACTAGATCCTTTTCCATAGTTTCATTTAGGCGTTCCTATATATTTTCTTTGTATGTATGTCTCTAGATCCTGTTCTAGGGCTGGGGATCTAGAGCGAACACTTACTTGTCGTAATCATTTTTATGATATGGCAGTATCAATCACTCAAATTATTAAAATATACAGAATAAATATTATTCATTCTTACCAGAATTCAGAAATGAGAACACAGTTAAAGTTTGCTAGCAAAACTCAGCTGAGCTGCTGGCCGTATGATGGCGACCCACTTATAAAGTTATATTCTTATGGAATCAACACCATTCTGGATTCAAACTGTCTCTCTGAACAGACTTATGTTAAATGGCAAACTTTCACCTCTCTATCACGCTACTATAAGATGCGTTGACCAATCGCCGACTTCCCCCCTAATTTTCAAATCGTCAACCAAAAGTCACTTCAGTCAAATCTCAGTCAAGTATGTTTTACGGTCTGTTAGTCCATCTGCCTCTACTTGTTTTTTTCATAAAAACACACTTGGTTTTACATGCATTTCCTACACGAATCTGCTACTAAGTTATTTTTAGCTACAATTCTCCACCACATTCCCTCTCTTTAATTACAGCTTGATTTTTACGTTTGCAGACTCAAGGCCAAGATTTTGGTTACTTTTAGTGACATGGGTTAACAGTGCAGTCGCTTGTCTGTTATGAACAATACAGTCTTTTGTGAATATCTTCTTTATTATCTATCCGTCTGTATAATTGAAAGCATATTATTTCTCTGCTCAAGATGGGCTATCAAACTAGCTAGGTTTTATTTTCATAACTCTATTATTAAGAAAAAACATATTTTTTCTCAAGTTTAAATTTTGAAATTTGTTTGAGAACCTTCCCTCATGTGTTTTGACGCGGCATTCAAATAAAGACCAAGTATCGAAAAGCGCCCAAGAAATGACTGTCTCGATCCAGAGCTAATGTCCATTTCTTGTCCATTTCCTTACTTTATGTCAACTCGGGACGTGAATTTTTTTCCTTTCACCCCCACTTGCGTCTTTTTGCCGTTCGAACTTCAAACACGTGTTCAGTCATATTTTTCCTTTTTTGTGTCCTTCGTTCTCTCCCGTCTACAAAGGGTAAACGTTCCGTCTGCACTTCTAACTCGTTAGTTTTAAATGGCGGTGGGAAGTCTGGCATGGGCAAGCATGTCTCCTAGTATCTTACGTATTATTTTTAACCCTACATTTCATCGTTAATTTTGGAGATATTTTAACGTTGTATCATTGTGACATCATCACATATATCACCCTAATTCAAATGCTAATAGATTAGTATGTGCCATTTCTCGTTTTAAAACTGTATTGTGAATAATTTATTAATATATTTTTGCGTAAGGATTTTTGGGTGTTTGTAAGGATTTTTTTGGTCCGACGTACAGGTTTTTGTCTCAGGAGGTTGACAGGTATGCCCACCACAAAAATATTTACAGAATGTGTGATTCCTGTAAATACACATTGGAATCCTTGCCAGTGCTGAAGAGTTTGTGCACTGTGCTAAGATCCACCTTGTGTGATCTAAGGGAGGAGATCGGAGCACTGATAGAGTTGTCTGTGTGCAATGAAGATGTGCAATGAAGATGGTCCTTAAAACCAAACCAAACCAAGCTGATGGTAGTATAGATGGTATAGACCAGTGGTGGCCAAGCTAAGGTTGGCCGAGGGTCAGATTATGGTAAAGGGTAACACCAGAGGGCCAGACCTATAAAATCCTTAAAAAATAACGTTTTGAGATTTAGTTTTACATATATAATGAACCACGTACAGAAAGCAACGGCAAACTACTGTGCTGTACATCTCCCAAGACATGTATACCAGTCTGATAGTGTGTTTCTTCTGAGTTTCCATAGATGGTTTTCTATCGTGCTGATAATAAAACGCGAATCCATACAACTGTCAAATAAGTTCAACACACAACGATGTAAACTTCAGGCCTGTTAATCAAAGCCTGCCGTGAAGTGAAGTAAACTGTGAAGGCTGGTAGAACAGTTAACATGGTTTATTGACGACATAAGTTCAACGCTACGATACACTGTTCTTGACTAGGACAATCACATAAAATGCATGACAAGAATACTCTGGTGAATGATGATGGTTTGGTACTGTGGTGGGATCCTTTCAAACATGTTCCTTACATTCAATTAATACGAATCCGGTAATGTTCAAGCTAGATAAAATGTCCGTTGACCTTGCTTGAGGTCATCCAACTAAGCATGTACTCCCATACCACGAACTCCCGCATTCGTCCAATAAGAGACTGTTTCTATCCAAGACATAGTTCCATATAACGTATACTCAATATATATTCACTGGTACATATATGAAGAGGTATCTGAGTTAGTATCTTTAGGTTTTAACTAACCTCTCAAAAATCATGTCACGACTTTGGCATTACAATAAAGACGTTTACACATATGAATACTGCAATCAAATTAACTTCTTTCCGTCGTAGGAATCCTCCTTCTACGATCGATCTCAGAGGCTACCAACTCCGTAGGTCCATTCTAGGGATAACATTACAAGATGGATCCCCGCTAGACTGATACAAGGAGCAGCCTTAAACTACACGTTTCACTCACTAATCATACAAATATGAGGGGCGACAACTTACATAATACTTTCCATATTGGCTTCGACCTGAAGACCAATATCGCAATAAGGATGGCTTCCACCATACTTGCCACAACACAAGAAATATTCCACGGACATCACAGTGGTCCGTACTGCCCCATACAAAACATGACGTCATAATCTACCCAACTAGGTTACCCGTGCGTCCCAAAGCAACTCATACTGCTTTGTGTGCACGTAATATAACTAGTGCGCGACCGATCACCCCCTTCGAACCGCACAAATTAATATAAAAAATATAATGAATCTATATTGATTGTACTTTGTAATATGTGTAATTATTTATTTTCAAACATACATTTGTATTTCATTTGAACTAAATAAATAAATACCTCTATTGGGTAGCAGCATACTCTGATAACTTCATGCTTGTTCGTAGATAAATGTTCTTCCGATGTAAACCACCAGTCATACATGAAAATATTATACAGCAAATGGACTTACTAGATGGTGAAAAACTGCCTCGCTCGTCCCGTGCTCAAAAACAACTCACTTCACTCCCTTCAAAAAAACAATGATGTCCTAACTTGTATCGCTTCTACCCCAATTTCCGATGACGTCATTTCATGAACACTTTGATTGAATTACTTATAGGACTTGTGGCTAGTGTTTATTTACTAACTAGACACGCTCAAATACTTAGTGTTTAAATCTTGCTTAAGTATTCTTACCCTAACTCTAATAAGTGGCAGCACCTTAGTGCTAATCCGACGTAGTAGTCCATACTGTCACATATACTCTTTTGCTGATTCAGTTTTTTCTTGAGTTGTTCAATCACAAGCTTTCTCGACTCGCTGCTATGCTCGTCGTTGTTTTTCTGATGATTTGTGATGTAGTGACATTTCAAGTTATATTCCTTCACTACGGCTAACACTTGGGCGCAAACTAAGCACTGAGGTTTATTATCCTTATTGAGAATGAACAAATAATCAAACTCCCATTCTGGTTTAAATGCGCGATTTTCACTGTCCACTTTTCTATACTTAGAAAACATTTTTACAAATGCAAACTCTTATACATGAAAACGTGCACAACAGCTGCAAGCCCAGAAGTGTTACTGGCTGATTTATAGTTAACACACTTCACAAGACCAACTGTGCACCTCAACTCCTTCCTATAGAAATGTACCTACCATCCACCCTCACTCCCACGATCATTTTCCTATACCGATGCTAAAGACAAAGCAACATCATTGGATCTCAGAGACTTCCGACCGCAGAAAAGATCTGTCATTGCTTTCAGTTTCTCATTATCAAAGTAGGTACCGACACTGTCTTCGCCTCTCCACGTGCACGATCAGAGATTTGACGTTATCATTTCCATTTTGTCTGCACTATCTAGAGAGCTCAATTGGTATGATAGAGAGAGAGAGAAAGTTGGTGGAGTTGTGGGAGGTGGGGAGATGTTAATCGTACATTTTGGGTCTTTTTGGTTTTGTTTCTGGTGCCTGTGCGTGCTATTTTGTAATATTTTTTTTAGCACAGAGGTCGGAGTATACAGTAATTTTCAATCAACAATAAGAGGCCGACCAAAACAGGTTGGCGGGCCTGTCAAAACTGGTTGGCGGGCCGGATGTGGCCCGCGGGCCGTAGTTTAGCCACCTCTGGTATAGACAATGATATTGCAGTCAAGTAAACCAAATTTAAAAAACACTAAACCAAGTAACTGTCCTACTGCTTTTCTCTTTTGTAAGGTATAGGTAGTCCCATAGCAGATACTGCCATAGGGAAGTGAGTGTTAGAGACTTTACTATACTAGGTCCAGCTTCAAAAGGTGGGGGTGACCAATTCAATCATAATGTCATATCATTGTGAAAGAAAAGTGTTTGAACTTCACTGACAATAGAAATTATTAGAATATAAGCCAAATACATGAAGCCTATAGATGTAAAATTGGAATACGTTGTTCATTTTAGTCTTTTACATTTAGGATTTCATTGACCATTTACTGAGACATCATCCCTCACAATATCAGCAGTGTAAGGTTTCCTTTCATATTGAAAAAAAGACAACAGAATTTCTTATTTTATCCTTTGATTTAAAAATTGTTCTTTTTTATAAGTTGCGGTGAAAAGGTAAAGGTAAAGGATCCCGTTACACGCCCATTGAGGCATATTGGGAATATGGTGTTAGGCCCATATTTTCTTGACCATCGGCACACTAGGGGTGACGTGAAGTTGCAGTGAGACTTGATTAAAACTTAGTTTTAATACACTTTATTGAATGTTTATAACTAACATATTTTAAATGAAGCTTTTTTATCTGCGTGTATTATTAATTTAGTGTTTATTTCCAATTTAAATGGTATGGGGTGGAGGGTAGAATGATTGTTTGAAAGATATCTGAGGGATTTTCTAAAATATCGAAGGACCAAATATTTAGAGGCCAGATACCGAGAGTGCAATAGAAATATTAAGAATGGGAACCATTGCACTAGAAAATTGTGTGTGATTTAATCCCTTACTATTCTTTTATGCTGCCATATATTTATTATTTATCCTTTATGCTTTCTGAATTCACTTTAAGATGAACTGACCTTTTCCACGAATAGGTATATTAAGTCAAAATGGTAACTGTGCATGTCAAGGATTAATTAACTGTACAATTTTTGCCTTCTCTTTCAGTCATTAGGCTGGGAAAACATGGCATTTGTGTTCCTTAACAGATATCTAGACATCAGTGAGGTAAGCTTCAGGTCTGCAAGGGTAAATCTCATTTGTTCATTATCCAGAAGATTGTAGGTTTTATTTCAGCATGAATGTTGTGAAACTGGGATTTCATTTCATTCATTCACTCTTCCCCTTCAGCCCTTGCCCCCCCCCCCCCCCCTTTTCCAAGAAGCCTAGGCTGTCAGTAGACATATGCTAAGTCCTCCTTTTGTGTGCCATCAGCTCCTGTTCTTTCCATCTGACAAGATCACTAATGTGGAGCTGATAGAAAAAAACCAGACAGACACTAGGAGAACAGGTGGTGAGGAGAAGATGCTGGTGTTGGATAGGACACACGTTAAGAAAACCATTTCATAGCTCTACAAGGCAGTTCCTGTTCCAGAATCCCAAAAGTAAGAGGAACGGAGGGAATCCACACACACACACATTGAAGAAGTGAACTGGTGACAGACACGGAAGGAATCAAGAAGACACGGAAACAGCTGTAACAAATGTTACAGGTCAGGAAGGCTCGGCATATTTTTTATTGTAGATGTGTGTTGAATGGGAAGGTGAAATGTTTAGGTGATGGAGGTGAAAGGTTTAGAAGATGACGATGATGAAGGTGACAGGTTTAGATGATGATGGAGCTGAAAGGTTTAAATGATGATGATGATGGAGGTGAAAGGTTTAGATGATAATGATGGAGGTGAATGGTTTAGATAATGATGGAGGTGAGAGGTTCAGATGATGATGGAGGTGAAAGGTATAGATGATAATGATGGAGTTGAAAGGTTTAGATGATGATAATGATGGAGGTGAAAGGTTTAGATGATGATAATGATAGAGGTGAAAGGTTATGATGATGATGGAAGTGGTGAAAGGTTTAGATGATGATAATGATGGAGGTGAAAGGTATAGATGATAATGATGGAGGTGAAATGTTTAGATGATGATAATGATGGAGGTGAAAGGTTTAGATGATGGAGGTGAAAGGTTTAGATGATGATAATGATGGAGGTGAAAAGTTTAGATGATGATAATGATGGAGGTGAAAGGTTTAGATGATGATAATGATGGAGGTGAAAAGTTTAGATGGAGGTGAAAGGTATAGATGATAATGATGGAGATGAAAGGTATAAATGATGATGATAGATTTGAAAGGTTTAGATGATGATAATGATGGAGGTGAAAGGTATAAATGATAATGATGGAGCTTAAAGGTATAAATGATAATGATGGAGGTGAAAGGTATAGATAATAATGATGGAGGTGACAGGTATAAATGATGATGGTGGTGGTGAAAGGTTTAGATGATGATAATGATGGAGGTAAAAGGTATAAATGATGATGATGGAGGTGAAAGGTTTAGATGATGATGATGGAGGTGAAAGGTATTGATGATGATGATAATCGAGGTGAAAGGTATTGGTGATAATGGAGGTGAAAGGTATTGATGATGATGATGATGGAGGTGAAAGGTATAGGTGATAATGATGATGGAGGTGAAAGGTATAGATGATAATGATGATGGAGGTGAAAGGTTTAAATGATGATGATGATGGAGGTGAAATTTTTAGATGATGGAAGTGAAAGATATAGATGATGATGGAGATGTCCACTAACAATCAGCCAGTTTAACTGTATGCTTCAAGTGTGTGACTTTTCTGGTTTAGGACCTGCATTTTTTTATTGTTTTATTTTTAATTTAATCTCTAGTCATGACATATTGTTCTCTTGTTCAAACAGGCTATCCTGTGCTAAAAAACAAAGTGGAGTTTAAAGATCCAAACAGAGTTGCTAATAAAGAAGACTGGAACAAATTACTCATGGCCACCAAGGTAGGGCATAAAGAATAAATAAATATTACACACATAAAGGTATGTTTCAGGTACTCATGAGAAATACAGAAGTAGAAAACTAAACAACAGAAAAGCAACAGACGTGAGAGACTTACCAGAGAATCGAACCCAGGACCATAAAAGAAAATATTTCTTCTCCAAATGCATGGCTTAACTTAGGGAGTTCAAGTGGTTAAATCGTTTGTCTCTTGTGGCAGATTTACCAGGTTCTGGCTTTGAAATCTGGCACAGTCATGCTGTAGTCTACCTAGCTGTAAATGGGCACCTGCCTCTTCTCTTGAGTTAGGGAAGGCAAATGCAGCAAGGAAGGGAACTTGTTACTCCCTCTAATAAAGCTGAGACCTAGGATAAATGACGTCTCTAACACTGTACTCCACTATGGTAGTATCTGCTATGAAATTACTTCTACCTTTTTGTGTTAGGTGAGTTATGTGTGTTGTTTTTCTTGAATTTGTCCCAGTCTTGACATATGGATGCGAGTCATGGGCAATGACTACAACCCACAAAAGCCAGATCCAAACCTCAGAAGTGAGGTATCTGAGGAAGGTGGTTGAAGTAACAAGAAGAGACATGGTGAGCAACCAGATGATACGTCAAGGCCTAAAATCCCACCCCCTGCAGACCCAAGTAGAACAGTCCCAACTAAGATGGTTTGGCCATGTCTGCAGAATGGGAGAAGATCGGCTACCACGACAAGCATGGGAAACAAAGAGCCAGGGATCCAGACCCCCAGGACGACCCAGAGTCCGCTGGGAGGACAACATTAGACAATCTTTGAAGGACCGAGGACTAGAATGGAACCAGGCCAGGAGGAAGACAGCGCTCTCTCTTCCAAGCCTCTACACCTCATGGTAGAAGGGGAACGACTAAGTAAGTAAGTTTTTCTTGAAGTGATTTCTTGGATTCAGGAATTTTTGACTAAAATTCTTGTGAGACTTTTTCAATAATGTTGTGTTTGCATTCTACTCAAGTTTCATTTGGATGTTTTGAATGATGCTAATATTAATAAGAATACATCAGCATATTACAATTTAAAATTACGGCATTTCTATAATGTTACAGAGTAAAATTCTCATTCATTCCTTAGGTATCACACAGTTCCGAACTGCAGGATGTCCTGAAATTCATCGCCAACTGGTGTGGTGCAAATCCTAGTTTTTCCTTCCAGTGATGAGAACTGAGTTAGGAAATATTAGGGCATTGAAACAGTTGTCTTTAGTGGAATAAATGTTATTTTATATGGGTAATGACTGAAAAACACAATGACAATGACTGCGTCTGCATTGTTATTTTAGGTACCATAGGACAGGTCTTTATCCTTTATCCAAACACTCAAAGACTGAAATATTCTGAAAAGTTTCTTTGGGCAACTTTTCAACAACTGGGTGATTTTGGGTGACTTTACAAATCTGATTTGAACAACATTTGGAAACCAAAAAAATCTGGTTTCTGAAACACAGCCGTCCCGCCGTCCCCGAGGATTTGAGATAACAGGATACAGATCTCTACACATTTCTTGATGTGAACTAACTTTTCATCATTTCAACAGAAAGAATCAAATCTATTATTCACTTACCAGTTGCAAATATTTTGAATTGCTTAAATTAAGGATAATAATTAATTCTGAGTAAGCCACTCAATTGAATATGTATTTTTTTATTTTCTTTATTTCATGAGTGTGCAGCTGTAAATTTTTTACCTTCATCTGTTTGAATAAGAGATGTAAAGGGTTCAATAAATTTACTTCTATGACTGTACATGGTCACAATTGTTCTAATAATTTTTAGATATGTTCTGTAATTGGATACAGCTACATATATGTTTTATCAGTTTTAGACATTTCTGTGCTTGTGCATGATCACAAATATTCATAGTAGTTCTGACTTGCTTTTCTTATTTCTGCAAGTGTTAAACATATTTATAAACTTTCTCCATCAGTTATATACAATCACAAATATTTAAATTAGTTCTAGATTTGTTCCTTCAGTTTTGTATACTTGCTGATGTTCTAACTAGTTCTTGGTTTGTTAAATGTTTGTGTATTATGAGCTACACATGAGTTTGTAAGAGTTATGCTAGTGTTTGTATGAGTTATGATACATTTGTTTTTCTTTTTTTTTTTAAACACATAAATTTGCTCATATAATGAAGATCAAAGTTTATAAATTTGTTTACATAGCAGGACTAAAAAATGTATTTTTCCTCTTATTTATCATTCGCTCTCATATAACCACATTTTTCTCTCTGATGTAGTTGTTGTATGTCTCAGGCTAATCTCATGGCCACACAGTTTCTCCCTCACATGGGTTGGTAAAGGTCATGATGCCGGTCTGCTTCTCTCATGGCCACACAGTTTCTCCCTCACATGGGTTGGTAAAGGTCGTGATGTCGGTCTGCTCCTCTCATGGCCACACAGTTTCTCCCTCACATGGGTTGGTAAAGGTCATGATGTCAGTCTGCTCCTCTCATGGCAACACAGTTTCTCCCTCACATGGGTTGGTAAAGGTCGTGATGTCAGTCTGCTCCTCTCATGGCAACACAGTTTCTCCCTCACATGGGTTGGTAAAGGCCGTGATGTCGGTCTGCTCCTCTCATGGAGCCGATATTCTTGGAGAATATATTCTACTATTTGCTTGCTTTCTCACATGGACATGTCTGTCTGCCCAATTTTTCATGTCTTGAACACATGGTATTTGAGTCTACAGTGGCTGGTTCTCAGTCTGAAAATTAGCACATGATCTCTTCTTGGTAATAACTGACAAACATGCTTCTGTTATATCTGAATGAGTGTTCTCTGGGCAATTTTTTTTTTCTAAGCCATTTTTGATTATTGCTTTCATCTCTTCATATGATGTCCTGTCCTTAGTCTGAGTTTTACTTCCTCATTCTTTAGCAAGTCTGTCTACCTCCTCACTTTCATTTATCTTTCCGTGGGCAGGGATCCGCTGTACTTCTGTTCTGTTGAATTTGTAGCTGGTTTCCATTAGGACTTCTGAGAGCCTAATTTGTTGTTTTAATGGCTCCTCTGGGCAGTTTAGACTGACAGGTAATCTGTGAGGAACACTTTCTTGCTTTTAGCTTTATCCTTTTTTTTTTTTCATGATGGTCTGCAGCTGTTTTTATTGCTTCTACCTCAGCTTTGAAGTTGATTGAAAATTGTCCTGTGGCCACAGAGATATCGATTTCCTGTATATTCTTTAGTTCTATGAATATGCCTCCTGCTTAGTTTTGTGTAGCTCTTGTTGATGATTCATTTGTACATTTGTGGATCAGTTCTGTGTTTGAATGTGTCTTTCTAATGTATTCTGTAACTGTGGGCTTCCTTGCTGCATCCATTTAACAGCCTTTATTTTTCATCAATTCTGTTATGTTGTCAATCATATTAGGGCGAGTTCTTTAGTTTTCTGTGCAAAGCAGCTTCTCTGGTATTCACCCTGCCCATATTCTTTCAGTCTATCATTCACAGGGTGGTTTGTGAGCTTTTTATTTTTCTGGTTGTAGTGCTGGGAAGTTTCATCTGTCAGTCACAGGCTGTGGTTTTGTCATCTTGTACATTTTATTTATTGGGGTTGATTCCATTTGCTCCAGTAATGATTGTTGTACTTTGGCTTTGTATTCTAGCTTTTCTGTCAAAAGCTGGATTTTGAAGTGGTTCTCTTGGCTGAGATTCCCTATTCCAGTTTGGGTCTAACATTTCCCATATACAGCTGTTTCAGTATTTGATGGTCTGTGCCCCAGTCAGTTCTTGCTAATTTTTTCCTCAAGATCATTTTCTGTGTAGCATGTTGCTGGCACTTATCAAAGTGATTTTACCTTATTAATTAATGTGCTGTCAAATGTAATTCCAAGGTATGGGGGATTCTGATTTTCTGACAGCTGATGTCCATTTAGTTTCAGTATGACTTTTTTTGTTCATATGACCAAGAACTGGGTAGCAGAAGGAAATATCACACCAGGATGCAGGAAGCCTTACAAAAACTAGGTAAATGGATAAAATGGTTACTACAAAAATAAAAACAGAAGAAATCAGCATACACAATTTTCACACTGTCAAACAAGGAACATAAATAAAATGTCTGAACTGACCTGTTTGTAATATGCCTTTTCCCCTTTCCCTCTCCCCATGAGCGCCACTTCTGTTATTAAGTCACTCTGCTCATGTAAATCACATTCATAAATTTTTCCATTATTATTATTAGATTTCTTTGTCCTTTGTTTATGTCTTGTTTTTATGTTGATTGTTTTATTTAAACATTTTCATCATATCTCTTATGTCAATGTTGACAGATAACAAGTTTTTAGCAAAAACTTCCAGTTTTTTTCAGTGATTGAGTCCTGAATCGCTGACTTTTTTTTTCTTCTATTTTGTAATTATATATTTCAGCTTTTACTGCACAACTTCAGTTACCTTTTAATTTGTTGTTCAGTTACTACTAGGCACTGCTGACCATGACCAGAGCAATCATAAAGCTGGTTTTATTGATTTGGTTGTTTTTTCGTTGTTGCATGTTTCAGTTGTCTTATGAATTTATTTATTCTTTTGACCTTTTGCATTTTGTCCAAGCTTCAGATATAAATACTTTGCACTTCTGGTAGATTTCTTCTTCTTCTTCTTCTTCCATCCTTAGCCACCGACTGTCAAAGCAGTCAGTGGCCATTACGCCTAGTGGCGTCTTAGGGCAACAGCAGATAGGTTTTCTTTGCCATTGCTTCCCATCACGCCTAGTGGCGTCTTTAGGGCAATGGCAAATCAACCCACTTGCTGTTGTTTCCGTAATCGAAGTGACTGGCAAACGGGTGATCAGCCCGTTGTGTCTGGTAGATTTGGTTGAATTCAAATCATATAGCCAATTCATTTCCTTTTCTGCTACTATACATGTTCAAATATGATTGACTAGAACAGTTTTCGGTATCTTACTTACTAAGGCATTCCTTTTCTACACTTACTAAGGTGTTCCTCTTAGGGTTTAGAGGTTTGCCAGAGAAAGCGCCATGCTATCCTGTCGGCTGTCTACCTTTTGGCCTGGTTCCAGTCCAGTAATTGGTCCTTCAGGGATTGTCTGATGTTGTCCTCCCACAGAACGCTGGGTCATTTGGGAGATCTGGATCCCTGGCTCTTGATTTCCCTTTTCTGCCGTGACTTATCTGTTATTCCAAGACACATTATGGCAGCAGACATTTGTTTAAACAAGTAGGATATTGATATGCAAAAGATAAAACACACTGAGACAACAGGAGAAAAAGTGGTGTAACCATTGGTCCAGAGTAATGAGTTAAGAGGGGAAACTGCAGTTAATCTGTGTAGTGATGGTAAAATGTTAGCACAGAAAATTATCAGAATCATTTTTATGTCATGACAGAGACAGAAGTACCATCTCTACATGACACCTTCTCCTGCAGATGTGGTGTGGCGGTTCGATTCCCTGATGCTTTCTTTCACTCACTGAAAGTTTTGAACCTCTTGAGGACCTTGATTAAAATGTATCGGATTCTTTTCATTTTTCATCTCTTTATCTTTTCATTTTTTACATTTTAAAATCTATTTCACTAC
The DNA here is from genome assembly GCA_024509875.1 of Oreohelix idahoensis. Classification (NCBI taxonomy): domain Eukaryota; kingdom Metazoa; phylum Mollusca; class Gastropoda; order Stylommatophora; family Oreohelicidae; genus Oreohelix; species Oreohelix idahoensis. The sequence goes on along the minus strand of JAMPIV010001350.1, from coordinate 332,890 downwards.
TTATTAACTAAGTGCATTACTTCTGCCACATGTTTTTATTGTTATATTCAGCTGGTCTTTACATTTTTATGGTGACTAAATAGTTGCGCGATATTGGTGTAAAGTACTTGTACTAATAAGACCATATATATCTGTGATAAGCATTCCGTCCTAATGTATTCCCTCCAGTTTGTAAATACTACTGTCGTTCTCATTGTTAACTGTGTGTATGGTTTTTTTATGTGTGTGTTTTACTCTATGATATTGTCATTATCATCTTTGGAGGACATTTGTTTAATTGGATGTGCTCAGAGTTGGCCCGTGAAGTTTTCCAGGAATTTCTAAAAAGACAAAGAAAGATTAGGACTACTTATTCCTTAGGCATGTTGTGGTAAGATGTGAATAATATGAGAACATGCTTGTGGCTGGCAGCTTGAATATGTCAAACACATTTCTACACAAACCACTACTGTAAGAGCACATACATGTTTTGGTGCAGGCTTCCTGGTGACCAGCTTTCAGTGGTGGCTCCAGACTCCTTCAGGAGCAAAAGGGGAATAGATGATGAAGATGATGAGGCTCAACATTTGTAGCATCAAAGGAAAAACCAAAAGCTAAATATGAGTTAGCTATGTTTGTTTGATATGTGAACAAATACAAATTTATAAACCGACCTCTTAACTGTGTTTAGTTTTTTGGGTTTTTTTTTTTTAACACTTGTTACTGGCTTGTGAGTGTGTGTGCTACCCATATAGTCCCTTGGGGTCTAATATGTACATGTAGTCCCTGGGAAGGTCTCTAAGGAGACGAGGAACAAATGGGACTGCTGTTCCCTCAGGCATGTCGACTAATATGAGGTTGAGCAGGAGCAGGAGGCTGGCAACCTCATCGTGGACAAGAAATTGCTACATAAACCACCAGTGTAAGATTTAGTGTCTTGGCGTAGGCTTACCGGGGGGGGGGGGACATCTGCAGTGGTGACTCCATAAAGGAGCAAATATGGAAATCTTCTTCTTCTTCGTACACCCTCAGATGTCAACTTGAATAAGTTCAAAGAAAGCAGTGGTCAGCCTGAGGCTGTTGATATCTCAGTAGATTTTCTCCAGGAAAAATATGGAAATGATAATAGTAATGAGTCTGTTTCTGTGTGTGCATGTGCTGAATGTTTAGTTGCTAGGCATCTCCGTCTGCAACAAATACAGCCCAGTTTTCCACAGGGAGCTGAAAGGATTGATGATCAAAAATAAAAAGTACTCAGGAGTAAATTAAGGAACAAACACCATATTAGATCACAATCTTCTCATAAGGATTCTAAAATTGAAAACTTTCAGAAACAGCATGATGAGCGTGGTCATAAACTGAATAAGACTTAAAAAGAGCTCAAGACATGATTAAAACAGATACGTAGACAACCAGATACAGAAAGCAGATGAAAAATAAAAACAATGGAGAATTCGAGACACTTTAAAATGTCTGATCTGATCTGATCAAGTGTCGCCTTCACAACAAATGAATGTCTAATGTCTTCTATCTCTTGATGGTGCACTCTGACCGATTCTTTCCTGTCGATCTCTTGGTGTTGTCTTCCCACTTGTAGCACTGTCTTCCTCTGGCACATTTACCTTTGTCACGAAGTGGTTTTAAGTTTATAGAGTTTGCCTGAATGAAAGCAAGACCCTAGTATGAGAAAGTCTGAGAAGATAGAATTAGATGGAAAATGACATGCCTGTGGACAGGTGAGACTATTGGCTCAAGAGATAGACCCAGGATTTGAATCTCCCCCTGCCGCTTCGTGACTAAAAAAAATGGCTATAGTCTCCCCGCCTTTGACTGCCTTGAAACACAAGGAGATAAGGTGTATAAATACGACCACAGACACCACTATACAGACGACGTAAAGTACGTATAGTAAAGAATAGAAGCTGATCCAGTAACTAATATATGTATATATTTATTTACATACAAGAAAAACATAAAATGGCATCATACGTCATCAAGTCAGTCGATAGCGTGCACTGTTGCACGGCCTGAAAACAACGTACAAATTAGATTAGATAGACACTAGAAAACAAAAAAAAACCCAAATCACATTCACTCTTTCTGTCACCCTGCTGAGGAACAATAAAATGATTAGTGATTTAATAACTCTACTATTGTGGGGCTGTCAACTTTAGCCTCCACTCTCTAACACAACTAAGAGTTTACTGTCTTAGTCCTGCTGGCTCTTCCTCAACGAACGTCTACACAGCTTTCCACTGGTTAGGCGATATGCGCCGCTATCTAACACCACTGGAAATGCTAAAATAATAGACTTGGAGTAACACAATGGCTCAGTGTCTATCCTTCAACTGGATACTGAACAGACCCTACTGGTCCTGTCTATTTTCTCCCTCCTTCTCTCTCTCTCTATCTCTCTCTCTATTGCTCTTGGTCTCGGTGTCTCTGCAACACTCGCCGACTGATGATGCTGCGTCTCCGTTATGCTCTCCTCTCGTTCCTTTCAAGACCAGGCATGGTAACCCTGTCACCTGTTCCTGAATTCTGCGATGATGATGATGAAGTTCTGGCGTCAAGCATGAGGTACTTGATGAACTGTCGACAAAACTTCTCTGCTGCTGAATAGCTTCCCTCTTTTAACCCGCTCCGGAGTTAGAGGAAAAACCAAAAAACACGGCCTAAAGTTCTGGCTGTAGGCAATGTAACTCAGTCTCACGGCCACCTGCCGTTGCTAGAGACTATAATAGCGATGCTCCGGGCTGTATGATACATAAACCCCGTTCCAGCTGAAGCATAGGGGCTTCACTGCCAGAGACCGTAGAGTATTTTTCTTTTGCTCCTGACGATAACTAGAGTACTCTGACCCTGAGATATGTCTTTTGCCGTGGATAATTTTATTTGACAAAATTATGCTCCCCACTGTTTCGCCGAGACTCGCTGAAATTAAAAGAAACAGCGTCTAATGTACACCCTCTCTAAAATCGCTTATCTCTAACATATACGATACATAAAATAATTCTATACACGTGTCTCTTCATTCTCACTTCTTCCCTCTCTCTCTCTCTCTCTTCTATAATCTGCCAGGTAAGTAAACAGAACCTCCCGACCTGTCTGCCTCTTATCTATTTGTGACGCGTGGCTACCCACGTGTCAACATTTTCAACTCGGGAACTTCTTTTGTCCGAAATTCCGGGGTCTCCTTTTTTAACATTACCCATTGAGGTTTCCCGGCTTAAACCCCAATTTAAATTGAACCTCGGGCTAGAGATAATTTACTCCCCTAAGCAGTATAATTCACTGAAACATACATCTTTACTCTCCGACTGCATTTCTTACATTTAAGGCATAATAAAATTAACGTACACACAATCGATTCCCACTAAAATTACATTTGAAAATACACAGGAATAAATGGTGGTTTTACCCAACATTCTACAACTATGAACACACGTGTAGCTTATAACTTCACACGTTCCTATCTACTGCCGAAATCCCAGAAAGAATAATCACACTGTTGCATTTACGTCGTTCTTCAAAAATTGATAATGGATGGCACTATCGTTTAAAACTTTAAGTTTTAATGTCCCCGAAGAAATTAACTACGGGCGAAGTCTCAAAAACCCACTAAGAAGAAAAAACGATTAATAAAAAGTTACATACCGATTATCGCTGGTTTTCCCCACAGTGGAGAACGATAAATCACGTAGTCTGACGGCAGGCAATTATTTCTTCAGAGACAATTGCCCGCAGTTTCCTCTCTCATTTTATACAAGAGAAACCGCCCACGCGGATTCCCTTCCTACGCAAATCGCGGACCAATGGCAGCGCCAGAAAAAATCAATACTATCAACCCACGCAAATCTCGCGTGGCTTAAAATTGCGTCACGTTACCTGACGGCCGCGTGCTTCCGGACACGTCATATCGCGTGCCCGAAAATGTCGATTTTCGTAAACAACGAAATCTCCGTGATCGTGAAAAAAAATCTATAAGAGAAAAAACTGGCCGAGTGAAAACTAAACCTACCATCGTAAAACGACCCCATTAAATCCCTACCGAAAATTACCAAACACGATATATATTCAAATGAGAAGAAAAAAAATGATGAAAATTCAAAATAAAAGAACAGGATCGGGCCGGTTGAAAGTCAGAATTACAGTGCCACATCACATAAGTCCTCCCTTTCAAGTACGGGAATCCGTGCTAAATCACTGAAATCTCTGGGTTTCATGCTGGCCCTTATCTAGATTTACATCCCGATCTAATCACTGTCATAATTAGGATTATCATACAAGCCCATTTCCATATCCTTGAAAATCTGTGCCAGCACTGGATTGTGATGGTCACGCCTGGTGATTTCCTCCTGGCGACTGCAACTTGACTGGTCGCCCTTCCTCCTCCCTCTCATGTGTTTCCTTCGCCCACGAACTTTCCTGGCGGCGCGTGGTAAATAATGATTACCAGATGGTGCGACCTCCCAGTGTTTTGAAACAGTCTGACTGGCTTGGCCAGACATCGCCGTAACAGTGCATAACTGTTTGCGGTTGACTGAAGCACCGTGCATGTGTTCCTTCTTGTCAGTATTTCCCTCCCTTGAGAGATGCAATACCATCGGGGGCCTAATTCCCGACGACAAATAAGGTACTTCCGAATTCAGAGACGTCGCCGCTGTAAAACCGTTAGTCTTACCAGGGCTGACAGGCGAATACGCCTCTGTAAATAACATTCCACTGTCTTTAGAGGCGTCTCTCCTCCTCATAGCAAGACAAGGATGTTTGAGCTCCCGTGGGGCTCCGTGAATTTGGGGCTTTCCCCTTTCACTTTTCTGGCCTGCAGTAGGCCCCCTTGCATTAGCAAGGATCGGTGTGGTTGGGTTTCCCAAAACTAAGTAAGGGCTTCCCAGGATGAAATCATGTGCTGGCTGTGCCATTACAGCTGCCTTAATGGTGCCAGACACAAATTTGCATTTCACCTCAATATTGGCTACGGGCAGACGCTGTGAGATACCTCTTCTCAAAATTCCACCAATCTCAACTATTTCTCCTGTCCACTGCCCTGGTTTCACCAAATGACGAGCGACGATACTGGGGTAAGTAAGCCCGCTGTCAAACAAACACGTAGTGGCTGTCCCATTCACTACGGCTGGTCCACTGTTAGAGAACAACTTCTCTGCCTGGACTGGTTCCCATTTATTCCCTTTAGTCCATCTCACCGGTCTTAAACAAGCTGCATGATGAGCTGGGGGTTTGTTCATGCACCGGGATGTCCAGTGGGAAGTCGTTCTACAATTCTGACAATACCTCTCATTATCTCCCCGGTTCCTTGCGGGTTCCTGAGATGGTGTTGGCGGTGCTCTGTTATGCGGCTGGGGGCGCAAGTTGTAACCAGAAAGTGGCTCCTTGCGAGAAGGCCCTGGTTGCTGATGAGCTGGTGAAGTAGCCGACTGCGATGATGAAGCTCCTTTGTCTGGGGCTGGCAGGTCTGGGTTTTTCCGTTTCTGTCCCAGTACTTCGGCCTGTGCCGTCTGGTACCTTTCCGCTAACACGATAATCTGATCGAGTTGCTGGGCCCCCTGCTCTGCCAGATACCGCCTCAAATCAGGAGACATGTTAGCCTTTATCTGCTCACACAGAACTAACTCCTCCAACCCCTCAAAAGTTTTCGCCAGTCCTGACAGTTCCCTCCACCGGGTAAGGTAATTTCTCACCAGCTCTGCAAACTGTGCGAAACTCTCTCCCTTCTCCGGCCTGCTCTCCCTGAACATGGTTTGGCATTTCCGTGGAGTCCACTGAAATCTTTGCAATAAAGCATTTCGCATTGCCTCAAAGTTGTTCTGGTCATCTAGGAGCATCTTGTTGTAGACTTCATAAGCATGACCTTTCAAAGATTGCGATAATTTCAGGCACCAAAGACTCTCATCCAACCCATATGCCTTTGCCATTCTTTGAAATTTCTCCAAGAACACGTCAATCTTCTCATTCCCGTTAGGGAACGAGTCAAATGGGAAGCTCATGGCTGCCATCCGGGGCCCTCCGTTTCCTGAGGTGTCTGTTGCTCCTGCTCCCGGAGAATCTCCATTAGCCGAACTGCCCTCTGAGGATCGGTACTGCAGTTCCAGAGAACGCAGGGCAAGTTCGTGCTGTCTCTCCGCTGCCTTTTCTCTTTCCTGAGCTTCCAATTTCCGAAGTTCCATCTCTGCGGTGGCTGCCCTCTCTTCTTTCGCTGCTTCTGCGGCGGCTATTCTTTGCCTTTCCTCTTTCTCGCTCTGATTATGTCTATCATTTTCTCTGATCATGTAGGCTTTCGTCTCCTCTTTATCCATTCCCATGTCCTGGGCAGCGTCACGCCATGCAGCTCGTAATTTCGCCATATCTGCCATCTTACCTGTAAACTGCTGTAAGTTCACAACTGACAGAAAATGACAGAAAGGAGAACGAAAGGAAGGAACTACCTGTTACGTAATAGGAAGTATTCCTCCTATAACCGATGTCCCAAAAACCCGAACTCAGACTAGCGTCAAGTCTGAATAATAACCTGAAAAAAAATTTTTTTAACACGCTACCAAAAACCCAAAATTACCTTCCTGTTAAAAAAAAAATTTCAGTATGCCATCAATTACCTCTAAGTCGTATAAACTAAGTTTCCACCAATCTAACTGACTGTAACCTGTGGAAAAACTTGTACTGGATCAGTTCTAATAGCTCATGTCTAGGGGATATTTAAAGAAATTCTATTCTCAGAAAACTTCCTAGAGACAATCTATGAATCTAGATCACAGAATTGATCTCCACAGAATGATCCACCGGACGATTGCCGCCCACATGTCACGAAGTGGTTTTAAGTTTATAGAGTTTGCCTGAATGAAAGCAAGACCCTAGAATGAGAAAGTCTGAGAAGATAGAATTAGATGGAAAATGACATGCCTGTGGACAGGTGAGACTATTGGCTCAAGAGATAGACCCAGGATTTGAATCTCCCCCTGCCGCTTCGTGACTAAAAAAAATGGCTATAGTCTCCCCGCCTCTGACTGCCTTGAAACACAAGGAGATAAGGTGTATAAATACGACCACAGACACCACTATACAGACGACGTAAAGTACGTATAGTAAAGAATAGAAGCTGATCCAGTAACTAATATATGTATATATTTATTTACATACAAGAAAAACATAAAATGGCATCATACGTCATCAAGTCAGTCGATAGCGTGCACTGTTGCACGGCCTGAAAACAACGTACAAATTAGATTAGATAGACACTAGAAAACAAAAAAAAACCCAAATCACATTCACTCTTTCTGTCACCCTGCTGAGGAACAATAAAATGATTAGTGATTTAATAACTCTACTATTGTGGGGCTGTCAACTTTAGCCTCCACTCTCTAACACAACTAAGAGTTTACTGTCTTAGTCCTGCTGGCTCTTCCTCAACGAACGTCTACACAGCTTTCCACTGGTTAGGCGATATGCGCCGCTATCTAACACCACTGGAAATGCTAAAATAATAGACTTGGAGTAACACAATGGCTCAGTGTCTATCCTTCAACTGGATACTGAACAGACCCTACTGGTCGTGTCTATTTTCTCCCTCCTTCTCTCTCTCTCTCTCTATTGCTCTTGGTCTCAGTGTCTCTCCAACACTCGCCGACTGATGATGCTGCGTCTCCGTTATGCTCTCCTCTCGTTCCTTTCAAGACCAGGCATGGTAACCCTGTCACCTGTTCCTGAATTCTGCGATGATGATGATGAAGTTCTGGCGTCAAGCATGAGGTACTTGATGAACTGTCGACAAAACTTCTCTGCTGCTGAATAGCTTCCCTCTTTTAACCCGCTCCGGAGTTAGAGGAAAAACCAAAAAAACACGGCCTAAAGTTCTGGCTGTAGGCAATGTAACTCAGTCTCACGGCCACCTGCCGTTGCTAGAGACTATAATAGCGATGCTCCGGGCTGTATGATACATAAACCCCGTTCCAGCTGAAGCATAGGGGCTTCACTGCCAGAGACCGTAGAGTATTATTCTTTTGCTCCTGACTATAACTAGAGTACTCTGACCCTGAGATATGTCTTTTGCCGTGGATAATTTTATTTGAAAAAATTATGCTCCCCACTGTTTCGCCGAGACTCGCTGAAATTAAAAGAAACAGCGTCTAATGTACACCCTCTCTAAAATCGCTTTTATCTCTAACATATACGATACATAAAATAATTCTATACACGTGTCTCTTCATTCTCACTTCTTCCCTCTCTCTCTCTCTCTCTCTCTCTCTCTCTCTCTCTCTCTCTCTCTCTTCTATAATCTGCCAGGTAAGTAAACAGAACCTCCCGACCTGTCTGCCTCTTATCTATTTGTGACGCGTGGCTACCCACGTGTCAACATTTTCAACTCGGGAACTTCTTTTGTCCGAAATTCCAGGGTCTACTTTTTTAACATTACCCATTGAGGTTTCCCGGCTTAAACCCCAATTTAAATTGAACCTCGTGTTAGAGATAATTTACTCCCCTAAGCAGTATAATTCACTGAAACATACATCTTTACTCTCCGACTGCATTTCTTACATTTAAGGCATAATAAAATTAACGTACACACAATCGATTCCCACTAAAATTACATTTGAAAATACACAGGAATAAATGGTGGTTTTTACCCAACATTCTACAACTATGAACACACGTGTAGCTTATAACTTCACACGTTCCTATCTACTGCCAAAATCCCAGAAAGAATAAGCACACTGTTGCATTTACGTCGTTCTTCAAAAATTGATAATGGATGGCACTATCGTTTAAAACTTTAAGTTTTAATGTCCCCGAAGAAATTAACTACGGGCGAAGTCTCAAAAACCCACTAAGAAGAAAAAACGATTAATAAAAAGTTACATACCGATTATCGCTGGTTTTTCCCACAGTGGAGAACGATAAATCACGTAGTCTGACGGCAGGCAATTATTTCTTCAGAGACAATTGCCCGCAGTTTCCTCTCTCATTTTATACAAGAGAAACCGCCCACGCGGATTCCCTTCCTACGCAAATCGCGGACCAATGGCAGCGCCAGAAAAAATCAATACTATCAACCCACGCAAATCTCGCGTGGCTTAAAATTGCGTCACGTTACCTGACGGCCGCGTGCTTCCGGACACGTCATATCGCGTGCCCGAAAATGTCGATTTTCGTAAACAACGAAATCTCCGTGATCGTGAAAAAAAATCTATAAGAGAAAAAACTGGCCGAGTGAAAACTAAACCTACCATCGTAAAACGACCCCATTAAATCCCTACCGAAAATTACCAAACACGATATATATTCAAATGAGAAGAAAAAAAATGATGAAAATTCAAAATAAAAGAACAGGATCGGGCCGGTTGAAAGTCAGAATTACAGTGCCACATCACAACCTTCAACTTTTCCTTCCATTATGGTCTTCAGAAAGATGTTATGCCTTTTTTATATCACCAAAATGTTTTATCTGTCTAACTGATCTCATTCATTATTTCTCTTCATTACAAGCTTTTCTGTGACTTCTGAACATCTATAAGATGTCCAACCTATGAGGAACAGAGAAAGCGCATATGGCCATCACCCGTGCTGTTGCTGGAAAAACTCTACGGGGATACCAACAGCCTTAGCCTGACCACTGCTTTCTTTGAACATGTTCAAGTTGACGTCCCGAGAGTGGACGCAGAAGAAGAATTGAGCGTGCAAGCCTGTCTAACACTCTGACCTTCCTCTCTCTCTCTCTCTCATCTCTTATACTGTATGCAATCATTCGCGCGTGTCAAGAGAACACGGCTAGGGGAGAACCAACACGGCAGGGTGAGATTATGCACATCTTGGTCCTTGACAACTGTTACCACTAACCTAACAACAACGCTGTCCAGAGGACAAGTTTCCACACTATACATAGAAATAAGTAAACTCAAAGCCTGTGTCAATCTCGAAATCATATAATTAGAATTAGTGCATGCCATATATAAGGTACAAAGGCACAAGAAACTATCAATCTGTCTCAACAACCTACAAGTATTACATACTGTTAAACATCACTTACTGGCACTGACCCAATCTACTGAATCAGAAACAACCTTGGTCCTTGCAACAACAAAACCCAACAGACACTTGCCTTCCACACAAGAAGTAACACCGGGGGCATGTTCGCCCCCGTCCAAATCTTCTATCCACTCTCCTTTTTTCTTTTAAACAAACTGTGACCGGGGAGATAGGTAACTTCACGGCACCATATAGCCATTTATTACAAATAAGGGAGGGAAACCTGAGGCCTGTAAACAGTAAATTAATATGAAACAAATATAAAGGTATATTATCAGGCACTCGCAGGAAATAAAGAAGTAGAACACCAGACAACAGAAAAACAACAGACATGAGTGGCTTACCCAGGATTTGAACACTGGACCTTCCGTGCGACAACCCCGCCTAGCCATGCAAGCGAATCACACTATCCGCTCTGCCATCTACGCATCATCACAAAATGATGTTTCAATGGCAGGTCAATAGTGCGAACCACAATACACGACACCAGAAGTCCTCCATGGGCAGTTCAGCCTATTAATGACGCAATCACTTCTGTTGTATTTCTATCAAGCAGTATAGGCCGAATCCAACAAGACCCTTAGGACCTTAATACTGTGTCCAGTAAATGATAGTAGACTAGAACAGTGAGAACAGGATAGTGGGTAGGTTTGGTATTGTACAAACATTTATTACAAATAAGGGAGGGAAACCTGAGGCCTGTAAACAGTAAATTAATATGAAACAAATATAAAGGTATGTTATCAGGCACTCGCAGGAAATAAAGAAGTAGAACACCAGACAACAGAAAAACAACAGACATGAGTGGCTTACCCAGGATTTGAACACTGGACCTTCCGTGCGACAACCCCGCCTAGCCATGCAAGCGAATCACACTATCCGCTCTGCCATCTACGCATCATCACAAAATGATGTTTCAATGGCAGGTCAATAGTGCGAACCACAATACACGACACCAGAAGTCCTCCATGGGCAGTTCAGCCTATTAATGACGCAATCACTTCTGTTGTATTTCTATCAAGCAGTATAGGCCGAATCCAACAAGACCCTTAGGACCTTAATACTGTGTCCAGTAAATGATAGTAGACTAGAACAGTGAGAACAGGATAGTGGGTAGGTTTGGTATTGTACAAACATTTATTACAAATAAGGGAGGGAAACCTGAGGCCTGTAAACAGTAAATTAATATGAAACAAATATAAAGGTATATTATCAGGCACTCGCAGGAAATAAAGAAGTAGAACACCAGACAACAGAAAAACAACAGACATGAGTGGCTTACCCAGGATTTGAACACTGGACCTTCCGTGCGACAACCCCGCCTAGCCATGCAAGCGAATCACACTATCCGCTCTGCCATCTACGCATCATCACAAAATGATGTTTCAATGGCAGGTCAATAGTGCGAACCACAATACACGACACCAGAAGTCCTCCACCCATATTACTCTATCTTTATACATACACAAGTAAACTATACTACATAACAACGAAATGGAACATACTGTTTTGCATCATATGAATTGTGCTAGTGCACTGTGCAGAGCCTGTGGCAAGAGAGCATTAACTTCCAAAACAACACGTTCAATTCAGAAAGCACTGAACTGTTCTAATTACGTTAATGATCTGTTCTTTGTGTTTTTAATTAACGTATCAGATAATAAACCCACACAGCATTTGACTGTATTTTGTAAGAAGTGTTACTTACGAATACAAAACTCAAAAAGGAGGCATAAAGAGAAGTGTCTTGAAACAGCCAAGTTACTATCGGAAAACAGTCAGCACATCTGGAAAGACTAAAACCATAATTTAACTATAAGTGAATGTCAACTGTGCAATTATGTTGCAAAGACATCTTTTGGTGTTTTAAAAACAAAAAGCTGCTCTATCCCCTGTGATGTTCTTTCTGACCCCTCCATGTCTAATCAGTCATTTAGCTGTAGTCAGTCAGTTAGTTTGTAGTCAGTCAATTAGCTGTAGTCAGTCAGTTAGTTGTAGTCAGTCAGTTAGCTGTAGTCAGTCAGTTAGCTGTAGTCAGGATAGCTCTGTACAGTAGGAGGTTGATGTGCCTGCCCACATTAGTGATGATATTGTTCAACTGGAGGTTGATGTGCTAGCTCACATTAAAGGCGATACCATTATTCATTTGGAGGTGGATGTGATATCGCACTGTAATTCTGTCTTTCAACCGGCCCGATTCTGTCGTCTATTTTGTATTTCCGGCCCGATTCTGTGGTTCTATTTTGAATTTCCACCATTTTATTTCTTCTCATTTGAATATATATCGTGTTTGGTATTTTTGAGTAGGAAAATTAAATGGGTTCGTTTTACGATGGTAGGTTTATTTTTCACTCGGTCAGTTTTTTTCTCTTATAGATTTTTCGACGATCACGGAGATTTCGTGTTTACGAAATAATCGCCATTTCCGGCACGCGATATGACGAGTCCGGAAGCACACGGCCGTCAGGTAACGTGACGCAATTTTAAGCCACGCGGGTTTCGCGACGATGCGTAGGAGTGGCCCCGGCGTGTATAAATAGCCAGTTAAACGGCGGCCTAGTTCTCTATCGTAAGAAATAAGTGCCAGCCGTCAGACTACGTAATTTATCGTTCTCCACTGTGGGAAAAACCAGCGATAATTGGTATGTAGAATTTTATTAATCGTTTTACTTATGAGTGGGTGTTTAAAATCTTCGCCCGTAAGTAAAAGTTCGTCGGCGACATTAACTTAAAGTTTTAAACGCCAGCGCCATCCATTACTTTCTTTGTAGAACGATGTAAATGTAAAAAGTGTGTATAATTCTTTCTGTGATTTTGGCAGTAGATATGAGTGTGTGAGTTGTGAGAAACACGTGTGCCCATATTTGTAGAATGTTATGTAAAACCACCATTTATTTCTGTGTATTTACTAATGTAATTTTATGGGGAAATCCCTGGCGTGTTCGTTAATTTTACTGAGCCTTAAATGTGAGAAATATTGTCGGAGGGTTCAGATTTACGTTGTAAGTGAATTATACTGCTTAGAGGAGTAAACTATTCCTATAGCGAGATTTCAATTAAATTGGGGCTTAAGTAGGAAACCTGGGAGCCTCGCTGGTGTAATGGCTTCGGCGTTGTACTGGCGACCAGGTGTTCATGGTTCAAACCCGGGCGTCGGCGTTTGAAGAAATGTTTACGGCCGGAAATTTGACTGAATAGCCTGAACGGCTCCTGTGATAAACCCTCTGTGGATGGGAAGGAGCGAAGCTCCTGACCGGGTTGGAAGGAAAGTCCTCAGGTTCCCCAGCCTCGCAATGACATGTCATTGGGCCGAAGGGCTGAAAGCCCAAGTGCCGCTGGTTAAGGAAAAAAAAAAAAAAAAAAAAAAAAAAAAAAAAGTAGGAAACCTCATGTGTAAATGTTAAAAAGGAGACCCCGGAATTTCGGACAAAAGAAGTTCCGGAGTTGGAAATGTTGACACGTGGGTAGCCATGTGTGACGGCCAAGTGGCCCGTCAGACAGGTTTTGTTTATTTGGTTGGCGGATTTTAGTTGAGAGAGAGAGAGGGAAGGAGTGAGAATGAAGAGACACGTGGGTAGGAATATTTTATGTATCGTTTTTTCAGAACGAGAGAAGGGGAGGAGGAGAGAGATTTAAGTGCCACGTGCGTAATGTTATTTTTTGTATTGTTGTACATGACGAGTGAGCCACGTGGGTAATATTATTTTTTTTGTATTGTTGTACATGACGAGTGAAGTACTGAGTGAGGGAGTTATAAAGATTAATGGGTTAGAGATGCGTTATGTTGGAGTTGGTATTCAATAGACGCATTTCCTTTTAATTTCAGCGAGTCACGGCAAGAATAGTGGGGGAGCGTAAATTTGCCCATGTGCAAAATTACCCACGGCAACAGGACCTATCTTAAGGGTCAGACCTAGGGTCTCTGGCAGTGAAGTCCCTATGCTTCAGCTGCACTGAGACCAAGGGAGAGAGATAGAGATAGAAAGAGAGAAGGAGGGAGAATATAGGCAGGACCAGTAGGGTCTGTTCAGTATCCACTTGACGGATAGATACTGAGCCATTGTGTTACTCCAAGTCTATTATTTGTAGCTTTTCCAGTGGTGTTAGTTAGCGGCGCATATCGCCTAACAAGTGGAAAGCGGTGTAGACGTTTGTTGAGGAAGAGTCAACCGGACTGAGACAGTAGCAATCTTAGGGGTGTTAGAGAGTGGAGGCTAAAGTGGACAGCCCCCACAATAGTAGAGTTATTTAATCACTAATCATTTTATTGTTCCTCAGCAGGGTGACAGAAGGAGTGAATGTGATGTGGGGTTTTTTTCTAGTGTCTATCTAATCTAAGTTGTACGTTGTTTTCAGACCGTGCAACAGTGCACGCTATCGACTGACTTGATGACGTATGGATCCATTTTTTTTCTTGTATGTAAATAAATATATACATATATTAGTTACTGGATCAGCTTCTATTCTTTACTATACTTACTTTATGTCGTCTGTATAGTGGTGTCTGTGGTCGTTTTTATACACCTTATCTCCTTGTATTTAAAGGAAGTCAGAGGAGGGTGAGATTATAGCCAGTTTGGCGTCACGAAGCGGCAAGGGCGAGTCAAAACCTGGTTCTATCCCTTGAGCCAATTGTCTCATCTGTCCACAGGCATGTCATTTTCCATCTAACTTCTATCTTCTCAGACTTTCTCATACTAGGGTCTTGTTTTCATTCAGGCAAACTCTATAAACTTAAAACCACTTCGTTACAAGTGGGGGCTCGTCCGGGATCATTCTGTTGAGATCAATTCTGTGATCTACATTCATAGATTGTCTCTAGGAAGTTCTCTGAGAATAGAGTTTCTTTAAATATCCCCTAGACTTGAGCTATTGGAACTGATCCAGTTATAAGTTTTTCCACAGGTTGCAGTCTAGTAGATTTTTGTGGTATTTTTGATTTATATGAACAAGAGGTAATTGATGGCATACCGACATATTTTTCTTTAACAGGAAGGTAATTTAGTTTTTGGTAGCTTCTTAACTAAAATTTTTTCAGGTTATTATTCAGACTTAGTGCTAGTCTGAGGTCGGGTTTTTGGAACAGCGGTTAAAGAGGGAGTATTTTATATTACGTAACAGGTTGTTCCTTCTCTTTTCCTTTTCTGTCATTTCTCTGTATTTGGGAACTTACAGCAGTTTACAGGCAAGATGGCGGATATGGCCAAGTTACGAGCGGCCTGGCGTGAATCTGCTCAGGATATGGGAATGGATAAGGAGGAGACTAAGGCCTACCTGATAAGGGAAACTGATAGGCATAATCAGCGAGAGAAAGAGAAGGAGGACAGGGCAGCCGCCGCAGAAATTGAGGAAAGGCAAAGGGCAACCGCCGCAGAAGCAGCAAAAGAGGAAAGGATAGCCGCCGCAGAAGCAGCGAAAGAGGAAAGGATAGCCGCCACAAAAGCAGCGGAGAGGCAGGCTGAGATGGAACTTCGGAAATTGGAAGCACAGGAGAGGGAGAAGGCAGCGGAGAGACAGCATGAACTTGCCTTGCGTTCTCTGGAACTGCAGTACCGAGCTTCGGAAGGCAGTTCAGCTAATGGGGATTCTCCCGGAGCAGGAGCAACAGACACCTCAGGAAACGGAGGGCCCCGGATGGCAGCCATGAGCTTCCCATTTGACTCGTTCCCTAATGGGAATGAAAAGATTGACGTGTTTTTAGAAAAATTTCAACCGATGGCAAAGGCATACGGGTTGGATGAGAGTCTTTGGTGTCTGAAATTATCACAATCGCTCAAAGGTCATGCTTATGACGTTTACAACAAGCTGCTCATAGATGATCAGAACAACTTTGAGGCACTGCGAAACGCTTTGTTGCAAAGGTTTCAGTGGACACCCTGCAAATGCCAAACCATGTTCAGGGAGAGCAGACCGGAAAAGGGAGAGAGTTTCGCTCAGTTTGCAGAGCGGGTGAGAAATTACTTAACCCGGTGGAGGGAATTGTCAGGACTGGCAAAAACTTTTGAAGGGTTGGAGGAGTTAGTTTTGTGTGAGCAAATTAAGGCAAACATGTCCCCCGACTTGAGGAGGTATCTGGCGGAGCAGGGTGCCCCGCAACTTGATCAGATTATCGTGTTCGCCGAAAGGTTCCAAACAGCACAGGCCGAGGTACTGAGCCAGAAACGGAAAAACCCTGACCCGCCAACCCGAGGACATAACACCTCTCCCGACAAGCCAACTAACGGGCCGAACACCCGAGAGCCCCCTCCACCTGCTTCGAACTCCGCGAGGGACCCCAACCCACCAAATAAACGAGATGAGGCAAGGAGGGACGCCGGCCACAAACACGCCTATAGTCGGTCGTGGGGTGGCCGAAATAATTATAACTCGCAGTGGATAGCAGGGGGAAGCCGGGAAAACCCCCCGAAGAGAGTGGTCTGTTTACAAACTTCTGTACCAGACTTGGAGAAGGAGCAGGATTCTCAACCTACGAGTGACCGACCTTCCACGAGAGGAAGGGTAACGGTTAATGGGATCGAAACCGAGTGTTTGTATGATACAGGCTTAAGTTTCGAATGTCTTGTGGGCCATCATCTAGTGAAGCCCGAACAGATGACTGGAGAATTTGTGGAGATATGTGGGGTGTTAAAGGGAGATGCTCCAATGCGTCTCCCAGTAGCGCAGATCGAGATAGTGTCCAAATTTGTCAGGGGCACGATCAAGGCGGCCATAATGGAGGGGCCCCTTTTTGAGGTCATTTTGGGATGTAGGTATGTGTACCTAGGGGACCCAAAGGAACCGGAAGTAGTAGCTGCAGTGGTTACTAGGGAGCAAGCCAAGAAGGAGAGGGAAAAGGAGGCCCCCACTAATCTGTTACCCCAGGAACTGCAGGAGGCACAACAACAAGATCCGACACTGGAGGCCTGTTTTCAGAAATTACCCACGTCGAAGGACCCCAAATAAAAAGGGAATTTCTTCAAGAAGGACGGGCTGATTTATCGCAGAGACGGAGGAGAAGAGCAGGGGCATAGCCAATTGGTAGTGCCAGCCAAGTATAGGCTGCAGATTTTAGAAATGGGGCATTCGCTTCCATTTAGTGGACATATGGGGCAGGGGGCCACCATACATAGAATAGCGGCTCATTATTTCTGGCCGGAAATGACCCAGGACATCATAAGATTTGTAAAATCTTGTGCTCAGTGTCAGAGAGTGGCACCCAAACACTGGACCCCCCAGTCCCGTTAGGAGAGATGCCCATCGTCGGTACCCCCTTTGAACGAGTGGCGGTTGACATTGTAGGCCCATTAGAAAGAACAAAGCGGCGGAACAGGTTCATCCTGACATTAGTCGATGTGTGCACCATGTGGGCAGAGGTCATCCCCCTGGCGGTCACCGACTCGAAGCATGTTGCAGAAGCCTTGCTGCAAATCTTTACAAGACTGGGGTTTCCTCAGCAAGTGTTGACAGATAATGGGTCCCAATTTCGCAGCTTGCTGATGGAGGAGATCTTCAACATTCTTCGGACCCAACACATACATACCAGTCCGTATAACCCGGCAGGAAATGGTCTCGTCGAGAGATTCAACGGCAGCTTGATGACGATGCTGCGCAAATTAGGGCAGGAGCGGCCAGAGGATTGGGACCTTTTTATTCCCGCCGCCCTGTTTGCTTATCGCGAAGTCCCCCAGGCTTCTACGGGCTACCCGCCAGCCACCCTATTGTTTGGGCGACCGATCAAGGGCCCATTGGAGGCACTGTTAGGTCTTTGACAGATCGGAAGGCAGATGAGACAACGGTGTCGGCCTCTAAATATGTGGCAGAGCTACAGAAGCGACTACAGTTAGGTTGGAAAATGGCCTCAGACAACCTTCGTAAGGCTCGCGCAAAACAGGTGCAGAGATACAACAAGACGGCCAAGGAAAGAGAGCTCCAGGTAGGGGAGAAGGTCTTGTTGTTACTTCCCACCGGGGAAAACAAACTGCGCATTGGATGGCAGGGGCCTTTCGAGGTGTTAGAGAAAATCTCTAACACCAACTATAGGATCGCTATCAGGGGAAAAAGGAAGATATACCACGTTAATCTCCTAAAGAAATTTTTAGAACGAGCCCCATCATCTCAAGACCACCTGTTAGCTTTGGCGGTAGCTATTGAGGCAGAGGACGACCCAGAGGATTACGGGGAGTACCCCTTACACCCAACAGAGTCGTACCGAGACGTGAAATTTGGGGAAAATCATTCAGAAGGAGCGACGCGAGAACTCAGGACGGTATTACAACAATACACGGACGTTTTAACGGATAAGCCTGGACTCACCCACCTCTCGGAATTTGAGATGAAACTGAAAGACGACACCCCGGTACGGACTAAAATATATCCGGTTCCGTACGCCAAAGCTGCTGTGTTACGGGAGGAAATTGAAAAACTGCTGGCGGCCAACATCATTTCTGAAACCACATCCCCATACAGTTCGAGCGTGGTCCTATTACAAAAACCTAACGGTGAGACCAGACTGTGCATCGATTATCGATTGCTCAACACCGTGACGGAATTTCAACCGGAAGCCCTCCCCAGCCCTGCGGAACTGTTTTCCAAATTAAGCCAGGCGAAAATCTTCTCGAAAATAGACCTCAGTAAAGGTTATTATCAGATTCCGGTGAAAGAGGACGTCAGGCCGATGTTGGCCTTTAGTACAAGTGAAGGGCACTATACGTTTAACGTCATGCCGTTTGGGTTACATAATGCCCCGGGTGCCTTCACACGAATGATGAGGAAGCTATTAGGGCCGTTGCAAAACCCCCACCTTCATAATTTTATGGATGATATCCTCATCGCAACGGAAACGGAGGAGGAACACATAGCAACTGTCGCCTCGCTCCTCGGGAGATTGAAGGAGGCGGGGCTTACTGCCCGCCCGAGCAAATGCTTACTCGGGTTTGACGCCCTAGACTTCCTAGGCCACACTATCGCCCACGGATGCATGTGGCCGCTGGACACAAACGTGGAAAAAAATAAGGAAAGCCGTTCGCCCCATCACCAAAAAGGACACGAGATCCTTTATCTCCCTGTGTGCATATTACCAAAAATTCATTCCGAATTTTAATAGCTTAACCTCACTCGGAAAGGTCAACCGGAAAAAATTCGGTGGACAGCAGAATGTGAGAGAGCGTACACCACTCTTAAGGAGCTGCTGACCAGTTCGCCAATACTTCGGCTCCCAGATCTAACAAAACCCTTTGTGTTAAGGGTGGACGCCAGCGCCATCGGAATTGGATCCACTCTTTTACAAGCCGACGAATCACAACAAGGTCTGTTGTTCCCAGTTTCCTATGCCAGTAGGAAACTTAATGCGGCCGAAAGAAACTACTCAACAATAGAACGAGAATGCCTTGCATTAGTGGCTGGTATTCGCAAACACCACGAATACCTATACGGGGTCACGTTTGTAGTGCAAAGTGACCACGCTCCTTTGGCATTTTTGGGAGCCAACAAGCACAATAATGCTAAAATCATGAGATGGGCTTTATTGTTGGGCATGTACTCGTTTTCGGTGCAATACATCCCAGGAAAGGATAATGTAGGAGCCGATTTCTTAAGGCGGCACCTGGCTCCGGAAGAGAATAAGGATGAAGAAGGCGTGCTCACGGACATCTCTGTAGACAGGAATAAGGGCCAGTATGAAACCCAGAGATTTCAGTGATTTAGCACGGATTCCCGCACTTGAAAGGGGGGACTTATGTGATGCCGCACTGTAATTCTGTCTTTCAACCGGCCCGATTCTGTCGTCTATTTTGTATTTCCGGCCCGATTCTGTGGTTCTATTTTGAATTTCCACCATTTTATTTCTTCTCATTTGACTATATATCGTGTTTGGTATTTTTGAGTAGGAAAATTAAATGGGTTCGTTTTACGATGGTAGGTTTATTTTTCACTCGGCCAGTTTTTTTTCTCTTATAGATTTTTCCACGATCACGGAGATTTCGTGTTTACGAAATAATCGCCATTTCCGGCACGCGATATGACGAGTCCGGAAGCACGCGGCCGTCAGGTAACGTGACGCAATTTTAAGCCACGCGGGTTTCGCGACGATGCGTAGGAGTGGCCCCGGCGTGTATAAATAGCCAGTTAAACGGCGGCCTAGTTCTCTATCGTAAGAAATAAGTGCCAGCCGTCAGACTACGTAATTTATCGTTCTCCACTGTGGGAAAAACCAGCGATAATTGGTATGTAGAATTTTATTAATCGTTTTACTTATGAGTGGGTGTTTAAAATCTTCGCCCGTAAGTAAAAGTTCGTCGGCGACATTAACTTAAAGTTTTAAACGCCAGCGCCATCCATTACTTTCTTTGTAGAACGATGTAAATGTAAAAAGTGTGTATAATTCTTTCTGGGATTTTGGCAGTAGATAGGAGTGTGTGAGTTGTGAGACACACGTGTGCCCACATTTGTAGAATGTTATGTAAAACCACCATTTATTTCTGTGTATTTACTAATGTAATTTTATGGGGAAATCCCTGGCGTGTTCGTTAATTTTACTGAGCCTTAAATGTGAGAAACATTGTCGGAGGGTTCAGATTTACGTTGTAAGTGAATTATACTGCTTAGAGGAGTAAACTTTTCCTATAGCGAGATTTCAATTAAATTGGGGCTTAAGTAGGAAACCTCATGTGTAAATGTTAAAAAGGAGACCCCGGAATTTCGGACAAAAGAAGTTCCCGAGTTGGAAATGTTGACACGTGGGTAGCCATGTGTGACGGCCAAGTGGCCCGTCAGACAGGTTTTGTTTATTTGGTTGGCGGATTTTAGTTGAGAGAGAGAGAGGGAAGAAGTGAGAATGAAGAGACACGTGGGTAGGAATATTTTATGTATCGTTTTTTCAGAACGAGAGAAGGGGAGGAGGAGAGAGATTTAAGTGCCACGTGGGTAATGTTATTTTTTGTATTGTTGTACATGACGAGTGAGCCACGTGGGTAATATTATTTTTTTTGTATTGTTTTACATGACGAGTGAAGTACTGAGTGAGGGAGTTATAAAGATTAATGGGTTAGAGATGCGTTATGTTGGAGTTGGTGTTCAATAGACGCATTTCCTTTTAATTTCAGCGAGTCACGGCAAGAATAGTGGGGGAGCGTAAATTTGCCCATGTGCAAAATTACCCACGGCAACAGGACCTATCTTAAGGGTCAGACCTAGGGTCTCTGGCAGTGAAGTCCCTATGCTTCATCTGGAACGTGGTTTATTTATCATACAGCCGAGAGCATCGCTATTATAGTCTCTAGCAACGGCAGGTGGCCGTGAGACTGGGTTGAATCGTATACAGCCAGAAATCAAGGCTGTGTTTGCCTCTAAATCTGGAGTGGGTTAGAGGAGAAAATCATAGAAGTTATTCAGCAGCAGAGAAGTTTGTCGACAGTTTATCAAGTACCTCATGCTTGACGCCAGAACTTCATCATCATCACCAAATTCAGGAACAGGTGACAGGGTTACCATACCTAGGTCCTGAAAGTAATGAGAGAAGAGCGTAACGGAGACGCCGCATCATCAGTCGTCGAGTGTTAGAGAGACACTGAGACCAAGGGAGAGAGATAGAGATAGAAAGAGAGAAGGAGGGAGAATATAGGCAGGACCAGTAGGGTCTGTTCAGTATCCACTTGACGGATAGATACTGAGCCATTGTGTTACTCCAAGTCTATTATTTGTAGCTTTTCCAGTGGTGTTAGTTAGCGGCGCATATCGCCTAACAAGTGGAAAGCGGTGTAGACGTTCGTTGAGGAAGAGTCAACCGGACTGAGACAGTAGCAATCTTAGTGGTGTTAGAGAGTGGAGGCTAAAGTGGACAGCCCCCACAATAGTAGAGTTATTTAATCACTAATCATTTTATTGTTCCTCAGCAGGGTGACAGAAGGAGTGAATGTGATGTGGGTTTTTTTTCTAGTGTCTATCTAATCTAAGTTTTACGTTGTTTTCAGGCCGTGCAACAGTGCACGCTATCGACTGACTTGATGACGTATGATGCCATTTTTTTTTCTTGTATGTAAATAAATATATACATATATTATTTACTGGATCAGCTTCTATTCTTTACTATACTTACTTTATGTCGTCTGTATAGTGGTGTCTGTGGTCGTTTTTATACACCTTATCTCCTTGTATTTAAAGGAAGTCAGAGGAGGGTGAGATTATAGCCAGTTTGACGTCACGAAGCGGCAAGAGCGGGACAAAACCTGGTTCTATCCCTTGAGCCAATAGTCTCATCTGTCCACAGGCATGTCATTTTCCATCTAACTTCTATCTTCTCAGACTTTCTCATACTAGGGTCTTGTTTTCATTCAGGCAAACTCTATAAACTTAAAACCACTTCGTGACAGTGGATAACACTACTCACCCTAGCATGCCAGTTTTTGTTGCCACATCTACACCTACCAAGTCAGTTATACATACGACAAGTACATCTACCTCGCCTGTCTTCAAAAGCGACATCACAGTACAACAGTTACTTGCTAAGCCACCTTCACAACCACTAACACAAAAGGAAGAACCCCTATTCACATCCATTGTTAGAAAAAAACTAGAAACAGCAAAAAGTAATATCATAAAATGCAAAACCGGAGGACAGCCTATTGTACTACAAAAACTAATTAAACATAGAAGAGAAACATCAGTCACCAGAACGCCAACAAAACGTAAGCGATCTCAATTGCTCTACACTGTTAGAAAACATATTGCTGGAACATCAACTGATTCATTAGACCTGCAGCAGGCACATGAACTACAACGCTGTTCAGAAACGTCACGTCAGGAAATTTGCAGGAAAGCAAGCATTGAAAGTAGAGTTAGAATATCCAAAGAATTAGCAATAGCCATGAAGGAATCAGTAGGTCTTACGTGGGCACAGGAGAGAAAACAGAGAAGATTGAAAATTGAAAGACGCGCCAGCGGTATTAAAAATATAACTTCACAATTAAAATTTATAATGGAAACTCATTTGTTACAAATTTCTCCATCTGTGAATGTACAGATTCATCCTATAAAAAAAAGGAAGTGTGAATGATAATTGAGCGAAATTTTGGGGCTAGAGCAAATTATGGCAGTTGTTGCTTGAGATTGACAGAATTAACAGAGTGTGGAAATCATTTAATAGATGTATTTATTAAATACACCTATTTATCTATTAAATTGAACATTTCGTTTTACTCATGACCATACTCATTTTTACATGACCATCGTGATGTATGATTGAGATAATTGTTAGCTCTCATGTTTTTGGGGACAATTGGGTGTGTTATTTTAAGGTAATAAATGCGGACTTGCAATTTAATGTTTCAATAATTAATGTTTGACGCATGAAACCAAAACAAAACTTTGATATTCATTTTCTGCAGGTTTTCTACTTTTGATTTCTGTAATTTGTTATGCATGTTGATTGTGACCGATTTAGTGAAAATTGCATTATAAACAAACCATAACAAAATATTAAAAAAACCTAAATTTTACACTATTTCAGACTATTATATCTTCTGTTCTAATTGTGATAAAATGTTTGTTCTTGTTCTAAAATTTACTCTAACATTTCTAGTCTAGCTTTACGCAAAATTAAAGCCGGTATTTATAATAATAAAGTAGCCTAAAAGCATTAATTAAGCCCTATCAAAAGTAAACATCGCCACATGTTTTTCCCATTAGGAAGTTGACCACGTGACCTCATGCAAGTGGGCTATAAATAGCGCGGTCGGGGAAAAAGGGGAAATAACTAAAAGATCGCTGGCAAACAGCCGTGCATGACGTATTTGCAGCAGGCCCTATATCTTGTTGTTAACCAATGTACAAGAAATATTAGGAGCTTCTTGTGAGTGGAATATCCAATTCAACTCCCGTGTGGGTTGTAATTTTGGGTATATATAGTTTTTTGCTCTACATGGCTTTCATCCAACAAATGCCAAGTCTTCCTGTCCTGTGCCATCTGCTCAAGTTCTTCCCATGTTTTCCTCATCATTTTCACCTCTGTAGCCAGTTCTCTTTTCCATGTGTTTTTCGGTCTACCTCTGCCTCTCTTTCCCTGTGGATTCCAGAACAAGGACTGGCTTGTAATGCTATCAACAGGTCTCCTCAATGTGTGTCCTATCCATCGCCAGCGTCTTCTTCTCAGCTCTTTTTCCACTGGCACTTGTCTGGTTCTTGTCATCAATTCCACATTTGTGACTTTGTCATACAATTTCAGTCCTTCTCTTCTACGCAAGCACCCGTTTATAAAAGTCTGTAGCTTTTTGGTTGTTCGTTGTGGTGCTCTACATGTCTCAGAGCCATACAATAGCACTGACTTGACATTTGAGTTGAAGATTTTTAATTTCGTGGACTTCATTTCTCTTGTTCTCCATATGTTTCCCACTACAATGAAAGCTCCTCTTGCTTTTTGTATTCTTATTTTGGGACCCAAAGACGCAGCAATAGAGAACGCAGTCAGCGACTCATAGCTTGACTGCTTGCGTCAGGACCAGCGAACCAGAGCTGGTCAAGACCGCACTCCACCTCCACGTGGTGGTCCTGGAAACAGTCTGCAGCAGTGCAGTCTGGCTGAGCGAGTGCGGATCGGAATGGGAAGGCAAACCCGGTCCCTAAAAAATGCCGTGCAGAAGTTGGATGTGTCGACCGAAAGGTGCAGATATCACAGCTTAGGCGCAAACAGACACAACGCAACCACCGTCCTTTTCAGGGCGAACGAGGAAGAAGAAGAAGAAGTATTCTTATTTTGATATCATTGTCTGTCCCTCCAACTCTATCTATATTACTGCCAAGATATGTGTACGATTCTACATCCTTTAGTTGTGTTTCTTCAAGTTCAACCTTGTTATCATTTCTTGCATTTATTCTCATAATCTTTGTCTTTTCCATGTGTATTTTCAGGCCCACTTCTTGTGACCTCTCATTGAGAATTTTCATTTTCTCTTGCATCTGATTATGGTTATGGGACAGAAGCGCCAAGTCATCTGCAAAATTCAGATAAGCAAGCTGTTTAGTCGGATTCCACTGGATTCCATTTCTGTTGTGTGATGTCGATGTTTTCATAACCCAGTTTATTGCTAGTAAGAAAAGAAATGGAGACAAGAGGCATCCCTGTTTCACTTTGTCGTGAAAAATTCTAATCCACATATATAAATGAGAAAATAAATGTAAAGCCTAACGAAGTAATTCAATAGAAGGAAAGAAGAATGGTGAAAGACCAGTGCTTTCCCTAAATAGCGTACACCTGCGTTGTAGAACGCCATAATGACTGAACCCGAGATCCCCTTTTTCTACTTCGTCTGCATAACTGTAACGCTTCCACGTACGATAGTAAAAGCCTACAGCATCATACACGCGTTTCTAAAAATAAAACTGGTACTGTATTTCTCATACGACCTTGATAGGCACACTGCTTAATGACCTAGATATAATACTAGCATTAATGTCATTATATACACTGCGTTAACCTAAAAGACAGACGGGCTTAGAAGAGAGAGAGAGAGAGAGAGAGAGAGAGAGAGAGAGAGAGAGAGATGCACGGAGGAACGCAGGCAATACTACCACGTCGTCTCGCGATTAAAAAGTGAACGCGAAAGGCATGCAGGCCGGTTTTTTCAAATAAACAGTAATAAAAAACACTAACGATACGAGGTAAGGTTTTAAAAAACATGTTTAATGCTTATTAGGAAACATGACACAATACTGTTTTACGTCTGAAATCCTGACTTTATACTGACAGAACAGTCGAAAAGGCAGAACAGGTGGCGGTTCTAAAACAATAAATAAAAAAACAAATACACGTCTTTCCTAGAATAATACATATTTGTAACGAAGCCACTTGGCCCCATTAAACTTATATATTTGGGTGCCTTAGGACTTGCTGACAAAGAATATGTTAGGTGTTACGCAAATAGTCTAGTAATTAACAAATTATAGCCAAAATACTATAGTGAGACTGTCTGACAGCACAAGATCATATTTGCTCATAATGGCATGTTTGGAAGACACTGCTTTGGGGGAAATGAGGCCAACCAGTTAGATACGATTTGATTGGCTAGAGTCATATGTAAGGCGAAACCTGATTAGTCGGACTGCAAATACTATTAGGGTTGTTAATGGTTACGGTAGGATGGGTAAGGTTTTTTCAAAGGCTCTTGTAAACATGGTCCCATTGGTTAGAGCATTCGATATAGTCAAATAGAAGCGTCAGTTCAGGGCCACTTTTGAAAATAAACTTTGCGAGAAGCAAGTGCGTTGAGAACCAGCTCATATTTTTCTAATAAAAGCCTGGGACAGAGGCAGATCAAAATTGTGCCATAACTCATCGCCAGTCAACGTACTTGTTTAATATTTCCTTGAATTGTGGTAAGCTAGACATATTTGATATTAATGTCCTGTACTTCATTGTGGAAATAGTATATATATTAGTTCTGAAGAAGGAGGTACAACCTTCTTATTTCAGGGACCGTGGTAATGAAGTGTTAGAGCAGCACCTGGTCTGAGTTTTGCTGGATCCAGAGGGCTGGCAGCAGACTCCCTGTCCAAGATATCGACCAGTGGTGTATTTCAAGATAACTGAGAAGCAAGCGAGCAGAGGAGACAGTTTTCCTGCCGCCGACACAGAAGTTAAGACTTTGTCAGCCAGAGCAGCTCACCCTTGTATAACCCAACCTAAAATTGACTGTAATAGTAAATCAAGAGGGACAGTAATTATTTGTCAAATAAACAGAAACTGTGATCCCTCCAATAGTATTTCCACCATTAACAAACACATGAAGTCGTGATGACAAACAACAACCTAGCTTCACAAGCCAGTATTACCTCATAATACTATATTACAATCCTCCACACATATTGTAATAATATTATATGTCAGGACACAGATCCTTTGTATAAATTGTGTACATAAACATTGTGTTTACATTTGATTGTGATTCCTGATTCACTCTGTAGTTGGATCAGGATATCTAGTATTGAAAGAAATTAATACATACTTTAAAAGTTAACACTTGACTTACTTAAGATAGTCTTCTAGAGTGTTATATGTATGTGCTTGTCACAGTGTTGTAAAGTATTGTGGATTTTAATTAAAGTGTTTATCTGTCTGTTGGTTGTTGTGAACGTACATTTCATCACTATCATAACCCTAGACATTCAACGTAGTCATCACAATATTCCAGAATAAGTCTGATTGAGGTCTAAATGTGGTAGCAAAGTAAGGTTATCTGTAACACACCACACTTATTAGATACAGATACCTTCACAGCTGATCTCAATCAGTACACTAAGTCCCTATAAATATTTATATATATTCCCAACTTACCACATATATTGGGGTCCTGTCCGGGATTTTGAATCCTCTCATATTACATATATTGGGGGTAATTTACTTCTGGAAATTATAAAAATTAAAAAGGTATTCTTGGGTGGAAAATTAAGGTTGAGCTCTCAGTGCTTGTGGTTGTCCTTAGTTAATTAGTCATAGATAAAATTGTTTAGTTAAATATTGTATACATTTGCCTGTTAGAAAATGGCGGACCTGGCAAAATTTCGATCTGCTGCTATGCAGGCTGCTAAAGAGTTAGGAATGGACGGGCAAGTTATGATTGCTTATGTCACTACTGAATGTGACAAATATATTGAACGTGAAGAAAGAAAATTTGAAGCAGAAAGAAAATTAGAATCGGAAAGATTAGAAAAAGAGGCTGAAAGAAAGTTAGAGGCTGAAAAAGAACTTAAGAGGTTGCAGATTGAGGCTGAGGCTAAGGCATTGGAGGCAGATAGGGAGATTAAAAGCTCCAGTATGAAGAGAAGAAGCTGGAGGCAGAAAGAGAAGAAAGAAGACAGGCTGCAGAAAGGGAAGCAGAAAAGGAGGAGAAGAGATTACAAAGGGAACATGAGTTACGACTAAGGGAGTTGAAATTTCAAGGCCATGCTCCTGAAAATGGTGCCAGTCCCTTTACCTCTGATGCTACTGCTAGTCAGGGAGCCTCAACCTCAGCTATGAGTTTTCATTTAGATCATTTTGTTGAGAAAGACGATGATATTGAGAGCTATCTAAATAGATATGAACTGTTAGCTACCACGTATGGGTTAGAGAGAGAAAGGTGGAGCTTAAAGTTATCACAAGGGCTTCGTGGTACAGCTTATGATGTTTTTGCCAAAATGAGCAGAGATGATCAAGACAATTATGACATGTTAAAGCAGGCTCTTTTGTTAAGATGTTAAAAGAATGGAGAATTTTATAGAAAAAAATTTAGGAATGCTAAACTACTGTCAGGTGAAACATATCACCAGTTCTCTGCACGGTTAGAGACATACTTGGAGAAATGGACGGCTCTGGGGAAAACCCAAGATCTTAAGGAAATGATCCTTATAGAACAATTAAGAGAGTCCATGGCTCCAGACCTGAGAAAGTTTCTCATGGAACAAGGTGCAGAGAGGCTGGGTGAGTTACTAAATGTTGCTGAAAGATATCAGGCAGCTCAAGCAGAGGTAACAGGTAATAAAAAGAAACAGGTAGACAATTTTAAGGCAACACAAAACTTTAATAAATTTGATTATAGAGATCAGAACAATGGTAAGCACCAGTTTGATAGGCCACGGTATGAAAATAAAAATAAAACCCCACAATTCGATGAAAGGAAATTTAATGAAAGAAAATCTTTCAACCAAGGAAGGAGGTGGTGTAAGAATTGTCAGATGGACAATCATGATACTGACCATTGCAGAAGGAAACCTGTGTATATGGCCACCCTTCAGGTCAGGTCGACCTCAAGAAAGGAGGAGGATATTAGGATAGATACCACTCCAGATGAAATGAGGAAGGCACAGGCTAGGGATAAGACCCTCAAGCCTTGTTTTAAGAAGTTGTCCAATTGTCACACACCTCCAGGAAAAGGAGACTTCTATGTGAAGAACAAACTGATATACCGGAAGACCGGAACTAGATCCAAAGGTCAGGGACAGCTGGTACTTCCTAAAAGGTATAGGGCAGACTTAATAAGGAGCTTACATTTGAAACACGATGGGGACCATGAGAAAATAGGTTCCATCATTCAAAAGGTGGCTCAAAATTATTATTGGCCCAAGGCAAGGTGGGACATTGAAAATTTTGTAGAGAGATGTGGCATAGCACATGAGGGAACACCCACAAGTGGGAACATTGATCAGGACCTGGACACGCCACGGGGCAAACGTAGGCCTGACACTGAAAAGAAAAATAAATTTAATAAAGTGGACCAAGTGGAATGGGAAGCCCCTTTTCACGGACAGTCTTCACTTGGATGTTTTACAATGGCCACGATGCAGCGAGTGCAAAAAGATGTCTTACCCCAGGATAAGCCGAAAATCCCTCAGTCGGACTTATGTGAACTGGAGGAAGATACAAGAGAGAGGAAACCTCTCATCAAGAATTTTAAGTGGGGAGAGAGCCCCAAGAAAAAAATTGGTAGCGGTCGTTTTGTGCATGATGATTCTGGGAAGAAAAATCATCACTGTAGTGCTTCTAGTGGAAGAGACCCTACCGGTGCATGGAAAATTAGGCAAGAAAGCTAAAGACAGAGATTTGGCTGTGGGAGAGAAGGTACTGCTTCTTCTACCCGGTAGTCAGAATAAGTTGCAAATTGGATGGCAAGGTCCATATACAGTTCTAGAGAAGGTGTCTAGAACAAATTATAAGATAGATAAGAAGGGGAAAGAAAAAATCTATCATGTGAATCTCCTGAAGAAATATTTGAAAAGAGAAAATCAGGAAGAGACACATTTGTTGACCTTGTCTATTGCAATGGAGATGAAAAAGGAACCACTTTTATCATATGAATATCCATTACACCCCTGTGAGACAGCTGCACAGGTGAAAATCAGTACACATTTAACGAAAAATCAGAAGGAGAGAGTGCAACAGGTTCTAGATGATCATACAGAGGTGTTAACGGACCGACCGGGGCATACAAACTTATTGGAATATGATATGAAACTTATAGACCCCGCACCTGTCTGTATGAAAGCCTATTCGATTCCTTTTGCTAAGGAGAAACCCTTGAAGGAAGAGATAGACTATTTGTTGAAGGAAGGAATAATTTCACACAGTGAATCTTCGTATAGTTCCAGTGTGGTGCTCTTAAGAAAACCCTCTGGAGAACATAGACTCTGTATAGATTACAGGAGACTGAATGCTATCACAGAAGGTCAGGTGGATCCATTGCCGGATACAAATCAGTTGTTTGCCAGGCTAAATAAAGCTAAATATTTCTCAAAGGTGGATCTGAGCAAAGGATACTATCAGATTCCAGTAAAGTCTGAGGTTAGACCGTACCTAGCTTTTAGTACCTCAGAGGGACACTATGAGTTTAACAGATTGCCATTTGGATTGAAGAATGCGCCTAGTGTCTTCTCTAGAATGATGAGAAAATTATTGGATCCACTACACAACTCAGGTATCACCATATAGATCAACTCCTCATAACGTACAATTTGAGGAACATCTAATATTCTCGGGACATGTCGTTGAGCAGACTCAGAGAAGAGAAATGGTGAACAGTGATTGCTGAGAAGCAGTAAGACCAGCAGTAACACTGGCAGCTGTTCGGTAACTTAACTGAAATGGATTCTTGGACTGCAGAGGTCTGGGGCAGATTTCTTGAGTCGTGCCTACTTTGAACGGACCCAACTGCATAAATCCATGATAAAAATAAAATCAGCGAAACGTTGATGCTGACTTTCTAAGCCGCCATCCGTGTAATGAGAATCACAGTGATCACCAGGAATAATATTGAAATTTATCTATGTGGATATATATAATTTGAGACTGACATGTGATGTCTGTTTTAAGTGGGGAGAATTTGTCGTGAAAAATTCTAATCCACATATATAAATGAGAAAATAAATGTAAAGCCTAACGAAGTAATTCAATAGAAGGAAAGAAGAATGGTGAAAGACCAGTGCTTTCCCTAAATAGCGTACACCTGCGTTGTAGAACGCCATAATGACTGAACCCGAGATCCCCTTTTTCTACTTCGTCTGCATAACTGTAACGCTTCCACGTACGATAGTAAAAGCCTACAGCATCATACACGCGTTTCTAAAAATAAAACTGGTACTGTATTTCTTATACGACCTTGATAGGCACACTGCTTAATGACCTAGATATAATACTAGCATTAATGTCATTATTTACACTGCGTTAACATAAAAGACAGACGGGCTTAGAAGAGAGAGAGAGAGAGATGCACGGAGGAACGCAGGCAATACTACCACGTCGTCTCGCGATTAAAAAGTGAACGCGAAAGGCATGCAGGCCGGTTTTTTTCAAATAAACAGTAATAAAAAACACTAACGATACGAGGTAAGGTTTTAAAAAACATGTTTAATGCTTATTAGGAAACATGACACAATACTGTTTTACGTCTGAAATCCTGACTTTATACTGACAGAACAGTCGAAAAGGCAGAACAGGTGGCGGTTCTAAAACAATAAATAAAAAAACAAATACACGTCTTTCCTAGAATAATACATATTTGTAACGAAGCCACTTGGCCCCATTAAACTTATATATTTGGGTGCCTTAGGACTTGCTGACAAAGAATATGTTAGGTGTTACGCAAATAGTCTAGTAATTAACAAATTATAGCCAAAATACTATAGTGAGACTGTCTGACAGCACAAGATCATATTTGCTCATAATGGCATGTTTGGAAGACACTGCTTTGGGGGAAATGAGGCCAACCAGTTAGATACGATTTGATTGGCTAGAGTCATATGTAAGGCGAAACCTGATTAGTCGGACTGCAAATACTATTAGGGTTGTTAATGGTTACGGTAGGATGGGTAAGGTTTTTTCAAAGGCTCTTGTAAACATGGTCCCATTGGTTAGAGCATTCGATATAGTCAAATAGAAGCGTCAGTTCAGGGCCACTTTTGAAAATAAACTTTGTGAGAAGCAAGTGCGTTGAGAACCAGCTCATATTTTTCTAATAAAAGCCTGGGACAGAGGCAGATCAAAATTGTGCCATAACTCATCGCCAGTCAACGTACTTGTTTAATATTTCCTTGAATTGTGGTAAGCTAGACATATTTGATATATTTTAGATGAAAATTGAATGTGAAATGAAAAATTATGTCTGTATGTGTGTGGTTCAGTAGCAAACATGAGGCAAAGCCTAGATATTGCACCACCATGTAAAAACTTGTCGGAGAGGAGTATCACTGCATAGGCATATATGGGATTGCCAAATAGTAACATGACACCTATCCTATTGTATAGAAGGAATTAACGCTGAAATTGCAGAGGCGTTGTAACCATTAGGGAGAGGAATACTGGGTATAGTGTCACATGAGAAGCTAGCAGTTGGCCTACAGCGCTGAACTCTGTGTTTGTAATGTCCTGTACTTCATTGTGGAAATAGTATATATATTAGTTCTGAAGAAGGAGGTACAACCTTCTTATTTCAGGGACCGTGGTAATGAAGTGTTAGAGCAGCACCTGGTCTGAGTTTTGCTGGATCCAGAGGGCTGGCAGCAGACTCCCTGTCCAAGATATCGACCAGTGGTGTATTTCAAGATAACTGAGAAGCAAGCGAGCAGAGGAGACAGTTTTCCTGCCGCCGACACAGAAGTTAAGACTTTGTCAGCCAGAGCAGCTCACCCTTGTATAACCCAACCTAAAATTGACTGTAATAGTAAATCAAGAGGGACAGTAATTATTTGTCAAATAAACAGAAACTGTGATCCCTCCAATAGTATTTCCACCATTAACAAACACATGAAGTCGTGATGACAAACAACAACCTAGCTTCACAAGCCAGTATTACCTCATAATACTATATTACAATCCTCCACACATATTGTAATAATATTATATGTCAGGACACAGATCCTTTGTATAAATTGTGTACATAAACATTGTGTTTACATTTGATTGTGATTCCTGATTCACTCTGTAGTTGGATCAGGATATCTAGTATTGAAAGAAATTAATACATACTTTAAAAGTTAACACTTGACTTACTTAAGATAGTCTTCTAGAGTGTTATATGTATGTGCTTGTCACAGTGTTGTAAAGTATTGTGGATTTTAATTAAAGTGTTTATCTGTCTGTTGGTTGTTGTGAACGTACACTTCAACACTATCATAACCCTAGACATTCAACGTAGTCATCACAATATTCCAGAATAAGTCTGAATGAGGTCTAAATGTGGTAGCAAAGTAAGGTTATCTGTAACACACCACACTTATTAGATACAGATACCTTCACAGCTGATCTCAATCAGTACACTAAGTCCCCTATAAATATTTATATATATTCCCAACTTACCACACACTTCCGTTCTAATTCTAAACGGTTCTGTAAATTGTATTCATGTCATGTCTTCATAGGTCTTCCTTATTAAGTTAATGATCTTCATGGGAACTCCATAATGCCTAACCAATTTCCAAAGTAATTCTCTGTCTACACTGTCAAATGCCTTTTCATAGTCCACAAATTCGATGTATACCTGTGAATTCCATTCCAGACTTTGTTCGGCTATTATTCTCAATTTGGCTATCTGGTCTGTACAGGATCTGTTTTGTCGAAAACCTGCTTGTTCATCTCTCAGTTGCTTGAATATGTGTGTTATGATGGCAATCTCCCAATCCTTTGGTATGTTCTTGTGGCACTAGGCTGCCTGTAGGACCCTCAGGAGTAATAGGTTGCCAACTGCTCCCATGTACTTAACCATTTCTGGTGTTAGACCATCAAGTCCTGTTGCTTTGCTCATCTGGATTTTCTCCAGTGCTGCCTTCAGTTCTTCCATCTTGATGCCATTTTGCCACCATTGGTTTCCTCTTCTGTGATAGTGCTTATCATTTCTGAGACTTGACCTTGCACACCACCAAGGAGTTCTCCGTCCATCTTTCTATTACTTCCTTTGGGGCAGTAAGCGATTTGTCTTGCTTGTCCTTTATGAATTTTAGAAGGCACTGTTTTTCCTTCCTTATGTTTTTTAGGGTTTTGAAGAACAATTTATGGTTTTCTTGAGCATCTTTTTCTAGCTTTTCTAGTCTCCAAATTCTTCCCGGGATTTCTGTTTTTCTGCTAGCACCTTGTTCTTTGCTTCTGTTCTGAGCATCACATATTCTCTATATTTCTCTGTTTTTCTTGCTGTGTTTTAGCTTCTGAGTATTGTTGCCATGCCTTTTTCTTTTCTCTTATGTTCTCTTTAACCTCTTCTGTCAACCAAGGTGTCCTCTTTCCCTTCTTCCCAAGTCGGACTTCAATACACGCTTCTGCTGCAGTTGCTTTTATGATGCTCTTGAATTTAAGCCAGAGGGTTTCCAGGTCATCAGGTCGTTGTTCTAGGTTTCTCCCTGCTGTTGCAATAAGCCCCTGATACCTGGTCAGCTTCTGGCTCTTTTAGTTTGTAGGTCTTAATACTCATCTCTCCTGCTTGATTATTAAGTTTCTTGCATGATGGAGGGCAATGCCTAGGCCGCGTAACTCCTTCAGTTGTTTTTTGTTTATATCTTCAGCAGTCAGTGATCACTTTCAATCTTTGGCCCTCTCCAGATTCTAGCATCCCGCACATACGTGACTGAGCTTTTCCTAACAATGACTGATTTCTCACCATTTCTTGGTTTATTTCTGGTGTATGCTCTTATGGGGGAACTTTGTGTTCGTAATAACAAAGTTTTGCTCAGTGCAGAATCTAAGGAATGGCTTTCTACTGCCATTCAGAGTATCTTCTCTATACCTTCCGATAACTTCACCCCATCTAGCATGGTCATTTCCAGTTCTAGCGTTGAAATCTCCAAGGAGGAAAATTTTATCCAGTCAGTCGTCCACTGTCGTTTGAAGCAGCTCGAAGAATTATAATTTGACTTCTGCTCGCTCATCTTCATTTGGTCCATACACTATGACAAGGTTGACTATGGTTTCTTCTTCTTTTAGCTTTAGCCAGGCAACGCAAACAAATATTGCGCGACCGTTTAAAGTTCAGAATGGAATTCAATATTTAATGATTGTTTTTCAAATTTGGTTCGCTTCTCATGTGCCAGCAACTGCATGAATTCTTCATGACTGGTGTTTGTTTTTTTTTTCAACAAATATTGACTGATTGTTAAGCTACCTGGTAGGTTCAACCAAGCTGGACTGGTCTGCGTGGGTAGGAGTCAGACAAAAGCTGGTACCCTGGTCCTCCAGGTTGGGGGTTTTAGCACAGGGCCGACACCCTTGTCTATGTAAAAAAAATCTCACAGGTTACGGAAACGCCAACAAATGGAAAAACTTTGATGCGGGACGGACATCCGGAGTTTCAGGCTCGTATGACTGCCCGTGGTGAAATCCGAAAAGAAGCCATTGGCATGAAAACGGATGCCCTGACTGCAAAACACGAAACCAGAATTGGATTTTGGAACGTCAGAACTATGAATGAGGCAGGAAAGCTGAGACAAATCACAGCAGAGATGAGGAACTACAAATTACATATCCTGGGAATAAGCGAGAGCAGATGGACAGGGACGGGGAGAATAAAAACAGCTACAGGGGAAACAGTACTTTATTCTGGTAGAGAGGATGGTCAGCACAACGAAGGTGTAGCCATTATCACGAAGAAAGGAATGTAAAGGTCTTTACTGGAATGGAAACCCATCAACAACAGACTGATAAGAACAAGACTGAGAGGGAGATTCACCAACACCACAATTATACAATGCTATGCACCAACAAACGACAGCGATGAAGAGATCAAGGACGAGTTCTATCAACAGGTACAACAGGAAATGGAAACTGCACCCAGCTACGATCTTTTTATATACTAGCCGCCATTAAAAACGCATCGCATTAGTTTATGAACCACAACTCGTTGTGCTAAATTTAAAATACATGAAACCACTGATTTTACCTTTCTGATCCATTTACTAACCCAAATTTGCTGTATTATTAAACATGAGACGATTCAGAACCGGCTCCTAAGCAGTTGTCAACCCTAGGTGTAAAAACAAAAGTCGCACTCACTGTCATTCAGTCACAGCCATCATTAATACCATGTATGACCCCCTACAGCATCAATACAGGCTTGACAAGTCTCCGAGTGCCAGGTGTATGAGCTGATGTCTGAGTTGCTGTTTGGAAGCGATTGCGCAGATGTAACAACAGAATTTGGCTGATCTTGAGCTAGTGTTGTTACACGAGGTTGACCAAGCCTGGGACGGTCATTGGTGGTACCTGTCGTCCGAAATCGCTGGTTCAGCCTCACTATAGTGGACTGGTCACAATTGAAATGTCTGGCAACTTCTCTGGTCGCCATTCCACTGCTGAGCATACCATCAGCTTGCCATCGCTCTTGTGATGACAGTCGAGGCATGACAAAAACATTAACAGACTTTCTTTCGATGAAAACAGATAATGGCTTTTTACTCGCTGAAACTTGACTAATGCGTGTGCCAAATTTCAATGTGATTCGACTTTTAATAAAGCCAGAATTTATCAAAAACCTTGTTTTGCATGAAGCACGCAAAATTTGAAGTAAACATCACATCGACAGTAAAGTGGGAATACATGAACTTCATCACTTGCACACTTTCGGGGTTTGAAAATCGCTCACTTGCATAAATATTTCAACAGTGAAAACATGTCACGATTTCGATGCGTTTTTAATGGCGGCTAGTATAGTAATGGGAGACCTCAATGCGAAAGTTGGAACACACAATAATTATAACGAAAGAGTAATGGGGAAATGCGGCAGTGGAACAGTAAATGAGAATGGGGACAAATTAATAAGCTTCTGCAGTATTGACAGCCTGGTCATTGGATGAACACTTTTTCCACTCAACGAAGTGCACAAGTTAACGTGGGAATCACCAAACGGACGGGACAGAAACCAGATAGATCACATAATGATCAATGGCTGAAGGAGACATGCATTACAAGACATGAAAGTAAGAAGAGGCGCAGATGTGGGAAGTGATCATCACCTAGTAGTGGCAGGACTGAAAGTGAAACTCAGAGCTGCTGGACCAGTTGCAGTCAAACAGAAAAGATATAACATCACGATACTTAAGGACCCCCTCACCAGAAAAGCTTTCGTGGTCAACGTAAAGAGACGATATCAGATTACCAAAAACCAGGAAAGAACAGAGACCGATGATATCGACCAGAAATTCAACACCATCTCAACAATATACAAGAAAAGCAGCAAGTCATGCTTGGGATTCCAGGAAAGAAAGAGCCAAGACTGGATAACACCAGAAACGCTAAACACCATAGCGAAGAGAAAGGAAATTAAAAGAAAGAAAACAGAAGCTAAGTCTCCCAGGTTAAAGGCAATATATAGTGAACAGTGCAGTCAGCTGGACAAAGAAATAAAACGTCAAACCCGTGCTAACAAAAGGACAGTTCTGGATGACCTTGCAATACAGGCAGAAGAGGCAGCACTGAGAAATGAACAAAGCACAGTTTATAAAATAACTAAAACTATCAGTGGAAAACGAGGTGCAAACAACATAATGTTAGTAGGAGACAAGCAAGGAAATCTCATCACCACAGCACAGGGGCAGGAAACAAGATGGGCAGAGCACTTAAGAGAAACACTCAATAAGGAACCACCAGAGACTCAGCTGAATGTTCCTGCGGCTGAAAGTGACTTAGACGTAAATACAGACATTCCACGAAAAGAAGAAATCATCATAGCTATCAAAGGGTTAAAAAATGGAAAAGCGCCTGGTCACGACAATCTAAATGCTGAGTTATTGAAGGTAGACCCTGAACTAGCAGCAGAACTATTAGAACCACTATTTGCACAAGTCTGGGAAACTGAGACAACACCAACGGAGTGGAACAAAGGAATAATTGTCAAATTGCCCAAGAAGGGCGACCTTGCAGACTGCAACAACTGGAGAGGAATTACTCTCCTCTCAGTTCCCAGCAAAACACTAGGCAGGATAATGATCCAGAGAATTTCAAAAGCAGTTGACCATAAACTGAGGAAAGAACAAGCGGGTTTTAGAAAGAACAGAAGATGTGCCGATCATATATTCCCTCAGGAACATTATAGAGCAGTTCTCAGAATGGTAGAGACAGCTATACATTAACTTTGTTGATTTTGAAAAGGCTTTCGACAGCATACACAGGGAAAGCCTATGGAAAATACTGAGGGCTTATGGAATAATTACGAGCTACATTGTTTCCATTGTGAACGGTGGTTTTGTTTTGGTAAAGTAAAAAAGTGTAGAAAAATGGTTTAGGAAATATGAATGGATTTGGATATAGACTATTTGTCTTAGTTGAAGGGAGATAAAATGAGTGAAGGAATGCTTTGAGGAAAGGGATGAAACTCCGCAAATTACGGTTGGTAGATGAAAGTGTTGAATTTGGGTTAAGCAGATTTAGTGGGTTTTCAATTATGGTTGAGAAAATTAGCATGTAATGATCTGGGAGTAAGCTTTAAAGAAGAGAGTATGGTGTTCAGTTAAATCATCAAAGGGAGATAACGTAGAATTAAGTCCCTTGCAGGTTTTAGTGAGTTGAGGAAAAAAAAGTACGCACGGGAAAATTGGGATGAGTGAACACATTTTAGGGGTGAACGAAGAAATGTTAGAACGGGGATTAGGCAGTTGATATTGAGACGCGCTGAAGTGTCATAATAAACTGTTTTATTATGCTTAAAATAATATACACAGCAAATGTCCACTTTATACCTAAAAAGATTGTAACAGAAATAAATAAACTAATTAGAGCCTTCATTTTTAGGAACACTTGGTACAGTATAAAACACGCAACTCTAATACAACCTAAAAACAAAGGGAGGATAGCCTTACAAGATATTAACACCAAAATCAAGGCTTTAAGGATTAAATACATAGGAGAAGTTACAAAAAGCCCGGGTCTATACCCACTGGTGTCACGAAGTGGATTTAAGTTTATAGAGGTTGCCTGAATGAAAGCAAGACCCTAGTATGAGAAAGTCCGAGAAGATAGAATTTAGATGAAAAATGACATGCCCGTGGACAGATGAGACTATTGGCTCAAGGGCTAGAACCATGATTTGACTCTCCCCTTGCCGCTTCGTGACTTCAGAGA
Organism: Oreohelix idahoensis; assembly: GCA_024509875.1. Taxonomy (NCBI): domain Eukaryota; kingdom Metazoa; phylum Mollusca; class Gastropoda; order Stylommatophora; family Oreohelicidae; genus Oreohelix; species Oreohelix idahoensis. The sequence goes on along the minus strand of JAMPIV010001350.1, from coordinate 293,841 downwards.
AAGCTATAGAATCACCCCCCTCTAACTACCCTTAAACACAAGGAGATAAGGTGTATAAAACGACCACAGACACCACTATACAGACAACATAGAGTAAGTATAGTAAAGTGTAGAAGCTGATCAAGTGTACAGTAAATATATATTTATTTACACAATAAAACATTAAAGTTCCATCATACATCAATCAAGATTATACATAGGGACAGTTTATGGAAAATACTGAGGGCTTATGGAATTCCAAGCTGCATAGTGTCAATCATAAAAAGCCTCTATGCCAACTTTACGTGTAGTGTTGGGCAGAGCAACCTAACCTTTGAGGTGAAGACAGGAGTACGACAGGGATGCCCCTTATCAACCACTCTATTTTTTAACAGTCATAGACTGGGTGATGCGCCAGACAACAGAGGGCAGTCCAAGAGGAATAAGATGGACTACATTTTCTACATTGGAAGATCTGGAATATGCAGATGACATTGCACTGCTGGCACATTCACATCAACACATCCAGGAAAAAAACGGATAGACTTAATAAATTTAGCCAGCAGGTGGGCTTGAACATCAATTTAAAGAAGTCTGAGGTCATGACGCTCAATGTGAGCAACCCTGAGCCCATATCAGTAAGGAATCAGCAACTGGTACAGACAGATACCTTCACATACCTAGGAAGCATAGTAACACCAGACGGTGGGGCAGGCAAAGACATCAACATCAGAATGAATAAGGCAAGAACAGCCTTCTTTAGCCTAAATAACATCTGGAAGTCCTCCCAATACAGCACAAGCACAAAAATTAAGATTATACCAGAGTTGCGTGCTTTCTGTGCTTCTCTATGGTGCGGAATGCTGGAGAGTCACAGAGAAGGAAATGTCAAAATTGTCCTCTTTTCACACAACATGCCTAAGAAAAATTCACCGAATCTTTTGGCCGAATACCATCACCAACCAAGATCTGCTTACTCGTAGCAAGCAAGAGGATATGCACACCATCATAGCTGGCAGACGCTGGAGCTGGGTTGGTCATGTCCTCAGAAGAGACCCCGATGCCATCACAAGAACAGCTATGCTTTGGACCCCTGAAGGAAAGCGAAAGAGAGGCCGACCAAAAACAACTTGGCGGAGGACTGTGGAGGCTGAGATGCAAAGAATGAACCAGAGTTGGGGCACTGTACGAAGGATGGCCACCGACCGTGCAAAGTGGAATCAATTTGTTGTTGCCCTACAAGACGCCACTAGGCGTGATGGCCACTGACTGCTTTGACGGTCGGTGGTTAAGGATCGAAGAAGAAGAAGATACATCAATCAATAAATAGCGTGCACTGTTGCACGGCCTGAAAGCAAAGTAACAATGAAATTGATAAACACTAGAAAAACCCCAATCACATTCACTCTTTCTGTCACCCTGCTGAGGAACAATAAAATTGGTTAGTGATTTAAACAACTCTAATCTTGTGGGGTTGTCAACTTTAGCCTCCACTCTCTAATACAATTGAGATTTCTACTGTTGCCGTCCTGTTGCCTCTTCCTAAAAGAACGTCTACACAGCTTCCAACCTGGTAAGCGATATGAGCCGCTAACTAACACCACGGGAAATGCTAAAATAATAAACTTGGCTTATAACGATGGCTCAGTGTCTATCCGTCAAATGGATAATGAACAGACCCTACTGGTCCTGTCTATTTTCTCCCTCCTCTCTCTCTCTCTCTCTCTCTCTCTCTTGGTCTCAGTGTCTCTCTAACACTCGACGACTGATGATGCGGCGTCTCAGTTACGCTCTTCTCTCGTTACTTTCAGGACCCAGGTATTGTAACCCTATCACCTGCTTCTGAATTCGGTGATGATGATGATGGTCGGGTATCAAGCATGAGGTACTTGATTCACTGTCGAAACTTCTCTGCTGCTGAATAGCTTCTATAACTTTCCCCTTTTAACCCGCTCCGGATTTAGAGGAAAACACAGCCTTGATTTCTGGCTGTATGCAATTACACCAGTTTCCAAGCCACGTGCCGTTGTCGGAGACTATAACAGCGAAGAGCTCTGGGTTTTTATGATAAATAAACCCCGTTCCCGCTAAAGCATGGGCACTTCACTGCAAGAGACCGTAGGTTGTTTTTCTTTTGCTTCTGACGATAACTCGAGTCCTCTGACCCCTGAGATATGTCCTTTTGCCGTGGATAATTTGTATTGGCAAATTATGCTCCCCCACTGTTTTGCCGTGACCCGCTGAAATTAAAAGAAAATGCGTCTAATGTACACCAACTCCAACATAACGCATCTCTAACACATATAGCTCCCATAATCTTTACAACTCCCCTACTCAATACCTCACTCGTTGTGTACAACAATACATAAATAATACTACCCACGTGGCACTTAAATCTCACTCCTACTCCCCTTCTCTCGTTCTGAACAACGATACATAAAATATTCCTACCCACGTGTCTTCTATCTCACTCTCCGTCTACTCCTCCCTTCCCTCAACTTAAATCTTCCAGGTAAGTAAACAAAGCCCCAGACACTGTCTGACGGGTTACGTGGTTGTTACACATGGCTAACCACGTGTCCAAACATTTCAACTAGGGAAATCCTTTGTCCGACATTCCCATTACACCTTGGGTTCCCGACTTAAGCCCCAATTTAAAGTAAACCTCGTGCTATAGGAATAATTTACTCCCCTAAGCCGTATAATTCATTGATAACATAAATCTGTACCATCCGACTGCATTTCTCACATTTAAGGCACGATAAAATTAACGTACACACAATGGAGTTCCCAATAAAATTACATAGGTAAATACACAGGAATAAATGGTGGTTTTACACAACATTCTACAACTATGAGCACACATGTATCTCATAACTTCACACGCTCCTATCTACTGCCAAAATCCTAGAAAGAATTATGCACACTTTTACATTTACATCGTTCTTCAACGATAATAATGGATGGCGCTACCATTTAAAACTTAAAGTTAATGTCCCCGAAGAACTTTACTTACGGGCCGAGATTTCTCAAAGAACCTTCTAATAAGTAAAACGATAATAAAATTACTACATACCAATTACCGCTTTTCTTCCCCGCAATGGAGACGATAAATACGTAGTCGCACGGCTGGCAATTATTTCTTCAGATAGAGACTTGCCCATAGTTTAACAACTGATTATATACAAGAGGAAAACCCCCGCGGATTACCTCCTACGCCTTCTAAGCTATCCCCTCGTGCCAATGGAAACGCTAGAAAAATCAACTAACTGCGACCTACGCCAATCAGATTTGAAAACAACGTGAAGACCGCGTGTCCCAAAAATTGCGTCACATTTCGTGACGGCCGCGTGCGTTTCTGACGCGTCATACAGGCGTGCACGAACTGGCGATTTTCGTAAACAACGAAAATCTACGTGATCGCGAAAAATCTATAAGAGAAGAACTGGCCGAGTGTAAAATAAACCTACCGACATAAAAAGAACCCATTAAATTCCTACACAAAAATACCAAACACGATATATATTCAAATGAGAAGAAACAAGGCAAACACAAATAATTACAAAGAGAAGAGGAATGGTGAAAATACAAAATAGAAGAACAGAATCGGGCCGGTTGAAGGACAGAATTACAGTGCAGCATCACAACTGGCACAACTGGTATTGGTTTAAGATTATCAAATCTTTGTAAACTGAACAATAATCAACCTCATTTTTTTTTTACACCGCCACCCTTTTACGCAATATGTCTACAAAATTTAGAAGGGAATAAACATTTAATAAAGCAGGACACCAAACTTATATACAAACTTCTAGTCAAAGCGCAAGAATCACCTCCGGGCACACGTATTAAAAGGGGGTACAACCTCTTCATAACTGACTACACACAGAGTTTTACAAACATGCATACAGTAGACGTTAGACCACAAGCAAAAGAAGTCACTTTCAGACTACTATACAATTTAACACCGCTTGCTAACAAATCATCAACAAAGGCAGGCAGATCAGCACCAACATGTAAACTATGCAGTGACAACATTATAGAGACAGAAGACCACTTGTTTTACACATGTAAGACAGTGGTCCCTACTTTAAACAAATTAAGGAAATTAATAGCCTCCAACACACAACAAACACTTAATTTGTACAGAGCTGTCATGCTAAACACATTACCACAGATGTCGAGACAGACAGAACTTAAGCTACTGACTTTACTAGCTGACTTTAGATATCTTGTATGGACATGTAGGAATAGGGCTGTGTACGACGGTAGACATTATGACAGTAGAATATTTTAACAAATATATGAACACACAACACAAGACATAGCAGTACAGATTTAAAACTTTGTTATTGTTTAAATAAATACTTAAACCGTTATTGACTCTTTGGTCGTCATACAAAGCAACGTAGCTTTGTTTGTAAATTCTTCATATCATATAATGTAAATAGCTCTGTAACATTCTTCGTTGTACCATCATTCCCTTAGTACTTCCATCCCCTCATCATGTCCATCATCCATGTCCTTATGGTTAAAATTTTTTGTTGTTATAATGCAATAATATTGTCTGGAACCTGGGAATCTTTTGATGGGTAATAATTCCGCATCCTTCTCTGATATTGATTTGTTGCTTTATGAACAATGTATAATTTTGACATCCGTTGTGGGTGTGTGTGTGTGTGGGTGAGTGTGGGTGAGTGGGTGTGTGTGTGTGCACGCGTGTGTGTGGGGGTGGGTGTGTGTGTGTGTATACATCGCTATAAATGCCCCTATTGGCACCTTTGTATATCATTTCTTGTGCTTTTTAGCCTTTATTGCCATACTATTGTAAACTTTGTGTTTGGATACAAATGTTGTTTACAATCAGTACCCAATAAAGGTTTTTATTATTTAAAAAAAAGGGTTTTCTCCCAAGTGTTAAAGTTGGAAGTCGAACGCGCTCAGCGTAAGACTTGTGTGGGTAAACGCGCTCAGCGTAGGTGGTCAGCAAGAATGTGCTGTGAGTTAAAGAGTGATAGAAACCGCTCAGTACATTACTTATCATAAATTGGTGTACGACATTATTTTTGTGATAGTATGAGGGGCGTTTAGAAAGTAATGCACCACATCGTTTTTCTCGGGAGCTGTTTATTCAAAAAGCATGAAATGTATACACAATATACATGGATATGTCATGTAAACATCGGTATTATTCAACATAATCCCCATCAACTTGTACGACTTTATGCCAGCGCGAAACAAGTGAATGTATTCCTAGCCCGTACCAGATTTTGTCTTGATCATGTAGCCATTTCTTCGCTGCATGAATCACTCCTTCATTATCTTCAAACCTTGTACCACTGAGAGCATCTTTAAGTGGACCAAATAGATGAAAATCAAAGGGTGCCAAATCGGGTCTATAGGGTAGATGGGGTAGTACAGTCCAACCCAATTTGGTGATTACTTCCCGTGTTGCCAGACTTGTGTGAGGGCGCCCATTGTCGTGAAGGAGAAGCAGGTCTGCTGGATTCTTGTGCGGCCGAACTCGTCGAAAACGTTGATTGAGTTTTTTCAATGACTTAATGTAAGCTTGCGAATTGATTGTCTCTCCTCTTGGCATAACGTCCACAAGAATCACACCTTCAATGTCCCAAAAGACAGTGATCATGACCTTTCCAGCTGAAGGAATTGTCTTGAATTTCTTTCTTCTTGGTGATTGCGGATGATGCCACTCCATTGACTGTCTTTTTGTCTCAGGTTCAAAATGATGTGCCCAGGTTTCGTCCCCTGTAACGATCTTAGCCAAAAAGTTCTCTCCATCAGCATTGAAACGCTCCAGCAATTCAGAAGAAATTGCTTTCCTTTGCAATCGGTGGTCATTTGTGAGACTTCGAGGAACCCATCTGTGATGATATACATTGATACACCTATATATAAAATTTGTAGTAGTAATAAGTCAAAATAAGGTAGAAGTAAAGTAAGTGGAGTTTTGAGGTTTCGTCTTCGCCCCGCCAGCAATCGCGTTGATTTTAGCAAAGCAGAACGGAGTGTAAAAGGTACTATCGCTTTCTAGTGTCCTTGAAATATTTATAACATTTTGGCAAACAAAGCCTAGGTTCTTACCCAAGAGAGTTAAGGAGGTAGCGGAGAGAGGAAAATGTATTTTTAGAATGCGACTTTTGACGCGCGATTCTGGAAAAGCGGGGGCAAAATATTACTAGCTTGCTTGAAAAACGGTACTAAAACCAATACACCACTTGCCCCACCCTTCTCGATATCAATGCAGATTTGCGTAGACGGCGGAAATGCCACAGACATGCCGCTTACTATATTCACACCGTGGGAAATGTATAAACACACAGACAGCGCAGTATCTGTCAAGTAGCGTATTTTTCTGACGTAACGACTTGTGGTTTCGGTTTGAACAACGAGAGAGAGAGGGGAAAATATGGAGTCTTTATATAAAAGTAGAAATTGGCAACTAATATGGAAAATATATGGAATTCATTATTACTAGAAATAGGACCATAAAACTAGTTAGTTTGATGTAATATGATCTTCTGATTAATAATATGTTAAAATTTTTAAAATCGCCCCCTAAATAATAAAGATATTGATATAATACTATTTTGGTTCGTACACAGTGACGGACAGACCCTCGTTTTTGCATTCACTATCGGTCACATTTTTTGAACGCGTGGTTGAAGTGGGGCAATGAGAGGGTACATGTAATCTGATTGGGGGGTTTGAAAGGGGGAGAGATATTATTGGGTGGCTCAAACTGAATATTGTTTTTGTAGAGTTAGGCCAAAAAGCAAGTCTATTTTTAACTAACGCCAAGATCGGACGGACCGACAGACAGAGGTACACGAAAATTGGGCTGTACTTTTGGCTTTATTTTCAAATTCAAGTCAAATTTGGTGGTTGTCCGATCCCATTGGCCAGTTTAATTAATAATAGCAAAGAAAGGTTAAGGCTCGACGCCATTTGATTAATACTGTCCCTTAGACAGGACGATCGAAAGTCTGTGAAGTGTGACTTGCCTTATTAAATATATATTAAAGTAAAATAAAAAGGCGTCATAGTCCAGCAAACAGTACATCTGAAGTTGTGCTAATTCAACGTTCCTGTGTTTATTCATTGAATTTGTGGGTTTTTGTCTGGCACTAGTTCGGTGCCAGATTCCTGAGTAAAGAATTTGAGAAGTCCTTGTGTTTCCAGTAGTGATAGGAGTACACGCTGTCTACCCTATTACTTTTGGACAAGTACAACAGTGGCCATTGGCAGGAGTGACAACAGACAGCTACTACATGTGCTAGATGAGTATATAGTCTGGCACATGACTCTTCATCAACAAGAATTAGTGTTTCAGAACTGATACAACTAAAAATATTTCCAGCCCAGAAATAAAAAATTAAGAGTTGTAAAATAGAGACATGGGAGTGATTACAGAATCACGACCCACCATCCAGTGCTAGTTTAACATTAGTATTAGAAATATATTAACACCATTATTAGATTTGTAAAATATATGTTTAGACAAATTGTCTCTTTGGTTAAATTAAATCATCTATATATATATATATATATATATATATATATATATATATATATATATATATATATAAAATATATTATATATATATATATATATATATATATATATATATATATATATATATATATATATATATATATATATATATATATATATAGATATATATAAATTGATTACCTTTGAGTTGAAAATCCTGACCAGAAGAATACTAGGCTCAGGACAAAATAAAATTGTAAAAAATAATTTAATACCAAAATTTAAAGCACGGTGTTAGTTCAGTTGATCATAGTATTTAATATTTGTTTATGTGTGTGTGTGTGTGTTTAAGTATTAAAGTACCATCACTCCACCTGTTCATAACCCTAGACATTAGACGTAGCTATCATACATACTAGTCAAGAATAAGTCTGAATGAGATCATAAGGTGGTAGCAGAAAGGCTCCCTGTGACTTCACCCTAGAAATTGTTATACTCAGGGGACTTCACAGCTGACCTCATTCAGCACAATATAAATACTTAACAACAACATTTCATAACATCTAAATCCACCACACCATCTTGCGCAAACCTTAGAAAATCCGAGAGTTTTTATAACTGCATTTGCACTACCAATGCTGACTGACAGCTATAAGGCCAATTGTTGAGTAGTGATTCGCCTATCAGTAAGAATAATGCCCTCAGCGCATTTCAACATTTCTATTTGGTGGCTGTGGCTGGACGTCCACAGCGCGGCTGATCAAGCAGCTCCGTATCTCTACTTCCTGATTCTTTGATTCTCTGAACCCAGCGACTGACTGTACTCCTGTCGACTGCAAAACTTCCATACACATCACATAGACGCTTGTGAATATTCACAACAGTTTCCTTCTCTGCAACGAGAAATTCTATCACAATTCGCTGTTTATAACGCATGTTGCTAACACGCTCAATTTCAACGGTTTAGGGCAGCCGTATTATTTGGCCGGTTGCGGTGCAATTTGGTCCACACAATTGGCACATGCCATATTTGAAGTGTGCAAAATTTCATGCTTCTATCTTCATTATTAGCTGAGAAAAACGATATGGTGCATTACTTTCTGAACGCCCCTCGTATTTATTCTGAGGACAAAATGGTTGTGAAAGGAAAAAGTGTATTTCGATAAAGAAACAAAACCAGGTATGTTGAACATTTTTGATTTATTACTAGCATGTGTAGCTCAGCAGACAAGGTCAGAGCAAAGAAGAAAATAGAAGTGACAGCCCTGGCGGTAAGGCCAGTTTTCTCTCAGTGAGATATACCAAGAGATATATGAAAAAAATAAACGTAGAAAAAACAATCAGTACAGAAGAGAGACAAGAGGTTTCGCCTGGAGAATTAGAGGACATTTTTGATAGCTGGAACAAGCAGTAGCAAAGAAGACAAAGCAATGTATGTGAAAAATCGATACTAAGATTGTTTGAAACTGAAGCTTTTATTATACAAGACTGCCAACCTTGAAGAGGAAGGTTGGGCATACCATTTTTACCCATTTATCAACTTATGTTAATAAAGTTCGACATTTGATATTTTCACTGCTGTTTTCGGGGGAATTCGATTGATCAACAGTGGGTATAAAAAAATGTAGTCAGTCTGAGAGAAGGAAGTTTTCGTATTTCCTTATAACATACTATCTACTGAAAGGGCAGTGGTCCGAACCTCAAATACTATCACGGCCACACCCTCATAAAAAGCCTCTACTCTAACTTTACATGCAGTGTTGGATTGAGTAATGTAACTTTCGGAGTGAAAAGAGGAGTACGACAGGGATGCCCTTTATCAACAACATTATCTTTGACAGCCATAGATTAGGTGATGCGCCAGCCAACAGAGGGCAGTCCAAGAGGAATTAGATGGACAACGTTTTCTACACTGGAAGACCTGGAATATGCATATGACATTGTGCTACTCGCGCATTCACATCAACACATCCAAGAAAAAACCGATAGACTGAATAAGTATGACCAGCAGGTTGGCCTGAACCTCAATCTGAAGACGACAGAGGCCACGACACTAAATGTGGGCAATCCCGAGCCAATAACAGTAAGGAACCAGAAGTTAGAACAGACAGACACATTTACTTACCTAGGATGCATAGTAACACCTGACGGCGGAACAAGCAAGGACATTAACAACAGAATGAATAAAGCGAGAACAGCCTTTGCTAGTCTCAACAACATTTGGAAGTCTTCCCAGTACAGCACAAACACCAAACTAAGACTGTATGAGAGCTGTGTACTTTCTGCGCTTCTCTATGGTGCGGAATGCTGGAGAGTAACAGAGAAGGAAATGTCGAAACTGTCCTCCTTCCACACAATCTGCCTAAGGAAAATTCTCCGAATCTTTTGGCCAAACACCATCAGCAGCCAAGAACTACTTATTCGGAGTAACCAGGAGGACATGCACACCATCATAGCTGGCAGACGCTGGAGTTGGGTTGGCCACGTCCTCAGAAGGGACCCTGATACAATCACAAGAACAGCTATGCTATGAACCCCCGAGGGAAAGCGAAAGAGAGGCCGACCAAATACAACTTGGCGGAGAACTGTGGAGTCCGAGATGCAAAGAATGAACCAGAGTTGGGGCACTGTACGAAGGATGGCCGCCGACCGAGCAAAGTGGAATCAATTTGTTGCTGCCCTACAGGACACCACTAGGTGTGATGGCCACTGACTGCTTTGACGGTTGGCGGTTATGGATCAAAGAAGAAGAAGTTAAGTTGATAAAAGCATTGCATCGTCAAATGCAACATCTTTATAAATTACATATTGCCCAGAAGCTCGCACGTGTACACTTGTTGGTACACCATGTAAGGTCATCCATAAAAAATATGTGAAATCTTCTAATTGTTTCATCGATATATCTAAGTCTTCTAAACAACTGATGAAAACTTCATAAAACGTGTCACACATACTGAATTTTTTGTGAAAAATACTGTGTGCTTAAGAAAAATTTAGACATAATAAATATAATAATAATGAAGACAAACGATCAAAAGCCCGAAACCGGGATATGTTTAAAATCATTCATGTGTAACGTGATGTAATTAGGTCAGACACCTGAGTTGAAGCCTCGCTTTCAGAAAACAACTGAGGGGAAAGTCTCAAGATGGCGGCGGGAAATATGGCGACAACGTTTATAGTGCTTGTAGCCGTCTTGCTTGCAAGTTGTAACCTGTCATGGGGTAATTATGTTACATTATATGTAGTACGGTATACATCTATGACCTAAATGGCAAAAGATAATACACCATTCTACTTGTTAGTAGATATGATTCTACCTTAGTATTATGGTTGCATATAGGCCTACCTTTTCTTATATCACAGGCTCAAAAACCCGGAAATGAGTGGCACTACCGTGTTTTGGTCACAGTTTATAATGTGGTAGACGGCGACGTTTTTAATAACTAGCAAAATATATTTAAAGCATGTGTAGTTCCGAGGGGGCGAAAGAACAGAGCCACCAGTTCCTCTGGCATGTCGTAAGTAAAAAAAAAAAATGCGAGGCTGTTGTTGACCTTTCATAACCTCATCATATTAGGCCTACATGCAGGAACCACCACTATAACAGAACAAGAAAGGTTGAATTACACTTTTCTGTACATTCGGCCCGACGTGTAGCAAATAAGAGTTAAGGTTAGCATTAGGCCTAGCGACCTTTTTTTCTATCTAACCCTAAAGCCTAACTCTAACCCCCAAATCGTATTTTCTTTAAATAAGCCTAAACATTTATTGGCACTCTTTAATTTACTACACTATCACAGGCCACGGACAAAATTGATCAAACGTGAACAAGTAATCCTAACCTAGTTTTTGACAAGATGATGTTTGAAATGAAGAATAATGGGTCATGTGTTCGATACAGTATCCAAAAAAAAAATAAAAAATTCAGAGATGCAGTAATAAGGGTTAAGTTTAGAAACCCTAAACCCTTACCTTAATCTGGTTGAAATGATGAACAGTTGGCCGTCTGTTCGATATGGCTAGAAAAAGTATTCAGAGATACAGTAAAAGAGGTTCTGGTTAGGCAAAATCTAACGTTAAACCATAACCTGAATCCTAACATGGGCGTATTATTAGGGAGACATCGAAGAATGCATCCCACTGTTCTTGATTTCAACCCAAGATGGCAGACTGTACACTAAAGTGTGATTCAGCCCTGATTTAAGTGCTTTCATGCTAGCTGACTGTAGTGGTGAGTGAAGTGGTCCCTTGCTTCTTAAGAACTAAAAAAAAAGAAGAGCACAATATCTGTGCCTTATGACCAGGGCCAGGGTTGTGGAGTTAGAACAGAATTGATCAGACTCCAGCAATTTAATAAGTATGACGACCAACTCCGACAAGAAAGGGATGAAAGAAAAAATAATCAAAATTTCTTGAGAAATACCCTGACCCCCCCCCCCCCCCCAAAAAAAAAAAAAACCATTTGGGAATTTTAAAATTAGGAGGGAAGAGGGAGTTTGCAACGAATTCTGTTCAAAACTACTGACCCCAACTCCACAACCCTGTTTATAACCACATCCATTTTCTTTATCACTCATGGTACCATCACTGCAGCTTGCCCCATTACAGGAAGTCTGTAAAAAAGTCATACAAAGTCTCTTGAAGCTGTGGTTTCTGTGGCCGTTTGTTTTACACGATGAGGAAGGAAAGAATAGTCCTGCTGCTTCTTCAGGCATGTCAGAGGAGTTGGCTAATTTGAGGTTGTGCCTGGGGCTGACAACTTCACCACGTGAAACAAGTTGCTACAGAAATTATCACGGCAAGAGCATATGAAAGCTTTGGTGCATCCTTACACAAGTTGACCTGCTGCAGTGGTAATGTCATACTTCATAAGGAGCACAAATGTAATGATGATGATGAAAAGCAAATTGAAATGAAACTCATTCTGTTGACGAAGAAGTGCTCAAAGAAATTCACAGGTTCAACTCTTTTTCAATCAATCAATACCCTTTAACTCCATGGGGAGCATAGGCCTTCAACAAACACATTCCAAGTCTTCCTGTCCTGTGCCATCCGTGTGTTACCGGGGCCCGAAAGGGGAGCAAAGAATAGTAACAATGTACCCTACCATGCATGCCATAAAAAGCGACTGAGGATGGTAGGGCATGGGGCTGGTTACCCCATCCCATAAAAAAACTTTACTGTAAAAGTTAAACAAACAACTGTTTTACTCCAGCATGTTTTTCTGTCTTGAATATGTTCATTTTTATGTATCTTTTAGGTTTATTTGTCTTTGTCTGAAACAGCACTTTTTTTGTTATTTAGTCTTCCCTTATACAAAGAGTTGAGCTAATGACAGGAACAACAAGAAAATGAAAAAAATTGTTCGACGATATAAAAAAAAATGATAAAGGTAGTCCTGTAGCAGATACTATCGTAGTGGAGTGAAGTGTTACATATATCACTATACTAGGTCTAGGTCATGAGGTAGTGTGACCAGATCACTTACTTGCTGCTGTTGTCTTCTCTAACACAAGAGCAGAATCAGGTACACATTTTCAACTGGGTAAACTGGAGTGCTACTCTACCAGGTTTTAAACACGTAATTTTGCCATGAGAGGTTATCTAACCATTCTGCCTGTCAGGCACTCTAATATGGAAATGGATTTGATGAATAAAAAAATCAGATCAAAATTGGTAGAGAAATAGAGAGACATTGAGCCACAAGATAAATACGCTATACGTTCTGAATGGGAAGGGAGTTTTCAATTTATGAATTTATGTTTACATTTCCTTCTTTTAATATTAATTACCAGTAATACAAAGATTATTAAATAGCTGGATCTATTGCATGTTGGATTTTATATTATCCTTTACACTTAATACAACTGGGCTGTTAATATGAGTGACAGTTATTTATAGCATGAACCCAAGCTTTTACAAAAATTATTGAAAAAAAAAAAAAAAATAATGAATTGAGGATCCTAAAATGAACGTGGTAATAGTTCACTATCAAAAGATGTAATTGCAGAAGCCCTTTGTGAAAAACTGACCTGGGCTACATATCACATATCAATAGCCATTAGGACAAAAACAGTGTGTCCCCAGAGTCTATTTCAATCCAGCTTTGTTTTATTTATTCTTAAGCCGTAACTCTCATAAATTACATACCAAAGTCTTCATCAGCAATGCCCCAAAAAGAAAACACAAAAAACTCATGGGCCAAATCCAAGGGTCATGGTCACAGAAGAGATAAGAAAAATGATTATTTAATTAATGAAAAAATTTAGTATCATAAATTTACCATATTTTCAGGTCAAGCTGGAGGCAATTGTAAGATTCATGCTTCTTACGTGGGTGACTGGTACTCCATGGAAGTAGGTCGTGATGTATTTACTCCAGTGTCGTTAGACAAATGGGGTGATCTTATATGCTTAGATCTATTTCTGCATCCAGTTGAAGGTGACTTCGTCCAGGGAGTCAATACCACTATGCTGATGAAAAGTGAACAGTAGGTCACTTTACTTTGTTATGTCATTTCTGTCATGTGACTTTTAATTTATATTTAGGTTATATATTGAAACTTTCTCTTGCTTTAAACATACTTTCTTGCATAATGATAGGATGAAATGTCTAAAAATATACACAGAGAAAAAACACAATGCCAGTGAGAATAAATGTAGGAAAAGAACAAGCTTGCACTTGAAGAGACACCTACAAAATGTAGAATCATACACACATCTTTATAGCAATAAAGACACTGTTGGATGAACAGATAATGATTACAAAAAAATAATAATACAAAAGGCTAGGGTAGCTTTTATTGCATTGGGAAAAACAGGTTGGTAACCTAGAATCCGAACATCCAAAAACCTAAATATTCAGAAAATCAAAAATTTTTTATGTTGACTTTTGAGCTATTTTCAAACTGATTTTCTGGTGACCTGGGCGTGGGCTACTTTGGGCAAAATCCTAAAATGGAAAAAAATCTGAAAACCAAAACACAGCTGTCCCTGAGAATTTTGGATTCTGGTTTATCAACTTGTGTATGAAAATAAACTGAAATCAAGCCTAACACAAAAAAATCAGAATCTTCAACTCGGATGTCTACCCAGTTCTATTGTATGGCTCTGAAACATTCATTCACGACCTTTCAACTCCACAAGGACAAGAGGCCTTCAACAAACGTATGCCAAGTCTTCCTGTCATGTGACATCATGTCTTCTTCATCCCCTTCTACCTCTCTTACCCAGGATTCCAGAACATGGATTGTCTGTTCATGCTGTCATTGTGTGTCCTGTCCATCTACAGCTTTTTCTTCTTATCTTTTTTCCACTGGCACTTGTATATAGCTGATACATAAACTTTGACAGAATTTTGTTATTTTACATGTGTAGGGTAGAATGATGGAAATTCAGTTATATACAAGTGTTAACAAATTTACTGATTACCTATACTTGGCTAGAGATGGAATTATGCAGCCCACAAAGAAGAAAAAAAAAGGAAGAAAGGGAATGCTTAGGGAAAAATTGTGAACAACTACAGAGATGTGTCGGGAGCCACGGTAGCATAGTGGTTAGTGCACTGGCTTCCTAGCTCGGTGGTCTATGGTTCAATCCCCAGATGAGGTGGGATTTTTTAAGGCCGCAAACGGCTCCTGGGTCGACCCAGCCCCAAGTGGGTACCAGAGCAACTCTGGGAAGGTTAAGGCGGCCGGCGTGATGTTGACCACGTCACCCCTGGTGTGCCGATGGTTGACAAAATATGGGCCTAACACCATATTCCCAATATGCCTCAATGTGTGTGTAATGGGATCCTTTACCTACCTTACAGAGATGCGTCAGAAGTAGTAATATAAGTCTTGGATGAACTAGGAGTACTTGCACAAGAGAGGTTATAATGAGAAACAATTGATGGTATTTAATGCTTTAAAATGGAGAAGAGGGGGTTATTTAAGAAGTAAGAAAGTTCAGGAATAAACTGCACTTCTTTGGTCAACAAATTTTGTTTGAACAGTTTCTTTAAAGGAACTACAAGTATTTTTTTAACATTTTAGTAACAAATACTATTTGTTCAATCAGGTTTCTGTGTGCATTGAATGGAGATGAAGCATGGGGCTGGCCACCTCATGACTTACAACTAATTTCTGTTGAAAACATCACAGCAATTGGATACTAAGTGCTTTGTTGCAGGCGAGGAAGTCAATGCTGTGGTGACCCCATGCTCCTTATAAAGTATAGAGCAACCACTGCATCTGTTCCTCTTGCAGGAAGCCTGCATTAACGCATTTTCTTTTACATGATGAGGTTGCCAGCCGCATGCGTAACCTCATGTTACTCACTTCTTACAACACGCCAGTGGGAGCAGTTGTCCTGTGTCTCCCCACATACCCCTGGGAATGACATACGGTATAAAAGAAAAATGATAGGCTTAAATACCATTTGTACATTTACTTGCTTTAATATTCCATTAATGTTTTCTACTGTTTTTCTCCTACGTCCAGGGGCAATGAAAGATGTCTGGTGTGTGTGGATATTCTGTGGAGGACAGAAAATATTCTTCAGTACAAAAAAAGTAAGTTTTTAGGCAACAGAAAAAAATTTTCAATTTCCTAATGGAGTGGAAACAGGCAGTGTTTCTCTGTTCTTGCACAAATAATGACGCATGTGGCAAGAGATATTCATAAATGGGTGCTTGCATAGAATAGAAGAATTGAACTGTATGATAAAGTCACCAATGTATAACTGATGACAAGAAACAGACGAGTGCCAGTGGAATAAGATGAGATGAGAAGAAGGCGCTGGCAATGGGTAGGACACACATTGAGGAAACTTGTTGATAGCATTACAAGGCAGTCCTTGTTCTGGAATCCCCAGGGAAAGAAAGGCAGAGGTAGACCAAAAAACACATGGAAAAGAGAACTGGAGACAGAAGTGAAAATGGTTAGGAAAACGTGGAGAGAACTTGAGCTAATGGCACATGACTGGAGGATTTAGCATGTATTTGTTCAAGGCCTATGCTCCTTGGGGAGCTAAAAGGTATTGGTGTGAGAATATAATGTTGAGAGGAAAAATGATTTGTTAATGTTATTTGCACCAGAATGTTAATACTAGTACATTCACCTTTGAAAGTGTATAATTGTAGTGCATTCAGCTGTGAAAATGTTTGTTACAATAAAAAAATTTTCTTGAGCTGTACATGACATACAATCACCATTTCAGAGTGCATTCCTACAGATGTGCCAGTTATGAACAAACATGTTAAACCTAGATGTAATACTGTCACATTTTAAAATTCTTGCTGCGGATGTAATATATTCACATAAGCACATACTGCAGTTCCGTATCCTTGAATCCAAAATCTCGGGGACAGCCATGTTTTGGAAATTGGATGTTTTTTATTTCCTGACGTCATCCAAAGTCGCCTAAATTGTGTTAAGAAAATCGGCTAAAAAAACGTTTGATTTTTTGAATATTTTGGTTTTCAGGTGTTAAGATTAAAAGATAAGGACCTGTATATACATATTTAAAATATGAGATATAGATATAGGTGAAGATGTAGCTGAAGATTCCTTACATTTACATATGAGGTTATAAGTTGTTGGTAAGGTAGTTTGTATACAGAGGTCGGAAAAATGCTTGCCTGAATCTCAAGGTACTTCTCACGGGTTCCAGTTGTATAAATCTACAAGAGAATACAAGAAATCTTACAAAAAGCATAATCGTTTCGGAAAATGAAATGTTATATCATTGCTGCAAAAGACTTACACATAGATACAACTGTATTTATTCATGAGAATAAATTATGATAACAATAAATCCTTAATAAGCTGTAGTTGCTAATATCATTCACACATAATATATGATATATGGCATGCATTTTTAACCCTTTTGCCCTTACTCCTGCCCTGAGAGTGGAACTTAATGTTCATAACTCCCGTCTTTCCCAGAATTAATCAGTGACCCAACCAGGACATAATTAAGATGTTACTATAAATGTGGCAATGATTCTAGTGCATTCTTGTGGCAAATTTTGAAAGCACAGTGTTACACACAGACACCTGATAGGTTATCCCTATGTCATTGAAAGGTGACGCTGTATAGATTTACACACAGGCAGTTGACTCCAGAGATAGCTGAACCATGGCTGTGAGTGATATTTCATTTAACAAAGATGTTCTCAGCAAAACATGCATACAGAGAAACTGTATAATTTGATCTAAACTACAGAATTTTATCCAGTGAGAAAGCAGAAGCTGGCTGTATACTGCTCCACTTAGGACCCAGTCTTGACATATGGATGCAAGTCATGGGCAGTGTGACATGAAAATTGAGTCAACCCTGATTGATCCACTGTATTCTCATCGGGGCCCCTCACTATTTGGGTTCAAGCAACGATCGAACGTGGATTTCCCTCGCTGGCTAATTAAGCATGCACAATTAAACACATGGAAGCCAGGTCTCTCTATTGCCAACTATGCGATTCTTAGTTTAGCCACGCCTCCTGTCTTTGTTTCAACCACTAATAATCCAACTATTCATAATTAACTGTCTTCTCTTTTAAAAAAAAGGAGGTTTACCTACTGTCAGATTACGCCATCATGTCAGCGCTTGATCCCTGAAACACAGGGAGGGCAAGGCCACGGGTTTTGTAGTTTCTAAAGAGAGAACGTTTCGTTAATTGCAGTATCAAGGGGCGTTAACCACTCACCGACTGCAAGCCCTTTGATCGTGCTCCACGAGACTCAAATTTGCTCACCTAGGGAAACGAATATACAGTAGGCTTTGGTGTGATTTTTGACTTTGATTCAAGAATTGAACGAAGAATCTACGAGACGTATGAATTTCCTCGTAGGGGAGGGGAAAATCCGCCATTTCATATATATAGTCATGCTCATCAAACTCAGTTGTCAGTTTGCTGTCAGGATTTCTTGAATGGTCTAGCGTGCATTTTTGGAGTCTTATTTATCTGGATTTCCTATAGAAATACGTGGAGATTTATTTTAGTTTCTTGTGCTGTGGTAAATATATAGTTATTAGCATCAAAGTGATTTAATTGTTTAAGTTCATTATATTTCACTGGGATTTTTGTGTTAATTGAAACGTATTAAATAAACATGTAGCAAAATTCTCCAGCGGTAAAGGTAAATTTAATTACCCGATTGATGATGTAACGCAAATTAATTCTATTCATACGTGTGTAATTTTCTAAACGACTAGCGTTCATATCTCGTGTTTTAAACCGTTAAGCTAAACTAGACACTCGCAGGTTTTTTAAAAATATAAATATAATTAAATATCGGAGTGGTTAAAATAGTCTTACCTAAAAATTAACGCATGTCAGAATATGATTTATATTATGATTACATGTTTATCTATTTTCTACATATAGGCTGGTCATATCTTGCGTCCTAGCATTTCTTATGGTCTTACTGACTTTGGTTCTTACACCATCCAGTGATTATTGTGGTTAAATCTTCGTGTTGTGACCCCTATGTGGTCCACCTCTCCATCCACGAGAGTAGTAAAACCAAGAACTTTAACAATAAGCCATTTTTAAAGTATAACTGGAGAAGAACAATTGCCAGAAGCCATTCCATAAATATTACTGATCTGCTGTGGCAGAATTTATATCACTATTTTTTACACATGACAGTAAACGTTTTCCTACTGGATTACCCCCTAAAGAAAACTCACTGGTCATACTCTGCCATCACTTCATTGAACAGCCGAGGAGTATCATTTTCCTAAAGTTCTGTTTTCATCATGCCACAGAGTGTCTTAGCTACCAGCGGCGAGACCCCACCGGACCAATATATCTTTATATATATACTTACTTACTTAGTCGTTCCCCTTTTACCGTGAGGTGTAGAGGTTTGGAAGAGAGAGCGCCAGACTATCCTATCGGCTGTCTTCCTCCTGGCCTGGTTCCATTCTAGTCCTCGGTCCTTCAAAGATTGTCTAATGTTGTCCTCCCAGCGGACTCTGGGTTTTCCTGGGGGTCTGGATCCCTGGCTCTTTGTTTCCCATGCTTGTCATGGTAGCCGATCTTCTCCCATTCTGCAGACATGGCCAAACCATCTTAGTTGGGACTGTTCTACTTGGGTCTGCAGGGGGGGCATTTTAGGCCTTGACGTATCATCTGGTTGCGGACCATGTCTCTTCTTGTTACTTCAACCACCTTCCTCAGATACCTCATTTCTGAGGTTTGGATCTGGCTTTTGTGGGTTGTAGTCATTGCCCATGACACGCATCCATATGTCAAGACTGGGACATAGGTGGCGCAGTATACAGCCATCTTCGTTTTCTTACCAACCTCTCTCTTGCTGAGGAATCCTCAATTTATGGCCTGAAAAAGTCTCCCAGCTGCTGCTTTTCGAGTGGCCAACTCTTCTTTGATGCCTCCCTTTCGGACTATAATAGCTCCGACATATTTAAAGTGGTCGATCTGCTGCAGGACCTGTTCTACCAGCTTAATCTGATGTCTTCTTTCTTCTCGTGATATCACCATGGATTTTGTTTTAGAGCTACTTATGACCATCCCTCTCTTCTCCAGCTCTTCCTTCCAGACTTGCAGGTTGGATTGGAGATGTGTCTCTGATTTAGCAATCAGGACAACATCATCAGCAAATGCCAGCTCTGAAATACATACCTGTCTCATCTTCCAGTACCCCACTGAATACTTTCTTGTTCTCTCCTTACATGACTTGATAACATCGTCCATGAGGAGTATGAAAAGATAAGGTGATAGGATATCACCTTGTCTTACACCAGTGGTGGTCCTGAACTCTTCTGACTTATGGTTTGCTGTCCTCACATAATTCCTGCAAGACTTGTAGAAGCTCTGTATAGCATGAATCAGAGGTGCTGGAATGTTCTTCCTTGCCAAACAGTCCCAAAGTTTGCTCCAGGGGACCCTGTCAAATGCCTTTTCCAGATCTATGAAACAAAGATGGATCTCACTCTTATACTCGGGACCTCAAGACGCAGCAATAGAGACCGCAGTCAGCGACTCATAGCTCGACTGCCTGCGTCAGGACCAGCGAACCAGAGCTGGTCAAGACCGCACTCCACCTCCACGTGGTGGTCCTGGAAACAGTCTGCAGCTGTGCAGTCTGGCTGAGCGAGTGTGGATCAAAATGGGAAGGCAAACCCGGTCCTAAAAAATGCCGTGCAGAAGTCGGATGTGTCGACCGAAAGGTGCAGATATCACAGCTTAGGCGTAAACAGACACAACGCAACCACCGTCCTTTTCAGGACGAACGAAGAAGAAGAAGAAGACTCTTATACTCAAGGGCCTTTTCACTCAGCTGTCTGAGTGTGAAGATTAGGTCTTGAGTACTTCGGTTTGCTCGGAATCCGCACTGGACCTCATCCAATTGTGGCTCAGCTAGGCGTCGGAGTCTTTGCTCTAGGATTCTATAGTAGATTTCACCAGGGACACTGAGAAGGGATATATATATATTTTTTCAATTCTTAGGACAGTGCCACCCCATAGAACCCTTACCCCAAACATTAACTGCAGTGAAAAGAGGAATATCCTGGAACAAAAAAAAAGTAACGCCTCGATTTCAGCGACTACGGAAAAATAGCCGACAGCAAACCCCTTCAGTCTGGGGCTGAAATAGACAAAGCAAAAGACTGATTGTTTTTAGTACTTACTAGAGTTTTTTAATTCCATGGAATGCCTGCTTCAACGATTGGTAAGGGCAGATGAAAGTGGCCACTGTAAGCGTGCATTGAATGAACGAAGTTAGATAACCTTAATTTCTTTTTTCTTGCTAACATCAGTATACTTAATTTCTTTTTCTGTGTTTTTTTCTTTCCCTACCTAATCTGCTTAGTCACGGGATAGATTAAAAAATTAAGAACCTGTTCCTATACCCCTTACTGATTATTGCATATCCCATCGTTAAAATGGATCTCTCTTTGGGTTAATTACCTCTGATAGTAATTTTCTTTGGGTTGTTTTCCTTTACAAGAGGGGAGGGCCTATTGAGATACTATTTTTTTTTCTACCTTGTCTGTAACTATGCTTTAAAAATGTAATATGATTGATGTTGTGCTTTTTGTTTAGTGATAATAAACCTTTACTTAACGTGTTGGTCAACCCCATTGTCCCATTATATGTTATACGTAGGTTGTATTTACGTTTGTGCATTTGTGTCACCAAATTGGTGTGTGTACATGAGTGTAGGGTAACTTGTAAAAAAATTGTTTAGCAAGGAGAGTAAGTGCGTCTGCAGTTAAATTAATGTCGTAAGATAGGCTGGATTAGAGCATCTACTCGATTCAGAGACTGCCCTTCCTCTTACCCTATCACCCTCGTGAAACAGCAATCTATTTCTTACCCTTATTCTCACAGAGTTATCACTATCACCTCTGCTCGGACGGGACCATAAATTTCTCATACCTATCTCATCAAAAATTACGACAGGCAGTGACAACGACCCACAAAAGCCAGATCCAAACCTCAGAAATGAGGTTTCTGAGAAAGGTGGATGAAGTAACAAGAAGAGACAGGGTCCGCAACCAGATGATATCTTCTTCTTCTTCTTCGTTCGCCCTGAAAAGGACGGTGGATGCGTTGTGTCTGTTTCCAACATAGCTGTGATATCTGCACCTTTCGGTCGACACATCCGACTTCTGCACGGCATTTTTTAGGACCGGGTTTGCCTTCCCATTGCGATCCGTACTCGCTCAGCCAGCCTGCATTGATGCAGACTGTTTCCAGGACCACCACGTGGAGGTGGAGCACGGTCTTGACCAGCTCTGGTTCGCTGGTCCTGACGCAGGCAGTCAAGCTATGAGTCGCTGACTGCGGTCTCTTGCTGCGTCTTGAGGTCCCAACCAGATGATATGACAAGGTCTAAAAACCCAGCCCCTGCAGACCCAAATAGAACAGTCCCAACTACGATGGTTTAGCCAGGGATCTAGACCTCTAGGATGACCCAGAGTCCTCTGGGAGGACAACATTAGACAATCTCTGAAGGACCGAGGACTAGAATGGAACCAGGCCAGAAGGAAGACAGCCGATAGGATAGTATGGTGCTCTCTCTCTCTCTTCCAAACCTCTACACCTCATGATAGAAGAGAAATGACTAAGAGAAAGCAGTTGCAATAAATTTTCTAGGTGGCACCTAACCCAACACCACATATCAACAATTGTAAATATTATTTGGGCTTGAAAACACTATATTTCCTAATTATAACCTTTCAGGGGTTGAATGTGATATTTCTCATCGTCAAGAGGTTAAAAAAAAAATGAGCCTAGCTATGTCAATGTTTGACCGTAGCCACTTTCACTAAAGTTAATTGTATTTTTTCCCTCATGTCCTGAGAGTATCACTATTTCTCCTGTGGTCATTTTCTTCCTTTGTTTCATTCCATCTTGTTTTGCAGTCCCAAGATGTCAGTTTTGTTGTTTTTTATCTCTTCTGCCACGGGAACAGTTTCCCTTGTTTGTTTAGTGATGAACAATCAAGTACCATATCTGGAGATTCTTCCTAGTGAAATAAACTGTGTACGATACGTCAAGGCCTAAAATCCCACCCCCTGCAGACCCAAGTAGAACAGTCCCAACTAAGATGGTGTGGCCATGTCTGCAGTATGGGAGAAGATCGGCTACCACGACAAGCATGGGAATCAAAGAGCCAGGGATTCAGACCCCCAGGACAACCCAGAGTCCACTGGGAGGACAACATTAGACAATCTTTGAAGGACCGAGGACTAGAATGGAACCAGGCCAGGAGGAAGTCAGCAGATAGGATAGCATGGCGCTCTCTCTTCCAAACCTCTACACCTCGCGGTAGAAGGGGAACGGCTAAGTAAGTAAGAAATAAACTGTGACAGCAGTTGGGATACCTTTTGGTTTTTCTTCATATCTATTTCATTATTCTTCCTTTTTAGAGGGCCTTTTTTCTTATATGGAACAGCTGATGAGAAAAAGTTGAAAAGCAACTTTATTTTGTTACTGCCACTTTGCTGCAAAGGAGCAACAAGCTCAGTAGCCCTAGTTAAGCAACAACAACTGCTAGATGACAGCATTTATCTCTTTCATTGTATGCTATTGTAAGTCTTTATTTTTGTGAGCTGCTGATAGAATTTGTTTCTGATATATTTCTATAGGCAGCTGCTTTACATCAAACGTTGGTTTTAAGAATATGTGTAAAGGCATCGTCAAGCTGCCAACACAGGATCAAGTCATTACACTCTTCAGTAAGTATTTCAGCCAGCCATCAGTGCCTTGCTATTCACAGTGGCCTTGATTTATAAATTTAAAAAAAAATAGACGTGTCCTTTTACCATTTTCATTTTACACTTCTTAAGGTCCAAGGGACTACTACTGCAATTGGGGGCACCCTTTTAAAAAAAATTAGGCAGCTGTATTGATAGTTTCTATAGCAATTTGTTTAACATGTTGGGTCGCAAGCCTTATATACATCATCAAATTAGCCACCTCTTACAACATGCTGAAGAAGCAGTGGTTCAATGTTTACTTCACCTCCTCAGAAATGTCTGGAAACCACATAGGGTTTCTACCTTGTTTAGCGTCTTTTCAAAATGAAGAAAGGTGGTTGGCCTATTTTCATCACTCCTACCACCTCTTTCACACATTATTGCTTGAAACATGCAAGAGGAATAAAATCAAGATCCTTAATATTAAACTTCTGGATAGTAAACATTAACAGATCTGTAACACTGTTTGCACATACCTTCTTTACACTAACAATTTCATCTGTAATTTGTAAGTTTTTACATGTGAACTCCCTATATAAGATGTAATTTACTGTGTACTTTAAAGTGTGACAGAATTGTGATTTTGGTGAAACACCCGTATCAGTAATGATGTCCATCATTTGTATACATACATACGTTTATATATATATACACATACATACATACATATATCACCTTTCAACTCCCCCAAGGAGCATAGGCCTTCAACAAACGTATGCCAGGTCTTCTTGTTCTGTGGCACCAGCTCAAGGTCTTTCCGTGTCTTCTTCATCCCCATGATGCCTGTCTCCACTTCTTGTCTCTACGTGTTCTATGGTCTTCATGTACCTCTCTTACCCTGGAGAGTCCAGAACCAGTTTTCTTAATGTGTGTCCTGTTCATCTCCAGCATCTTCTTCTCAATTCCACTAGCACTTGTCTGGTTCTTGTCATCTGCACCTCAATCCTTCATTTATTTGCAAACATTCATTTATAAAAATCTGTAGCTTTTTTAATGTTGTTTTTCAATTTCTCCATGTTTCAGAGCCATTCAGTAGAACTGACTTTACATTTGAATTGAAAAGTCTGTTTTGTGTTGGACCTGATTTCCTTGGATCTCTATATCTTTCCCAGTGCAATGAAAGTTCCTCTAGCATTTTATATTCTTATTTAAATCATTGTCTGTCCCTCCAACTGTGCCTATATTGTTGCCAAAGTATATGTATGATTCTACAAGTTGTAGTAGTGTTTCTTCCAGTACCATCTTGTTTACATATATATATATATATATATATATATATATATATACATATATATATATATATATATATATATATATATATATATATATATATATATATATATATATATATATATATATATATATATATATATACACACACACACACACATACATACATACAGGGTGTCCATAAAAGAATGTACCTATTTTTTCACCAACCTGACCAGTGTGTGGAGAGACATGTAACAATTACCGGTTGCAACTCAACTGCGAAAGTTTTACTTGAAATACCCGCCGTGCGCATGCGCTCTGTTTTTTGCAAAATGGCGCCGACCAAACAACAGAAGGCGTTTTGTGTGGTAGAATATGTGAAAACGACGTCTGTTATCGCAGTTCAACGCAATTTTGGCCGCCAGTTTGGGGTTGGTAAAAATTCCATTAAGCGTTGGTATACGAAATTCCTGGAGGAAGGTTGCCTGTACAAAAGCACCAGTTGCCCATCATGTTTGCAGGAGGCAGTGGATAGAGTTCGGCAAGCCCTCCAGCATAGCCCCATGAAGGTTCTAGGGCAAGTCATGAGTTGGAAATGCCCCTCAGTACAATATGGAAAGTGCTTCATAAGCATTTGAGAATGAAGGCTTACAAGCTGCAACTTGTGCAGGAACTCACTGAAACAGACCAAGCACTTCAGCGAGAACATGCAGAAATTGCTTGAGAATGATGATTTCATGGGGAGGCTCGTGTTCAGTGATGAGGCGACCTTCCACATCAGCGGCAGAGTCAACAGACACAACGTACGGATCTGGGGTTCAGAACACCCTCATGCAGTCATTCAACAAGATGGAGCTCCACCCCACTACCATGGAGCAGTGAGAGGGTACCTCAGTGAACATCTCCCACAACAGTGGATCGATCGCACTGGTCCTGACGATGCAGTGTTGCTGAGATGGCCCCTGAGGTCCCAGACATGACACCATGGGATTTCTTTTTGTGGGGCTTCATCAAGGACAGAGTCTTTGTCCCACCATTGCCTCAAGATCTGGTGGAGCTGAGAGAGCAGATCATTGGAGCCTTTGCTGCTGATACAGGAGACATGCTGATTCGAGTGTGGGACCCAAAGATGCAGCAATAGAGAATGCAGTCAGTGACCCATAGCTTGACTGCTTGCATCAGGGTCAGCTCTCAGCGAACCAGAGCTGACCAAGACCCTACTCCACCTCCACGTGGTGGTCCTGGAAATGGACTGCATCACTGCAGTCTGGCTGAGAGAGTAGGGATCGCAGAGGGAAGGCAAACCCGGTCCCAAAAAATGCTGTGCTGAAGTCGGATGTGTCGACCGAAAGGTGCAGATATCACAGCTCCGGCGTAAACAGACACAACGCAACCAACGTCCTTTTCAGGACGAACGAGGAAGAAGAAGAGGAAGAAGAAGATTCAAGTGTGGGAAGAAATGGACTATCGACTAGATAGATATCTGTTACATCATGAAGGGTGCACATATTGAGTCTTTGTAAGGTATGCTTAAAAACTTGCAGAGATTATCTTACTTTTGTGATAGAAAGCATCCTCATACCACATCATGGGGCTGAGAATAAATTTTTTGAAAAGGGTACAGTCTGTTATGGACACCCTGTATGTTGTGTGTTCTATTGCTAATAGAGCTAGTATGGTCAGGATCACTCTAGGATAAACTTTCTTCAACGAGCAACGAACACTTGCAACAGAAACTGGTGGAATGAGTGCTGAAAACTAGTGTAGACATCTCACAAGGTTTATTTACAGTTCAAACAACAAGCAGCTCCACATTATTAGCTTTATTCATAGATATATAAAGTTCATCGGGCCAACAACACTGGGCCATGAAATAACGGATAGACTGAGCCGTCTGTAAAGTAAGTCCGTGCATCAATTCTTTACAAATACCATCGTCAGTTATTATAATATAAAAGCACAAGCATACTTCTCTGTAAGCAGGTGGACACATCTCTGGCACTCAATACAATAGAATATCTATGAAACTGTAGACACCTCAGCGGACAAGAAATATATAAGCCAGAGCTTACACACGCGCAGCCTGCCGGCTCAACACACAGCCCAAAAGTCCACTACTTCTTCTCTGCACATGCGTCTACGTAATTATTTAATATGGCGTCATTTTTAATCCAGCGGCACTCTTTCTTGAGCACCGCGATCTTCCAAAATCATGAACATATTGCGGTGCGCAAAAAGAGGCGCAACAATATATATATATATATATATATATATATATATATATATATATATATATATATATATATATATATATATATATATATATATATATATATATATATATATATATATATATATATAAATATATATATACACACACACACACACACACACACACATACACACATTCGAAACAAAATGTTATAATTTTGGATGGAAGTCACACACGTTACACAGAAGTTCACAATATTATATAAATACTGTAACTTTTTAAACTAAAAAAACTATACAATTGTTTATGTGACCAAAATAAATACTTACCCAACATTCATATGGTTCCTCAAGGGTTGTAATATTTTTTGGGCAACTTTCTTCATTGTTTAGTTCTCTGTATATCAATGACTTCTGCATCTTGTTTAACAGGGCAGACCCTCGTGACTGTGAACTGTATCTCCACATGGGAGGGTGTGTACCAATTCACATATGAAGTCAACTGGGGTGGTGGTGGTATCTGTGACAATGCAGACAACCTCCTGAAGGCTTGCCAGGATCCAGGCTCACCATATGTTGACAACCAGGTGTTCATGATGACATATGCCAGGTGTCCCAATGTGCAGACATCTAAATCAGAATGTGAGAAGATATTTATGTTGTTAAAATGTTCTGTGTTAATACAAAACTTAAAATATTATATGGTGTCACAACATAGTGCTAATGGAGCAGGCTGCTATAACAGACCTGGCAAGACTGAAGGCGAACAGCAAAGTCAGAGACTTGAGTACCACAAATACATACATTCTGACAGCAGGAACCTCAACACATTCCAAACCAAATATTAGTTTACCATCTATTCTTGACTGCAAATGTCAGGGAGACGACGGTAGATCTACTTGTGCGAGGGGCATACCCAGAAATCATTAGGAGGATCTTGAAGACGACCAGATATAGTACTACATTCCTCAATGTTTACCAGATTATAATGGTTGAGCTGACAGTGTCATGTAAATTCAGATTAGATGAGCAACAGTCATTCAGGTTGACTAAGTAAAATGATCTGATCATGGACTTGAGACATGACGGGTTCATAGCAAAAGTCATAGCTGTTGAGGTAGGTGCAAGAGGTCTAGTGGCTGCCTCAGTTTACGATCTACTGAAACTACTAGGTGTGAAAGGACAGCCAAGAACGAGTGCACTTAAGAGGCCTGGTGAAATGGCAGAAAGGGCATCCTGTTGGCTATGGAGTTCAGGACAATAATTTATATACAATATAATGGTTACTTTCACTGTTGCCTCAAGCTGTGGCAGCATGGATAAAACCAGGATTGATGTTGACAATGGCCCAAGTGGGCCTGTCCCCTTCAGAATATAAAGAAGACGAAACACTTGTCTGACTGGGGGGGGGGGGGGGGGGGCGGTGGGGGTGTGTTGTTGTTTCTGAGGATCAGATTGCCTACTGTTTTATTGCTCTGTACCATATTCTCTTATTTTCTGTTGTTAAACTATTCTGTGTTGATACAAACTTAAAATAATACTCTCACATTTTCTGTTGTTAAACTATACTTTGTTAATACAAACAAAAATAATACTCTCACATTTTCTGTTGTTAAACTATACTGTAATAATAATAATAATAGCCCCTTCAGTCATAACTGACTATGGGAATGCGCCCCTGAGGTGACAGCCCTCAGCTGCTTATTTTTCCAGGTGTTCCTTTCTATGTTTTCTCCTCTCTTCTGCTTGTTGTGTGAGTTTCTTTTCACTCAATCTCTATACAATACAGTATAGTTTTTCGGGCAGATAAGGCTCGTGATCCTTGGTTGGTAGCCTATCTAAGAGAAGGTAAAACTCTGAATTCAAACCACCGCTGCCTAGCGGGAATATCCATTTATGGGAAAGGCTTCGGGAGTAAACCCTGAGGATAAATCCGGTGTCTGAGTCCCTAAGGCAGTCTAATGTTGAGTCAAGATTATTCTGGCAACTCCTGCGACGTGGCTGGTACCAAACTATATCGGCTACTGCCGTTCCTTTGTATCTACTGGCAGCGTGGAGAGGGGGAACATGCTGCATGGGCAACAGCTTGATCTCCATATAACTGTGCCCAAGCTCGCGCCCTGGAGAGGACACTCCAGCTTCACCCTATAGGTGTTGACAAAACACGGGAAGTAGCAGTTACTGATTATAAGCATTTTGCCCAATTGGCGTAGGGCATGGAGCCAGGGGCTACTTCCGACAGTGGGAGAGGTTTTAGGATCTCACAGGACAGCTACCGCCCGCTTCAAGCTGGGCAGCCCCCAGTCAATTAGGTGATGTCCTGCCACTGTCTGCTTTCCCCATTGGGTGCATGGGGATTAGTCATATAATAATAGGAGGTGCTGCAGAAGTGATTGCATCATTAATTGGACTGTATCATTTCTAGGTACACATCCAGTGTTATGCAGGTAAATCATGCTAATGACCACTGTCCACAAAGCACTATTACTGTGGTGCCTAGTTTGGCAGGGAGAATAGTTGCGATTCGCTCCTGTGGCTAGGCAGTGTTGTTGTTCGGAAGGTCCTGGGTTTCTGTAGTCTAGTTTTCTACTTTTTTATTTCTTACGAGTGCCTGATACATACCTTTATGTGTATTATTTATTTACTGTCATTTCTACAATACAGCTGAATGGAAAGTAGAGCGGGATAAAAATCTGAAAGGAAGACATGCATTTAAGATGTTCAAGGCTCCAACAAGAAAATGTCAGATAATCTAGGGAATCGAAAATTCCCAGTAATAAGAAACTTCTCAGACTACAGCTGGGAAAAGGCTATTTCAGAATAGAACCTTACAGTGCAGGATGTCTTCAAGACAATAATATAGAACATTTCTTGTTAAAATGTACGAGGTATGAACAAATGAGAATCCCAATCTTAGATTATTTGCAGGCATCAAATTTACTGATAAATATAGAAGAGGTGTTAAGAATAGACAGACCTAGGGAGCTGCATAATTTAGTCAAACAGGATTTAACAAGAACAACAGTTATTATATATAAAAATTGAGACGGTGACGGTCTGACGAAGTTCTTACAATACATATGACTTATGGCAAGTGAAAGTCAGTTAAATATTTAACTGGAAACACCAGGCCTTTACATCCCTCCCATGAATATTGGTTTTGTTTTGTTTTATCTTTTTTTTTTTTTTTTTTTTCATACACACAAAATTGGCAATTTTGATTTGCCCTATTTACAATGATTTGACAGTTGTGATACCACTTTCCTGTATTGGCAGTTTTTCTTATTATTTGGAATTGAAAACAGTATATATCCTAATTATAACCCATCAGAGGGAATTTTCTCATCAAATTAAAAAAAAAGGTACAATACTGCTTTTTCTTTCTTTCTTTCTTTCTTTTTTTTTAAAATTTAACACTGAAAATTCACCACAGTTTTGTTTGAATATTTCAGCTATTCGCTATCAGTGCATGGGCAGCTGGTTTGCTGTTGTGGGAGGAATTGGTTACACATATGCTGCAATAGCAGACACAGTGGAGAAGGATACCCGAGAGAAGTATAAATGTATGGTAAGTCAGGAAGCTTATTATTCATATTAGAAAGAAGCAATGCACTTTCGTTGCGCATGTTATGAGAAGAGGAAAACTAGAACATATTGTGACAACGGGAAAGATTGACGGGAAAAGAGAAAAGGATGGCAAAGGGAGAAGATACTGGACATTATGACGTGGAAAGTAGTCAACAAAAGAATGGATAGACAGCAGTGGCGTCACTAGGGTTGGTGTCACCCAGTGCGGTAACTCATGGTGTCACCTCCATGGACCTCCTCCCATACCAGACCATACAGAATCCTTAGTAATGTTTTTTGTACTAATGTTACTCGTAAATCGTAATTCCCGTATACCACTGAATGTAATGGCAATAGTAGTGACATAAACAACTAGCAAAATTAAAATTACACCTTTAAATTACAATATCATAGGCACAGCCTAAATGTATTTACATTTACATATTTTCATGAGGTTAAAGTGAAGATTCGGTAAGAAAACAATAGAATTCGAAGTAAAAATTTTTAAGAACTACATCAAAATTATGATCATTTTAACTTTAGTAACTGCAGGGATATTTTTATAAAAAAATTATAAATTTCTGCTCAAACACTGCACAAAAATGTATAGACAGTCATTTTGGTGTCACCTGGTGCAGTCCCCTCCCCCCCCCCCCCCCCAGTGCGCCAGTGATAGACAGGACGTTGTGGAGAGACATCTTCCCCATTTGCCTTCAAACTTCCACATTAATGGCAGTAGTTCAAGGTTCCCGACATCTCCAAACAGTTTTTCGTGGAGTGAGGTAGACTGTTGCCATATGCTACTCCATTCATTGCTGCATGTTGGGCAGGAATGTAGCAGGTGTTTGGCTGTTATCAGGCTGGTGTCCCAGGTGCAGAGACATTTTGCACCTATTCTGTACTTGTGGTATAGATGATATCTCAATCTGTTGTGTCCATTGCATAGTTAAAAAAAAATGGTGACCTGGTCTCACCTCGATAGCTGATGTGGACAGACATGATCACCCACACCAGCAGGCATGGTACTTGAAGAAAAAGAAGGTTAGAATTCCTTTTCATATTGTAAATAGTCCAAATAATTACAGAGAAGCAACTGATAAATGCTGTATTTATGCCAACAATTTTCAATGATACATTTATTTGTGTATGATTTCTGTTCAACAGATGACCATGAAAAATCAAAAACAGGCAGACAACTCTATTCGTTGGGCAATGTCTCGATTTGCAGATTGTGGAAACCTAAACAGCTTGTATGATGCTCCATTCCGACTTGTACTTAGAAGAGGTTTGGATATGTTTTTAGATTATTAATAGATTATAATGATGATTTCTTCTTCTTTCATTCGCTTGAAATATATTGTCTATATCTGCAATGTTTTTTCTTGTATAAACTTCACTGTCTTTTGTGGCAGAGGTACGTATATTTTGCTTCCAGTGTTGTTTCTCTGGGCCAGTGGGTTTGCCTCAATATGTCATATTCAGGGCAGTCTTGAAGTATGTGCTCTGCAGTCTGGGGTGCCTGTACACATGGCTGAATTGCCAATCTTGAATTTTGTATACATGTGGCTGCGGAGTTGGTTGTGTCCTGTTCTGAGGCGCAGAATAACAATTTGTTCTGATCTGTTCATAGCTTGGTAGTCGTCCTGTATTGGTGTTGGTGGCTTTCTGACTGATTTGATCATCTTTTTCTTCTGATGGTACATAACTGGTACATCCGGTTGCTCGTCTGCAGCACCTTCTTTAGCCAGTCGGTCTGCTCTCTCGTTTCCTGGTATTTCACAGTGAGACAGTATCCACTGCATGGCGACCTTGCGCTGGTTGCACAGTTCAGACAGTAGGGCTTGAATACCTGGTAATTTTCTGGACTGAAGTGCTTGGAATGCTGATCTAGCATCTGTCAGGAATACGACAGGCTATAGACCGAGATTGGTGTTCAACAGTTTCTCGGTTGCCACCTTGATTGCCTGGATTTCTGCATCATAGTTGTTACAGAATTACTCTGACCGTATCCCTAGTGTTGTTTGGGTATTCTATGTACACTCCTGCTCCTCCATTCTTTACTGCATTCTGTGCTGACCCATCCGTGTATACTCGGACCCAGAGGTCCTGTGGATATTCATCATCCAGGAAACTGAGAGTGACTGTTTTACGTTGCACGCTGGTAGTTCAGGCTCCTCTCTCCAAGGGGTTTGTTCTGACACAGACTTTAGGGGGCTGTCAACTTCAGGTAAGTCTGAGGTTTGTTTATGAAGTCATTTGGCCTGGTGGATAAAACTGCTTCTTTTCAATCGCCCCACTGCTAGGTTTTGGAATCTGTCCTTCATTGGATGGCTCAGCGTACAGAGGAACTTTTCTGCCTGTGTTAGCACTTTCGTGTCCCTGCATTCTCTCAGTGCTTGCAAGTATCCTCCCCATTTTCTCCATCTCCACTATAGGCGTTGATTTCGTTGCCCCCGTGATAACCCTAAACGCCTGGTTTTGCACCTTATCTAGCTCTTGTAATGTGGTGTTTGATGCTGGAAACCACGCAACTGACCCATATTCCAGGTGTGGTCGCATGCCCTGCTGGTAAACTTTACTAAGTATTTTCCCGCTGGTTCCCCATGTGGTTCCACTTAGTTTTCTCAGGATGGCTAACTTCCTCCTGGCCTTTGTTGCTGCCTTGTTGATGTGTTGCTTCCATGTCAGCCTATCATCGAATGTTACTCCCAGATAGGTGGGTTGTTTATCTTCTCTCAGGAGCTCTCCATTTATCTTGATGACACCAGCTTTTTGTTTTGGAGAGAGGGTGAAGAGCATAGTGCTGCACTTATCTGTGTTGATGCTGACACACCATCTATTTGTCCATGAGGTTAAGGCATATATAGCTCTTTGTAGCAGTTTGGTGGCCACTGTTGCATGCTCATCTGTGCACAGATATTGAAGATCTGCAGCAGCTTTGTTTTTGCAGCAGTTCCCAAGTTCTTAATCATTTCATTGGACACTCCATCAGCTCCTGGCGACTTTCTCATTTTTAATTTTGATATTGCTTAAAAATGATGACGAAGTCAGTGAAACTGTACATATAGGGTGTCCCTAAAGTCTGTTCTCATGTGGAATATTATGTATTATTATCATTAATAATTATAAACGAGTGCAGAAAATTTGATGACAGCATGTCGTACAAAGCCATTACCAATCTATAAAGGTAGATAGATATATGTATGAATGTACAAAGGAGCTCAATAGGAATTTCTGTATAAGTAATGTTAAATAAATGCTTTATTTTTTTTAAACCTATGAGAACAAACTTTTATGACACACTGTAAAAAGTATTCATTGTGTACATCAGTTGCTAAGAATTAAGAAGGAAAAGGTTGAAAGTCTGAACAGATCAACTGCCATCTTGGCCAACTGCAGCAGATTTCCATTATCTTCTGTTGCTTTCCCTCATTGTTCACTCAAATAAGCTCTTTCCTGTCTTTCTCTTGATTTTATCTTCCCACTTATAGTGTTGTATTTCACATGCTCATTTGCCTTCAGCTTTTCCTTCCATTATTGTTTTCAACAAAGTATGTTTCTACACTATACAGTAAAATGAATAATACACTTGATGGCTCGCATTTTTAATTCGTAAGCTTTATGCTTAGCTTTTGGTATCTGCCTCATACTGCCATCAGCGTGGTTCTGACCACATCACCCCTAGTGTGCCAATGGTCAATAAAATATGGGCCTAACACCATATTCCTAATATGCCTCAATGGGCGTGTAATGGGGTCCTTTATCTACCTTTTTCATATTGCCATGTTGCAAAAATTGATATTTCTAACCAAGTTAAAGGTTTTTATCAATGTTTCCTTGATTTCAGGTCTGCCGAGTAACAGATTTACTCAGTGTGTCCTGCCTCTCCCCTCAAGACATATACTCTTACTCTCTCTCTCTCTGTCTCTTTGGCACTTTTCTGTCACTTTCACTACCTCTCTGTTAAAGATGATTTATCATGTATTTTACATGTTGACCATGTTTAGTTCTGTTATCAGTTAATATACGCGCTAACAGTTCTATTCATGGCCAGCATGATGTATTTTGCACTTATATAAATGTTAAATGAACGGATATTAGTCTGATGTCACTTGTGTATGATGACATTGTTGTGGTGCTTAACATAATTTATGCAAACCATTAGACGGGGCATCAAGAAGGACGTCAAAGCTGTTGCTCCTTATTTCGAAGAGTATCTACTCTTCTACGTGGCTATATTTTGTATGAAGGTCGCCACTGATGTTATATATGATTGCGACCAGAAGGATTGAGTTCGAAGAAGTATTTTCACAGAGAAGTATTGCTATCGCAATTTAAAATATATAAATATTAACTCCACGTCTGGGGTTTGATACTTCAGTGATTCCATGATGGCACTGCATTGTAAATATTCCAGATGTGTGATGTTCCAAGGAGGACTGTAGGAGCTTTCAAATTATTAATGTAATTTATGCTTTCAAATGAACTTGTTTAATGTCATAATAATTATGCCGGTATTTGTGGACCCAAAAATCAACCAGGAGTTGGAGTCCGTGCATGAACTGTAAGTTTCTTGACAACCCCAAACCATTTGCAAACATCCATAAGCACGATGCTCAAGATTATTAACCATCCATAATAATACTAAAACAACCCGCAACACTCTCCCCTCAAGACATATACTCTTACTCTCTCTCACTCTATCTCTTTGGCACTTTTCTGTCACTTTCACTGCCTCTCCCCTCAAGATATATACTCTTACTCTCTCTCTCTCTATCTCTTTGGCACTTTTCTGTCACTTTCACTGCCTCTCCCCTCAAGATATATATACTCTTACTCTCTCTCTATCTCTTTGGCACTTTTCTGTCACTTTCACTGCCTCTCCTCTCAAGACATATACTCTTACTCTCTCTATCTTTGGCACTTTTCTGTCACTTTCACTGCCTCTCCCCTCAAGACATATACTCTTACTCTCTCTCTATCTCTTTGGCACTTTTCTGTCACTTTCACTGCCTCTCCCCCTCCCCATTTTTTAATAACAATTTTCTTTATATTTGTTTCTTCTATTCCAGTCCCACCTCAGACTCCATACATCACGCCACAGTGCAATTTGCCGCGAAATGTTTCCGGTGAATGGTTCACACAAGGCATCCAGTTCAAGTCTAAAGTGACTGTCAATGATACTCACATTCATTACTTCACACAGAAGAATGAGTTTGAGTACGAAGATACTTACCTATCTTGTCAGCAGACGCTCGGAACCCGATATCTCATGACCAAATACATTGTTGGCAAATGGTAAGGATTTATTTATCGTTATCATTATTTCCCTTGTTTTTTTGCTCCATGTGGAGCATGGAGCCACAACCTCAACTAAGGTCCTTGCAGGAAGCCTGCTCCAAAGCGTTTATGGAGCTGTTTGCAAGTCTCATGCCAAACCTCATAATGGATGCCTCTTATAACACGCCTAAGAGAGCAATAAGCCTGTTATTTCTGTGTCTCCTCAGAGACTTAAAGGAATGACACATTTCCTACTAAAATGAAAGAAGTATCAACAACATAGAAAATCAATGTTGGATTTTCTACAGGCATGCAATTCGTCCATAACTGTGAAGCAGGTGTTGAGAATAGATAAACCTAGAGAATTGCAGAATATAGTAAAACAGTATGTAACAAGAACTAAAATTAATATATAAGGACCAATCATTGTGTGAGGATAAGGGGTAGTCTGGTGGGGTGCTTGCGTGGATTGTAGCTGATAATTGGTGAATTGGGTGTCATCCTGGAACCCCCAGGCTTTCCCACCCTTTTCACCTTGTTAAGAACAGGGCAGTTGTGAGGGACTTTTTGTTGTTGTTTGTATTGTTTTTTTGCTTTGGAGAGGGGAGGGCACACACACATACATTCACACAGTTTGACAGTTTTGATTTACTGTATTTGGACTGAGTGGAGGGGGGAAAAGATGCTATATTTGGATATCGGAAATCAGATTTTATTATCTTGAATTTACTGCACTATATATCCTAATTATAACCCATCAAGGGATGAACGGGATACTTTTTCTTTAAAAAAAAAAATGACAGTATCCTTTTATCTGAACACCAGAAAACCAAAATATTCTCAAAATTGAAAAGTATTTTAGGTGACTTAACACATTTTAGGTGTCTTAACACATTTTAGGTGCCTTAACACATGTTAGGTAACTTAACACATTTTAGGTGACTTTTGAACACATTATGGCCGACTTTGGGCTATTTTATGTGTTTAATGTTT
This sequence comes from Oreohelix idahoensis, assembly GCA_024509875.1. Taxonomy (NCBI): domain Eukaryota; kingdom Metazoa; phylum Mollusca; class Gastropoda; order Stylommatophora; family Oreohelicidae; genus Oreohelix; species Oreohelix idahoensis. Next base: position 256,866 of record JAMPIV010001350.1, on the reverse strand, counting down.
CCGAAACACAGGTGTCTCCGAAGATAGATGAAAGGATACAGACTTAAATTATGCCACTTGTGATGTCTTGAGTTATAATTAAAATTCTCAAGCCATTTTTCATGCTTCTGATATCTACGTCACTGTCAATATTTGATTATTTTTATCATCCTTATCATCTTGTGTTGCACTGGGGGGTCTCTAAGGAGACATGGGAAGAATAGGACTACATCTTTGTCAAACATGTCGTAAGAGGTGACTAATAAGTGGTGGTGCGTGGGGCTGGCTATTTCATCGTGTAAAACAAATTTACTCCAGAAACCACTACTGCAAGAGCACATGAATGCTTTGGTGCAGGCTTCCTGCAAGTGGGCCTGCCGCAGTGGTGGCTCTATAAGGAGGGAACAGGAAATGATGATGATGGTCTTCAGTTGTTGCAGTCACTGTCTTTCGTTATATTGTCTGTCCATATTACATTGTCTGTCCATATTACATTGTCTGTCCATATTACATTGTCTGTCCATATTACATTGTCTGTCCATAATGTCTGGTAACTGATGTTCTCTTTTCAGCTCTGTTCTTGAGTCTGTTCATTGTTCTCCAGTATCATCTGTATGTGTCATCTATGTCATTTTTTTTTTCCCCCATCTGTTTTGCTAGTTATCATGTTTACAAACTTTACTCATCTCACAACCTGATCACTGGGTAGTAGCTGTTCACTTTGGAATTTTGAATAATTCCCTTTGTGTGCTGGATATCTTCAGGTTATTTTTGTTAACTCACATAGGATGTGAGTATGTATACATGTAAATTTTCCGCACTAGGACATATGGTGTGTAAGCCAGCCTTGTTCATTCCAGGTCTTTCTCCCTTCTTATTTCTTCCCTCACACTGTTTTCTCCCTTGTTGTTTTCTTTTCTGTTTGCTCCCACACAGTTTTTTGTTTCCCTTATTGCTGCTCCCATGCAGTTTTCATCTCCCTTTTGTCAGCTCACTGTTTTATTCACACTGTTTGCTCCCTTACTGTTTTCTTCTCTTTGTTTGCTCAGACACAGTTTCTCTCCCATATTGCTCCCTCATTGCTTTTTCTCTCTGATCCCTCGCATTTCTTGTTTGTTCCCTCGCTGTGTTTGTTTTGTTTGTTTTTTGTTTTTAAAGCTTCCTGAGTGCTCTCTTTTCTCTGCTCCGTCAAAGTGTTTTTGTCTCTGTTTTTTGCTTTCTCTATGTTTTTGTCTCCCTGTTGCTCCATGTTTTGCATAAGCATATGATAAGTTAGTATGCATTATGAAGTTTAACTGTTACTCAGAAATATTATCTTAAATTGAAACTGCTTATTTTAAAAACGAAAATGACCTTCTGTTTTCTCTGCTTCCAGTGAGGTTGATTTTGTGTGCTATGATGTCCTGCCGCGACATCATGGTGTTGTTCGATACAGAGTGGGTTAGTATTTTAATTTTTTTTTTACTGTGAGAAGTCCAGTATGTATGTCTATGGAGACACAGAAAAATGCACAATACAGTATTTTCAGTCTTTTAATATTTAAAAAATTTATTTATTTGTTCTTTTTGTGTATTTATGATTTATTTTTATAAGATCATTACAATAAGTATTAGTATTTAAGATATTAACAGTTTCACCCATTTCACTAAACAGAACTCTGTGTAATTCCTGAAAGGGGGGGCTGAACAGACAGAAAAATCAGGACTGCTGCTCCCTAGGGCAGGGGTCGGAAACTCACGAGCCGCATGCAGCAATTTGAGCCATCTCATGCGGCTCTCTACTACTTAACTCTTAGTGAATGAGGGATACCATGTGATTTTTTTTTCATGGGGCTCTTCAATTTGTTAAAATGCAGACAAAATTAAATATTTAGCTCTTTGTCACAGAAAGGTTCCCGACTCCTGCTAGGGCATGTCATAAGAGGAGATTTATATGAGGTTGTGGATGGGGCTGGCAACCTCATCATGTAAAACATATTGCTATAGAAGCCACCGCTGTAAGAGTTTGTGCTTTAATGCATGCTTCCTCAAGGGGACCATCTTAGTGAACAAAAAAGGAGATGATGATGATTAAAACATTGAGTTTCTTCAATCAATACCATTTAGCTCCCCAAGGAGCATAGGCCTTCAACAAACACATGCCAAGTCCTCCTGTCCTGTGCCATCCACTTAAGTTCTTTCCATGTTTTCCTCATCATTTTCACCTCTGTTTCCAGAACAAGGACTGCCTTGTAATGCTATCAACAGGTCTCCTCAATGTGTGTCCTATCCATCGCCAGCGTCTTCTTCTCAATTCTTGTTCCACTGGCACTTGTCTGGTTCTTGTCATCAATTCCACATTTGTGACTTTGTCATACCATTTCAGTCCTTCCATTCTGCGCAAGCACCCGTTTATAAAAGTCTGTAGCATTGAGTTTCTTACCATGTCTTAAATGTTGAGTTGCCATCTGCTTTACCATTGGCTTGTCACAGCTTTTCCAAATCTGGCAGCATCAGTGCTCTCTTCTCTTTCAGGTAAACCTTCTCGACTAACTGCTGATGAGCTTGCTGACCCTCAGTTCATGACCAAGAAGTTTCAAGAAGTCTGCAGTTGGCAGTCGTTCACTTTCAATCGTGAGGATACAGACTGGAAATATGAAGTATTGATCAGTAAGTCTGTTTTGTGAAAGACAGTGATTATTTCAGCTTTATATATTTATTTTTTTAATTAATGAAGAAATGTATCTCGTTCAACCTCTGATGGATTATAATTAGGATATACAGTGTTTCAATTGCCGTTATCTGAACATGGGATCATACATGCTGTCCAGCTATTGTAAGCAGAGTAGATTTCCAAAGTAGCTTTATAGTTGCACAACAACGTACTAAAATGTTTATCACACACATACACCCACAGTTTTTACATTTTTATTTACTCTGTTTACATTAATTGGACAGGGGGAATAATGCCAAAAGCAAATATTGGCAATTCAAAATATTATCTAAAATACTAGACACTGCATATCCTAATTATAACACAACAGAGATTGAACAGTATGTTTATATCTATATATATATATATATATTTTTTTTAATTCTAAAACTTTGTTGGACAGTTTACAAAATAAATAAAAAAGTAAATAAACCGTAAAATAAAATAAAAATGATAATATCTTACCTCTTAAACCTGGAAAATTTGGAATGTTAATGCATTTGTGGGATATTCTTACTTGTACTGTAACGTCTCTTATGAATGGACTAATATGTCAGTATATGTCAATGACTAATATTCCAAATTATATATAAAGTCAAGATCGCTACTTTTATTCCTATTTTTGGCACTAGCAGATTATTTCCAAAATCTGTTCGTAAGAGGTCTGTTCATAAGAGGTTTTACAGTATTTGCCGTACAATGCTCAGTAAATGCTATGTAATCTGAACATTTATAATCACTTAAGAAGAAGTCTTAATGTGACGATGTTCAATATGCTTATAGTTATCCTTATGACTACATCACTAGCAGGTAGACTGAAAAGTGCAATTGGTAAAACTGGAACAAAAAAAACAGTAAGTTGGTCTGAAAATACACTGGGAAGAGACAAAGATAATGAGAATAAATGCAGAAAACGATAACACTGCACTTGGAGAAACACACCTAAAATATGTAGAATCAAATATATCTTGACAGCAATATAGGACAACATTAGACAATCTTTGAAGGACCGAGGACTAGAATGGAACCAGGCCAGGAAGAAGACAGCTGATAGAATGGTCTGGTGCTCTCTCTTCCAAACCTCTACACCTCACGGTAGAAGGGGAACGACTAAGTAAGTAAGTAATATAGACAGAGTTGGACAGTCAGACAGTGATAGCAAAATAAGGATACATATGGCAAGAAGAGCTTTACGTGCATTGGGAAATTTATGGAAATCTGAAGAAATCAAGTTCGAGACAGAAATGAAAATGTTGAAGATATGGAAATCTGAAGAAATCAAGTTAGAGATAGAAATGAAAATGTTGAAAATATGGAAAGACCTTGAGCTGATGGCATATGACGGGAGGACTTGGTAAATATTTGTTGATGGTCGACTCTCCTTGCGGAGCTAAAGGGTATTGAAGGCTGACTCTCCTTGGGGAGCTAAAAGGTCTTGAAGGTCGACTCTTCTTGGGGAGCTAAAGGGTATTGAAGGTCAACTCTCCTTGGGGAGCTAAAGGGTATTGAAGGCTGACTCTCTTTGGGGAGCTAAAGGGTATTGAAAGTTGACTCTCCTTGGGGAGCTAAAGGGTATTGAAGGTCGACTCTCCTTGGGGAGCTAAAGGGTATTGAAGGCTGACTCTCCTTGGGGGAGCTAAAGGGTATTGAAAGTCGACTCTTCTTGGGGAGCTAAAGGGTATTGAAAGTCGACTCTCCTTGGGAGCTAAAGGGTATTGAAGGCTGACTCTTCTTGGGGAGCTAAAGGGTATTGAAGGCTGACTCTCCTTGGGGAGCTAAAGGGTATTGAAAGTCGACTCTCCTTGGGGAGCTAAAGGGTATTGAAGATTGACTCTCCTTAGGGAGCTAAAGGGTATTGAAGGCTGACTCTTCTTGGGGAGCTAAAGGGTATTGAAGGTCAACTCTCCTTGGGGAGCTAAAGGGTATTGAAGGTTGACTCTCCTTGGGGAGCTAAAGGGTATTGAAAGTCAAATCCTTGGGGAGCTAAAGGGTATTGAAAGTCAACTCTCCTTGGGGAGCTAAAGGGTATTGAAGGCTGACTCTCCTTGGGGAGCTAAAGGGTATTGAAAGTTGACACTCCTTGGGGAGCTAAAGGGTATTGAAGGTCAACTTTCCTTGGGGAGCTAAAGGGTATTGAAGGCCAACTCTCCTTGGGGAGCTAAAGGGTGTTGAAGGCCAACTCTCTTTGGGGAGCTAAAGGGTATTGAAAGTCGACTCTCCTTGGGGAGCTAAAGGGTATTGAAAGTTGACTCTCCTTGGGGAGCTAAAGGGTATTGAAAGTCAACTCTCCTTGGGGAGCTAAAGGGTATTGAAGGCCAACTCTCCTTGGGAGCTAAAGGGTATTGAAAGTCTACTCTTCTTGGGGAGCTAAAGGGTATTGAAGGCCGACTCTCCTTGGGGAGCTAAAGGGTATTGAAAGTCAACTCTCCTTGGGGTGCTAAAGAGTATTGAAGGTTGACTCCTTGGGGAGCTAAAGGGTATTGAAGGTCAACTCTCCTTGGGGAGCTAAGGGGTATTGATTGATTGCATTTCATCATGTGTGATTTGAAATGTGAAGGAAGACTTTAGTTTATGTGCTGGGCAGATTAAGATAATGGTGTGGAAAATTAAAAACAACAGAATTGATAAACACTTCTAAGAAAAGGAAGATGTGGATAGACATTATTGCCAATGCCAGTTGACACTGCACTTAATGAAGAAGAAAAAAATCCATTATAAACATTACCTGACTTTTAATGTAATTTCTTGTCACTAGTGGACCCACCATCACCAGTTTATTGCCCTATAGGCGGGAGGTATAACTTCAAGCAGAATGTTAATGGTTGGCTGGAGAAATATATGACCAGAATCCGAGGTGTGACTTACAAACCCCGTAATCAGATCAGTTGCCGAATGGTTGTTTCTGAGATGAAATCTTGCAGTGTCGACCGTTCTAAAATTGAGATTGATGAAGAATACTGTGAGAGTGTGGACTACAGGGGTCGACCAATTGGAGAATATGGTGAGCCGTTTATTATATGTAAGAGTATCTATAAATTAAATAAATAAAAAGTTGAATTCTTCATTGTCATTTTTTAGATGAGCCTCGGGTTTGAACCAGTTTTCTCCAAAACCCTTTTGTGAAAATAGAATACTAAGTTATTACTCTGTAATTTCCCTGTCTTTAATGCTGCAGGGAAGATGAAAAGTGCCCATGTACTTCCAGGAAGTAAGAATAGGCCTACCGCTCCCTCAGACTTGCCGTAAAATGGTGACTAACATGAGGTTGCGCATTGGGCTGGTCACCTCATCATGCAAAACAAATTGCTACAGAACCACAGCTGCAAGAGTTTATGCTTTGTTGTAAGCTTCCTTAAGGGGGCCGTCTGCAGAAGTGATTCTATGTTCCATAGGGAGTTAAAAAAAAAAAACCAAGATTATGATAATGAAATGAAAAGCAAGAGTGTTTTATATGATTGTTCAGATAAAAAAATATCAAATCAGAAGAAGAGTTGAGGTTCAAAGTTCATATTTGATACAGACATAAGACTGGGCAGAGGAACTGAAGTAAAAACTCAACAAGCAGTTTAAGTAACTACCACATCACACAATCCTTTTGAAACTTTTAAAAATCCAGATGCCTGCAAAGAAATTACTGCTAAATACAATATTTGTTCTACTTTTGTGAGTGCATTGTCTGACCTGCCCTGTGTAGTTCCCAGGGGGGTCTCTGCAGAATAAGACTTCTGCACCTTCAGGCAAATCATACGCGGTGACTGGTATAAGGTTGTGCTTGAGGCTGGCAACATCTACGGATTTCTTAGTCATTTTTTGTTTTTGTTTTTAAAAGTTATAATCAATTTCAGACATTTTTTATGTTTGTTTTGCCTTGATAAAGGCCAGCTTGGTTAGAATATTAGTTGCTTTTAGAATTTCTATGAAAATTGTGTTCTACTTGTGTGTGATGGTTGGAGTGTGTGCATGCTTGCATGTGTGTGCATGCTTGCATGTGTGTATATGTATGTGTGAGGTGCATATAGAGTACTTATGTAAGCAGTATTAGCTATGAACAGTTGAAATCTGGTAACAGGTCATAAAGTTCATGAAAACAAGGAAAAAAGAGGATTTAAGTAATTGAAATACCTCAATAAACTGGTCATGTCACTTGGGAAGAAAGAATTCTGACCCTGGGACACTAGAGACTGTGTGAAATCAGATCATATCGCATCAAAGGTCAGCAGCAGTAGATCTCCAGTGTCTTTTGTCTCTTGCCTTAATGGCTCACTCTATCTTTGTGACCTTGATCCATTATTGTCATTAGAATATACATGTTGAGGCCCCAGTCTCCTCCAAGGTATAATCTTTTTCTATATCAAATTTGCTTCAAGTGTGCCAGATGCTTTGGTGTTCCATTTCTTGAGCCATTGATCTTTTCACATTCTTCCACCTCACTTACCATCTCAGTCTTTGTTTGCTGTGAGACATTGAGAAGTATGATTATAATGCCTTCTGGGTGATACTGATGATAAATGATATTAAAAGTTGTGTAAAAAAAGTATCATCAGTATTGTATGTTTATGAGCAACGATGTGAGCTCTGACAAAACACAAGACTTAACATCTCTCCACCTCCAACTACTTTGTGGGTTAATATTTTTAGACAATGTTAAAGGGGCCAGCTGTACACAGATCTGGTAGGAGGCGTGGTTAAAACATTTAATCAGCCCATTCATTCATTCATAACCCTCCACTCCCAAAGGAGCATATGCCTTCAACAAACACATGCCAAGTCCTCCTGTCACATGCCATCATCTCAAGTTCTTTCCACGTTCTCCTCATCATTTTCACCTCTGTTTCCAGCTCTCTTCTCCATGTGCTTCTTGGTCTACCTCTGCCTCTCTTGCCCTGAGGGTTCCAGAACAAGGACTGCCTTGTAATCCATGTTTTACTGTATATTTAGCATGTTTTGAGTGCATTAGCCCAAAATATGTAAGTGCCTGATGGCACAGCATCCAATTAACAGTGGTTAAAGCCCAGGTCTCTCACGACAAAGGTGCTGGGTTTGAGTTATGATACCCAGCTGTAAATGTGTACCTAATTTTGAGTTAGGGAAGGAAAAGGCAGTGAGGAAGGGTCACTCCACCTCTCGATGCTGGACCTAGTATGGTGAAGTTTCAAACACTTCACTCCCTTATGGCAGTATCTGCTTTGGGACTACTTTTACCTGATGGCACGAACTGATTAAATGCCGACGTCCCACAAAAGCAGAATGGTAACCATAGTGATGGTATGTTGGTATTATAATATTTGTTGTTTTCAATAGATGAACCTGATAATATCTTGACCTGTGTGGGGTATTGGATGGAGGACATGAGATCATACTTGATCACATATGATGAAGAAGATGCTGTATCAAAATTCAGATGCTGGGTAAGGTTTTAAACATTTTTGGGAGGAATAAACTACCTTAACTCTTTGACTCCAGACCAACGCTCTGAGCGTTGCAAAATTCAACACGCCGTGCCAGAGCAACGCTCAGAGCGTGGTTTTTAGTTTATCACGAATAAACCCTAAAAATCGTCCGCTTAATGCAGTTCATATATTAAAACTTGTAGAATGACTTCCGCTACTATTTAAACAACTAATTTGACTTTAGTTAATCAGCACATGTGCGTGTTTTGATGTTATTATCACAATTTTGGTGAAGATTCGCGTGTTTACGTTTTTCGTTGTTTCTGCTAGAGAAATATGTCACGCTTTATATTTACATTTTCTAAGTCTCCTAAGCAAATAATTGTGTCAAACTACTTTGAAACATTGCTGACATTGATGATGATTGTTTGGTAGTCACAGTTTGTTGTCAAAATACGGAATATATGCAGAAAAGCTAGACACACTAGATTTAGTTGATGAGTGGGCGTAGTCATATTCTGGCCGATCAAAAAGCAACAAAACTAGACCTACCGTAACATCTAATCACTAGTTCTTGGTAGAAGATGAAGCTAGGGATACTATTAAAACATTAAACAAGAGTAAAAAAGTATTTATATGACGTTATTCTTATTTATTTGTTTGAAAATTACGTAATGCACGATTGCATAATTTATTTTTTTCTTACAAAGAACCACGGAAAAACTGGTGCGAATAACACTAAATGTACTAATTTTGGCCATAAGCATGTTTTTTTTACTTTGTATATGGATTAACTTGACGTTTGAAGACTAAAAAGAAAGTTTTATTGTCTACAACAGTAATTTGTCTTTGGTAAGATCGTATTCTACAGTCAACTTTTTAGCGTTTTTCAATTTTACATGCAAAATGATTAAATTATACCGAACATACTTGTGTTAATACTACCACAGACATTATATATTTGAATTCTCTATCCATTTCCCTACAGTTTGGTATATAATAAGTACATGTTCAAAGGAAAATTTACAAACAAATTTAGACTGAAAGATGAACACTTCACTCTATAAAATTCTGCCCACAAAAAAGTCTGGCACAGCGTGCAAAATAACTCTGGAATGAATGAGTTAAAGTGTTTTCCTTTTTTTCCCCCCAAGAAGTAAAGTTACATTAAAGTTTCATCAGTATAAGACAATTAATACTGTAATTTTTTTAGGGGAATAAAAGTTAAATACTAGTTTTTCAAGGAAAAGTCAACATATTTAGTACAAGGTGTGATCAAAAAGTATCCGGAATGGTAGCATAAGTCTGGAACCGAGCGACACAGCCAGAAGCTGCTAGGTAAAAGTTGACCTTGGAGCCAAGTTTTTGACAAAATCTGATGCAAATTCGTTGATTAATTTTTTCTGCCATGACAAATGCGATGAACACGGTTCACACACGTAAGAACAAAGCACTACTGTAAACAAACCAGACGAGCACAACAGACGTCACTCACACCAGATGCACGTTAGGTTCCAAGGTCAACCTGTGCCTAACAGCTTCCAGCTGTGTCGCTCAGTTCTGGACTTGTGCTACAATTCCGGATACTTTTTGATCACACCTCGTAAATATGACAGTTCATAAATGAGTGCTGGCATAAAAAAGAAGGATTGAAATGGTGTAACAAGATCATCAATGTGGAATTGATAAGAACCTGACAAGTGCCAGTGGAACAAGAGATAAGAAGATGCTGGCAGTGGATCAGGCACACACTGAGGAAACCTGCTGATAGTGTTACAAGGCAGCCCTTGTTATAGAATCCCTGGGGTAAGAGGTAGAGACCGACCAAAATATAGAGAACAGAATTGGAGACAAAAATTAAAGGGATGAGGAAGAGGTAGAAAGAACTTTTAGGTGAAAGTGTGGGACAAGAGGCCTATGCTCCTTGGATTGGCTTCCTAGCTCGGTCCATGGTTCGATCCCCAGTTGAGGTGGGATTTTTTAGACCGCAAATAGCTCTGGGGTCGACTCAGCCTCTTGAATTGGGTACTAGAACAACTCTGGGAAGTTTAAGGTGGCCGGCATGATGCTGACCACATCACCCCTAGTGTGCCGATGGTCAAGAAAATACTGGCCTAACAACGTATTCCCAATATGCCTCATTGGGCTTGTAACGGGATTCTTTACCCTCCTCTCTCACCCCCTATGCTCCTTGGAGAGCTGAAGGATGATAAATGAATTTTTAGGAAATACTGTTGTCAAAATTCCCTCAGAAAATTTAATGTGTGTCACTTTATTTAAGAAATTAAACTGGGAGCCACGCTGGTGTAATGGCTACAACGTTGTACTGGCGACCAGGTTTTCATGGTTCAAACCCGGGTGTCAGCGTTTGAAGAAATGTTTACGACCGGAAATTTGACTGAATAACCTGAACGGCTCCTGCACATAAATCCAGTGTGGATGGGAAGGAGCGAAGCTCCTGACCGGGTTGGAAGTAAAGTCCACTGACCCCCCAGCCTTGCAATGACATGTCATTGGGCCAAAAGAGCTGGAAAGCTCGAGTGCCGCTGGTTAGGGAAAAAAAAAAAAAATTAAACTACATCAGTTTGTCTGAAAAGTTAAGTTGCATGAAGGTTTCTTCAGAGAATATTAGGTTGCGAACAAGACATGTACTCTTCAACAAGCATTTGCATGGAGTGACCTCAGACCATACACCACACTGCAATTTCTGTAACAGACAGGAGGAAGAAACAGTAGAACACCACCTCCTGAAATGCCTGGCACTAGCATATCTGCGGAAGCAATTGCTACCACCAAACTCCTCCATCACCAACACCCTGTATGGAGATACAATGCACTCAAAAAAGACAAGTACATTTCATCACCTGGCACAAGGAAAAAAGTGAAAACACGTAACAGGGGATAGGAAAAATCAAGTCAGAAAATATTATTGTATTCTTGTTGTTCAACCATGGTATTCAGTTGCTGTTGGTGAAACTTGTGTGTTTTAAACACCCAATTTAGGATAATAAAAAGTTGACTTGATATTTCAAGTGTGAAAAATAAGTTTATTACTGCATTAAAAGATTGAAAACTAGATGTACATATCAAAACATACTTAACTCTTTAAGTCCCAAAAGCCGATATATCGTACTTCCTTCTAGACCCATTTGGCCCGATCAACGTTAAACCGGCTTTCATATCTTTTGCTCCTTTCTAAAGCTGTTTTCTAATTTTAACAACCCAAAACTTCATTTCTGGCAGGAAGTACTTTCTTTTAAATACCTCGTTGATTTATGCATATGAACATTTAAAAAAATGTTTTCTAAACAACAATAATAAAAAAACACTAGGGTGGCCATTTTTGTTTGGGCCAAACCCAGTTTTTAGCTTGGGACTGAAAGAGTTAAGTAACTTTCAGATTTGGTCAGTATTTGTGGTTTCTTACCTATGGTCACACATCCTTCCTGGAGTTTGTTGAACTATGCTGTATTTTTTTCTTATTTTTCTTTTATTATTAATGTTTTTTAAACTTGGTTTCTTCTCATGTTTGCCTGTCTTCTAATGGAGGCATCTTTCAGTCAAGGCATTTTGTGCTCATTCGTTTAGGGTTTTTGTTATTGTTTATCTGAAAACTGATACTTACATATTTGTGTTGATATTGTATTTCTTGAACTGTAATGATCTTTACTGTTTCATTTATTTGTTTTGTTTTTCAGTATACTGTGCACATTGCATGTTTTAGTCTGTATGCAGATTAAATTTTTTTAGTCTACCTTGCAGATTGCAGGATTTCATGTGCAATGTGCATGTTTTAGTCTGCAGTGCAGATTGCATGTTTTAATCTACCATACATATTACATGTTTTAGTTTACCATACATATTGCATGTTTTAGTCTATCATGCAGACATGTGTTAGTCTGCCATGTAGATTGCATATTTTAGTCTGCCATGCAGATAACAAAACGTGTTCTGATCCACCACTCAGATAATGTGTCTATGATGCATGCACCCATGTTACAGATTATATTCCTGGTCTGCCATAGAAGTTGGGTCATTTACAGTTAGCTTCCTTTCAGCTGTGTAAGCTATGAATATGAAAAAAAAACTTTTTTTTAAATAAACATTTCATACTCTTACTTTTTAAACACACAGGTGTATGAGCGTACAAGCTGGACTGAGCTTCAGCTGTCACGTAGCCAGACTGCTCGCTGCAGACGTGATCAGAATCCAAGAAGTTACATGGACGAAGGAACCGGTCTCAATATGGTACTGGAAGAGGCTGAAAGGCTGTGTAAGTGTCTTTAAGTTCTCCATTGCAAAAATGTTAGGTCTTCTTCAGGTACCGTGCTAGCTGGTGTCTGTGATCATGTCATCCACAACTTTGTGTCTCTGTGCACTGTTCACCAGTTCTGTTGTTGATGTGTTGTCATGTCATGTTGTGAAGCTGGAAGAAACACCACTTCAAGATGTTGAATCACAGTTGGAAGGACAGACAGTGATATCAAAATAAGAATACAAAAGGATAGAGGAGCTTTCATTACATTGGGAAACATATGGAGATCAAAAGACATCAGGTCCAACACAAATATCAGAATTTTCTATTCAAATGTCATCTCAGTTCTGTTGTATGGCTCTGAAACATGGAGAAAAACAAAAGCAACAACCTTTTGGAAAGCTACCGACTTTCATAGAAGGGTGCTTTCATAGAATAGAAGGATTAAAGTGGTTTGACAAGATCACTATTGTGGAAATGATGACAAGAACCAGACAAGCACTAGAGGAACAAGAGTTGAGAAGAAGACACTGGAGATGGATAGGACACACATGGATAAAACCTGTTTATAGCATTACTAGGCAGTTCTTGTTGTGGAATTCCAAGGATAATAGAGGTAGAGGAAAGAATGCACATAGAAGAGAACTGGAGACAGATATGAAGGGGATGAAGAAGAAATAGAAAGAAACTTGTGTGTTACACTGCGTCACATGTTTTACAGTTTCATCGTCAATGGTTACAACACTTCTAAACAAAGTTACTGGCTAACTTTAACCCTAACCCTATGCTTTCCCCACTATTTGACCCAGTGAAAGGCATGGGAAGCTGAGAAGTGGCTCTGTGCAGGACGTGACAATTCCTTGGGAGAGCCCAGAACTAGAGTACAGTATTTTAGCTCTGCATAGTTGGAGAACCCCCTTGGATGGCGGGGAATGCACAGTATGCCACGCACTCCTTACTCCTAGCTTGGGACCAGATGTGACGATCCTTTAAATGCAAGCCAAGCTGGAGAAACTGGAGCTCATGACTTCAACTCAACACGTTTCAGAATGACAGAAAAGCCACAGGAAAAGCCTAGATCTACAGTGTAGATAATACCAAGGAGTCTTCAACTTGGTATTGGCTGCTAAAGAGCAAGAAGCTCAGCAGCCTTTGTTAAACAATAACAACCCTAATGATGTTGCGACTTACAAGGGTGGCATCAAAGAACACATCCCAACATTCTTTATTTCAACCCATTTTTTAATGTATACTTAAGGTATTTTGTTAAAAACATTTAATGATGCAGCAAGTTTATATCTGAAGGATACCAGTATGCGGCAGGAAGAGCAGAGGTTAACACTAAATGGTTTCATTAATTTTTTTTTTTTTTTTTTAACTCAATTATAAGTTGGGGTCCCATTTCTTAAGGTCGAAAATGGGAATACATTTCTTGAGTATATATAGTATTTGCAAATTAGATTCAACACATTCGTCTAAATACATCGGGCGATTGAAAGTCACATTCTAAAAAAACAACATTTACCAGACCACAAGGTCTTTTATATTTGGACTTGCACCATAATATAACAGACAGACCTTGTGGCTAGGTTGAACAGGGTGCGCCTCACCAAAATGGGGCAGTTAAAAAGCCAAGGTATCCTATGTGTAAAACCATCCCTGCATTTGACTTCATTGTGATAATTCATAGTGTTGCGGACTGATCTGTACAAGATCTTGCTTTTTCCTCCTTGAGTTTTCTATCTAAGGCTTCATTATATTGTCTAGTCTAGTGTCACTATGACCGGAATTGTATGCCACTGTCAGAAGTGTTAATCCTTACCAGTTGCTGGAAATGAAATGTTGAAAGTTTCAGTAATAAAAACTGAAATTTTAACAGCTTTTAATACTTGCAAATAAATGTTAAATTTCATCACTGGAAAATGAGTAGTTATATCTAAAACACATGAAAATGAACTGAGTGTTAATTTTGCTCATTGCAGTTGATGACTGCCCACAGCGGTTTGATCCTGGACTCAATCCTTACTTGAGACCCCAAGTTATTTACGTACTGAGTGGATCGTCACGCTTGTCTGCAGGGGTAGTCGCTACCCTCAACACACTAATTGTGCTTCTGATTACACATCTAGTGGTGTATCACTGAGTAAATAATAGTTTAAAGGGCCTTGTAAGCTTACTTGCTTGGTGAATGTGTGAAGTTATATGAAGTCGCATCTTATTAGACAGAATGTTGAGTTTGGTTTGTGTGTTTCTGTAAGTATTTGTGTTCACATTGTCATAACATATACTGTGTTTTATAAGAGATGAATTTACTTGTATGCTTGCAAAATAAATATGGTACAGTAAGTTCTCTGTTTTATGAGACAGATGTGTTCCTGAGATTCTGTTATAACAGAGCACATTTTTCTCATTAATTGACGTGTAAAAATAGAAGGAAAATCTAAAAATGAAACATACATTTCAAGTTTTAAGAAATTATAATGGACAAATAATTAAGCAAAAAATAATAAATACAGAGAACAAACATACCTTGTAGTAGAGATTTCTTATATTTCCCATCCTTCCTAATTCTAATGATTGGCCCCAGAGTAGCCAAAACCTTGATAACATTTTAAATTTTGATGTTTTGGACATTCTGGCATATTTTTCTGCACTTTAGGGTTATTATTACTTTATTAAATGCACTTAATGTTAATAACATTTTATCATAATTTTTTTTTTTAATGAGCATCGCTACAAAAAATCTGGACAAGCTATATTATGAATAGCTCATTCCTCATTATGCTACTAGTATTTTTATTACTTTAAAATAACAAAATTCACAACAATTCATGCACGTTGATTGGTCATTTTAAATTTAGTTTACATGAAAGTTAGTTGCTTATCCTTTACAAGGACGTGGCAATCAACCCCAGCTTTATTGGCTGTTTGTGATTTACATGAAATACTATCTAAATGAAGTCAGTGGAAAAAAACCCACAGTTTTAGGAACACATCAAATAACAGGATTTTGACACAACACAACTCAAGTGACACACACACACACAGCCCTTTAGTATTCAATGACAAAGGAATCAATAGGCAGACCACATGTGCTGACCACATGACCTATAGGTTTTTAAATATGTCTCCTGTGGGGATTATTACTGGTAGTTTGTATTTATTTCACTGTCTTTTTCCTTCTCTTATTTAAATGTTTTTTTTAAACAATTTATTGCAAGTGCACAACTTAAAATAGGGCATGTATTGTACGAGTACTGTAAATTGCTAAATACTGGGGTGTGTAATTTTGAACTTGCGAAAGTAGAACTCTTGTAAGTGGAGAACTTACTGTACACCATGCTTGCAAATTGATTTCCTTGTTTTCAGAAGTTTCAAAGTAGGACTACAAATATTTTTACCATTTGTGTATACTTTCTAATTGCTTTAACCCAAGTGAGTGATCGTGCAGTTAAAAGTTTGTATAGTTCAAGAGATAATGTAGTTCTACAATGAAAAGTGTACATAGCCATATGTACATAGCACAAATAAATGTAATAATCATTATTATATGCTGGACTGGATCTGATATTGTAAAATATATTTGAAACATTTATTATTTGTTTGTGAAATTATGCCTTTTTATGTATAGCATACATTCTAGCCGGTTGTGTTTTATTTTATTTTTTTTTTGATGTTTTTTATAACGTAACATTTTCATGTTGATATCTCATTCTCAGTTCTTAAAAATTTTCTCTTCTGTTATGATTTGATTTCAGAACTGTGTTTGTGTGAGAGCAGGCTATAAGCAATGAGCCACTGTGTGTTGCACATATCAATTCTCAGTACCAATGGATACTCATTTTTTTTTTTCAAATTTTGTTTTAATTTTTCAGCAACATCTGTAAAAATCTGTTGGATTTTTCTTTTCTTTTTTTTTTTAACTCTTAATTTCTATAAATCTCAGTTTTTCTGTGACGTTAGTTTGCTTCACTTTTATTTGTTTTTGTGATGTCTGTTCTTCTTTCACATCAATTTGTTTATGCTAGTTCTATTACCTTATTTTCTTTCTACATTAATCTTTTTAGTCAGTTTCCTTCAGTTTGAAAGCTGTTTAACAAATATATATTCCTTCACATGAATTTCTTTATGCCAGTAAGTCTGTTGTTCTGTTACTTTATTTAGCTTTATTTCTCATTTGCATTAATTTGTGTGTCAGCCAGTTTCCTTCAGTTTGAAAGCTGTTTAACTAAAACATATAATCATTCTGCATTAACAACAAAGCTGACATAAATTAGGCCAGAAATTTAGACAAAGTATTATTTTGTATCATTTGCTGACAGCAGCTTTCTCATTGTTTCGTTTATTCATGCAAACCAGTTGAAGTGTCATTTGAATTTGATCTTTGCTTTTCACTATGGCCAACAACAGTACTTAAAGTGTGCTTGTTTATTTGTTTGTTTTTTTATTTTAAACCAAATTTGTTTAACTTCTTCCCAAATGTTTCTTTTGCACTGTAAGCCACAAAGCACAATCCATACTTTCATAAATATGCTGAAGGAGTTCAGAAAATTTTGACTAGAAAGTGACAGACATTATCAAGGGACAACATCAAATTTGAACCACTTTAGTAGCACATAAGACAAGGAAGAGCAGATTATTTATATGCTAGAACACCAGCCTCTAGGTACTGACATGGTGTCCACAGGGGAAGATAAAATATAGGGTAGCCAAGGGAAACAATTAAACAGGTTTTATTGGCAAAACTTAAGTATGGAGGGAGATAACCAGATTAGCTAATGTGTTGGTGCTTTGTTCAAACAATTCTGTAAAATGATATCTCATTCATTCATTGTTCCTCAGCTCCCCAAGAAGCCTTCTACAAAATGATGCCAAGTCCTCCTGCCTGTGCCATCCACTCAAGGTCCTTCCTTGCCTTCTTAACCCATTTAATTTCTGTCTCTAGTTGTCTTCTTCATGTGTTTTTTTTTTGGCCTCCCTCTGTCTCGCACCTTGGGGATTTCAGAACAACTGCCTTGTGATGCTGTCAGCAAGTTTCCTCAGTATGTTTCCTATCCGACGCCAGCGTCTTCTTCTCATCTATTTGGTTCTCATAACTTTTGCTTTGTCCGCCTATTCCTTTCCGTAAGAAAAGAAGTTTTCTGTATTATTTATCTTATGCAGTTTCAGACATCACACCAAATGTGTCTGAAGAAAGCAATGGATTTGTCATCAGGTTGTTAACGTCTCCATTGAACATATTCTGGACTGCTACTGGTAATGTCCATGGGCCCTTTTGCAGCAGATGTTGAGCGGCCATTGTCTCACTAGACCATAATTTTTATTTTCCTTTTCGCTGCTTACGGACCATGGTGTCACCACTGTAGCTGGTCCCCTTGCAGGAAGCAAGCAGCTCACATACTTTTGCTGTGGTGTTTACTGTAGCTGTTTGTTTTACGTGATGATGTTGCCAGCCTCATGCATAGCCTCGTATTAGTCACCTTGTGTAACACGCCTGATGGAGCAGTGATCCTGTTCTTTTATGTCTCACCAGAGCCAGTGACCTTCAAGGGGACCTCATCAATTTCCAAAAGTGATTCTCTATAACCATTGTGCTGCCTGTGTAAATATATCTCTGTCCTGGTCATAAGAATTTCTGTGTTCATTTTAAACGTCCTTGTTTAAGTACAGTGTTTTGTTAATGAAGCCTGTACATAATATATTGTTAAAGCATTACAAGCTGTTACCATATGTTAAAAAGTTCTGAGTCTTGTTGAGTGAACACTCATAGTTACTTCAGGCTTATATTTGCTGACTGGGAAATTTATCAATATACATTCCAACTGTAGAGAAATGTCTATACATGTTATTATATGTTACTGTTTGTTGTTGTTGTTGTTTAACTAGGGCTGCTGAGCTTCTTGCTCTTTAGCAGCCAATACCAAGTTGAAGACTCCATGGTATTATCTACACTGTAGATGTAGGCTTTTCCTGTGGCTTTTCTGCCATTCCGAAACATGTTGAGCTGAAGTCATGAGCTCCAGTTTCTTCAGCTTGGCTTGCATTTAAAGGATCGTCTAATGTGGTCCCAAGCTAGGAGTAAGAAGCATGTGGCATACTGTACATTTCCCACCATCCAAGAGGGCTCTCCAACTATGCAGAGCCAAAACATTGTGCTCTGGTTCTGGGCTCTCCCAAGGAATTGTCACATCCTGCACAGAGCCACTTCTCAGCTCCCCCTGCCTATCACTGGGTCCACAGTGAGATCCTCCTGCATGCAGTCAACTAGGTCAAAGCCAAAGAATCTCGTCTGGGGCTCAAGTGACTTCTCCAAGCTCAGTGTGCAATGCTAGGTTCTCAACAAGTTTCACCACAGGGGGAATGCCTGGAAGTGTGTGGATGATTTTAAGAGTCAGTGAGAATGTAATTAGCCTCACAGACATAGGTTCACTTCCACGTGCATATATTGTAGCATTGTGCATAGCTGGTGGTCATGTAAGGATGACTCCAGATATGCCTCCATGCATGTATGTTACTGTAAAACAAATAAGTATAGCCAATCTAAAGAAGACAGAGGTCATGACACTCAATGTGAGCAACCCTGAGCCCAAAACATGCCATGGGACTGAAGCAATGATTATAAATAACATTCCAAACAAAATAAGAATATTAGCATTGTGTTCTCAAGCAAGAAAGAATTTAATAAACCTTGTTTTTAAGTCACTCCAACAAGATGATTGTATAAATGTTTGTGTTTGGCTGTATACACATATGTATGTATAAAAAATCATTTCCTTTTTTGCTCCTGCCATCATTGCAGTTGGTCCCATTGCTAGAAGCTTGCTCATAAGCATTCATGAGCTCTTGCAGTGATAGTTTGTGTAACAGTTTGTTTTATATGATGATGCTGCCATAACCTCCATACTTAGCCTCATATTAGTTGTCTCTTAAACATTCCTGAGTGAACAGTAGGCCTATTCTTTCTTCATCACCTCATGAGTGAACAGTAGGCCTATTCTTTCTTCATCACCTCAGTGGACATATTTATATATTTGTTTACTGGGTTTTCCCCTCATTCGAAAAATAGTAGTGCACCGTGTATTAAGTTCACAGATTTCCAATCATTCCAGAAAGATGATATCATCATTATTTCCCTTTTTTTCTCCTTAAGGCCCCTTGCCAGAGCTTGCACCAAAACATATATGAGCTTTGCATTAGCAGTTTCTGTCAATCAATCAATCAATACCCTTTAGCTCCCTGAGGAGCATAGGCCTTCAACAAACACATGCCAAGTCCTCCTGTCACCTGCAGTTTCTGTAGCAGCTAATTAATTATGATGAGGTCACCAGCACCACAGAAGCAAATTAAACCTTCAGCAAGGTATCCCCTTTTCATCTCCTGTTTCTTAAATCGGTACAGGTAGTCCCATTGTGGATGTTGTCATAGGTGAGTGAAGCATTTAATACTTCACCTGTACGAGGTCTCTGCTTTATGAAGTGGGCTGGGGGACCAGTTTCTTTTTCAGCTGCCTTTGCCTTCATTGATGCAAGAGCCGTGTCAGGTACCCATTTTTACAGCTGGATATAATGGAGAAAAACATGAACTGGTTTTGAACCTGGTCCCATGCCTCAAGAAGCAAACATTTTACTACTAGTACCTTTTTCTCTGGTTCTAGTACTAAATCTCAAAATAACATAGTTTGGTTTCATGTTGCTATCTTTTTGTTTCAGTATCTTAGATCCTTATTTGTTTATGGAACTGACTGCTGTATTTCATACAAGAAATTAACTTTCATATAAATATATTTTTTAAGGTCCTGCTGCCAGTTTAAATTCTGGCTGGTGTTTGTGGCTCAGGTATTAAATATATCTTATATGTAACTTTTATGCTGTATTGTCAGAATTCCCATAATGATTATAACATTTTTTATATTTGACAACTGTTGTAACTTATACATCAACATTAGTGCTTAGGTTATAAGTACCAAAAAATGTTACTGAAAAAAAAAGTTTTTATATTACAATGTCCGTAATTGTTTTGTAGTCAAGGTTAAAAGAGTGTGTGTGGCAGTGAAGGTAAACAAATTTTTTATATGTTGTCCTATTACTTCATGAAAGCATTCCGTGTTAAACATATCATGTACTTTTTTAAAATTAAAGAATTAAAAATTAAAATTGCAACAATAGTTTTATTCATTGTTTTGTATATTTTCTTTGTTTAATCTTTTAAAAAGTTTTGTTAAAGCTCAGATGTTTTCTTTGTTTAATCTTTTAAAAAGTTTTGTCAAAGCTCAGATGTTTTCTTTGTTTAACGACGGTTCATATATATGTGGCGCGTGAAACATATTGAGGAAGTGTCAAATTACTGAAAATTGTTGGCTTTTTTCTTGAACGGATAAAATATATAACAATGTTATATTTAAATATGGGATAAAACTATTAAAACAAGGTGTTGTATTTTAACTCTCTTCATTTTTATCCTTAGAAATCGAACGTGAGCAGAGGATAAATTTCCAAGTCACAGAAAGTACTTTAAACACTTTTTTTCCAATTAATATCATTATTTATAATAAAATACTAAATAAAATTTATTTTAAAAAAAAAATTCTCTTTTAAAACAAGTTTTATAAGAAAATAATCAATGTTGAAATCGCGAGTGAACACCGAAAACACCCGCCGCCATTTTGAATGTTTTGATAAAGTTGGATTTCACTGTCACCAAAAAAAATTAAAAATTAATTTCAGCTATGATTTTAGTGATAATTTCATCACTGATTCTGTAGATGATGATGTCTGGAAACCTGAAACATTGTATCAAACATGCCACACCTCGGAGATGAAAAACATGTAAACAAAATTCAAAAACCCTGTACAAAGACCTGCAAAACTTGTACAAACAAAAAAGACTGAAAAAACGTATCAAGAGTTAATTCGTGTAAAAAAATTTTCAATTACAGCTGCATTATAATTGAGACATGTGGACTTTGCCTTTTAAAGCAAGTCTTCACTTATTTTAAAACTCAAACAATAAATGTCTGAGTTTATTTTACACTGTAAATATGATGTGATCATGTCATCATTTAGTCTATTTCTGCGATTAATTATCACTAATACTGGGAAATCCTGTGTGTGGTAGGACCTTATAAAAGAATTCTGAGACACAGTATAATTAGGGTTATGGGTTAGAAATCCTAAACCCAAACCTTAATCTTAACCCTAACAACTTTCAAGGATGACATCGAAGAAGACATTCCACTGTTCTAACAACTAATTTTACCACTTTGTTATTATTATTATTGCAAAGAGAAAAATTGAACTAAACTATATTATCCTGTTATATGAAATGGAAATGGGGAGGTTTCTAGAGCGGTTTAGAATTAGTTCAATAAATATTTGATGTAATTTTAAAAATAATAAAATCACGTTATCATATAAATTTAAAAAATAATAAATAAATAAAAAGCTCATAATTTGCTATGAAAATATAAACTGGCGCTAGCGTCATTTATTCTCTACCGAACTTCAAAAATGAAAAAGCTGTTTTAGCCTAATTGGCAGTTTTAAATACCCATATGACTAGTTTCAACCGTCAATACGACAACCAGTGATAGTAATTAATTATTTAATAAAATAACTCACTGGATGATCGTAATAATGATATATCCACCAAAGGAAAATCAGAATGATTTTAAAGAAAGGAAATTAAAACTTAGAAGAGAAGTAACTCAAAAAAAACTTTTCCAGGAGCTCCGATCGGGGATACAAACTTACCTTGCTTTCGTGATTTTTTTTCCCAGTTTCATATTTCTTTTTATATTATTATTAAAATGTACATTTCAAAGCAGATTCTACAAGTTGTAGTGAAATCAAGTAATATGTAGTGTTATCCATTTTTTATTTATTTTTCTTATAAGCAGCCGTAAATAATAAATTATGATCAGTGCGACGTAATCGTTAAAATAATCAGTCAGCATTAGCGAAAAGTAATAAGAGAAGACTCTAGGCAGAAATATGTCTCCGACTATATAAGGAAAAGACGATGGTCATATATCGGTCATGTCCTACGAATGCAAAACAACAGAATACCACTACAGGCGCTCACTTGGGTTCCTGAGGGTAAGCGGAAAAAAGGAAGACCAAAAGAAACAATCAGAAGAACAATAATAAGAGAAGGAAGAACGTTGGGCCTAAATAATGTGCAAGAGCTAAGAGGAGTGGCGTCACAACGAACAACCTGGAGAGCACTGGTTTCTGCCTTATGCGCCGTGTTTGGCGCTTAAAGAATTTATTATTATTATTATTATTATTAGCGAAAAGTGATGAATGAACGACATACCACATGGACCATCGCAAATCCCGCATCAATTGAAAAATATGCAGCTTGATTTTATTGGTTGATTTTTGTATTCACATGGCCGATCATCTCGCCGAATCTCACGACGCAAATATCGGATATGGTGTGGCGCAAGACGATCGATTTATATATATTTAATAATTAGGCGAAAAAACCTGTACAGAAATTATGTACGGGACATACACATCTGAAAACGCTAATAACTTGTACATATTATGGGTAAACAGTAGCGTGTGGCATGTATACATTGGATTCAGACATGGATATTGACCATAATGTCTCTAATAATCCAATTTTTAAAGCAGACATGGCAAAGTAAGTTGCGAGAATGAATGCCTACTCACTAGCTTCATGGATTTTAATGGAGTGTGATAGCCTAGTGACCTGCTTTTTAAAAAAACTACCACCTAAATAGTCACTATAACATATTTTCTATTAAAATCAGTAATGATTTTAACATTTATGTTTGTAGTAAGATCCCTGATACCCCGATCAAATATATAAAATATTACTGCTTATAAATTCAAAAACTATAGAGATAAAATAGAGAGTAGTGTTCTACATCGTCACCATAGCCTCGTTATTAAGATGTAAGACCAGCAAACCACTGGCCGTCTTCAGCAAGTCACAGTGTTTGCACATGACTTTATATAATTAACTATTATTTCTTCTATGACAAGGAATGTATCAAACGAATGTTTGAAGATTACCTGATGATGAATAGGGCACCAAATCAGATAGGAATGATAGCTATTTATTTAGCAACTTCACTGATCTTGAAAATGTTGATAATGTTTAATTGTTTAGAGATGGAGATAGGTGTATGATGTACTGTGGAGGCATTAATCCTCTGATTTCAGGGTTCTATCTTGAGACAATCAGTGAGCAACATACCAAAATATACGTACTCCTGAAGCTGCAAGCTCGAGGCAAAAACTACCTGTTTGCCTTTATTCTAAAGAGTCGGAAGCAGTATTCAGACGTTGCAGTCGGGAAGAAGGTGGTTGTGAGAAGGACATCACAAGTTCTGTGACACAAAGTTAAGCCCAATTGTCCACGGGCGTGTGTTAGTTCATTTAACCATACTCTCCATCATTAATGTATCAATCAGTTTTCTTGACATGATGATACAAGTCGTTCCTCCGAAGCGTGTCCATTCATAGGAGTTATTGCTTCATCAGAACACTTCCAGTCAGGAACAATTTATATTAATAATAACAGACACAGTTGTTGTTTTAAATTACTTTGATGTAAATAAATTGCATTATCTTTTGAGTTTTAAACAGTCCTGTATCCCAGCCATTGAGATACAGGCAAAATAAATTGTAAAAAAGATTTTCATTCAAAATTTACTCAACGACTTGTTTAATTACTTGTTCATTAAGTTATAGGTGTAGTTATTGTCATTTTATTAACATTACATTGCATTATACCCTAGACACTTAGCCAGATAACATCCAGATACCATAACATATAATTAGGTTCAAAATATATAGCAGATTGAGGTCGTAGGGTGGTAGCAGACAGGTACCCTGAGAACAACTTCATCAACAATTAGACTCAGGGACTTGCATAGCTGACCTCACATCTGTAGACAATTAATACTTAACTGTTTAACATCAAAACCCACCACATATATTGGGGGCTCGTCCAGGATTTCAAAATTGTAAAAGTAAATAAGTGTGGAGAGTTAGGTGAACTATCACTGCCCATTGTTATTGTGTTAATTAGAAATGTTTGTTGGTTATTTTGATTAGTTAATCATATTTAGTACTAGTTATAGGATGGCGGACTTGGCCAAATTTAGATCGGCTGCTATGCAGGCTGCGAAGGACATGGGAATGGAGGGGCAAGGTCTGATTGCATACGTAACAGCAGAATGTGATAAGTTTATTGAACGAGAAGATAGGAGGTTAGCCGAAGAAAGGAAATTAGAGGCTGATAGATTAGCAGAGGAGAAAAGAATTCTATTAGAAGATGCTAGGGAAGCTAAGAAATTGGAGGCTGAGAGGGAGGCTGAGATAAAAAGGTTGCAGTTGAAAGAAAAGAGATTGGAGGCTGAGGCTGCAAAAGAAGAAAAGAGATTGGAGGCTGAGGCAAAGAGATTGAAGGCTGAAAAGGAGGAAAAACGATTACGATTACAGATGGAGGCTGAAAAGGAGGAAACACGATTACTATTACAGATGGAGGCTGAAAAGGAGGAAACACGATTACTATTACAGATGGAGGCTGAAAAGGAGGAAAAACGATTACAGAGGGAACATGAGCTACGACTAAGGGAGTTGGAGTTGCAAGGCCATGCTCCTGAAAATGGAAACAGCCCATCCACCTCCGACTCTGCTGCAAGCCAGGTGGCCTCCAACTCAGCCATGAGTTTTCATTTAGACCCTTTTGTCGAAAAAGATGATGACATCGAGTCATTTTTAAGCAGATTTGAGACACTAGCTACTACTTATGGGTGTGGTGGATTTTGATGTTATGAAATGTTGTTGATATGTTTCCTTATTGTACTGAATGAGGCCAGCTGTGAAGGTCCCTGATTCTAACAAAATTAGGGTTGAGTTATCAGGGTACCTTGCTGCTACCACCTTATGGCCTCAAGCAGACTTATTCTTGACTAGTATGAATGATAGCTACGTCTACTGTCTAGGGATATGCAAGTGTGGTGTGATGGTACTTTAACAATAATACACATCTATACAAACAAGTATTAAAGTCTATGATTAAAGGAAATAACACCTGGGATAAATTTGTACAATTAATAATTTTCTGTATGATTTATTTGGTCCTGAACCTAGTATTCTTCTGGTCAGGACTTTAAAATGAAAAGAATTCAAGATATATACAAAATGTAATTTTTAGACCCAAAGGGACAAGTGTCCAAACAAATACTGTTAAACTATACTAATAGTGTTACTAAAATTTGTCTATTACTGGTTTCTAACACTGGATGGTGGTTTGGGATTCTATAATCACTCCCAGTCTCTTTAATATACAATGTCACTGTTAAGTTCTCTGGGGAAATAGTTTATTCTTGTTATACAGGGGTGTGCTGGTCTTAAAGCTGATGTAGAGTTAGGGTGCCAGATATTTTACTTATCTGGGCACACTTGAACAGTCTGTAAACTTGGTGTCACACTATTTCGCTATGATAATGGCCAAAAGTAACAGGGTAGACTCTGTAGGTCCCTGTCACTACTGTGCATGAAATGACTTCTCACTGCTTCTCATAGACATCTGGCACCGGACTAGTGCCAGATAAAAACCCTGTAACAATGAAATAATGTCTCCTTGTTGATATCTTACTTAAACTGTGTTTTATATATACAAAAGAGAATACATAAGAAATAAAGAGCTGGGTCATATCTAATGGACCAATCCTGCACATCCATTCCACAGTGTACCAGTGTTGTTCACATGTCTCTCCTACAAAGGCGGCCCTGCATCTGCAATAATATTATTACTCTTTTTTTTCTGCCATACAATGGGATAGGTGAGCTGTGTCTCTCTGGTCACCTAAGAAAACCTTTTTATTTCACAAAACGTGCATTTACAAAACTGGCAATGTGTTATAGCCTAATTATACCTTCAGGCCCTGCATAACTCAGCTTGGGACCTGATTACTTACAGTCGT
This sequence comes from Oreohelix idahoensis, assembly GCA_024509875.1. Lineage (NCBI taxonomy): Eukaryota > Metazoa > Mollusca > Gastropoda > Stylommatophora > Oreohelicidae > Oreohelix > Oreohelix idahoensis. The sequence goes on along the minus strand of JAMPIV010001350.1, from coordinate 230,585 downwards.
TATGGCAGCATCTCTCACTCACATTTTTAAACAAAATATATATGAATAATGTCGGTCTTACCAGAAATTCAATGAAAAAAACACAGGTACGTTGAATAGCAGACTCCAGATATACTGCTGGCTGAACTGTGATGCCTATTACTTTAATATATATTTGCTTTAATAAGGCTAATCACTTTTTCCAGAAATACACAACGTCCTGCTCTAGGGACTATCTTCTACAAATGGCGTCAAGCCTTTGAATGTACTCAATAATATGAAATGTTTTGACCAATGGGATCTACTACTAAGATTTTCCATTCAAATTTTTAAATCTAAGGTCCAATTTCGGTCCAATGTTAGTGTACTTCTGTCGGTCTGTCCGTCTGAACTTGGCATTTACCAAAAATAAACTTGGTTTTGGCCTAACACTACCAAACAAAAACATATTCAGTTTGAGCCATCCCATAATTTTTTTCTCCCCTTGTCTACCCCTTTCTACATGTACCCTTTCTTGCCTTTTTCAAGGACGCGTCAAAAAATGTTACCGTTAGTGCAAGTCCAAACGAGCATGTGTTGGTCTGTCTGTACGAACAAATGCAGTCTTTTGTCCATAACTTTATTTCTATCTGTCGAATTTTTTATTCGAAAGCATATTACCCATCAGGACAAGACCAGCTCTAAGACTAGCTAACTTTTATGATCTTAAACCTATTAATAAAGAATTCCATATATTTTCCATTTTGGTGTTCGTTGTTTTCTAAGTTTCAACTACTTGAACGTTACAAAAAAACTCATCGCTGATCTTCCTTTTTCCCGGCAGGAAGTAATTATGCGTGTGTGTATATATTATTCTACAGTGTGCCTTTTGTTAGAAAATGTATTGGACGTGGCGGTTTATTTTTAAATTTTAAAGCTCGCGACATCGTTTTCGACACAAGCTAACGGCATCGTCTCGCACTGTCGGCCTGAGTAGCTAATTCAAACTTCTAACACTTGACAAGCCGGCAGCATGTGTCCGCTCTCTCAATCTTATGCGTTCGTGTGTTTTATTCTTTCTATCTTTCCTGGAATAACTAAGCTTGTCTTTTTTTTCAAATTTTTATCGTTAACCCTTGACGGGCGCGTTATAATCCAATATTTCTAGCGCTGCAATAAGGTTTTAGACTACGTTCTATCCTACCTAAATCAATGCGTTTTCTGGCGCAGGGAAGAAGACGCGTTACAACTTTACTAATTCTATACATATTATTATGACTTTATTACATATAATTAATGATTTTATCGCTGTATCAATGTACTTCATCACACATCTCCCCACTTAAGAACATGCCTGATGCTAGTTCCAAAACAGTGATACACATAGATAAAATTAATTCCCTACGCCTGCTGAATACTCTGATTTGGATCACAGGGATGCCTACTGAGGAAATCTGCACCCACGTTCTGTGACCCCGGAATATATTCAATGGTAAATTGATATGGCTGTAATAATAACGACCATCGTAATAATCTGGCATTTTCATGCTTGGCCTGTGATAAGAATACGAGAGGCTGATGATCCGTTTGGACCACGAATGTTCTACCATATAGATAGATCTGGAACTTTCGTATTGCCCAGATCAAAGCTAGACATTCTTTTTCGCTTGTTGAATAGTTTTGCTCCGCTTTGTTTAACTTGCGGCTAGCATAAGCGACTGGGTTCAGCTCTCCCTCTGGTGACGATGACCTTTGCAACAACGTAGCCCCCAGGCCCACATTGCTTGCGTCACTTCTCACCACAAATTCCTGACTCAAATCAGGTAATTTCAAGATAGGCTTGCTTGTAAGTTTTTCCTTTAACTCTTGGTAGGCTGATTCACATTGGGCTGACCAAACAATTCTATCAGGATTTCCTTTGCGAGTTAAATCCGTCAGAGGAGCACAAATAGAGTTAAAATTTTTGATATATTTCTGATAGAATCCACACAACGACACGAAAGATCTCACGTCTTTCTTTGTTTGTGGCCTAGGTGCTCTCTGCAATTTTTCAAGGTTCTTGGGGTCAGGGGTCATACTACCCTGAAACACAGTATGTCCCAAGAACTCCAACTCTTTACAACCAATACAACATTTTGTTGGTCTAGCCGTCAAATTAGCCTCTCTTAGTCTATCAAACAGCATAGTCAAAGAGTTAATGTGTTCCTCAAATGTTTCTGTAGCAATGAGGATATCATCCATAAAGTTGGTGATGCATGGGTTATTTAGTGGATCCAACAATTTTCGCATCATCCTAGAAAATACACTCGGAGCATTTTTCAACCCAAAAGGTAACATGTTGAATTCATAATGTCCTTCCGAAGTGCTAAACGCCAAATAAGGTCTGACCTCAGGCTTCACTGGAATCTGATAATAGCCTTTGCTCAGATCCACCTTCGAAAAATATTTTGCCTTGTTTAGCCTGGCAAATAATTGATTTGTGTCAGGTAATGGATCCACCTGATTTTCTGTGACAGCATTCAGTTTCCTGTAATCTATACACAGACGATGTTCTCCAGAGGGTTTTCTCAGCAAAACCACACTGGAACTATAGGGAGATTCGCTATGAGAAATAATTCCTTCTTTCAATAGGTACTCAATCTCCTCTTTCAAAGCTTTCTCCTTGGCAAACGGGATCGTGTAGGCTCTCATACAGATCGGTGTTGGGTCTACTAGTTTCATATCATATTCCAACAAATTCGTGTGCCCCGGTTTGTCCGTTAACACGTCCGTATGATCAGTCAGAACCTTTTGAACCTGTTCCCTCTGTTTTTTCGTCAAGTGTTTACTGACTTTTACATGTGCAGGTGTCTCACATGTTTTCAAGGGATACTCATGGGAGGTGAGCGGTTCATTCTTCATCCCTGTTGCTATCGACAAGGACATTAAGTGTGTTCCTTCCTGGATTTCCCTGTCCAGATACTTCTTTAGAAGGTTCACATGATATATTTTTTTCTTTCCCCTTCTTGTCGATTTTATAATTTGTTCTAGACACCTTCTCTAGAACAGTATATGGACCTTGCCATCCAATTTGTAGTTTATTATGGCTGCCGGGCAGTAGAAGAAGCACCTTCTCTCCCACAAATAATTCTCTATCCTTAGCTTTCTTATTAAAATAGGCAGCATGTTTTTTCCTGGCTTGTCTGAGATTATCATTTGCAAGTTTCCAGCCAGTTTTAAGACGAGTGGTCAGCTCGTTCACATATTGGTATGATGAGGTAACAGTCTCTTCTGCCTTCTCATCTGTCCATGTCCTTAACAAGGCTTCTAATGGACCTTTTATTGGCCTCCCAAATAACAGGGTTGCGGGTGCCATCCCGGTTGAATTATGTGGAACTTCCCGATACGCAAACAACGCAGCGGGCAGGTATTGGTCCCACGTATCAGGTTTCTCATGTGCCAGCTTTCTCAGGATAGAAATGAGAGTCCCGTTGAACCTCTCTACCTGGCCGTTCCCTTGGGGGTGATACGGACTGCAATGAAAGTGCCTGGCTTGGAAGATCCTGAAAACTTCTTCCGTTAGTTTCCCCTTGAACTGTGAGCCATTATCAGTCAAGATTTGATGCGGGAATCCTAACCTTGTGAATATTGTAAGTAATGCCTCTGCGACATGCTTGGAATCGATTGACGACAGGGCTACCGCCTCTCCCCACATAGAACACGTGTCCACCAGAGTAAGGATGTAACTGTTCCTCCTCTTGGTCCGAGTGAGAGGTCCCACAATATCCACTGCAACTCTCTCAAAAGGTGTTCCCACAATGGGCATTTCCCCTAGAGTTGCTGGAGCAGTCCAGTGCTTTGGAGCTACCCTTTGACATTCTGGGCAGGATTTTACATATCTCTTTATATCCTCCGTTATTCCTGGCCAGAAATAATGACAAGCTATACGCTGTCCTGTTGCGCTGATCCCCATGTGACCACTGAAGGGAATCGCATGTCCTAATTCCAACACTCTCTCCCTATATGAAGTAGGAAGAACCAGCTGGCCGTGACCATTTGTTCCAGTTCCGGTCTTCCTATATAATAATTTGTTCTTCATGTAATAGTCCCCTTTGCTTGGAGGTGTGTGGCATTTAGGTAATTTTTTGTAACAAGGCTTGAGTGTCTTGTCCTCAGCCTGTGCCTTCCTCATCTCCTCTGGATGAGTATTTATAGGTTCATCTTCTTCCTTTCTGGATTGTGATCGAGTCTGGACGGCTGCCAAGACCACAGGTCTCTTGGGATTCCCCAAGAAGACATAACGACACCCCAATATCAGAGGGTAGATGGGTGCGTCGATCACTGCTGCTCTGATTACTCCTTCCACATAGCGAGTTTTCACCGTTATCCTGGCAATGGGAAGTGTCATAAGTGGTATGTCCTTGGTCGCCCCTTGTATCTCCACTGTTTCTGTGGTATACTGATCTGGGTTCACCAAATGCGCACTCACAACAGAATCAAAATCTAAGCCTGTATCATAGAGACACCTAATGGTGACCCCATTGCAGACTACATCCTCACACACTGGGGGTGATAAGGTTCCTGCTGTCCAGTAGGTTTGTCCTTTCCTCCCTTGTTCCCCATCTTCATAGCAGCAAATCCAGAAGTTTTCTTATGACAAAATTTGATGTCATGACCTTCCCTCTTACACCATTTACAATATAATCTACCTTGATGAAAAGGTTTTCTTTCATCATATTTCCTATCATTGAATTGTGGGTTTTTATTTCTAAAATCATTGCGTGGCCTATCAAAATTGTGCTTACCTTTGTTCCCCTGATCTTTGTTATCAAATCTATTAGAGTTTTGTGGAGCCTTATAATTGTCAATCTGTTTCTTTTTAGCGCCAGCTACCTCTGCCTGGGCTGCCTGATACCTCTCAGCGACATTAAGTAACTCACCCAGCCTCTCTGCACCTTGTTCCATGAGAAACTTTCTCAAGTCTGGAGCCATGGACTCTCTCAATTGCTCAATAAGGATCATCTCTTTAAGATCTTGGGTTTTCCCCAGAGCAGTCCATTTCTCCAAGTACGTCTCTAAACGTGCAGAGAACTGGTGATAGGTCTCACCCGACAGTAGTTTGGCATTTCTAAACTTTTTCCTGTAAAATTCTCCGTTCTTTTCATACCTTAGCAAAAGAGCCTGCTTTAACATGTCATAATTGTCTTGGTCGTCTTTGCTCATCTTGGCAAACACTTCATAAGATGTTCCCCTAAGACCCTGAGATAACTTTAAACTCCACCTTTCCTTCTCCAACCCATAGGTGGTGGCTAAAACCTCAAATCTAGACAAAAATGACTCAATGTCATCGTCCCTCTCAACAAAATGGTCTAAATGGAACCCCATAGCTGAGGTTGAGGCTCCCTGACTAGCAGTGGCATCGGAGGTAGAAGGGCTGGCACCATTTTCAGGAGCATGGCCTTGAAATTCGAACTCTTTTAGTCGTAGCTCGTGCTCCCTCTGTAATCTCTTCTCCTTTTCAGCTTCCCTTTCTGCAGCCTGTTTTCTTTCCTCGGCTTCCCTTTCTGCAGCCAATCGCTTGTCTTCCCTTTCAGCTTCCAATCTCTTCTCCTCCTTTTCAGCAGCCAGTCTTCTTTCCTCAGCCTCCCTTTCGGCCTTTTTTTCTTCAATTTGGAGCCGCTTTATTTCAGCTTCCCTATCCGCCTCCAATGCCTTAGCCTCTTTGTCAGCCTCAATCTGCAACCTTTTAATTTCTTTCTCAACCTCTAATTTTCTTTCAGCCTCTTTTTCTAATCTTTTTTCTTCACGTTCAATAAATTTATCAACCTCTGAGGTTACATACTGGACCAACTCTGGTCCATCCATATTCATCTCTTTTGCAGCCAGCACAGCAGCAGATCTGAACTTTGCTAGGTCTGCCATAATATCAATCTTTAAAATGTTCTAATACAATTTTCAAAACTCTTAATTAACAGAGTACTAACTCTAACTAATTAATTAACCAATTAATTAACTAATTACTGGCTCTTAACAGTTCATCAGCTTTTATTTTCCCTTTTAAATACTTTTATAACTTTTGGGGACACTTGTGCTACAATATTTAAATTTCTAAACAACTAACAAGTTCAAATCCCGGAAGAAGAGACCCCAATTTATTGTGGTGGATTTTGATGTTATGAAATGTTGTTGATATGTTTCCTTATTGTACTGAATGAGGCCAGCTGTGAAGGTCCCTGATGCTAACAAAATTAGGGTTGAGTTATCAGGGTACCTTGCTGCTACCACCTTATGGCCTCAAGCAGACTTATTCTTGACTAGTATGAATGATAGCTACGTCTACTGTCTAGGGATATGCAAGTGTGGTGTGATGGTACTTTAACAATAATACACATCTATACAAACAAGTATTAAGGTCTATGATTAAAGGAAATAACACCTGGGATAAATTTGTACAATTAATAATTTTCTGTATGATTTATTTGGTCCTGAACCTAGTATTCTTCTGGTCAGGACTTTAAAATGAAAAGAATTCAAGATATATACAAAAAATGTAAATTTTAGACCCAAAGGGACAATTGTCCAAACAAATACTGTTTAACTATACTAATAGTGTTACTAAAATTTGTCTATTACTGGTTTCTAACACTGGATGGCGGTTTGGGATTCTATAATCACTCCCAGTCTCTTTAATATACAATGTCACTGTTAAGTTCTCTGGGGAAATAGTTTATTCTTGTTATACAGGGGTGTGCTGGTCTTAAAGCTGATGTAGAGTTAGGGTGCCAGATATTTTACTTATCTGGGCACACTTGAACAGTCTGTAAACTTGGTGTCACACTATTTCGCTATGATAATGGCCAAAAGTAACAGGGTAAACTCTGTAGGTCCCTGTCACTACTGTGCATGAAACGACTTCTCACTGCTTCTCATAGACATCTGGCACCGGACTAGTGCCAGATAAAAACCATGTAACAATGAAATAATGTCTCCTTGTTGATATCTTACTTAAACTGTGTTTTATATATACAAAAGAGAATACATAAGAAATAAAGAGCTGGGTCATATCTAATGGACCAATCCAGCACATCCATTCCACAGTGTACCAGTGTTGTTTAAGATTTTACCATTCAAATTTTTAAATCTAAGGTCCAATTTCGGTCCAATGTTAGTGTACTTCTGTCGGTCTGTCCGTCTGAACTTGGCATTTACCAAAAATAAACTTGGTTTTGGCCTAACACTACCAAACAAAAACATATTCAGTTTGAGCCATCCCATAATTTTTTTCTCCCCTTGTCTACCCCTTTCTACATGTACCCTTTCTTGCCTTTTTCAAGGACGCGTCAAAAAATGTTACCGTTAGTGCAAGTCCAAACGAGCATGTGTTGGTCTGTCTGTACGAACAAATGCAGTCTTTTGTCCATAACTTTATTTCTATCTGTCGAATTTTTTATTCGAAAGCATATTACCCATCAGGACAAGACCAGCTCTAAGACTAGCTAACTTTTATGATCTTAAACCTATTAATAAAGAATTCCATATATTTTCCATTTTGGTGTTCGTTGTTTTCTAAGTCTCAACTACTTGAATGTTATAAAAATCATCGCAGATCTTCCTTTTTCCCGGCAGGAAGTAATTATGCGTGTGTGTATATATGATTCTACAGTGTGCCTTTTGTTAGAAAATGTATTGGACTTGGCGGTTTATTTTTAAATTTTAAAGCTCGCGACATCGTTTTCGACACAAGCTAACGGCATGGTCTCGCACTGTTGGCCTGAGTAGCTAATTCAAACTTCTAACACTTGACAAGCCGGCAGCATGTGTTCGCTCTCTCAATCTTATGCGTTCGTGTGTTTTATTCTTTCTATCTTTCCTGTAATAACTAAGCTTGTCTTTTTTTTCAAATTTTTATCGTTAACCCTCGACGGGCGGGTTACAAAGTCCAATACTACTAGCGCGGCAATAAGGTTTTAGACTACGTTCTATCCTACCTAAATCAATGCGTTTTCTGGCGCAGGGAAGAAGACGCGTTACAACTTTACTAATTCTATACATATTATTATGACTTTATTTTACATATAATTAATGATTTTATCGCTGTATCAATGTACTTCATCACAATAGGTTGGAAAAAGAAAAGTGGAGTCTGAAAGTATCTCAGGGGCTTAGGGGAACCTCGTATGAGGTATATTCTAAGTTGAGTAAGGAAAATCAGGAAGACTATGACATTCTAAAACAGGCTCTCCTGATTAGGTATGAGAAGAATAGCGAATTTTACCGAAAAAAAAATTTAGAAATGCTAGACTACTCACTGGGGAGACTTACCACCAGTTCTCTGCATGCCTAGATACCTACTTGGAGAAATGGACTGTTCTGGGGAAAACCCAAGATTTAATGGAAATGATTGTGATGGAGCAGTTGAGAGAGTCCATGGCTCCAGACCTGAGAACATTTCTCACGGAACAGGGTGCTGAGAGACTGGGGGAGATTCTTAATGTGGCTGAAAGATATCAGGCAGCCCAGTCTGAGATAGCAGGCATGAAGAAGTAGCAATTAGACCATAATAAAGGCCCCCAAAACCAAACCCAAAATAAATTTGAAAATAAGGACAACTACCACAAAGGTAAACCCAACTATGATAGGCCAAGGTATGACCAACGTGATAGGAACCCGCAATTCAATGAAAGAAAACCTTTCAACCAAGAAAGCAAATGGTGTAAGAGGGGCAATCATGACACCAAAGACTGTACAAAGAAACCTCACTTTGCTGCAATGAAAACGGGGAACAAGGGATTAAAGGACAAACCTACTGGACAGCAGGAACCTTATCACCCCCCAGTTTGTGAAGATGTATGCAATGGGGCCACCATTAGGTGCTTTTATGATACAGGATTGGATTTTGACTCAGTCGTGAGCTCTCACCTGGTGCACCCAGATCAATACACCACGGAAACAGAGGAGATCCAAGGGGCAACCAAGGACGTAGCAACCATGACAGTTCCCATTGCTAGAATAAGTGTAAAAACTCGCTATGTGGAAGGAGTGATTAGAGCAGCAGTGATAAACGAACCAATCTACCCTCTGATATTGGGATGTAAGTACGTCTTCTTGGGAAGTCCCAAGAGACCTGTGATCATGGCAGCAGTACAGTCAAGGAAGGAGGAGGATAATCCAATAAATACTCATCCAGAGGAGATGAGGAAGGCACAGGCTGAGGATAGGTCACTAAGTCGTTAAAATTTAAGAAATTGCCTAAATGCCATACACCTCCAAATAAAGGAGACTACTATATGAAGAATAAACTGATCTATAGGAAGGCTGGAACTAGATCCAATGGTCACGGACAGCTGGTGCTTCTCACTTCATATAGGGAGAAAGTGATAAAAAGATCACATGTTGGATCAGACGGTGGACATGAGAAAATCGGTACCACCTGTCAAAACGTATCTCAAAAAATTTTATTGGCCAGGCGTAGCTGCTGACATTGCAGAATTTGTGGAGGCCTGCGACCAATGCCACAAGGGAACACCCACACGTTGGGAAAATGAACAGGACCTAGAAACGCCACCGGGCAAACTTAGGCCTGAAAAGAAAAATAAATATAATAAGGTGGATAGGAGGACTCCTTTTCACACACAGTCTTCACATAAACCCGGTAAAATGGCCACTATGCGGATTGCGCAAAAAAGTGACTTCAACCCAGTCCCACCCGACAATCCCTAGGTCGAAATTCCGGGAACTGGACGAAAATAAAAGAGAGCGAAGTTCTCTCACTTTGAAACTGAAACTGCGGGGAGAAAACCCGAAGAAAAGAATTGGTAGTAGACGGTTCTTGTGTGATGACAAAAGGAAGAAAAAGTCACCACCACCATACTTCCAATTACATGATAATTACCGGTGCCATGAAAATTAGGTCCGCCAAATAGCAGGCCAAATAACAGACAACAAGGTTATTTGGCAGACCCATCAAAGGTCCATTGGAAGCCTTATTGAGGACGTGGACAGATGAGAAGGCAGAAGAGAATGTTACCTCAGCATATCAGTATGTGAACGAGCTGACCACTCGTCTCAAAGCTCGCTGGAAACTCGCTAATGATAATCTAAGACAAGCAAGGAAGAAACATGCTGCATACTATAATAAGAAAGCGAAGGATAGGGAACTAGCTGTGGGAGAGAAGGTGCTTCTTCTACTACCCGGCAGCAGTAACAAATTGCAAATACACGGTTCTGGAAAAGGTGTCTAGAACTAATTATAAGATAGATAAGAAAGGGAAAGAGAAAATCTATCATGTGAACCTCCTAAAGAAGTATCTGGATATACAAAACCAGGAAGGGACACATTTAATGACCTTGGCTATCGCAACGGAGATGAAAAACGAACCATTCGCCTCTCACGAATACCCCCTAAAACCCTGTGAAACACCTGCACAGGTCAAAGTCAGTAAACACTTGACGAAAAATCAGAGGGAGCGGATTCAAAAGGTTCTGGAAAATCATACGGACGTGTTAACGGATAAACCGGGGGAACACCAACTTGTTGGAATATGATATGAAACTATTAGACCCAACACCCATCTGTATGAGAGCCTATTCTATCCCATTCGCAAAAGAAAAAGCTTTGAAAGAGGAGATAGATTACCTGTTAAAAGAAGGGATTATTTCTCACAGTGAATCTCCTTATAGCTCTAGTGTGGTTTTGTTGAGGAAACCATCTGGGGAACATAGACTGTGTATAGATTACAGGAAACTGAATATTGTCACAGAAAGTCAGGTGGATCCATTATCTGATACAAATCAACTATTTGCCAGGCTGAACAAGGCAAAATATTTTTTCTAAGGTGGATCTTAGCAAAGGCTATTATCAGATTCCAGTAAAGCCTGAGATTCGACCTTATTTAGCCTTTAGCACCTCGGAAGGACATTATGAGTTCAACATGTTGCCGTTTGGGTTGAAAAATGCCCCGAGTGTGTTTTCTAGGATGATGCGAAAATTATTGGATCCCCTGAAAAATCCATGCATTACGAATTTCATGGATGATATCCTCATCGCGACTGAAACATTTGAAGAACATGTTAACTCTTTGGATATGCCATTCGATAGACTCAGAGAGGCAAACTTGACGCCAGACCAACAAAATGATGTATTGGTTCAAAGAGTTGGAATTCTTGGGACATATGGTACATCAGGGTAGCATGACCCCTGACCCCAAGAACCTGGAAAAATTGCAGAGAGCACCGAGACCACAGACTAAGAAGGATGTGCGATCCTTTGTGTCATTGTGTGGGTTTTACCAAAAGTACAAAAAATTGTTTAACTCTATATGTGCTCCTCTGACGGATTTAACGCGTAAGGGCCAACCTGATAAAATTAATTGGTCGGCACAGCGCGAGTTGGCATATAATGAGTTAAAGGAAAAACTCACTAGTAAGCCTATATTGAAATTACCTGATTTGAGTCAGGAATTTGTGGTAAGAACGGACGCAAGTAATGTGGGATTAGGGGCCACATTGTTACAAAGGTCCACTTTACCAGATGGGGAATTGAACCCAGTTGCTTATGCCAGCCGAAAACTAAACAAAGCGGAACAAAACTATTCAACAAGTGAAAAAGAATGTCTAGCTTTAGTCTGGGCTATAAAGAAGTTCCAGATCTATCTTTATGGTAGAACATTCGTGGTCCAAACAGACCACCAGCCGTTAGTAATTTTGGCACATGCCAAACATGGAAATGCTCGATTATTAAGGTGGTCGTTGCTCATCCAACCTTATTCGTTTACTATTGAATACATTCCTGGTTCACAAAATGTGGGAGCAGATTTCTTGAGTAGGCACCCGTTTGACGAAAATCAGGATATTCACAAAGACTAGTGAGCTAATTTGATCTATGTGTATCACGGATTATAAACGTGCTTCTGAAAGCATGTTCTAAAGTGGGGAGATATGTAGTAAGATCCCTGATACCCCGATCAAATATATAAAATATTACTGCTTATAAATTCAAAAACTATAGAGATAAAATAGAGAGTAGTGTTCTACATCGTCACCATAGCCCGCCGTCATGTTGGTTCTAACAAGCAGTACGCCATAGTAAACGATACACAAAAACTGTTGGCTTTTCCCCTCTCCGCAATACCCATTTCCTCTACAATACAAGCCTTTTGACAGACCGACATGCATAGTAGTTTCAACGGAGTGATAGAATAAAAGAAACGGAGGAATGAAATGAGAGAAGGAAAAATGCAACCTTGACAAGCGTTGGTTTTTTGAATTTCAAACTAGGACGACAGGCGACAGCTGACGTCACAGCCCTTGCTTAGTCTAACACTAAACGCGAATGAATGGTTGGGAGTTTGAAAATAAAAACTACTTGGCCATGGTTACGCGGTTGCTAGGGGCATATTTTTTCCCCAAAAGTTAGTTAAATAAAGCAGTAGTGTCTGCTATTGAATCAAAGGACACCCCACCGCTTGCCCCACCCCGTTCATTAGTGGCGCAGTTTGAATGCATAACCACTTAGATAAGGAGACGATTAGTATAAACACACAGACAGGCTCGCATTTCCTGTATACCATGATAATATTGTCTGATGAATCCTAACGCGTTGCTTCGTTTTGAAAGCGAACGAGCGAGAGAGAGAAAAATGTAAGTGGGGGATTTGCATGGAGGCATAATTGAAAAGATAGCTTATGCAGTGTAATACTAAAAGGGGAGAGAAAGGGTGGCACAATGAAATCTAGATGAATAATAAAATAAAAGCAAGGACAGTTGACAAATAAAATGCTAATATTTGTTTATTGGAAGATAATAAAAGAATATGGTAAAGAGAAGACACAGAGACATACGCATTGTAGTCCTCACTCAACTTTGCCCGTAGGGGAAAAAGGGGGGTGGAACGGTACATTTTTGAAAGTAATTTATTTTTGAAAAAAAGAGGCTAGTGGGCATAACATAATTCGATTGGCTGTGGTAAAATAGACTAAGAGGAGTGATAAAAACGATTTGAAACCAGCATTAGTTGCCATTCGAAAATTAAAATCTCACAAGTAGTGTTAGCTTCAGACGCAAGGAATACATGACCAGTGCCTTCGCTGTTCTGCATCAGTGGCGATCTGAATGTGCCCATTGATCACCGGTTAACCTACAAATTGTGTATTATTTCATCGATGCGGTAAGATAAACATTTATATATATCTTGTTATTGATATGTATCTGTATTATTGCATGTGTATGCCTTATTGATGCGTAGAGGCACCACCTGAAAGGCGCCAAACTAAATCTTTGTGTCATGCCACAAATGTTAGGAAAGATTATCACCTTGTATTAAAGCCAGACAGGCTTACTTAAACTGTGGGAGTGAATGAAAAGACATAGTTGAAAATAAAATATGACATTATTAAGATGTAAGACCAGCAAACCACTGGCCGTCTTCAGCAAGTCACAGTGTTTGCACATGACTTTATATAATTAACTATCATTTCTTCTATGACAAGGAATGTATCAAACGAATGTTTGAAGATTACCTGATGATGAATAGGGCACCAAATCAGATAGGAACGATAGCTATTTATTTAGCAACTTCACTGATCTTGAAAATGTTGATAATGTTTAATTGTTTAGAGATGGAGATAGGTGTATGATGTACTGTGGAGGCATTAATCCTCTGATTTCAGGGTTCTATCTTGAGACAATCAGTGAGAGCAATGGCACCAAATACCTGGATAAATGTTGGGATGAGCCACACAATGTTGAGGGTGTTATATTTCATCTTCTTGCCAAAGGTATGATAATGCTGGCACTAGAAGCGTGGTGTATCACCCTAAGACACCAGGGATGATGAAGGCGAAATAATGTGGTGTCTTTAGTCTGTTTTAGTTAAATGATGTGAGTGTGGGTAAACAAGTGCTGAGACTCAGATTTTAGACAACATATCTACATTTGAGCACTTCATTGAGCAGGGTAAATCGCTTGGGAAGACTGGTGATAAGTTAGAAGAATTTGCGACTGTTCAATATGCCAAGGCATTGAAGTCGGAAGAAAAGAAAATGAAAGAACAAACTGAACAAAAGAAAATAGAGGCTGAGCATTTAAAACTGCAGATGCAGGTGGATGAAAAAAGATTCCAAATGGAAATGGAAAAACAAAAAAGAGAAGCAGAAGCAAAAGCTGAAGATAAAAGACTTGAAAGAGAAGCTGAAGATAAAAGACTTGAAGGAGAAGCTGAGAATAAAAGACTTGAAAGAGAAGCTGAGAATAAAAGGCTTGAAAAAGAAGCTGACAATAAAAGACTAGAAATAGAGACTGAAAATAAGAGACTTCAGGCTGAGGCTGAAGAAAAAAAGTTACAAAGAGAGGCTGATGAGAGAAAAGCAAAAATGGAGCATGAAGAAAAACTTTTAGCTTTGGAGTTAGAAAAGTTAAAGTTGATGAACATGGGTAATGCTAATGATCCAAATAAGGGGTCATCTTCTAATAAGTCTAATGCTGTTGATTTCAAGCTTAATCTACCAGCATTCAATGCTTCCATTGACGATATAACGTTTTATCTAGAGAGATTTGAACGTTCATGTAAAATACATAACTTGGATAAATCACTGTACGTGTTTCATTTGTCCAAAATACTTAAAGGTGATGCTTTGACTATGTTAGGTATGGTAGATGAACCTGATAAGGACAATTATGAGATTGTCAGGGCTATCTTGTTAAAGAAATACCAACTTAACGAAGACGGCTATCGTCTTCAATTTAAAAATATGTTGCCTGAAACTGGGGTAGAATTCTCTGAATTCATATCAAAGATACGTATTACTTTTAGACGTTGGGTTGAATTGTCTAAGATAGAAAATACGTATGAAGCACTTATGGACTTACTGCTAAGAGACAAAATAATGTCTTCTGTCAATGAATCTTGTCTTGCTTTTCTTCATGAGCGTAAGCCTAAAAACATAAAAGAAATGGAAGAATACTGTTGCCAGTATATTACTGCGCATCCTCATGTAACCATTAGCAACTCTAAAGTAAAAGAAGGTCTGCCAGTTGCTTCGGCAGCACCCTATGGCCCAAATTTCATTCGTAAATTTCAGGGTAGCCAACAAAACTTTAATAAGAGGAGTAACCGTAATTATGCTCAGGATCATAGCAATCAATCTCAGGGTGATTCTTCTTTACAGAACTGGAGATAACCTAATCCTGCACGGTATATTACTCCCAATAATTATAGACATTTTAACAAAAAGAGTCAGTATAGAGGAAACTATTTTTCACGGAGACCTCAAAACCAAAATAATAGAGGTTCTCAACAATATAGAGATGATAATAACAGTTATGGAAACTGGAATCCAAAAGAGGATAACAATTACAATAGAGAGTTTAATGATAATTGCAGAGGCAATAATGGTCGCGGTAGGTCGCAACATAAAAGACAGAGATATCAACAGACAAATTCTGTACAGCAAGAGTCTCAGGGGGCATGTAAACAAGGTGATGATAATAAAATCTCTAGTGCTAACTCATGTTCCGCCTTTGACTTTGGTAGGGCAACTAAATGTTCCCAATGCAGTACTCTGTTTGAACCGACTACCGTTACTACTCTAAGCTGTGGTCACCCTCTTCCCGCTCTTCCTGCTGCATCAGTTGCGCATGACGGGAGAGGTTCTCTTATCTTACATAAGGGTCTTGTAAATAGTAATCCAGTCTCAGTCCTTTTTGATTCTGGATGTACTACTATTGGCGTTAGACAATCGCTTGTAAATCCATCCTGTGCTACAGGAAAGGTCATCAAATGTGTTACATTTGGTGGCACTTTGGAAAAATATCCTACTGCCATAATACATATTTCTACTCCCTTCTATACGGGAGATGTCCACGCGTGTCTTCTTCCAAATCCTATTGCGGACCTGATTATTGGTCGTATTCACGGAGTTAAGGAATGTACCCCACAGCAGATTGCTGTTTGGGAGGAGCAAAACATTGAAGCTACCAACGCGGTGGTCACAAGAGCACACGCTCTGGATCCACCTCAGACTTCATTAACTGATAATAATGAAGTAGATAGTCAAAATAGTCACTTGATTATTTCACGTGACTCATTCATAAAGTTGCAAGAAGAAGATTCTTCTCTAAAAAAATTCTTCATTCTTGCGAAGAAAGGTGATCCAAATAGGGATACACAAAAGAAATCCTGGATTGCGATGAGAAACGGCGTACTTGTACGTATGGTACAAGACTCGACCACGTCGGCACATTCGCAAATTCTTGTTCCCAAGAGTATGAGAGTGCAAATACTGCAACATGCTCATGACTCGCAATGTGCCGGACATATGGGGTTTTCCCGCACAAAGTCGAGAGTCCTTGCGGCTTTCTTTTGGCCTTTTGTTAACAAGGACATTCGTATCTACTGCCGATCATGCCAGGTATGTCAGGAGGTCAAATCTAGAGGACCACGACATGCTGCGCCTATCCAGGCTGCTGACATCCCTATTCGGCCATTTCAGAAAATGGCCATAGATATTATTGGCCCTTTTAAAATCAAGTCGGCCAGAGGACATCAGTTTATCCTTACATGTGTCGATATGTGCACACGCTGGCCAGAGGCTATCCCTCTTAAGAGCATATCTACTACTGATATCGCAGATGCTCTTTGGCTGATATTTTCTCGCTTGGGGTTCCCCAGAGAAATATTGTCAGACCATGGCACTCAACTCATATCTGATACTATGTCACAAGTTATGTCTACCTTACATATTGAAAGATCTCTCAGTAGTATCTATCACCCAATGTCTAATGGGTTAGTTGAGCGTTTGAATAGAACGCTCAAGACTTTGCTTGGTAAGATAACTGAAGATCATCCTCAAGATTGGGACAGGGTTTTACCCGCGGCTCTCTTTGCCTATAGAGAGGTCCCAAACGAACACACAGGATTTTCCCCTTTTGAACTTGTCTTTGGCGCGCGTCCGCGCGGCCCTATGTCTTTACTACACGATCTCATCACTGCCGATGATATTAGCGATGACACTCAATCCTCATATGAGTATGTCATTGCTCTTAGGCAAAAGATCATTGAGGCATGCAAAATAGCAACTGCTTCATCAGAAATTGCTAAAGAAAAGGCAAGGCAGTTTGCTAATAAGAATAGATGTCTACGACAACTTTGTCCAGGTGACAAAGCATTCGTCCTACTCCCCAGTAGGGAAAATAGACTTCTTATTGCATGGAAAGGTCCGTATGCAATAGTCTCACGAATTTCCGATGTCGACTATGTGGTCGATATTGATGGGAAGCATAAAACTTTCCATATCAACATGCTGACGGAATTTCATGAGCGTCCAGACTATTTGCTGCCTATTTTCCAGGCAACGGACGAATCTTCTGTACCTCATGGTCAGTACTCATCGCTGTCTGTCATACAGGATGAGGAATCTGTTTTTTCTGATGTCAATCTTCCTCTTCCAGTGGTTCCACTACATTCCATGGAATCTTGGAAAAACGTTTCCATCTCTCCTAATCTTTCTGTTGATGAACATCGTCAAGTCTCGTCGATGTTACAGACATTTAAGGATGTTCTAACCGACATCCCTGGTCACACGCATGTCATAGAACATGACATAATTCTTACCGACAATAATCCTATTAGGGTTAGACCTTATCCTATCCCTATACACTTTCAGTCACAAGTGGAAAAGGAATTGGATGAAATGATTCAATTAAACATAATTGAACCATCGACTTCTCCATATTCTTCTTCCATGGTTATTGTCCGGAAGAAAGATAAGAACATACGAATTTGCGTTGATTATCGCAAATTAAATCAAGTCACAAAGTTCGATGCTGAACCTATGCCTTTACTAGAAGATCTACTTATTAGACTTTCTAATTCTAGATTCTTCACTAAACTTGACTTGTCGAAAGGTTATTGGCAGGTGCCTTTAGCAGATCATGCCAAACCTCTTACTGCTTTCTCAACACCTAGGGGTCTATTTCAATGGAATGTTATGCCTTTCGGTCTTATGAACGCCCCTGCTACTTTCGTTCGCATGATGCGTCGAATTCTTTCTCATCGTTCAGATGTCATCGCATACTTAGATGATATCTGTCTCTTCAGTGATTCCTGGGAAGATCACTATTTGGGTTTATATGACCTACTGTCCACTCTACGTGAGTATAATCTGACAGCAAAACCTTCTAAAGCTTATATTGGTTTTGGTGAAATTTCTTTCCTGGGTCATCGTGTTGGTCATGGTCTCTTGAAGACAGAAGACCACAATACTTCGAAAATATTGAACATCTCTGTACCTAAGACGAAGAAACAAGTCCGTAGTCTCTTGGGGTTAATTCAATTTATGGGAGATTCATCCCGAATCTATCTTCGATCATGGCACCTCTCTCAACGTTGTTGAAGAAAGGATCGCCTAATCTGGTTCGTTGGTCTCAGGAATGTCAATCTTCCTTAGACCAAATTAAGAATATATTTTCATCTCCTCCCATCCTAAGATTACCTACTCTTGATAGGTCTTTTGTTCTTCGAAGTGATGCTTCATCCTCTGGGATCGGAGCAGCACTTATGCAGGAATATTCAGAAATTCTGCATCCTGTTATGTACATTTCTAGAAAACTAAATGCGGCAGAGAGGAACTACTCGGTTTTAGGCCTCAAGATATCCCACACGAATGAATGCCCATGTCGAACTGATATCCAGACTCCAGAACACATTCTCCAGAACTGTCCAACCCATGATAAATTGCGACGTGCGACCTGGCCAAAAGGTGATGAGCTCCAACAGAAGCTATGGGGCTGCCGCGCCGACCTGGAAAAGACTGTGGACTTCGTCCTGGCGACAGGCCTGCAGATTTAGCATGACTACAAACCGAACGCAGAAGAAGAAGAAGAAGACCGTGAATTGTTGGCTATAGTTTGGGCAATTCTGAAACTACAAAGATTCCTCCTGGGCGCACATTTCATTCTAGAAACTGATCAAAAAGCTCTTACAGCTATTCAGACTAAGAACTTGAAGAGTTCGAGATCAACTCGATATGCTATTGCTCTTCAACCTTTTCACTTCACGGTACGAGCTATCCGTGGTTCGGATAATGTGATGGCTGACATTCTGTCTAGATGCCCACATGATTCCAACTAATACTTCTGTCCTATATTCCTATATATATTACAGAGTAATAACACATCTATATTGCTACAATACATTAGCACATCTGTCCTCACTTTATGTGAACACATAATATTGTGCTTTGTTTTCATCTTTTTCTGTTACCTTCTTTTATAACAAAGGAAGGCTGAGTAGTTAATATAAGGGCCGAAAATTCACTCGGCCACAGTTATTATTATTAATAATGTATTGTATACTATGAAACATAATAGTTGTTACATAGAATTATATTGTTTGTATTTTCTCAGTATGTCATTGATGGTCTGAGAAGTTACCGTACTGTTGTCAAGCATGAAGAGTTCTAAATTGTGGACTTACCTTTGGAACGACAGGAGAGGTGTCCTAGATCTTCATGTATTGTAATTTCATTATGTACTATTAATATTACATGTACTATTTAATATTTTCTATCAGATGTGTACATCCATTTTAAAGCGGTATTAGTATATGACACCGCTATTTGATAACGATTGTATTACACGTGCATATGTATATTGTACTTACATGCTAACGTAGTGTGTGTTGGTGGCACCTCCCCGATAGGTATATTTTTTCTGTTGAGATATATTCTCACCAGACACTATATGTGTCAATTTAGCCTCATGTTAGGCAGTTTAATTATTTATCCGCGCATAATTCGTGCGTTGTTGGGCCGCTTTTCGCTTTGCTCTTGGATATTTAAAAAAAAAAAAAAAAGGTTGCACATTTTTTTTTTATCGGGAGGTTGCGGTAATATGTTGCGCAAGAATGTCGCAACTTATTCTGTGTACTTTATATTCTTCTTATGCAAAGGGAAATAACTTGAGAAAATTATATTCACTTTTTATTGTAAGTAGTTCGCTTTTCTTGTTGGCGTGGGTTGCCGATAAGTTGTGTTTGAGCGGTCTTAAGTCAAGTCCATATATGGAGCGATTTTAAGTCATGTCCATGTTTGGAGCGCTCGGGCCCACTTCTCTTGATAAGCATTTGGCAACTTGCAATGTTTCGATTCCTATCCTTTTAAGGCATTGTTCGAGAAGGTACTATCTTCGTATATTATCTGAGCTGTATTCGAATCGCGCATTTCTGCGCATGTCTAAAGTTTGGTTGTGGTCTGAACGGGATTTCCGCCCGCAGTCCGTGGCAGATTCGTTGGAGAGCAGGACGCAATTTTGCTAGCGTCCGTGCTTATTCTATTCAGGAAAAAGAGAGTCCTCTACATATTGTTGTTCCTTTTGAGATGATATATCTCTGTTGTGATTCTAAGTGCCTGGAGGCCTGTGAGTTATGTGGTTTATTTCCTGAAGCAAAGGTAATTACTTTTGAATAACATTTCGCCATCTTTTGATGTTGACATTTTTCGTAGCCTGCTTGTTGTAGAGTCTATGCTGTGAGAAGTTCTCTCAGCTCACGTATCACGTTCGCTGCTATGCATCGGTTGATGCATGTCCTAAGGACTAGTTACTTGTTGAACTCTGCTGCTTGTTCGAGATTTGATATCTTTGGTAACTAAAGGAATTTTGAGGATTTTTTGATGACGTCAGAAGACATGCCTGTCTTGCTGAAGTCAAGTAAAGGAGAGTGGATTTAATCTCCTATTTAATACCTTCCGGCTATTATGGAAAGGGAGGAAGTTTTCTGCCTGACTACATGTACGGCTGGTTATGATGTCATAACATGCATATTGATTCACCATTATCATGATGCTGTCTGATGTTCCTTGTTGTACTGACTACGTCAGTGAAATGATGACTGTTGTACCATTTCTGTGATGTTTCTGCATAACGATGTCCATGCACCTTGTCATTGTGGCGTACACAATATATATTACCAAAACATCACTGCTGTTAAAAGCTTTATTGACTTTCTACGTTGTAAGTTGATGTGACGTCCCTGTTTGGAACTGTAGCTGTTTACCCACACTCACATCATTTAACTAAAACAGACTAAAGACACCACATTATTTCGCCTCCATCATCCCTGGTGTCTGAGGGTGATACACCACGCTTCTAGTGCCAGCATTATCATACCTTTGGCAAGAAGATGAAATATAACACCCTCAACATTGTGTGGCAAATGTAAAATCATCCACGGAACATTTATACGCAACACATTTGCTACGCAACAATACCAAAATATACGTACTCCTGAAGCTGCAAGCTCGAGGCAAAAACTACCTGTTTGCCTTTATTCTAAAGAGTCGGAAGCAGTATTCAGACGTTGCAGTCGGGAAGAAGGTGGCTGTGAGAAGGACATCACAAGTTCTATGACACAAAGTTAAGCCCAATTGTCCACGGGCGTGTGTTAGTTCATTTAACCATACTCTCCATCATTAATGTATCAATCAGTTTTCTTGACATGATGAATACAAGTCGTTCCTCCGAAGCGTGTCCATTCATAGGAGTTATTGCTTCATCAGAACACTTCCAGTCAGGAACAATTTATATTAATAATAAAAGACACAGTTGTTGTTTTAAATTACTTTGATGTAAATAAATTGCATTATCTTTTGAGTTTTAAACAGTCCTGTATCCCAGCCATTGAGATACAGGCAAAATAAATTGTAAAAAAAGATTTTCATTCAAAATTTACTCAACGACTTGTTTAATTACTTGTTCATTAAGTTATAGGTGTAGTTGTTGTCATTTTATTAACATTACATTGCATTATACCCTAGACACTTAGCCAGATAACATCCAGACACCATAACATATAATTAGGTTCAAAATATATAGCAGATTGAAGTCGTAGGGTGGTAGCAGACAGGTACCCTGAGAACAACTTCATCAACAATTAGACTCAGGGACTTGCATAGCTGACCTCACATCTGTAGACAATTAATACTTAACTGTTTAACATCAAAACCCACCACAATGTTGAACAAGATTGTCTTTACTTCAATTTTACAAAGATTGCAACGGTTGCTGAGGAAATTTATATTTGCGAAACAAACAGATACAGAGTAACAAAAATAAATAAAACAGCCTAGAAAGTTATACTTGTTTATCTACAATGCACACAAGCTACTGTTAGGAAACAACAGCGCTTCCCTGAAATGATAGAAAACATTCCAAGTAGTGAGAGAAAGAACAGCCAGAATGAAACAGAAAGAAGGATACTGCTTGCGTCAGGGTCAACGAACCAGAGCTGACCAAGACCCTACTCCACCTCCAAGTGGTGGTCCTGGAAACAGGCTGCATCACTAAAGTCTGGCTGAGAGAGTAGGGATCAAAGAGGGAAGGCAAACCCGGTCCCAAAAAATGCCGTGCTGAAGTCGGATGTGTCGGCCGAAAGACGCAAATATCGCAGCTTCGCTGTAAACGGACACAATGCAACCAATGTCCTTTTCAGGACGCACGAAGAAGAAGAAGAAACAGAAAGAAGAGTCCTAACCACAAAATACATAAAGAAACATTAACCAAGAAACACATGGATCCATGCATACACAGGTGGATCAGTAACAAATGCAACAGAAGATGGGAGTGGAGCAGTCTTTCGCATCTGAACAATGGCACACGAAAAAAGCTGTCAGTCGCAACAGGAAAATGTTTGAGTAACTTCAGAGCAGAGGAAGAGGCCTTTAAAAACTGCAACAGAAGTCATAATGACAGAAAAAACTTTGAGAGACAAGTAACTATCTTCTCAAATGTGCTGTCAGTAATTGCAATGCTAAAGAATCAAAATAATGCAGACCTGGATGACCTATGAGTAACACTTCACAAACTGTCAGTAATTCAGAAGAGTTGTGATTCAGTGGATCCTTTCAGTAGGAAGAATATCCAGGCCACAATAAAAATTATGTGTATTACCAGCTCAGCAGAAGTGAACAAGTGGTAATCTTCACACTTCACACAGGTCACAACAGATTGGGATACCATCTATTCAACAAGCTAAAGATAACATACGATGATGCTGAACGCGGTGCAGCTGGCCCAAAAAAGGCCAATGGACTACATGGAAAGGAGCCCTGCAAAAGGTCCTTGACATGGAACGATATATGGCATATGGCACCTCTCAGCTTCATTATCAGATCAATGTATCACCTGCCATCGTCTGCAAACCTTGTGAGATGGGGAAAGTCTGATGATGCTCAGTGCCCCCTGTGCCATGAGAGGCAGACACTTGAACACATGCTCTCAGCTTTCAAGGTGTCATTAGGGCAATGGCGATACAAATGGCGCCACAACAAAGTATTAAATGAGCTGGCTGCTACAATAGACATGGCAAGGGTGATGGCCAACAGCAAAGTCAGACTGAGCACTGAAAATACATACTTTCTGAGAGCAGGAAAATCAGCACATCCCAAACCAAGAGCAGTTTACCATGTCTTCTTGACTGTGCAAATGACTGGAAGATGGCAGTAGACCTACCTGGGCTAGGGGCATATCCAGAGCGTATCAGAAGATCTCAAAGATGGCCAGATATAGTGCTGCATTCCTTATCATCACACCAGATTATAATGATTGAGCTGACCAAGCCATTTGAATCCAGATTGGAAGAGCAACACTCGTTCAAAGTGGCCAAATATAATGATCTGGCTGTGGTGGGTTCACTGCAAGGGTCATGGCTGTTGAGGTGAGTGCAAGAGGTCTCATGGCTGCCTCAGTGTATGATCTACTGAAACGGTTGGGGTTGAGGGGACAGTCAAGAACAAGGGCACTTAAGAGGCTCAGCGAAACTGGAAATGGCATCGTGCTGGCTGTGGAACGACCACAACGGGCTATGGAACTCGAGACAGTAATTTGTTTTCAACATAGGGGTTACTTTCACAATTGCCTCCAGCTAGCAGAAAATAGGAGTGAATTTGAAAGAAGCAACCAAGGTGGAGTGGGTTCAATTCTCTGCACTAGATAACAGGAGGCTGACACTTGGGAGTCATGACCTATGTGTCATGACCCCCTTAGAGTGTAAAGGAGATTAATTGGCCGAAACACTTGATCGACGGATGGACCCCTTCTGATGATCAGATTGCCTCCTGTTGTATCGCTCTGTATAGAGTTTCCTATCAGCACTACTGATGAGTGTAACTGGCACCAATATAATGGCTGCTGAACATCTACTTCAAAGGTGCCCACCATATGAGGAACGGAGAAAGAACATATGTCCATCACCAGTACCATTCCTGGAAAAACTCTATGGAGATATCAACAGCCTCAAACTGACCAGTGCTTGTTTTGAACATATTCAAGCTGACCTCTAAGGGTGAACGCAGAAGAATATACTTTTTATTAATGGAAAACCTTTAAAAATATTTAATGTTTGTAATTTTGTAATTTTTTTTATTTTTAAAAGAATAATTAAAAATATAGAATGTGTGATTTAAAAAAACAACAGATTACACTTATATGTGTGAGGTAGATAAAAGTGACCAATTAATTCATAAATATAATGTTCTTAGAATTTTTTTTTTTTAAACGTATTTTGTAATTTTCTTAATATCGCTATTGTTAATAGCCATATTATTTTTCAAGAGTGGAGAAAGGATCATCCTGATGTTGAACAACTAGAAAGATCAAATCGTTACCTTCAAATAGATTTAACGGAGGAACTTATTAGGGAGCTGGGTGGACTTGAAAAACATCACAATATTCCTTCTTCACATAATGCTATACTTACTTAGTCGTTCCCCTTCTACCGTGAGGTGTAGAGGTTTGGAAGAGAGAGCGCCAGATTATCCTATCGGCTGTCTTCCTCCTGGCCTGGTTCCATTCTAGTCCTCGGTCCTTCAAAGATTGTCTAATGTTGTCCTCCCAGCGGACTCTGGGTCGTCCTGGGAGTCTGGATCCTTGGCTCTTTGTTTCCCATACTTGTCGTGGTAGCCGATCTTCTCCCATTCTGCAGACATGGCCAAACCATCTTAGTTGGGACTGTTCTACTTGGTGTCGTGGAATATTCTAATCCACATATATAAATTATCAAGTAAATATAAAGCCTAATAAATACATATAATAAATAAAGGAAGAAGAATGGTAAAGAACAGTGCTGTCACAATGACAGTACTCGAAATCCCCCTTCTTTTCTACTTCGTCGGCAAATTGTAACGCTTTCACGTTGATATTAAAGGCCTTCTGCAACATACACGCGTTTCCCAAACACACAATAAAATGTGCTGCCTTTCTAAGAAAAACCTTGAAATATGCAAGTTGACCTAAATTTTAAATTCCATTCATGTCTTTTTCTACACTATGTTACCAAAAACAAAAGACAGATGGACAAAAGGATAGCGAGAAGGGAGAGGCAGAAAGCCGAACACTAAACACGCGTCGCGCGAGACACAAATGCTGCCATCACGCGTGTAAGACTACATGCACTAACTTTTTTTCAGACGGACAGTGATAAATTCACTACCCTTCCCAGAGTTAGGTTTTAAAATCTGAAAAACGCTTATTGGGGAAACCTGACATTCTACTGTTTTATGTCCGAAATCCTGACATTAGTCTGACAGTACAGCAGGACAGGTGGCGGTTCTCACATAAAAAAATAAAACAACTACACGACTATCCTGGAAATTGCATATTTTGAACGCAGCCACTTAGCTCTTTTAAATTTGGATATTTGGGCTCCTTAGGGTTTGCTGACAAAGAATATGTACAACGTTATGCAAATATTCTAGGAATTAACAAGTTATAGCCAAAATAAAATGATAGTGCTGTCAGACAACACCCAAAATCAGAATCGCTCAGTGGTAGATTTTTTTTTCACCACCATTGTACGGGAAATGGGCCACAAGTTACATTTGAACTGATTGGCTGGAATGATATGTAAGGCTAAACACGATTAGTCGGGCTATAAAGGCTATCCTTGGTTGTTAGGGGAGACGTAGGAAGTTAAAATTTTTTCAAACACTTGTCGAAACGTAGCTCCATTGGCTAGACTCGCTGATATACTCACTTAGGAGCGTTAGTTCGAGACCACTAGTGCAAATAAGCTTGATAAAGCAACAGTGCGTTGAAGCCAGCTCATATTTGTGTTAAATAAAAGCCTGGAACATAAGCAGATGGGAATTTGTGCCAGTATTTTGTGCCAGAATTCATTGCTAATCAACGTATCTGTGTTTGTTTCCATGAATTGTGGTAAGCTTGAAACATTCAGTATCTTTTAATGAAAATTGAATGTGAATTGTTAATTTATGCCTGTATATATGTGTAGTTCAGTAGCAAACATGATATAAAGCCTATAATGCTCCAGCCTGAACAGAAGGTGTCGGAGGAAAGTAAAACTGCATGGAATGGCCAAACAGTACACTGACACCTAGATTATTGATTAGACAGAAATAATGCTGGAAGTGCAGAGGCGTAGTAACCATTAAGGAGGTTAATGCTGGTATAAAGTATTTCAGATGAAGCTGACAGTTGGCCTAACGCTCTGAACTCAATGTTTGTGATGTATTGTGCTCAGTGTAAAAAGAGAGTATAAATTAGTTATGAAGTAGAAGGTACATCCTTCTTGTTTTCAGGGACCGTGGTCTTGATGGTATTGAGCAGCACCTGGTCAGAGCTTTGCTGAATCCAGAGTCGGACAGCATACTCCTTGGTCCATTTAGCTATCAGTGAGGTGTCTCCAGAGCCGAGGGGAGAGTCGAGCAGAGGAGTCTGTTCCTGCCGCCATCACGCCAGATAAGCTGATGTGGCCAGCTGAGCTCAAAATTATGTACCCCCAGCTTAAAATGACCTTGTAAAAATAACATTAAGAGGGGAATTAAATTGTGTTAATATCAGGAACTGAGAACATCTCCAATAATAGTTCCCCTAAAGACAAACTATTGAAGTCATGATGACAAATACCAACAGAGCTTGAACAAAACAAAACCAGTATTACCTCATATTACTACTACACAACTGACACACATAGGATACTTTTAATAATATATGTCACTACTATATTC
This sequence comes from Oreohelix idahoensis, assembly GCA_024509875.1. Lineage (NCBI taxonomy): Eukaryota > Metazoa > Mollusca > Gastropoda > Stylommatophora > Oreohelicidae > Oreohelix > Oreohelix idahoensis. Next base: position 203,631 of record JAMPIV010001350.1, on the reverse strand, counting down.
ATATTGATAAATTCTGTACATGTAACTTGTAATTTAAATTGATTGTGATTCCTGGTTCCCTTTGTAGTTGAATCAGGACACATATTCATTCATAACAGCAATGAATACATATTGTTATTTGAAAAGTTATCAGTGACTCCTTTAAGTTATCCTTTAGAGTGTTATATGTATGTGAGTGTCACAGTGTTGTCAAGTGTGGTGGAATAAATTAAATTGTTTATCTGTCTGTTGTTGTTATGACTTACACTTCATCATACACATACCCTAGACATACAACGTAGTCATCACACTATTCCAGAATAATTCTGACTGAGATATATATATATGTGGCAGCAAGTAAGGTTATCTATAATACACTACACTTATTAGATATAGATACCTTCACAGCTGATCTCAGTCAGTACACTAAGTCCCCTATAAATATTTATAACATCCCACTTCACCACATATATTGGGGTCTCGCTCTTGGGATTTTGAATCTTTCCCTATTATAAATATTGGGGGTAATTCACTTCAGGGAATATAAGAATTAAAAGGTATCCTTGGGTGGAATTAAATAAGGTTGAGCTCACGGTGCCTGTGTTGTCCATTAGATATATTTAGAGATTAAATTGTTGGTTAGACATTGTATAAATTTACCTGATAGACAATGGCGGACCTGGCCAAATTTCGATCTGCTGCTGTTCAGACTGCAAAAGAGTTAGGATTAGATGGGCAAGTTATGGTTGCCTATGTTACTACGGAATGTGACAAATTTATTGAACGCGAAGAAAGAAGGTTTGAAGCCGAAAGAAAGTTAGAGGCTGAAAGGGAAATTAAGAAGTTACAATTTGAAGCTGAGGCTGAGACTAAGAGGTTGCAGATTGAGGCTGAGGCTAAGAAATTGGAAGCAGAAGAAAGAAGATTGGCTGCAGAGAGGGAAGCAGAAAAGGAGGAGAAGAGATTACAAAGGGAACATGAGTTACGACTAAGGGAGTTTGAGTTTCAGGGCCATGCTCCTGAAAATGGTGCCAGTCCCTTTGCCTCTGATGCCACTGCTAGCCAAGGAGCCTCAACCTCAGCTATGAATTTTCATTTAGATCATTTTGTTGAGAAAGACGATGATATAGAGAGCTACCTAAATAGGTATGAACTATTAGCTACCACGTATGGGTTAGAGAGAGAAAGGTGGAGCTTAAAGTTATCTCAGGGACTTCGTGGGGCAGCTTATGAAGTTTTTGCAAAAATGAGCAGAGGTGATCAGGAAAATTATGACATGCTAAAGCAGGCTCTTTTGTTAAGGTATGAAAAGAATGCAGAATTCTATAGGAAAAAATTTAGGAATGCTAAACTACTGTCAGGTGAAACCTATCACCAGTTCTCTGCACGAATAGAGACATACTTGGAGAAATGGACTTCTCTGGGGAAAACCCAAGATCTTAAGGAAATGGTCCTTATAGAGCAACTAAGAGAGTCCATGGCTCCAGACCTGAGAAAGTTTCTCATGGAACAAGGTGCAGAGAGGCTGGGTGTGTTGCTAAATGTTGCTGAAAGGTATCAAGCAGCTCAAGCAGAGGTAACAGGTAATAAAAAGAAACAAGTGGATAACTTTAGGGCACCACAGAACTTTAATAAATTTGATCCTAGGGATCAAAATAAAGGTAAGCACCAATTTGATAGGCCACGGTATGAAAATAAAAATAAAACCCCACAATTCGATGAAAGGAAATATGATGAAAGAAAATCTTTCAACCAAGGAAAAAGGTGGTGTAAAAATTGTCAGATGGACAATCATGACACTGACCGTTGCAGAAGGAAACCTGTATATGGCAACCCTTCAGGTCAGGTCGACCTCAAGACAGGAGGAGGATATTATGTTGGATACCACTCCAGAAGAGATGAGGAAGGCACAGGCTGGGGATAAAAAACACTCAAGCCTTGTTTCAGAAAATTGTCAACTTGTCATACAACTCCAGGCAAGGGAGATTTTTACATGAAAAACAAGTTGATGTATAGGAAGACTGGAGCTAGATCCAAAGGTCACGGACAGCTGGTACTTCCTAAAAGATATAGGGCAGACTTAATAAGGAGCCTACATGTGAAACCAGATGGGGACCATGAGAAGATAGGTACCATCATTCAAAAGGTGGCTCACAATTATTATTGGCCCAAAGCAAGATGGGACATTGAGAATTTTGTAGAAAGGTGTAGCATAGCACATGAGGGAACACCCACAAGTGGGAACATGGATCAGGATATGGACACGCCACGGGGCAAAATTAGGCCTGATAATAAAAAGAAATATAGATTTGATAAAGTGGACCAAATGGAATGGGAAGCCCCTTTTCACGGACAAGCTTCACTTAACTGTTTTACAATGGCCACTATGCGGAGAGTGCAAACAGATGTCTTACCCCAGGATAAGCCGACAATCCCTCAATCGGACTTAAACAAACTGGAGAAAGAAGATGTAGAGAGGAAATCTCTCATCAAGAATTTTAAGTGGGGAGAAAGCCCCAAAAGAAAAATTGGTAGCGGTCGTTTTGTGAATGATAATTCTGGGAGGAAAAATCATCACTATAAAGCTTCGAGTGGAAGAGACCATACCGGTGCATGGACAAATAGGTCCACACAATTAAAGGTCCATATGTAGCTTTGTTAAGAACGTGGACTGATGAAAAGGCAGAGGAAAACATTACATCTTCATACCAATATGTGAATGAGCTGACCACTCGTTTGAAAACTGGCTGGAAACTTGCCAATGAAAATTTAAAACAAGCCAGGAAGAAACATGCTGCCTATTATAACAGGAAGGCGAAAGACAGAGATTTGGCTGTGGGAGAGAAGGTACTGCTTCTTTTGCCCGGGAGTCAGAATAAGTTACAAATTGGATGGCAGGGTCCATATACAGTTTTAGAGAAGGTATCTAGAACAAATTATAAGATAGATAAGAAGGGGAAAGAAAAAATCTATCATGTGAATCTCCTGAAGAAATATTTGGAAAGAGAACATCAGGAAGAGACACACTTGTTGACCTTGTCCATCGCCATGGAGATGAAAAAGGAACCACTTTCATCATTTGAATATCCATTACACCCCTGTGAGACAGCAGCACAGGTAAAAATCAGTACACATTTAACGAAAACTCAGAAAGAGAGAGTGCAACAGGTTCTAAATAATCATGCAGAGGTGTTAACAGACCGACCAGGGCATACAAACCTATTGGAATATGATATGAAACTGATAGACCCCACACCTGTCTGTATGAAACCATATTCGATTCCGTTTGCTAAGGAGAAAGCTTTGAAGGAAGAGATAGACTATCTGTTGAAGGAAGGAATTATTTCGCACAGTGAATCCTCATATAGTTCCGGTGTGGTACTCTTAAGGAAGCCCTCTGGAGAACATAGACTCTGTATAGATTACAGGAGACTGAATGCTATTACAGAAGGACAGGTGGATCCATTGCCGGATACAACTCAGCTGTTTGCCAGACTAAATAAAGCTAAATATTTCTCAAAAGTGGATTTGAGTAAAGGATACTATCAGATTCCAGTAAAGCCTGAGGTTAGACCCTACCTAGCTTTTAGTACCTCAGAAGGACACTATGAGTTTAATAGATTGCCATTTGGATTGAAGAATGCGCCTAGTGTCTTCTCTAGAATGATGAGAAAATTATTGGACCCTCTGAATAATCCATGTATAACAAATTTCATGGATGATATCCTGATAGCCACAGAAACATTTGAGGAACACATTGACTCTCTGAACATGCTGTTTAATCGACTTAGGGAGGCAAATTTAACAGCCCGACCCACCAAATGTTGCGTTGGATGTAAAGAATTGGAATTTTTGGGACACACAGTTTATCAGGGAAACATGACCCCTGACCCAAAGAATTTAGAGAAACTACAGAAAGCCCCGAGACCACAAACCAAGAAGGACGTGAGATCCTTTGTCTCATTATGTGGTTTCTACCAGAAGTATATCAGGAACTTTAATTCCATATGTGCACCGTTAACTGATTTGACACGTAAAGGACATCCAGATCGCATTACATGGACCCCACAATGTGAAATGGCTTACCAAGAATTGAAGGAAAAGCTCACAAGTAAACCTATTTTGAAATTACCTGACTTAAGTCAAGAATTCATAGTAAGGACGGATGCAAGTAATATTGGGTTAGGTGCAACTCTACTACAGAAATCCGATGCATTGGATGGGGAATTAAGCCCAGTGGCATATGCTAGCAGAAAATTGAATAAAGCTGAAATCAATTACTCAACTAGCGAAAAAGAATGTCTTGCAGTAATATGGGCAATAAAAATTCAATATTTATCTGTATGGGAAGGCCTTTAAGTTGCAAACAGACCACAAACCTTTATCGTTTCTAGCACAGGCTAGGCATGAGAACTCCAGGTTACTCCGATGGTCTTTACTTTTGGCTCCATATAATTTTAGCATTGAGTATATATATCTGGAAAAACAAATTTGGGAGCGGATTTTTTAAGCCGCCATCCGTGTGATGAGAATCACCGTAAACCCCAGAACTAATAATAAATTTCTCTATGTGTATATAGAATAAAGGACTGACATATAATGTCTGTTTTAAGAGGGGAGATGTCGTGGAATATTCTAATCCACATATATAAATTATCAAGTAAATATAAAGCCTAATAAATACATATAATAAATAAAGGAAGAAGAATGGTAAAGAACAGTGCTGTCACAATGACAGTACTCGAAATCCCCCTTCTTTTCTACTTCGTCGGCAAATTGTAACGCTTTCACGTTGATATTAAAGGCCTTCTGCAACATACACGCGTTTCCCAAACACACAATAAAATGTGCTGCCTTTCTAAGAAAAACCTTGAAATATGCAAGTTGACCTAAATTTTAAATTCCATTCATGTCTTTTTCTACACTATGTTACCAAAAACAAAAGACAGATGGACAAAAGGATAGCGAGAAGGGAGAGGCAGAAAGCCGAACACTAAACACGCGTCGCGCGATACACAAATGCTGCCATCACGCGTGTAAGACTACATGCACTAACTTTTTTTCAGACGGACAGTGATAAATTCACTACCCTTTCCAGAGTTAGGTTTTAAAATCTGAAAAACGCTTATTGGGGAAACCTGACATTCTACTGTTTTATGTCCGAAATCCTGACATTAGTCTGACAGTACAGCAGGACAGGTGGCGGTTCTCACATAAAAAATAAAACAACTACACGACTATCCTGAAATTGCATATTTTGAACGCAGCCACTTAGCTCTTTTAAATTTGGATATTTGGGCTCCTTAGGGTTTGCTGACAAAGAATATGTACAACGTTATGCAAATATTCTAGGAATTAACAAGTTATAGCCAAAATAAAATGATAGTGCTGTCAGACAACACCCAAAATCAGAATCGCTCAGTGGTAGATTTTTTTTCACCACCATTGTACGGGAAATGGGCCACAAGTTACATTTGAACTGATTGGCTGGAATGATATGTAAGGCTAAACACGATTAGTCGGGCTATAAAGGCTATCCTTGGTTGTTAGGGGAGACGTAGGAAGTTAAAATTTTTTCAAACACTGGTCGAAACGTAGCTCCATTGGCTAGACTCGCTGATATACTCACTTAGGAGCGTTAGTTCGAGACCACTAGTGCAAATAAGCTTGATAAAGCAACAGTGCGTTGAAGCCAGCTCATATTTGTGTTAAATAAAAGCCTGGAACATAAGCAGATGGGAATTTGTGCCAGTATTTTTGTGCCAGAATTCATTGCTAATCAACGTATCTGTGTTTGTTTCCATGAATTGTGGTAAGCTTGAAACATTCAGTATCTTTTAATGAAAATTGAATGTGAATTGTTAATTTATGCCTGTATATATGTGTAGTTCAGTAGCAAACATGATATAAAGCCTATAATGCTCCAGCCTGAACAGAAGGTGTCGGAGGAAAGTAAAACTGCATGGAATGGCCAAACAGTACACTGACACCTAGATTATTGATTAGACAGAAATAATGCTGGAAGTGCAGAGGCGTAGTAACCATTAAGGAGGTTAATGCTGGTATAAAGTATTTCAGATGAAGCTGACAGTTGGCCTAACGCTCTGAACTCAATGTTTGTGATGTATTGTGCTCAGTGTAAAAAGAGAGTATAAATTAGTTATGAAGTAGAAGGTACATCCTTCTTGTTTTCAGGGACCGTGGTCTTGATGGTATTGAGCAGCACCTGGTCAGAGCTTTGCTGAATCCAGAGTCGGACAGCATACTCCTTGGTCCATTTAGCTATCAGTGAGGTGTCTCCAGAGTACTATATTCATATTGATAAATTCTGTACATGTAACTTGTAATTTAAATTGATTGTGATTCCTGGTTCCCTTTGTAGTTGAATCAGGACACATATTCATTCATAACAGCAATGAATACATATTGTTATTTGAAAAGTTATCAGTGACTCCTTTAAGTTATCCTTTAGAGTGTTATATGTATGTGAGTGTCACAGTGTTGTCAAGTGTGGTGGAATAAATTAAATTGTTTATCTGTCTGTTGTTGTTATGACTTACACTTCATCATACACATACCCTAGACATACAACGTAGTCATCACACTATCCCAGAATAATTCTGACTGAGATATATATATATATGTGGCAGCAAGTAAGGTTATCTATAATACACTACACTTATTAGATATAGATACCTTCACAGCTGATCTCAGTCAGTACACTAAGTCCCCTATAAATATTTATAACATCCCACTTCACCACACTTGGGTCTGCAGGGGGTGGGATTTAAGGCCTTGACGTATCGTCTGGTTGCGTACCATGTCTCTTCTTGTTACTTCAACCACCTTCCTCAGATACCTCATTTCTGAGGTTTGGATCTGGCTTTTGTGGGTTGTAGTCATTGCCCATGACTCGCATCCATATGTCAAGACTGGGACATAGGTAGAGCGGTATACAGCCATCTTCGTTTTCTTACCAACCTCTCTCTTGCTGAGGAATCCTCGATTTATGGCCTGAAAAAGTCTCCCAGCTGCTGCTTTTCGAGTGGCCAACTCTTCTTTGATGCCTCCCTTTCGGTCAATAATAGCTCCGAGGTATTTAAAGTGGTCGACCTGCTCCAGGACCTGTTCTCCCAGCTTAATCTGATGTCTTCTTTCTTCTCGTGATATCACCATGGATTTTGTTTTAGAGCTGCTTATGACCATCCCTCTCTTCTCCAGCTCTTCCTTCCAGACTTGCAGGTTGAATTGGAGATGTGCCTCTGATTTAGCAATCAGGACAACATCATCAGCAAATGCCAGCTCCGAAATACAGACCTGTCTCATCTTCCAGTACCCCACAGAATACTTTCTTGTTCTCTCCTTACATGTCTTAATGACATCGTCCATGAGGAGTATGAAAAGGTAAGGTGACAGGATATCACCTTGTCTTACACCAGTGGTGGTCCTGAACTCTTCTGACTTATGGTTTGCTGTCCTCACATAATTTCTGCAAGACTTGTAGAAGCTCTGTATAGCATGAATCCAGAGGTGCTGGAATGTTCTTCCTTGCCAAACAGTCCCAAAGTTTGCTCCAGGGGACCCTGTCAAACGCCTTTTCCAGATCTATGAAACAAAGATGGATCTCACTCTTGTACTCAAGGGCCTTTTCACTCAGCTGTCTGAGTGTGAAGATTAGGTCTTGAGTACTTCGGTTCGCTCGGAATCTGCACTGGACCTCATCCAGTTGTGGCTCAGCTAGGCGTCGGAGTCTCTGCTCTGGGATTCTAGAGTAGATTTTACCAGGGACACTGAGAAGGGATATGGCTCTATGGTTTCCACATTGTCGATTGTCACCCTTTTTGAAAATTGGTGTTATGATGGCAATCTCCCAATCCTTTGGTATGGTCTTGTTGTACCACGTTGCCTGTAGAACCCTTAAGAGTAATAGGTCGCCTGATGCTCCCATCACATAATGCTATCAAAACTAAAATCACCACCATACACTCAATTATACCAGAATATACTGAAAAAAGAATTTTAAACATTGTTAGGTAACTCTAGGTATTAAAGAAAAAAAAAATTTAGTGCATGTAACCATTTTCTTTGCTTCCTGAAAAATAGAAACTATGTGAAAACCAAAAGTCCTAAAGCAATCTTTATTTCTTCTATTCTTGATTCAACTAATATGATATTATTATGAGGCCATAAAAAACAACTTGTCTTTACATACTGGGCCTACAAGGTCCCTGGTATTCACTCCAAGGAATGCATTATTTCCTACTGTAAATTACCCAACGTTTGGGTTACCGAGAGTTTGCTCCCTGCAACCCAAGATGAAAGAGTTCTAGTACGGGGGGACCAGGGAAGTAGCGGAAGGCCCACTCACAGCCCCAAAGGTCTCAGGGGGACAAGCGGACCGGTGACACGAAAAGGCATTACTACTCACTTGAGTCCGCTTTTCCCTGACTCAAAAGACATATAGAAGACAGCTGCTTTCAGCCTGAAAGAATTTACGGTAGCCGAAACAAAAACACGTGAGGGAGGGGATACTACGGGCTGTCTAATTTAAGATTGACGCTGCCGGAGCCAGACATTTTATTCGTAGATGCTAGGAAGAAGGGGAGGCGATAAAATCAAAGATAAGCGAGAGGCTGTCCTAAAGGCGAGAAAAGGGATATAATTTCTAATTCAACTTATGACACGCATCTAAAACAGTAGAAGATCTAGTATTAGGGCATGGATAAGGTCCAGTAGGCAGATAGATAGACACTATTACAATAATCCTACTACAACACGGGCTCACGGCAGCTAATGCTAAACAATTGTCTCAAGACCGAAAATTTTAGCTCCCTACTTCACTTTCTGCAAGAGTGGTCAGGAAAAGTAAGTCCGTGTGCTTAGTTAGTTTTTGAAATCAATAAAACAGTAGACCTTCACCAGTAGCCTCTGTCTGCTCTCTTATCGCTACATACTACTGCATGACCAGGACAGTAAACCCTAAACAGTAGCCTCTGTCAGCCTTCTCAGTGCCACGTACTCCTGCATGACCAGGACAGAAGATCCACATCAGTTCCTGGAAGATTGAGACCTCTACGTATGTTTCTCATTCATGTCGTCGCCATCCAGTTTGAACCATCCGAAGCTTCGACTGAACTAAGAGTTAGACGCGATAACTGCTCTCGTTAATGTGGTTTCAGACAGTCACCTCTTGGCTGCAGTAGATGCCTCTATCGCCATTCTCGTGCTGGAATGTGTTGTCATGTAAGATCCAATCAGTTTGGTGATGACCCTGCCCCTTACTCTAGCCGAAAAGTCTCATCCTCATTTCTCACCACGGAGAATATACATTTCAGTGTATGCTATAGCAACATAGTTCCCAGCATGATCATTTATCAGCTGAATAATTTCCAGTTCTGCTTTCCCACTGCACCAATCTCTACACTCTCTGCCAATGGTGATGATGACTTGCTGGTAGTTTGTCCAGTTCTCTCACATTGCATTCCACTCTTCCCCATTTTTTTTTCAACTGTAAATTGAATTCTAATTATCTCCGCTCTTCAATCTTTTCATGTTTTCTAAATAACAATTAGTATTTTGTTCTGTCTGTTCTCATGAGTTCTCAAACTTTGCATTACCAACAATCATATTTCAGTTTTAGCTCCTTGTGGAGCATGTACCTTCACTAGTGTAGCGAAAGGTTTTTCTGGTGTGATGATAGTGGTAGAGAAGAAGTAGAATCTCTCTCCAGAAAGTATGAAGTCCCAGTGCCAGAGAAGTGCACTGGTATCACAATTGAGTTACGGCTGTGAATACTCTGAGCTGGACAATAGATTTAGGCTTCAGAAGTATACTGTGCCACTTTCGCTATAGTAACCCTATGTGATAATATAATTAAATTAGAAAAAGTAACTCAAAATTTAACAGTTAAAAATTTACCAAGTCAAATGAGTACAATTTCATAATTTATTATGTACATCTACGAGGGCTGTCCGGAAAAGAACCGGCCATGTAATATAAATTAATAAACATTTTACATAGCACAATGATGGCTCAGTCCCCTTCAAAGTAGGCTCCTTGGGACATCACACAGTGCTCCCAGCGTTTCTTCCACTGTTTAAAACCCTCTGCGAAGGCTTTTTTTTGGAAGCGCCATCAGCTGCGTCGTCGTATTTTCTTTAATTTCATCGACGGTCTGAAATTTTCTACCTTTCAAACATGATTTCAATTTTGGAAAAAGCCAAAAGTCGCAGGGTTTCAAGTCTGGGCTATAGGGGGGATGAGTTACTTGGTTGATGTTATGTGTCAACAAAAAACTTTGCACTAGATGTGATGCATGGGTGGGCGCGTTGTCGTGATGAAGACGCCAATCGCCAGTTGCCCACAACTGTGGTCGTTTTCGTCGTACTGCATTTCTCAACCGACGGAGAACTTTGAGGCAATACTCCTTATTAATTGTTTGGCCTGAATCATAGCATTAGATCCACGATTTATCTCCGGTTATGACTTTCTTCGTGAAATCTGGGTTATTGGTTGCGGTTTGTAGCAAATCATTAGCAACTGTGGCACGAAGTTCCTTCTGCTCTGGTAGCAGAATCCGCGGAACGAATTTTGCCACGACACGTCTCATACCCAGATCCTGGGTCAGAATCTCGGATACAATAGTTTTTGGAATTCCCAGATCTTTTTCTAGTTCTCGCACTGTCAGTCGCCGATCTTTGTTGATTGCAGCCCGTACACGTTCAACATTTTCCGGTGTTCTGCTTGTTGCAGGCCTTCCAGAAATGAGATCACATTCAACAGATTCTCGACCATCTTTGAAGCGTTTGTGCCACACCTTTATTTGTGTAGCACTCATTGCATCGTCTCCAAAAGCCTTCTGAATCACCATAATAGTTTCCGTGGAGGAATGTTGAAGCTTGACGCAAAATTTGATGCAGATTCTTTGCTCTACTCGTATAGCCATTTTGAATGCGACGACCACACAGTGCACGTGCTCACTAAACGGCTTTTAATGGTCGCACTGACTGGTGCAGCAACGTCAACATTGCACACGTATGTGCATAACAGGCCACTCTATTTGGCTGCCAAGTTACATCGATGTCGCGCAAACGGTTTTTCTAATATTAATTATGGCCGATTATTTTCCGGACAGCCCTCGTATATATCCTTGTAATGAGAAATGGGTGTTGGAAGATGGTAAAATGTATGATTATTTATAGTTACAAGTTAAAATAAATACATGTAATAGTAAAAAAATCTTGGATGAATCTTCCAGTGAAATTATAAAAGTCTGTCATAGTATATTTTTGATATATCTTGCTATCTAGTCTCTAGCTGTTATCATCATCGACAGGTTTATTGAAACCGCTCACAGTGTTTGTTGGATGGATACACATAAACTCATCTGGTATTTGTTCGAGGTTCCTGAGACACACTTGAATCAATAGACTGTCCTTCAGCCCGCCCTATAACTACGGGGGACTAAGGTGTTGAAGATTGGTTGACCTCTAGGCTTCAGTTAGCAGGATCAACGGTCCTCAAGTCTTTAGTTTAAACTCGAACATGAGCTCGATCAGGAACGATCATAAAACTCGATCATAAAACCCTCTTAGGATTAATAAGCTCACGGTGAGGCTGTATTGGTTGACGTTAATCTGCCCTGCATGCAGCGTGAAAAAAGAACTTTTCTTGCAGATGCTGTCTTCCAGTTTCTCACTCTGGCTTCTGTATTTGGTGTGTGTCTGTCGTGTTACACATTTTTTTCACAAACAAAGCAAGTGGTACCAAATCTCGCTACAACTAGTTTTCTTCAAGTCTTGCTGTCTCGAGAATACCATTCTTCCCCACCCCCTCTTCCTCTGAATTATGTCTCTCATTCTCTTCTCGCGTTCATCTCAAATGGGATCGTCTCTGTTTTTTCTTCTTCTTATTAGAAGTTCCAGAGTAAAGACTGTTTTGTAAGGTTTTTTTTTTCCCTTAACCAGCGGCACTTTGGCTTTCAACCCTTCGGCCCAATGACATGTCATTGCGAGGCTAGGGAGCCTGTGGACTTTCCTTCCAACCCGGTCAGGAGCTTCGCTCCTTCCCATCCACAGAGGGTTTATATCAGGAGCCGTTCATGATATTCAGTCACAATCCCGGTCGATGACACATCTTCAAATGCACACGCCCGGGCTTGAACCGTGAACACCTGATCGCCAGTGCAATGTGGTAACCATTACACCAGCGCGGCTCCAGCTTTGTAAGGGTAAATGATGGCTTCCTCACTCAGGTTTTATCCAAACTCCATTGAAGGATCTACATTTTGGGGGGCCTGAAGCTTGAACTCTTGGAGAGGCCCCTTTTATTTAAACACATGTTGGAGGATGGGAACGAAACATATTTTAGAGAAAACTGGACTTGGGGGCCCCGAAGCTTAAGCTTCATTAGTGTTATAGTAGATCCGCTTCTGTCACACTCCATAGATTTATGTTAGTCCCTCTGGCCTCTAAGATGACAGCAATGTCGCTGTTGTCTTCTATATTTCACTGAGTAGTTAAAAAAAAACAACTATTTATTTATGTTTATAAATATATCTTACTTGTTGTATATTGGGGCTAAACAATTAAAGATTTTCTTTTAAGTCGTCGTTTTCAATCAATTTTTATTTGAGTATTTGAAGATGTAGGCGTAAGTGTTTCCACTTCATAATTAAGAATTAACTAGTTGTAGCATTTTTTACAAATCTGTTTTGTTGTTGTTGTTGTTAGGCCACAGACGGGCGCAAAATTAAAATGTCCAGGGCAGGCAACTTTGCTACCTGCAGTGGTTGACCTATATTTTGAGAGCCTGGACGCTTGAACTCTTTGAGGGGCCCCTTTTATTTTAAAAAAAAAAAAGTGTTGGGGATGGGAAAGAACGTATTATTGAGAAAACTGGAAACTTGGACTTGGGGGCCCTAAAGCTCAGGCGTCATAACTTCATAGAAGATCCGCCACTGGCTCATGCGCCTCAGTTATAGTATTTCTGGCACTGGATAGAAAAATTATGACCAAAGTGATGGTAGACTGAACACAACAAGCTTTAGAATACAGTCTATGCCAGCAGTCAAATGAATGGTAAATACTTCTATCTATCAACTTCGTGGACAGTGAGCAAGGATTTGAGAGGAAGGACCGCACAGTAACATGAAAAAAAAGATACATGATGAATACCTACATAATACACATTCATCATCATCACCGTAATCATTCAGGCCGCTATGGAGCTTAGACCTTCAATAAATGTATGCCCAGAAATCATGCCCTATGCCACCTGCTCAATGCACTCTTGCAAACCATTTTTCTTTGACAAATCGTATCAGATATGTTTCCTTCCAATCTGGTCGTATTTCTATTCCCTCCCAAACTTTACCAAGTATTTTGTAAAATATCTCTGCAGAGGTGTAATTTTTTTTTCCTTTTTATATAGCCTTTGTTGGAAGGCTAACTGGACCCGCAACTTTCCACGTCTCTTAAAAGCTTATGGATTTCTTTGTCTCTTCCTAATTTGGTTATGAATAACACAAAGCTACATAGGATGTGTGAAATTTGATTTATTTACACGTTTTAGTGCACTGTAAACCAAACCCAAACTGTATTTAATAAATATATTTGATGGTTAAAAATAATATTTCTTTCTAGTCATCACCAGTTTTTCTTTTCGCTCCCTATGGAGTATGGAGCCACCACTGCAGCCGGCCCTTGCAGGAAGCCTGCACAACACATTCACTTGCTCTTGCAGCAGGGTGTTTCTGTAGCAACTTGTTTTACATAATGAGGTTGCCGGCTGTCGTGATTTAGTCTGTCTCACAACACGGTTTTCTGTATACTTCGGAGTAAATCTGACCATACCGCACGCCATATGTTGAGAACTCTCTGATACACTAACCAATGAAAACGCGTCATTTTTGGTGTATATTGTAAAACGTACTAGGCTTGAACATAGAGGCCCATTTTGTGTAACCGATGGTACAATGCCATTTAATTTTGGAAAGAATAAAGAAGTATCACCGCAAAGGAGTATATAATTCAACAACGGGAATGTTACGCTACAGGTAGGTGTAAAAACTTTATCGAATAGTATTTTAGTAAGATAGGAATATTGAGGGAAAGGGCTTCGTTACATCAGGTTAGTCCCAATTTAGCTAGTTAAAGCATGCATATATTAAAATGAATTTTGCAAACTAATCAATTAATTAATAGATCAATACAGAATAATTCATAGAATAATTCAAGCTTTAAATGACAAAAATCGCGCCATAAATAAGAAAGATAATGAATATTAAAAATTTTGCTAATTGAACAGGTGGCAAAATTATGCCTCATTTTGAGATTTTTAACACCCTATTTGCCCCATGCCATCCGATACGGCGGAAGTGCTAGTATATAAGACCTTGCCCTTGGCTAAATTGAGGCCACAACATTTAAAAAATGCAGCTGAACAGAAGAAAGCGGTAAAAGTGTAAACGTTTTGTACCTTTGCCAACCGCATCTGCCTGGCAGACCTAGATGCCCATTAACAGCCAGTTACAGCTTGTATGTATTGTCTGAGGGTAAGAATGAATATATATACAGTAGAACTCCATTTATCCGAACCCCAATTATCCGAACATCCAATTATCCGAACACTTTTTCCAGAAAAAAAAAATATATCAATCGCCACCAGTCACGTTAGACTACATTTCTGAATCTTTTCATGCGGCAAGCTTCAAATTTGTGCGAACAATTTGTAGAGGATGGGATGGGCTAATGGTCGGTCGCTTACGTACAGGAAGTCAGTTAGATCATAAAGTCAGTTAATATCTGGTTTACCAATCCAGTGTACGTGTGCGTTCTAGGCAGAACACTGGCTAAACAGACAGTTCAACTTAAAATAATTGTGTCTGCTACTACAGCAGAATAATTTTGGTGTACAAATATTTCTCTGTGCGATATGGCATCTTCCAGTAGGCCTAAAGCATATAAAAGGAACCGCAATGTTTTGTCAATTGAAACGAAAACAGAAATTATCAAGAGACTAGGAAAAGGTGAAACTGTGTCTTCACTTGCGAGGATTTTCAATGTTGGGAAAGCTACCGTCTCTGACATCAAAAGTAAAAAGGATAAAATTATGAGTTTTGCATCGAAATTGGAGAATGAAAATGGGTCGAAGAAACGTAAAACCATGAGAAATGCGAAATATTTGAAATTGGAAGAGGCTTTGCATATATGGTGTCTGCAAAGAAGAAGCAAATCGGAACCTATCTCTGGCTCTCTATTGTGTGAAAAGGCACTTCAGTTCAACAATCAACTTGACGGTCCTCCTGACTTTAAATCTCGTCATGGCATACGAGAACTGGAGATTCAAAGGGAATCTTTATCTAGCGATGCAACTGCCGCTGAAAATTTTAAAGAAACATTCTTGGCTTTTTTGGAAGAAGAAGGTTATTCACTCGATGATGTGTATAATGCCGATGAGACTGGCTTATACTGGAAATCATTGCCTCAAAAATTACGTGCATCTCAGCGCGAAGCAGCTGCCCCTGGGTTTAAAAAGTACAAAGAGAGAGTAACAATTTTGGTAGCCGCGAATGCCAGTGGAAGTCATCGTTTTCCGGTGCTAATGATCGGGAAAGCCAAAAAACCACGTTGTTTAAAGAATGTGACATGTCTCCCATTGTGCTACAAAGCACAAAAGAGTGCTTGGATGAATAGTGAAATATTTCTTGATTGGTATACAAATCAGTTCATCCCAAATGTGAAGAGGTTGGGAGAACAAGAAAAGAAAACTGGAAAAGTAATTCTTCTACTGGATGATGCACCATCTCATCCAGAGACGGATACACTGAATGCAGTTGATGCAAATTTTAAAGTAATTTTTCTGCCTCCCAATGTAACAGCACTGATTCAACCAATGAATCAGGGTGTTATAGCAAAGCTTAAAAAGATGTACAAGAAGGAAGTCCTGCGTCGTTTATTGTTGGCTGAAGATGAAGAAAGTGTGGTGGCGTTTTCCAAAAAGCTTAATCTCAAAGACTGCTGCTATATGTTAGCTGATGCTTGGACCACCCTGTCACAAGATAATCTCAACAAGGCGTGGAATAGATTGCTTGGGAAAAAAGGAGGAAATGAAACTACTGCAGTGGACACAAATGATGATTGTATAAATGAAGTTGTGGAACTGTTTCAATGCCCGGATTTTCGGACTGTGACAAAGATGATGCCAACATGTGGCTAGAAGATGATAATGATTCTGGTTTTCAGTTTTTGAATGACGAAGAAATTTTGTCTTTTGTGCAAAAAGAAAACCAAATACATGTAGTGACCGATGACGAAGACTCCTCAGAAGTACATGATGTACTTGTAGATTATGAAGAAAAACCAAAACGTCGACCAAGTCCTGAAGAGGCCTTTATAGCACTAGAAACAGCGATGGCTTGGCACGAGCAAGAAGATGACAGCTGTCCTACACAGCTTCTGCTGTTGAAGAGAATGCGGGACTTAGCAACCAAAAGGAGACTATCCAGTTTGATGCAAAAGAGGATTCCTCATTATTTTAAATAGTGGGCTACATCTGTGCAAGTACATGTATTCGTAAGTTGCGCCTGGTTTTGAATCGTTTGTAATGTTATTTTGAAAACATTTCTCTTTCTTAAAAAAAAAAAAAAATTAATACAAGTAGTACATGCACTGCAGTGTAATGAAAGATTTTGGTGATACAGTAATCTAATACAGTGTGGGTATTATTATTACAGTACAAGTAAATATGTTTTATAGTGTATTTTCCTTGTGTTGGTTAATTATTTTTAGAAATATGTGTACATGTACTCGATACATTATGTAATCCAATTATCCGAACATTTGATTATCCGAACGATGCTCGGTCCCATGGGGTTCGGATAAATGGAGTTCTACTGTATATATATATATATATATATATATATATATATATATATATATATATATATATATATATATATATATATATATATATATATATTTTATATATATATATATATATATATATATATAGTTATGTAATTTTCCTGTGATTAATCCACTTGTGCGTTAGGAAGTGTGTAGCATGTGTAAACTCTTGGAGACGAAAGCCAGCCTTGTAAAATGTGTAGAATAGTTGAGAATGATGGCCAAAGTACGTCTGTAAGTTTGACAAAGTGTTTGAAGGAGTATTTATTAAAGGAACGACACATTTATCAGGAACATAAGGAAAAATGACAGGAATTGTTTTAAGGAATTGATCAAGGTATTACTTAGTGCTTTATACTAGACCAAATCATTGTATGAAGGCGGATCATGGACAACTGGATCTAACTTAGGATTTATAAGGAAAGTGTAGTCACAGTGAACTGGCTGTGAGTGGTATTGAGGTAAATTGTCCTGTGCATATGTTAGCACAATGTCTGACACTGTTTGTTATGTCCATTGTGTGTGAGGACAGAATAGTGCTGGATTACACGGGGGTTGTGATTATTTGTATTCCAGGTTTTATCCTGCAAAACTACCAGAAGTGCATGAATCATCCATCTCCGTTGAACTTTGAGGTGTAAGTGCTCTTAAAGTCATTGGAACCAGATACCCAGCGTCTTCTGCCTGGAAATTCACAGACGTGTTAGTCCATGGCTGGAGTGTAATTGATTTCTACATAGACGATAAGTGGCAAAACCAAACCACAGGTCAGCCTATTCAGACTCTACCTCTAATATATACAATAAAAAGATAAAAATACAGTGTATGCTGAATCCTTATGGACATAAATATGATAATCACTACTTCACAGTCCAGTAAGAGTGACAAAACATATGTGTATTAGATAATGGTTAATCAAAAGGTGAAATTCATCATATTGATTCATTTTGATAATTGATATTTCATGCTTATTTATTTCATTATGTAAATACATTTGATTCATTATCAGTTACTTAACCAAAAAGAGAAACGGTATAGGTTAAATAAATTGTAAATATGTACCACCAGACTTGCTAAAATTATTTAAATTGAGTTCCAAGTAACTCCGCCAATGCCGGTCCCAAGCCCGGATGAAAAAGGAGGAGGGCGGCCTGCATGGAGGCCGCAAGGAGGCAGCCCCTCCACCATGCAAAGGCACAACAGGCCAATTACCTGTTTGCTTTAAATCATGATTACGCGAACTACAAGAGAGAAAACCGGACTGATTCTAAAGGCGACGAACTGGAACGGACTACGGACTACGACTTATGGAACTTGGAACACAAGAAGTATAAATGGGAAGGAAGAGGAGCTGGTGGAAGAGATGAAGAAAGCAAAACTAGAAATCCTGGCTATAACGGAAACGAAGAAAAAAGGACAAGGAGTCATGGATCTCGATGGCAACATGTTGCTCTACAGTGGTGTACCCATATCTGAAAGGGCTAAAGGGGGCGTGGGTTGCATTGTGGCCCAAAATCAAAAAGATAGTATCAAGGGATGGAACTTTGTCTCGGAGCGCATTATGGTTGTAAAACTAAAAGAAGGAGAAACCATAGTCAACCTGGTCATAGTGTATGGGCCAAATGAGGATGAGAGAGCAGAGGTCAAGAAGGAATTCTTCGAGCTGCTTCAAAGGACAGTGGATGACTGCCTAGATGAAGTTATTATGCTCGGAGATTTTAATGCCAGAGTTGGAAATGACCATGCTAGATGGGGTGGAGTTATCGGAAGATATGGAGAAGATACTCTCAATGACAATGGAAAGCGACTCCTTAGATTCTGCAGTGAGCAGAATCTGATCATTACAAACACAAAGTTCCCCCATAAGCGCATACATGCATACACTAGATGTGAACCAACCAAGAATGAGAAGTCAGTGATCGACTATGCCATTGTTCGGAGAAGCTTATTCAGATATGTCCGAGATGCAAGAGTCTGGAGGGGGCCAGAGATTGGAAGTAATCACTACCTGCTAACAATCAAACGAACAACTGAAAGAGTTGCTCAGCCTAGGAACTGCCCAACATCACGCAAGAAACCAAGTAAACGAGCAGGAGAAATGAGCATTAGGACCTACAAGCTGAGAGAGCCAGAAATTAAGACCAGATATCAGGGGCTTATTGCTACAGCAGTGAGCAACACACAGAAGAACGACCTGATGACTTGGAAACCCTCTGGAATAAATTCAAGGATATCATAAAGACAGCTGCTGCAGAAGCATGCGGTGAAGTCCGACTTGGGAACCAGAGAAAGAGGACACCTTGGTGGACAGAGGAAGTCAAAGAGAAAATAAGAGAGAAGAAAATGGCATGGAAACAATACTTAGGAGCTAAAAACACAACAGGACAAATGGAAAAATATAGAGAATATGTGACACTCAGAACAGAAGCAAAGAACAAAGTGCTAGCAGCAAAACAGAAGTCCTGGGAAGAATTTGGAGAAAAGCTAGAAAAAGATGCACAAGAAAACCAGAAATTGTTCTATAAGACCCTAAAGAACATGAGGAAAGAAAAAACAGTGCCCTCTCAAATTTATAAAGGACAAGCAAGGCAAATTGCTTACTGCCCGAAGGAAGTAATGGAAAGATGGAAAAAATATTTCTCAGAACTCCTGGATGGTGAGCATGATGAAGCATCAGAAATGATAACCACTGACACAGAAGAGGAAACCAATGATGGTGAAGATGACATAAAGATGGAAGAACTGAGGGCAGCACTAGAGAAAATCAAGATGGGCAAAGCAGCAGGGCATGATGGTATAACACCAGAAATGGTTAAGTACATGGGAGCATCAGGCGACCTATTACTCTTAAAGGTCCTACAGGCAGCATGTGCAACAAGACCATACCAAAGGATTGGGAGATTGCCATCATAACACC
The DNA here is from genome assembly GCA_024509875.1 of Oreohelix idahoensis. Taxonomy (NCBI): domain Eukaryota; kingdom Metazoa; phylum Mollusca; class Gastropoda; order Stylommatophora; family Oreohelicidae; genus Oreohelix; species Oreohelix idahoensis. Next base: position 183,828 of record JAMPIV010001350.1, on the reverse strand, counting down.
AATTTTCAAAAAGGGTGACAATCGACAATGTGGAAACCATAGAGGCATATCCCTTCTCAGTGTCCCTGGTAAAATCTACTCTAGAATCCTAGAGCAGAGACTCCGACGCCTAGCTGAGCCACAATTGGATGAGGTCCAGTGCGGATTCCGAGATCCCGAAATACTCAAGACCTAATCTTCACACTCAGACAGCTGAGTGAAAAGGCCCTTGAGTATAAGAGTGAGATCCATCTTTGTTTCATAGATCTGGAAAAGGCGTTTGACAGGGTCCCCTGGAGCAAACTTTGGGACTGTTTGGCAAGGAAGAATATTCCAGCACCTCTGATTCATGCTATACAGAGCTTCTACAAGTCTTGCAGAAATTATGTGAGGACAGCAAACCATAAGTCAGAAGAGTTCAGGACCACCACTGGTGTAAGACAAGGTGATATCCTATCACCTTACCTCTTCATACTCGTTATGGACGATGTCATCAAGGCATGTAAGGAGAGAACAAGAAAGTATTCAGTGGGGTACTGGAAGATGAGACAGGTCTATATTTCGGAGCTGGCATTTGCTGATGATGTTGCCCTGATTGCTAAATCAGAGGCACATCTCCAATCCAACCTGCAAGTCTGGAAGGAAGAGCTGGAGAAGAGAGGGATGGTCATAAGCAGCTCTAAAACAAAATCCATGGTGATATCACGAGAAGAAAGAAAACATCAGATTAAGTTGGGAGAACAGGTCCTGGAGCAGGTCGACCACTTTAAATATCTCGGAGCTATTATAGACCGAAAGGGAGGCATCAAAGAAGAGTTGGCCACTCGAAAAGCAGCGGCTGGGAGACTTTTTCAGGCCATAAATCGTGGATTCCTCAGCAAGAAAGAGGTTGGTAAGAAAACGAAGATGGCTGTATACCGCTCCACCTATGTTCCCAGTCTTGACATATGGATGCGAGTCGTGGGCAATGACTACAACCCACAAAAGCCAGATCCAAACCTCAGAAATGAGGTATCTGAGGAAAGTGGTTGAAGTAACAAGAAGAGACATGGTCCGCAACCAGACGATCCGTCAAGGCCTAAAATCCCATCCGCTGCAGACCCAAATAGAACAGTCCCAACTAAGATGGTTTGGCCATGTCTGCAGAATGGGAGAAGATCGGCTACCACGACAAGCATGGGAAACAAAGAGCCAGGGATCCAGACCTCCAGGACGACCCAGAGTCCGCTGGGAGGACAACATTAGACAATCTTTGAAGGACCGAGGACTAGAATGGAACCAGGCCAGGAAGAAGACAGCTGATAGAATGGTCTGGCGCTCTCTCTTCCAAACCTCTACACCTCACGGTAGAAGGGGAACGACTAAGTAAGTAAGAGTTCCAAGTTTTGTTGAAACATAATATATATATATAGATAGACCATAACACTGACAAACAACATTTTTCTTTCTTATATAAGAATAAGTGTTCTTAGGTCAGTTTCTTGCGATGATTTCAAATTTGAAATCCGTTTATCTCTATCACATCGGGTTCTTAAGATATTTGTGAATAAATATACTTTTGGGAAACTGTTATTTGCTCTGTTTCATTTTTACTATATAACTTATTAAAAATTAATAAAATGCAAAATAATTCTACTTTTTATACTGCTAAAAGATGCATGACATATGTTACGCTATTTTTCAAATAGTTACTAAATTTTGAAATAATTCTGAGCGAAATATGGCTTCTAGAAGTTGTAGAAATTCGGCTGATCTGTTCTGTTACGTGTGCGGATATTTTACCGATCATGTTCACCAGAAAAACATTACACCATTACTAAAAAAAGCATATGAACTTTATTTCGATTTGAAAGTTGATGATGCAAATAAATCTTGGAAGCCAAATGCAGTTTGTTCGACTTGTGCAAATACATTGGCAGGTTGGTTACGAAAATCGCCGAAGCATAAGTCGATGTCTTTTGGAGTGCCAGTAATATGGCGTGAACCGACAAATCACGCTACTGATTGTTACTTCTGCTTGACAAATATCCATGGTTTCACTTTTAAAGCTAGAAAGTCTGTGGTTTATCCAAATATTGAATCGGTTTTGAAACCAGTGCCTCATGATCCAATCATGTCCGATCCCAGTTCCACCAGAACACTATCCGTTGGACGTGAATGAACCATCAGAAAGTGATAGTTTACCTGCTTTAGAAACTAATTCTGACTCGGATTATATACCGGTGAATGATGGTGTTCACTTAATTAACCATTCAGAACTTTCAGATCTAATACGTAATCTCGTTCTTACTAAAGGACAAGTGGAATTACTCGGTTCGCGACTCAAAGAATGGAATCTTTTAGCGCCCAATACTCCGATATCTAAATTTCGTCATAGACACAGAGAACTTGTTCAATACTTTGAGATGGATGATGACATTTGCTATTGCAAAGATGTAAACGGTCTAATGGTGCACCTCGGTCATGAGTACAAAGTCAACGAATGGCGACTTTTCATCAACTCTTCCAAGACTAGTCTAAAAGCCGTGTTATTGCATAACGGAAATTTATTTTCATCAATTCCAGTCACCTACTCTGTTCATATGAAAGAGACTTATGACAATATGGCTATACTTTTGGCAAAAATAAAGTACAATGACTACCAATGGCGGATTTGTGGAGACCTAAAGGTCATTGCAATTCTCACGGGCATGCAGACTGGGTATACTAAATTTTGTTGCTTCCTATGTGAATGGGACAGCCGCAACAGACAGGAACATTATGCAAGAAAGGTGTGGCCTATCAGGGATCGTATGCAGCTTGGGCATAAAAATGTAATACACGAGCCATTAGTTAACAAAGACAGCATCATTTTACCACCGTTACATATAAAGTTGGGGGCTCATGAAGAATTTCGTAAAAGCGTTAGATAAAACGAGCAAAGCTTTCACTTATCTTCGAGAAAAGTTTCCGCAAGTTAGCGATGCAAAGATAAAGGAAGGTATCTAGGTATCTTTGTAGGACCTCAGATTAGGAACGTTATTGCAGACAAACAATTCGAGAACTTGTTACATGGTAGTGAACTTCGCGGATGGATGGCATTCAAATCGATCGTCGATAACTTTCTGGGAAATCACAAATCTGTCGACTATGTGCATATTGTTAAGCAGTGCATAGATGCATACAGAATTATGGGCTGTAACATGTCCCTCAAAATCCATTTGCCTGATTCGCATCTTGACTTTTTCCCTGACAATCTTGGCGAAGTCAGCGATGAACATGGAGAACGATTCCATCAAGATATCGTCGTAATGGAGTCACGTTATCAAGGACGGTGGAGTGTGACCATGCTTGCCGATTATTGTTGGATGCTTCATCGCGATGTACCACATGCCATTCACTGACGAAAGTCGACTGCTAAGAAATTCAAGCCTACATAACTGTTATACTTCTTGTACGAATGATATTGTAATACTGTATGCGTTGTTAAAAAACTTCAATTGCGTATTTCTTGAGATCCCGACCTGATAGAGAAAAACGGTTTGCAGATTTTAAAACAGCGCATTAAAATTGACCAGAAAAACATAGAAATGTTAGAGAAAAAAAAATTTTTTTTTTGTTAGCCAGTGTAATTAGTACCCCTAGCATAATTAGCCATAATAGACAATAATAATAACACATAATATCAGGGGAGAATCGAGAAAGGGAGCAAATAGACTTTCAGGACTTCCACTCTCATCACACCTGGAGGTTTATACAGCTGGATTCTACCTCTGATGTCAATACACCCTGATTCTTTTCAGAAAAGGGGGTATTTCTTGTAAGACCAGTCTCTTATCTGGCACTATCCTGGTATCATCTGATACATCTTTTGGTCCAGGATAACTTTAGATTACAATAACATCAAATGAAAACCCCTTTCGTGACACTGGTGTCTCAGTCAGGGATTTCTCTTACTACCCTGGGGTCTTTTCTGTGAGACATTCAGTCTTATAGTTAGTAGTAGTAGTAAAACTTAATAAATAAAAAAAATTTAAGTAAAAACAAAAGCTAAATAAGGCAATTTGTAGTACCATTGAGTACAAAACAAAATTTTGGTGACTGAATATGCTGACAATGGTTTTTGATTAATTATATATATAAATAAATAAATAAATAAATAAATAAATAAATAAATATATATATATATATATATATATATATATATATATATATATATATATATATATATATATATATATATATATATATATATATATATATATATATATAGATATATATATAAAAAAAATATAAATAAAAAAAAAAAAAAAAATATATATATATATATATATATATATATATATATATATATATATATATATATATATATATATATATATATATATATATATATATATATTAAGTTTGTAATTAGTATATTGATAAGAGTGTATGAGAATGGCAGACCTGGAAACTTTAGATCTGCTACAGTGCAGTCGGCAAAGGAGTTTGGGTTAAGTGGGGAGGAACTTATTAAATATGTCACTACTGAATGTGACAAGTTTATAGAAAGAGAAGATAAGAAGTTGGAAACAGAAAGAAGATTACAAATAGAAGCTGACGCTAAAAGATTACAAATAGAAGCTGACGCTAAAAGATTACAAATAGAAGCTGACGCTAAAAGATTACAAATAGAAGCTGAAAGGGAAGCTGAAGCTAAAAGATTACAAATAGAAGCTGAAGAGAGAAGACAAGTTGCTGAAATGGAGGCTGAGGAAAAGAGATTGCAAATGGAGGCTGATAGAGAGGAAAAGAGATTGCAAATGGAGGCTGAGGAAAAGAGATTGCAAATGGAGGCTGATAGAGAGGAAAAGAGATTGCAAATGGAGGTTGAAGAAAAGAGGTTACAAAGGGAACATGAATTGAGGCTGAAAGAGCTTGAACTTCAAGGACACGTTACAGGAAATGGAAGTAGCCCAACTACCTCTGACATTAGTGCAAGTCAAGGTGCCTCAAACTGAGCCATGAACTTTCACTTAGATCCATCTGCGGAGAAAGAAGATGATATTGAGTCTTATCTAAGTCGCTATGAAAGGTTAGCAACTAACTATGGCCTAGAGAAAGAGAAATGGAGCCTTAAGTTATCACAAGGGCTGAGAGGAGCTTCTTATGAAGTTTTTGCAAAACTTGGAAGAGAGGAACAAGAAGATTATGAAATCTTGAAGCAGGCATTGCTGGTTCGCTATGAAAAGAACTCAGAATTTTATAGGAAGAAATTCAGAACTGCCAAGCTGCTGGCTGGAGAAACTTACCACCAATTCTCTGCCAGATTAGAAACTTACTTGGAGAAATGGACTGCTCTAGGAAAATGTCAAGACTTAAAAGAAATGGTCATGATGGAGCAAGTGAGAGAGTCTATGCCTCCAGACATGAGAAAATTTCTTATGGAACAAGGTGCAGAGAGGTTGGGGGAGATTTTAACAGTTGCTGAGAGATATCAGGCAGCTCAGAAAGAGATAGCTGGAGTTAAGAAGAAACAAGAAAATAGTAGGCCACCCCCAAACCAAGATGAGTATGATAATAGGGACCAACAACACAGATACAAACAAGACTATGACAAACCTAGATTTGATCATAGAAATAGGAGCCCTCAGGTACAAGATAAGAAACCCTATAGACAGGGAGATAAGTGGTGCAAAATTTGCAAAATGAACAACCACAATACACTGGAATGTGGTAGGAAAGTCCCTCCATATCACGCTTCATGTATGATAACAGTGGACAAGGGAAGGAAGAAACTGACAGACAGTCAGGCAGATCTCCATCATCCCCCCACCTGTGAAGAAGTAATATGTAACGGCACTAAGATAAAGTGTCTGAATGATTCCAGATTGGAATATGACTCAGTTCTGAGTGCATTCTTGGTGCACCCTGATCAATACACCACAGAAAAAGTGGAGATACAATGGGCATTAAAAGGAACAGCCACCATGACACTTCCCATAGCAAAGATCAATGTAAAGACTCGCTACGTGGAAGGAGTGATTAGTGCAGCAATGTGTGAAGATCCTAATTACCCGCTGGTGATAGGAAGGAGGTATGTCTTCTTAGGGAACCCAATAAAACCTGCGATCATGGCAACACTCTAGACCAGGTCAAGCCCTAAGAAGGAGGAGGGAACACCACTAAATATTCATCCGAAAAAGATGAGACAGGCCCAAGCAAAAGATAAAACATTAAAACCTTGCTTTGGCAAATTGCCAGACAGCCATAACCCCCCCTAAGAAAGAAGAATTTTATATGAAGAACGGATTGCTTTATAGAAAAGTTGGAACAGGATTCAATGGCCATGGACAGCTGGTTCTACCCTCTTCATATAGGGAAAAGGTTATGGAATTAGCACATGTTGTACCAGACGGTGGACATAAGAAAATTGGTACCACCTGTCAAAGGACATCTATAAACCACTATTGGCCAGGCGTTGCTGAAGATATTGCTCAGTATGTGAATGCCTGTTATCAATGTAGCAAGGTAAATCCCACACGTTGGTAAAATCAACAGGACCTAGACACGCATTGGGGCGGACGTAGGCCTGAAAATAAACATAAACCGGTAGACATAGTGGATAGGATGGCACCTTTTCACCAACCGTCTTCCACAAAACCAGTTACACTGGCAACTCTCCGTGTGTTACAGAGAGGAAACACAACCCAGTCCACCCCGACACAAATTGGATCGAAATATGTGGAACTTGATAAAAATAGCAATGAGGTTAATAGGCCATCTTTGCATATGACAAGACGGGGAATCCCCAAGAAAATCGGTAGTGGACGATTGGTGTGTGCTAATTTGACAGCACAGCCAACATCAGCATACTGCCGTTTACATTAGAGAGGGTACCGGCAACAGTGGTAGTTGGCCGGCCCCTACACAGTCCATTGGAAGTATGAACACGGACATGGATTGAGATTTTATATTGTATAACCATGCTAACGGGAGAATTGATTTCCTGTAGCAGGAAATTTATTTCCCTATATGAATCATATATTATCGCTCCAGTGAGGTTTAGCTGAGAGAACCCTCTGGTGAACATAGGCTCTGCCTGGATTTGGGAAATAATTTCAGTAACAGAGTCACTAGTGAATCTAGATAAGGGCATTACCAGATTCCCGTCAAGCCTGAGCTCAGACCATTGCTGGCTGTGAGCACTTCGGAGGGGCACTATGAGTTCCATATGTTGCTTGTTGGATTGAAGAATACTCCGAGTATTTTATCCAGGATGATGAGGAAATTACTGGATCCCTTATGAAACTCAGCTATCACCAATTTTACAGATGACATCTTCATAACTATTGGAACCTTGAGGAACATCTAACACCTCTGGACATGTCATTGGACAGACTCAGAGAAGAGTAATGGTGAATATTAATTGATAATCAGCAATTGACAGGCAGCAGCACCTGTGCTGTTTATTAACACAACATGCGGTATTATCCCTGGATCTCAAAATGTTGAGGCAAATTTCTTGAGAAGTGCCTACCTGAAGTAACCCACCTGCAGGAAAGAAGGAAGGCAGATTGAACTCGATATTGGGAGAAAGCCGTGATTGTAAATCCAGACAGGAAAGCTCCACCAGGTGGTTCATGCTTTTAAAATGGGGGAGCTCTGTCGTGATTTAGTCTGTCTCACAACACGGTTTTCTGTATACTTCGGAGTAAATCTGACCATACCGCACGCCATATGTTGAGAACTCTCTGATACACTAACCAATGAAAACGCGTCATTCTTGGAGTGTATTGTAAAACGTACTAGGCTTGAACATAGAGGCCCATTTTGTGTAACCGATGGTACAATGCCATTTAATTTTGGAAAGAATAAAGAAGTATCACCGCAAAGGAGTATATAATTCAACAACGGGAATGTTACGCTACAGGTAGGTGTAAAAACTTTATCGAATAGTATTTTAGTAAGATAGGAATATTGAGGGAAAGGGCTTCGTTACATCAGGTTAGTCCCAATTTAGCTAGTTAAAGCATGCATATACTAACATGCATTTTGCAAACTAACCAATTAGTAGATAGATCAATACAGAATAATTCATAGAATAATTCAAGCTTTAAATGACAAAAATTGCCCCATAAATAAGAAAGATAATGAATATTACAAATTTTGCTAATTGAACAGAAGGCAAAATAATGCCTCATTTTGAGATTTTTAACACCCTATTTGCCCCATGCCATCCGATACGGCTGATGTGCTAGTATATAAGACCTTGCCCTTGGCTAAATTGAGGCCACAACATTTAAAAAATGCAGCTGAACAGAAGAAAGCGGTAAATGTGTAAACGTTTTGTACCTTTGCCAACCGCATCTGCCTGGCTGACCTAGATGCCCATTAACAACCTGTTAAAGCTTGTATGTATTGTCTAAGGGTAAGAATGTATATATATATATATATATATATATATATATATATATATATATATATATATATATATATATATATATATATATATATATATATATATATATAGTTATGTAATTTTCCTGTGATTAATCCACTTGTGCGTTAGGAAGTGTGTAGCATGAGTAAACTCTTGGAGACGAAAGCCAGCCTTGTAAAATGTGTAGAATAATTGAGAATGATGGCCAAAGTACGTCTGTAAGTTTGACAAAGTGTTTGAAGGAGTATTTTTTAAAGGAAGGACACATGTACCAGGAACATAAGGAAGGATGACAGGAATTGTTTTAAGGAATTGATCAAGGTATTACTTAGTGCTTTATACTAGACCAAATCATTGTATGAAGGCGGATCATGGACAACTGGATCTAACTTAGGATTTATAAGGAAAGTGTAGTCACAGTGAACTGGCTGTGAGTGGTATTGAGGTAAATTGTCCTGTGCATATGTTAGCACAATGTCTGACACTGTTTGTTATGTCCATTGTGTGTGAGGACAGAATAGTGCTGGACCACACGGGGGTTGTGATTATTTGTATTCCAGGTTTTATCCTGCAAAACTACCAGAAGTGCCTGAATCATCCATCTCCGTTGAACTCTGAGGTGCAAGTGCTCTTAAAGTCATTGGAGCCAGATACCCAGCGTCTACTGCCTGGAAATTCACAGACGTGTTAGTCCATGGCTGGAGTGTGATTGATTTCTACATAGAAGATAAGTGGCAAAACCAAACCACAGGTCAGCCTATTCAGACTCTACCTCTAATATATACAATAAAAAGATAAAAATACAGTGTATGCTGAATCACTACTTCACAGTCCAGTAAGAGTGACAAAACATATATGTATTAGATAATGGTTAATCAAAAGGTGAAATTCATCATATTGATTCATTTTGATAATTGATATTTCATGCTTATTTATTTCATTATGTAAATACATTTGATTCATTATCAGTTACCTAACCGAAAAGAGAAACGGTATAGGTTAAATAAATTGTAAATATGTACCATCAGACTTGCTAAAATGATTTAAATTGAGTTCCAAGTTTTGTTGAAACATAATATATATATATATATATATATATATATATAGACCATAATTAGTACCCCTAGCATAATTAGCCATAATAGAAAATAATAATAACACATAATATCAGGGGAGAATCGTGAAAGGAAGCAAATAGACTTTCAGGACTTCCACTCTCATCACACCTGGAGGTTTATACAGCTGGATTCTACCTCTGATGTCAATACACCCTGATTCTTTTCAGAAAAGGGGGTATTTCTTGTAAGACCAGTCTCTTATCTGGCACTATCCTGGTATCATCTGATACATCTTTTGGTCCAGGATAACTTTAGATTACAATAACATCATATGAAAACCCCTTTCGTGACACCGGCCACATACACAACCTCATATTAGTCACTTTATATGACATGTTTGAGGAATCAGTAGTCTTATTCTGTCTTCGTCTCATAAAAGAAATCAGGGAACTACACCAGGAAGTTCTTTCTAGTCGTGGAAGGCAAGGTCACGCTGCTGCTTACACTTTTCTTCTTCTTCTTTGATCCATAGCCACCAACCGTCAAAGCAGTCAGCGGCCATCACGTAGGGCAGCAATAAATTGATTCCACTTTGTTCGGTCGGCGGACATCCTTCGGTGTGCCAGATTGTGACTATAAGCATTTCTATGAGTCTAAATTCTAACTAATTGATTGTTTATCTGTATTCATGAGATTTTAACGTACTTCCTGCTCACTACATTATTACTTGGGCTCATTCCCTACCAACCACACCACTTAACTGTTCAAATTTCACGTTTTATACGTCCTTAACATTTAGCATGAAAGTTCTGATCACACTAGTGTGGGTGACCCAACTATGTTCCCTTTTTCTATGACGGTCATTCCAACTCACACCCAGCCTTAATTTCATACTTGTCCTGTTGGATTCATGCACTAGGGATCACAAGGACACTAATCCAAATCATACCCAGTTGTAAAAAATAAAATTGGTCCTAATTACAACTAAACCCAAAACCAATTCCCATAACCTGACCAAATACCACAAAAAAAAACCATACCCCCCAACAACACGCGACCATTACCAAACCCGATATCACTTTTTGTTGTCAAACAATTATTGGCCCACGAATCACGATTCATAATGCACAGACACAACCCCTCCCTGACCGTTAACAATTTACCCCAACCGTTAACTTATGGTTCTACACTAGATCACCAAGTAACACCACACCTCCGACAAACCCCCACACAACAACCCAAAAACCAAACTATACACCATTACAACGCACCCACCCCTTACCTCCATCCCACAACCATGAGGTCCAACCATCACCCCCCACAAGTACCCCCAGATTGGCAACCCCCCCACGCCTAGGGTTTTTTAAACACCACATACCACCCAGACAGACCATGGTAACTCACCCCCCATGCGACAATCCCCCAGGATATTACCCCCCAAGCGAACCATATCCCACTACCCTTCTCACCCCCGAATGAGAAACCCCCCACCCCCCCATTGATTGTATTAGCCCCCCCCCCTCCCCCCACCCCCAAACCTATTACCCCCTTGACTGAACTGTCCCTAGGGCTCCACCCTCCAGCTTCTCAGAGAAGGACTCCCCATAACCCACCTTAGGGCACAGCAGGAGAGCTTAACCCTATTCCATCTTAAGGAAGACCAAGATAGAGAAAAATAAGAGAAAGAGAGGAAGAGGACCTGAAAATTCCTCGAGAACCCCCTTAAAACCAACCTCCTCGCAACACTCGACGTATAAAATGGAAAAAACCACTTCATGAAAAACCAAAAAACTCAAACAAAAAAAGAAAAAAATAAACAGAAGAAAAAAAAACGCCGTCACCCACAGCACACCCTCCAACACCAGATTCCACCCGCTTTAGAAGAAAAGGAGGAGATAGACCTTGCCACTTTGCCAGAACCCCACACCACTCAGAAAGCTCCCGCCAAACCACCCCCACCACCCAGTTCCATTCTGTTCTACTCCCCACTTTCTCACCCACCTTCTTTCTATCCAGGTCCTCTCCCCCCCTTACCATAGGCTTTCCTTCTCTTTCCTGTTCGATGCCCCCTCCGCTTCCCCACTCTGTTTTCTCCTCTTCCTGGTCATTTCCTGTCCCTTCCTCCCCTTTCTTTCTGCCCAATCTCTCCACTCCTCTCCTCCCATCCCCTTTCATATCTGCTCCCTTCCTCCCAATATCCTGCCTCCTCCCCCCCCTGATGTATCCATCCCTGCCTCCCATAAGGTCTTCTTCTCCTTGCCTCCCCTTCCTCTCATTATACCGTCCTTCCTTGCCCATGTATTAAGTCCTCACCTACCTGCACTCCCCCAAATATCCTCCTCCTAACCAAAATCCTCCTCCTCCCCGCGCCTCAATATTCCTTTCGCTATCACTCCCAAAATCTCTCTCTCGCACTCACTCCCGCCCATATACAGCCTCTCCTTTCCTTTCCCAAAAAAAATTCCATCCTATCCTCCCCCCCACCATATATCCGGGCGCTGCCTCCCATAATCCTGCCTCACTCTCCCCCCTCATAGGTCCTTCACTCCTTCCCATTGCTAAAATATCCGTCCTAAGACCTCCTATCCTCCTTTCCACTTCCTATCCCCACTCCATACCGCTTCTCGCTCGTCTGCCCTCCTCTCTCCTCCTCCTCCACACTTTAAACTCAAATGTTAATGCTATTTTAACGTTACAACCCTTCAAATCTTCATGACCCTCTCGCCACGCCCCTGTGCACCCTTGTTAATATCCCTTATCATGGCACAACTACACAACCACACCCGCCCCCACATCAAGAAACACCCCAGAAAACACCCTTCTAGCGACTCATTCCTCTGATATACCACACTTATACCTCGAGACACATTAACCCCACCATCCAACTTGTGTTTCTCTAGTGACAGCACCAACCTAGTCCCAAGCTCCCAAATTCCAAACCGAATCTTCCTCCTCTTCTTGTGCAACAAAACCCAACTCCCTCGAGTTCAGGTAGCGCTCTCCAACCTTTCCCCCTGATCCGCCCTAGAAAATTCCTTGACCCCCTCCAATTTATTGCCGCTCCCCTTTCCATCTTCCTTATATAATTCCTCCTTCAACCCATCACTATTTTCGCTCTCGTCTTAGCCCCGTTTCCTGGTCCACCCCCCAGCTTATCTACACCGCCGCAGAATTCAGGTCCCACGCCCTCCCGTCTTATCCCTACCTAACCTACGATGCAATAACTCTCAGTCTTTCTTTTACTTCCCCCTGAGCTCGCTATAGAGTCCGGAGAAAAATTAATATATGCTATAAGTTGTGCAAAAAATGCCTCTGAACATACACTTGGTAGGATCATATCCCAAAAAACAACAGAGTCCCGCGTTTTGCCCCGACTGAAACAGTATTTAAATGAGATAAAAAAGCGCCCCGCAAACAACCTGTTTCCCCCCCTGCCCCATAACCCAGACCCCCCGCTTTCCTCCTCTCCGAACATCTTCGTCCTTACTCTGTGTTGCCTTCCCCCTAATACTACCCCCTTCACGCCTGCAATTGCACCTAGTCACTAATTCCCACCACTCCAGATTCAAGACGATCCCTTAGACCACTACCTCAGATTGTTCGCCTGTACGAGTTTTATATTTTTTTTCTTTATGTTTTTTTACTTCTGATTCCCCTTCCTTATCATGCGATACGCGTCACACCAAGACCACCCGCGACGCGCTCTGATGTGGATGTTGAACTTTATGAAGCCCCGAACAAGTTGGCGTCTACTATGCAAATCAGTTCCCTAACAACTATCCCGATGTGGTGTCGGATGTGGTCTAATTTTTGTTGGTTGATCATACACCACCATACTACAACATATCCCCGTGCCCCGGCTCCGGCACGCAGTCCTTGTGGGCTCACAAAATGCGTACTTTCCTTTAGAACTGATGAGTCACCTAACCCCCATTTCCCGGGTGGTCGGTAATTAAGTCTACACTCTACCTAGCTTAGGCCCATAGGGTACATCATTTTTGTCTTCTTTGGCCGCTTCGCGCTGTGAATATTCACATAATAACTGGTGTAAAACGCCCTCACGCGCCCCCCCAACAAACACTCCATTATTATTCAACCATAAAACGCACCCATATCCACGTCTACATCCTTTTCACAGTTCGAAGTTCGTGTGTCACGTTATCATGTCTAGCCACCAATTATAGCACGACGCGTCTTGTCGCAGCTCCTCCGTCTTCCCTGCTGTGCAGTCTATTAGGCCCTATGATCCCATACCAATGCCTTTACCGTTGACCCCCATCACCGCTCCGGCATCTCCTCCATGTCTCCTTGGTAGTGTATCATCAAGTATCAAACCATTCAGTCCCGCATGTGTGTCACATTCAATTCCCCACGCCGCTTCATCCCCTGTGCCCACTTCGATAACACCAATCAAGAAATCAGATTCCGGACTATATAGTCCCTGCGAATGGTGTAAATAGGTTTAATGGAAGGAGCAAGTCCATGTCAGAGGCCTGAGGATAAATCAAAGCTGCAGTATGATGTCGAAATTAGTTTTTAAAGTTACTGCACGAAACAAAACATGCAACTACATCAATTTCGGTGACAATCAACCCTTGTATTGTTATCCCGATAACTTGAGACGTACGTGGTCGGGGTTTTTGTGTGAGCGCGTCATCCTTGCAGTCAGGTGCTCAGGTCCGCCGGATCCTTTTCATATACAAGCCGTGTGTCCCACCGATCTAAACATAACTCGTCATGTCCTGCATATTCAACTATCGTCCAATAGGAGTATACCCAATCAAGGTAACATCACGGTTGATTTTGGGGTTTGCCCAAAAACATATAACCAACCAAACCATATGTTCCAATAAACCGTCTTTGTCTTTATCTATTCGTACGAGCTAGTAAAATTAATAACAAGAGGAAGAACGGTAAAACTACGGGAACCATTCAACACTGCGTGCATTATAAAATATCTAACCAAAAATAAATTTATTTTGTATAATGAAAGTTTATTAGAGCCAGCAAAAAGGGAAGTAAACGAACTCGCCCCGGGTACCATGACTGGTTACACACTCTATCATCCGAGCTGCCCAGCGTGCGCCTAATTATCAAAAGTAGGTTTCACATACAAAATCCTCGCGCCCAACCTCTGCCGGTTATACAGCAACGATCACCAACATTCAACAGGCACTTACAAAATCGTTAATCGCTTCAGAACAATGTGGGAAAGGATCATAACTCAACATACACACGTTATCCGCTTTCGCCACCCCTCCCACACTTATCCTTACCCACGCCCCTTCCGCCGATACACGTTCGTTCCCTACACTTTAAGTTCCACACCCTCCCTATTGCCCTTTGCCTTCAATGCCCCCCCACATCCTCGCCCCTTAAGCATCGGTGGCATTCTCTCTCCCTTCCCCCTGCTCTCCGCCTTTTCGTACCTAAGCATGTGAACAACCTCCCTCCTTCCTCTCGGTTGAGGTACCCTTACTTTTGATTCGACGCACGCATCCTTCACCTTCTACATCTGTTAATCAAGCACCGCTTAAGCTCCATAAGACCCTTGCTTTTGAAAACCATAGTTTAAGTGGTGTGTATGGTTAATATTACTCCAAATTGCGACCTGCCCACTCAAATGAAGTCATCCCTTCCCGATCCATTAAGAGAGTCATCAATAGCTTGTCCCCTTCCGTTATTTCCCGTCAACCTTCAACCAGTCACTCGAGCTCCACTCCAGAACTCCGTCTTCAACAACCACACACCCCCCATATCCATTACTTTTTTGTACTATGGGTTGATTAACCATACCACCCACAATTGCAAGGTGCCGTGAGTTAAGCAGGAGGATTAAGACCCTATTCTATCTCTGATTCCATCACCACACGTACAGTTACTAAATATCCGGTGCTTCCCATCTAGAAAACTTAACTCTCAATCCTCACCCGCTCTCCCATTTCCCTCTCATGAGTATGTGCCCAGTGCCCTTGCCGCGGCCCATTACCCAATCCAGCCACAACGCAGCTCCTAGTTACCCACTCACCTATCACAACGAACCTCTGCGCCGATGTCTCCTCTGCCTTTTCCGCCCCCGCGGGGCTGCCATGTTTCACAAGCCACACACAAAGACACCCCAAAAATCCAACTAAGCAACATGATATGCGCTCATGTACCGCTCCACACTTGTTCCCTCAAGGACACTTCCAATACCTCCAATAAGCCATCAAAGGTCCGTGTAACGGTTATCCCGTTTCAAAGACCTAAATAACTCAAACCCCCCCTGACCGTGCATCACGTCCCAGTTATGGGGGTGTTCCGTCATCCTATGACCACATATTCCCATCACTCCTGCATCCATTTCTATCATTCATCATGCAACACGCGGGCAAGATACTCACCAATCATCTTACCCCACTTCCCCTATTCGCCCAGCGATTTCCCTAAACCCGTCACTCTCCATAGTAAATTCCCCGTTAAGCATCTAAAGGCGAGAGGTCACCGAGGACTGTCCCCTTGAATACTATCCACTATCTTTCTTATGGAAAAATAATGACCAATTAGAAGGAGTGATGGGGAAAGTACGCTCATCAGTCCTCCTCCCTCCGTTGTCCCCAACTCAAGTACTCGACTCCCCCAGGCAGCTTTCCACCAGCTAAAACCTACAGATACACGGCATACGTACATTACACCGAACTCATAGGCCGCGAAAATGCAGGTCGTATCGGTAAAGTATAATGACAAGGTCACACCAGAAAGACTCAACCCACCCCAGCCCATCCCACACCCTATTCGACTTATTGCATTCCGGCCGCTTCTTGAACATACCCTCCCCACACACACTTATTCATTCGTCTACCTATCATTCATCCGAGCAGCCCAAAAATACCCCAAACAGCCAATCGCCCCACATATTCCTAAAAAGCCACCTTCCCACCATCGCGCTCCCCAATATTGCTCGCAATTAAAACTCCCTAAGTTTAAGATCCGATAAAGACAGATGATGATCTCAGAATACGACACACGCCACCACTAAGGCAGGACCGAACGCCAGATCCTCTTCAGAGTACATGCTCTCATGGGCCCACCGTTTTTTTCACAAAAGTACAACAATTGTCGTCCTCAAACCCCCCCAACCCCCCGTGGTGCCCTTGGTTTCGCCCCCCGGCCCCAACCCACAGTCCGTTATTCGCTATCTACTGAGAAAACATGATACCACTCGCACGAAAAGTTGTGGTCCAATCACGAAGCCGAGTCATAGCCCCCCCAAACGACGCCCAGTTGCAGGGCATCGCTTCCCAACCATATGCCCCCCTCGAAGGCCCCATACGCCCTTAAATAGAAATCCCCCAATTTCTAATCTCTTGTAGCTCCCACGAATCTCACACAAACCAAAATTCCAAAACTGTGTAGAACTAAAACAAAAAAACCCGTTAAATATAGAAAACGCATCGACATACCATTATAATGAAGCATGCAAACCGACAATCCTTACTTGTGTCATAGCGTTTCAAAGTTTACAGTTCAGTTTTCTCGCATTTGATTTTTTGTGACATGTCAGGTTTTTCCAATAAGTTTTTTAATGTCTTCAGTTTTTATAAGTGTGCTTTTGTAAATTATAGTTTCCAAGTACCGGTACCTGTGTCTATTGGCTGACTAACTTTCTCGGTGAAACGCGAGAAGTAGAAGGAAATGGAAAGGAAGAAGCTGAATATGTAAGAAATGGTGCTATTCTCAGGACATGAGACTTATCGTACACAATAATTCTTTACTATCATTTCTTGATAGGTTCGTTGCTTATTCTTCTTCTTCTTCTTCCTCGCTCCACTTCAGACTTCCACATTAATGACTCTAATAAAGGCAGCAATCAGCTCAAGGTTCCTGACATCTCGTTCGCCCTCAGACTTCCACATTAATGACTTTAATAAAGGCAGTAGTCAGCTCAAGGTTCCTGACATCTCCAAACAGTTTTTCGTGGAGTGAAGTAGGTTGTTGCCATATGCTACTCCATTTATTGCTGTACGTTAGGCAGGACTGCAGCAGATGTTCAGCTGTCATCGGGCTGGTGCCGCAGGTGCAGAGATCTGTTGCATCAATTCTGTACTTGTGGTATAGATGGTATCTCAATCTGTTGTGTCCAGTGCGTAGCCGAAAAATGGTGGCCTGGTCTCGCCTAGATGCTAATTATTTAAATATCGAGTAAACACCTTTATCTCCAAATGGGAGGGGTGGGGAAGGATCAAACTGAAATAATTTTGAACACATGTTTTGCACACTGCCAGCCTGCAACAATATCTAAAATGTTCGTAGTTTTATAATCATAATGATTAAACCTTCAGATCTCTCACTGCCAAGTGGCTTGCCTAGTCGGTACTCAGTGGTTTACAGTTACGCGCAAAACGTTACACATTTTTACAAATGAATGCCTGCACAGAATATAATTGAAATAGTATGACTAAATCACCATTGTGAAACTGATTAGTTTAGTTTGGCGTTTTGATCCATGCAGGCGACAATTGGTGTTTATTTTATAAATAATGAAGGAAACCGGAGTCCCGTGAACTGTAAATAAATAAGTAAATAAATTAATTAATAAAGGTAATTAGCAGGCACTCGTTGGACATAAAGGATGACACCAGACAACAAAAAAGAAAATATAAGGGATAGGCTTACCGGGAATTGAACCTAGGACCAACCAAACGGCGCCATCGCCCTGCTGTGAAAGCACATCGTGAAAGGACGCTCAGCCAATTTTGCACCACAGCAAGGCGATGTTTGGTTGGGCCTAGGTTCGATTCCTGGTAAACCTATTACATATTTTATTTTCTGTTATTGTCATCCTTTATGTCCAGCGAAAACCTGTTAATAACCTGTATTTATTTATTTACGTGTTTATTTCATGCGTGGAAAACCAGTTCAACCCCATGTGAGTTATAACTGGAGTATACACTGTAGCGTTATTTATTCTATATAGCGTATTACATTGGTTATTTATCTTTTGTTGGTTCTTCCAGGTTGCAATTTCTCTGGCGTTTGGTGTGACGCTGCTTAATGTCTGAAGTGGTTATGGTATAGCTCCTTCTATGCTCTTTAGTTTATCTTTCTTTACCCGGCCTTTGTCCCCGACAAAGATAAAGAGCTTTTTATCAGTTCAGATTTGTTGTGTTCCTATTTTCTGTAACACACACAGATATGACGAATTCAGAGGTACGGCAAGACTGACTATTCATATTTCAGAAATGTTATCTTTTGAAAAACACCACGTAGAACTGAACATATCCTCTGCAGATATAACGACCTAAATTCCTTTGTAGCCATGGGAAATAAGTGTAAGCACACAACGCAACAACATTTTGGGGATATGTCAACTGAAATGCCATATCAGTTTTACGTTTTCCGTTTCTGTCTGTCCTATTTTGCGTTTGTATTTCCACTTTCTGTTACGCGTCACCTGGAGATGCATTTTCGCTTACGTGCACGCCGGCTGGAAACAGATAACCGTTAATGTTTCCGCGTTCAATTCTTAATTTTCCGTGTCCAATTCGTAATTTTCCGCGTCCAATTCTCAATGTTTCTACGTCCGATTCTTAATGTTTGCATGCCCAAGTCCGTTGTTAACAATCTGTTTTATTTTCTCATGTGATCCTGTTTTTTAATTAATATTATGTTTTAAAAGGGCAGACTTCTAGGTCATGTTACAGCTTAACCAAACACCATTTTGCTGTGTAGTGTAAGTGCAGTCCAGAGTGGGCGTCATGGCAACCGTAGTGGAACGGCTGCATAAGGCAATAACATGCTTCATCCCCTACGACAATCCCCTAATTGCAAGCTAGCTTCGTTCACGACATGTAAAGACCCGTTGATTTTTTTTTTTTTTTTAAGTAGGGGTTTCCCTCGTCTTAAGGCGCGCACCGCTCAACCTAGACACAAGGTCCATCGTTCAAACTGTTTTAGAGCGCGTGTCCAAATTTTTTAAACTTAAATTATGTAGTCTGTGATAACGCTGACTGTCAGTGTGAGCTACGACCAGGCGAAATCGGGGGACTGCCAACTTCAATATTCTTATCTGGTTACTATAAATAGTTTCAACCTTCAGAAATATTCTAATAGGATTCGAAAACAAGCCGTCTGCACAGCCAAATATTTCTTGTGCGCATATGTATGTATATGTGTGTGTGTATACATACATATATCCATACACACATACAAACACACACATATATACATATCAGAATCTTTACTCTCCAGAAAATACATTGATACGTACTGACATGATATAATAAAATGCAACATGGCATATAGGAGAGTCATTAGAATTTACATAAAGTGTGGAAAACGTCCCAAGTAGTTCTATGTGGGTGTTTTTACGTCGAATGCTTTTGTTACACATATATAACAATCTTTAAACTTTCTAAAAGAAATTGGCATTTAATGAAATGATATGATACAACATACCAAAAAAGAGTATTATTAACATACAAACATTCATAAATACATACAATCATAATTTTTATTCTCCTTTAAATACATTGACATGTACTGAAATGATATGATAAAATACAGCATACCAAATAGGAGAAGCATTAGAGTTTACAATAGTGTGAAATGCGTCTCATGTACTCGTAGTTAAATATTGGTGTCGTGTGTCTATTTATTTTACATCGAATATTTTCCTGTCATATATATATATATATATATATATATATATATATATATATATATATATATATATATATATATATATATATATATATATATATATATATATATATATATATATATATATATATATATATATATATATGCTTATTATCATCTTTTACATACATATAATTATGACTAGTTCTGTGCAAACCAGACCAAATTACTCCAGGTCTTGTTCTCTCTATCGGCTACATCTTTGTGATTATTCCGCGTGTTTCTTCTACCCTTTTCGTCCTCATCTTTCCAGTAAAAGATAAAGGATCCTGCTACACGCCCATTGAGGCATGTTGGGAATATGGTGTTAGGCCCATATTTTCTTGACCATCGGGACACTAGGGGTGATGTGGTCAGCATCACGCCGGCCGCCTTAACCTTCCCAGAAGTTGCTCTGGTACCCGATTGGGGCTGGGTCGACCCAGGAGCCGTTTGCGGCCTAAAAAAATCTCACATCATCTGGGGATCGATCGAACCATAGACCACTGAGCTAGGAAAACACATCTTTCCCGTACTTCATTGAATTATCACCATAATCATCACCATCTTTATTTATCTTTATCGTTGACTGTTGAACATAAGTTACAAGTGTTTCTTGCCACTGATGCTAGTTTTGGGTCGTTGTCGTCCAGATCAACCAATCAGGTCTCAATTGTTTCGGCTTCCTCTTCTAAGACTGTTCTTCGTGTTCTTTTTGGCCTTCACTCTATTCTCATCCCATGTGGGTTCCAGTCGACGACATGTCTTTTTTCTCTGATAAATGTGGCTTAGTATTCAACTTAACTTTTTTTCTATGAATTTCCAGTTCTATATGTTTGCTGGTTCACTTCAGTAGGTTTATGTTTGTTATTATATCTGACCATCTGGTGCCGGGGATGAGACAGGGGCATTTATCAGTGAGTTACACCTTGAACTGGTACATTTAATTGGTTCTATCGTAACTATGTCTTTCTGCATTTTCTTCTTTATGTCATTGATGCCGTGAATACTTATACTGGTAGGATTATTGTAAAAGGAGAATATCCGGTACTTTCGATAAAGAAATATTTGGTATCGCCACTCCGCCACTGCATGTGCCACTCGTGTCTTTGTGTTACTGGAGTTACTAAGTTTTCGTTGGAGTTGTTTCAATTCTTGTGTTGTGGTAAATATTATACTAGAATTTTGAGTGATTTAATTGTTAAGTCCGGCATTAGATTTCACTAAGATTTTCCGTGTAGAGTGATTTACTGGTTACGGTCCGTCAATTATATTTCACTAGGATTTTGTTGTGTGTTAATTGACTAGAAGAATTAATATAATCTATAGCAAAATTGTTCCGGCTGTAGCGTTTATCTAACTAACTGATATTAACCAGTAAGAGATATTTTTAATAGACTAGTAAATGCACTATTCATTACGAGTACTGACAAAATATATATTTATTTCTAATTCACGATGATTAATTTTGTAAATGACTAGAATTTATTTCACGGGTTTTTTAAACGATAAGATAAGCTCTAAGCTTGTAGTTCTAATTAAAGTTAAATAACCGAAGTGGATAATAATAAATTATACTTTTACGCCGGTTAGGATTGGTTTGAGAATATTATATTGTGGTTAAGTATTATGTATTTTCTCTTCCTATATCTAGTACTGGGCCACATACCCAAAACCTACCAGCGGTTTCAGTACAATCTGAGAAACGGGTTTACGTCCAACAGCACTAAAACCTTCTTTAGTAAAATCGGTCTTCGAGGTTGGCCAGTTTGGCTCTCTTGTATCCAAGAGGGAGAGAGAGTGCAAATATATGACATTAATAAGAATTGTAACTTGACATTTAGTTACCCAGATTTTTCATATACCTTCAGCCCGTTTTGCCGAAATTTCCGAAAATTAACATTACCGACTACCAACCACTTGTGGTGTAACAAGGATTTTTTATCCCGAGAGATTTACCCCTCTGACATTCTCTCCAAGTATCAATTTTACTAGCTACTGACTCTGTGAACATTAAAGCTCTTAAGTATTTTCCACCCTGGACTAATTGATGTGACATAAACAGAATCCTAAAGAAGGAATATCAAAGCAAGCGTTTCCCAAATAAAAAGATTAATCAGTCTTGGAAAAACTGGGGCTTGTTTTGCCAACACCCAACCTTGGATCTGTGGTTGTTTTTTCATGGAGATGTTCCAGATGTTGTAAAAGCACGTATGAGGTAGGAGTGAAAATGTGGCCACTGTCTGTCTGAAGCGAGAGAAAGAAGAGATGAATAATTCTTTCACTGTATAATCCATGCACTCACTTTGTTTATTTCTTATGATGTTTTGCTAATACTGTTCATCTTAGAATAGATTAACGTAGAAACTCTCTGTTCTTTACAGTATAGAAAAATCCTAGACCCTAGTGCTATTCTTTTGACCTTTTGGGGGTTAATTAACTTCTTTTTGTGGGATTTTGTCTCGACAGAGGGAATTACACTTAGTGAGTCTATTTCTTTATGAAAGTCTGCAACCTATGATTTTTGTATTTTTTAGATATTTTTATAATAACCGTTGTGAAGTTTCTTTTTATGATAAATAAACATTAACATAAAACTTATTACCAGTGTCGGTCAGCAGGTCCCAATATCCATATTCCATTACTAAAGTTTCACGTTTGTGCGTCTAATTGTCGTCACTTATCTGTGTGTGTGTATGTGAGTGGTGGATATATATATATATATATATATATATATATATATATATATATATATATATATATATATATATATATATATATATATAGATACAAATTAATATAGAAAGGGAACCGTCTGAACAACAAATTTTAGTCGTAATCGATAGGCTGGACTAGAGTACCTTCTCTAATCCAGGGACAGACTCTACCTTTTCACCAACTCACTAGTGAAAATCTATCTGTTTACCTTATCTCGCACTGAGTCATCACCTTTGTCAGTTCTATTCAGACGGGACCTGACATTGTTCTTAATCACCTATCGGAAATTTACGACAGCTACCATCTTTACATTAAAGCTTAACTGCAATGGATCTCAGGTCTTATTTCTCTTGTTTTGATGGTGCTCCCTGATATTGTATTTCCTATCCACCTCTTATTTTTTTTTTAAATTAATGAAGATAAACAGAAATCCCGTTCAACCTCTGATGGGTTATAATTAGGATATATATTGTTTTCAATTCCAAATAATATGAACAACTGCCGACATGAGAAAGTGGCATCACATTTGAAAATAGGGATACTCACACTTGTGCTTAGGCCTATACGTTAAATAATAAAATAAAAAATAAAAAACAAACAAACAAAATCAAGAAGAAACTATGAAAAAGAATAATATTAAAGTGGAGGGGTGTAAAGGCCTGGTGGTGTGTGTCTGGGGGGTTTGGATATGGGTAGTGGGGGTGGGGGTGGAGGGTTTTTTTTTGGGGGGGGGTTTTTTTTTTTTCCTATGTGTTTAATTTGGGGTGGGGGGGGTGTGGTTTTTCTGGGTGGGGGAGGGGTTAAAGTTTGGTTTTGGTTGTTTTTAGGTGGGGTGGGGTGGTGGTGGGGTTTCGTGGGGGGTGGGGGGGGTGGGGGGGGGGTTTTTTTTCTATTTTATACCCACCGGGGGATTACTATATTTAATTGACTTTCATCTGTTAAAGTTACATTGCAATTGTAAGAACAGCATAGTCCTCCACATTCCCAGACATATAATATTAACATGTGTTCGTGTTACTATATGTTTGACTATATTATGCAGTTCCCCTAGGTCTGTCTATTCTCAACAACTCCTCTTTATTTATTAGGTAAGTTGGATGCCTGCAACATAATCCAATATTGGTATTTCATTTGGTCATACCTCTTTGCACACTTTAACAAAGAAATGTTTCTATATTATTGTCTTGAAGACATCCTGCACAGTAAGGTTCTTCTATTCTGGGATAAAAATTAGCTTTTCCCAGCTGTAGTCTGAGAAGTTTCTTATTACTGGGAATTTTCAATTCCCTAGATATCTGACATTTTCTTGTTGGAGCCATGACCATCTTATATGCATGTCTTCCTTTCAGATTTTTATCCCACTCTGCTTTCCATTCATCTGTTATTAAATCTTTAATTAAGCTCTTAATTTCTGATTTACTCATCCCTACATTTATTAGATTTTTATCAGATCTACCTTTCTTGGCTTCTTTATCTGCCTTTTCATTTCCTTCTATGCCAACACGTTTTCCTACAACTCTTTCTTCTATTAGGATTTTCAGTAATGGTGTTTCATATTCGTAGATGACCAAAATAGAGAGCCATAGAAATTTCAAAAAAACTGTGTTTTCAGATAGCCTGTTGTCTATCTCTCCTAAAATTGTATAGTCTGCCAGAGCAGAGAGCAGCATATACAATAAAAGATTTTCAAACAATCAATCAGTACTCTGTTGTTTAAAAATAAATATGGACCTAGTGTGTTGAAACACTTTTCGTAGCCGTTATCAACGGAATGGCCCGGATTTAGAAAGATTATTGTTATCTCTTGGAACACAGCTAGGTCAAGCCTACGCTTTACAGAAACACAAGATGGCCGACCTGTTATGAAAGTAGGAAGTTCCGCCATTATCGTGTTTCCTTTAAAAGTTATCTATATAATAATTCAGTAACAGTATTTAGTGTTTTTTTTTTCCATGGAACTACCGTTATATGAACTTCAGAAAATACGTTGTGTCTTCATTTACTTCGTAAATGTTTACATTTGAAAGTTCTGCCAGATAAACTAATACGGCAGTCAGGAAATGCGATCAAAACTGGACTGTCATCTATATTAGAATTTCACTATTCATCACACCAGTGTGTTTAAAAAAAAATTAAACTTCATCAAACGAAAGTAATAATGACGGTTTCATTCTTCGTATTTGTTGGATTCGCAGTTTTGATTGGAATCTCGGGTAAGTTATGAGAAATTTTTTTTTGAGAACATAACGTGTATAAAGGGAAGATTTTGTTACATCATTTTACTCTTATGCCTCAGAAATGAGGTATCTGAGGAAGGTGGTTAAAGTAACAAGAAGAGACATGGTTCGCAACCAGACGATACGTCAAGGCCTAAAAATCCAACTCCTGCAGATCCAAGTAGAACAGTCCCAACTGAGATAGTTTGGCCATGTCTGCAGAATGGGAGAAGATCGGCTACCACGGCAAGCATGGGAAACTAAGAACCAGGGATCCAGATCTCCAGGACGACCCAAAGTCTGCTGGGAGGACAACATTAGACAATCTTTGAAGGACCGAGGACTAGAATGGAACCAAGCCAGGAGGAAGACATCCGATAGAATAGTATGGCGCTCTCTCTTACAAACCTCTACACCTTACGGTAGAAGAGGAACGGACTAAGTAAGTAAGTATTTCACTCTTATGCCCTGTGTAATGCAAGAGGTTCTCTGAAGAGACAAAAAATGATTAGGATAAATATTTTTATACCTAGGACACGATTTTATTCTGCCTGCATTATACTCTCATAACTATTTTATAACTTTTTCTTCTTTATGTTTATCTCTAATTCTCTTCTTTTTGTGATCCGTGGTCCCCCACTGCCTCTCTTACCCTGGGGATTCCAGAACAAAGAATGCCTTGTAATGCTATCATTAGATTTCCTCAATGTGTGTCCTATCCATCTCCAGCTCTTCTTCTCATCTCTTGTTCCTATGGCCCTTGTCTGGTTCTTGTCATCAGTTCCACTTAAGTGATCTTGTCGTACCACTTCAATCCTTCTTTTCTGCGCAAGACTACATTTATGAAAGTCTGTAGCTTTTTGGTTGTTGCTTTTGTTGTTCTCCATGTTTCAGAACCATACAATAGGACTGACTTGACATTTGAGTTGAAGATTCTTATTTTTGTGTTGGACCTGATTTCTTTTTATCTCCAATGTTTCCAAATGCAATGAAAGCTCCTTTAGCTTTTTTGTATTCTTATTTTGATCTCATTGTCTGTCCCTCCAACTTTGCCTATATTGCTGCCAAGGTATATGTGTGATTCTACATCGTGTAATGATGTTTCTTCGAGTGCAATACTGTTATCGTTTCCAGCATTTAATATATATATATAAAATCCCAGCTTTTTCTGTCAGTGCGTAACGCTAAGGGGTGCAACTTTGGTTGAAAGTTAGACATTAATTGTATTGTTTCCCTTATATGTACTCTCCCGAAAATAGTAAAACTCGACAAAGAAAAGTGCGCAAATGACGGTGTGCACAAAAATATTTATAGAATATGTGATCCCGTATACACACATTGGGATCCTCGCTGCTGCTACGTAGTTCGTGTACTGTGGTGATGCACAGTGGTTTTTTTTTAAATACTTGTGAATAAGTAAAATTGCCGTTAGGTATTGGTGCTTTTGAATTTAATTCCCGTCTTATGACGGACTTTTACACTAGCATATTATCATTATCTTTGTTCTTCGTGCATTATGCTCTCACAACTATTATATAACTAGGAAAATATTTAATTTTACGTGCCTTATACTCTCATATCTTCTATATGGACATTTTCTACGGACAACTGGCAGATAGCACAATAACAGTTGGGTGACCACAGCTGATGTTCAAAGATGTGTGCAAGAGAGACATGAGGGCGCTGGGCATAAATCCACCAACCTGGAAGTATGAAGCTGCCGATCGCACCAAGTGGCGTGCTCTCTACGGCGCCACCTCAGATTGGGAGAAAAGAAGCTCTCACGGCAAGCAAAAGAGAGGTGAAAACGTCGAAAGGAACACCAGGAAAATAAACAGCTGAGGGCTGTCACCTCAGGGGCGCATTCCCATAGTCAGTTAAGACTGAAGGGGCTATTAATGTTGTTATTACCATTAGTATGCTCTCATAACAGTGTTATAGCTAGGAAAATTATTCTTTCCACACACATTTGCCCTCTCGTGTAAAAAGACGGGGACAGCTGTTAAAACAGGCATGGACATGGTGACTAATGTAAGGTGATGCTAGAGTCTGGCAACCTCATATATAAACCAAATAGCTACAGAAACAACCACAGGAACATGTGGTAGTCTGCAGTGGTTGTACTGTGTTCCGCAAGACTGCGAAAAAAAAGACGATGATGATGACGTTACCGTGGGGACGTTCACAGTGGGGAAAAATGCAGAACCGGAAAGACCTGATACTACCCGGGCTACTGGCACACGTCAGGTTATGGACGTATGAGAGGACGCATCTGCCGTGTATACAACCAGTGCGCAACAGGAACAATTAACATTCATACCCTTCGACATTTGCTGAGGGAGACTGAGCACCTATGGGTTTGCCCGGAGTGCAATGACGTCGATTCTGATTAAAATTAACATTAACATTAACAGGTTATAACAAAGGCATTTTGACAGAACTTTACTTCAACAAGGTGTATAATGAAAAAAACAGAATCGTTCAGGCTAAAGATGATTCAAGAAAATAATAGAAAGAATAATGATTCTCACTATTCAAGGTTTTGCCGCCATGCTGTTGACGAACTCTAGTGTACCATATTAGTCTTGTGCATTACTGCTAAAGTAATAACACTGTTATCATTTATTTCACCTATGTTATTACTTATTTCACCCATGTTATTATTTATTTCACCTATATAATTATTTACCTCACCATTATATTTTTTATTTCACCCATGTTATTATTTATTTAACCTATGTCATTATTTACGTCACCCATAATATTTTTTAAATTTAACCCTTATTATAATTTATTTCACCGATGATCTTATTAATTCCCAATATGCCTCAATAGGCGTGTAGCGGGATCCTTTACCTTTTTACCGTATTATAATTTATTTCACCGATGATCTTATGAATTTCACATCTGTTATTAATTAGTTCATCTGTGTTTTCATTTATTTCGATTTTTTTATTACATGTTTCACATATTTTATTATTCGCTTTACTTATGTTATTATTTATTTCATCTATGTTGTTATTAATTTCACATCTGTTATTAATTATTTCACATGTGTTATTATTTATTTCGATTATTTTATTATGCTTATCACATACTGTATTATTCTGTTCACTTATGTTATAATTTATGTGCCATGTATTATTGTTTATTTCACCTGTTATTTTTTATTTTACCTATATTATTATTTACTTCGTAAGTGTTTTTTACTGATGGCCTCCTTTCTACTGCTGCTGTTATGATGATGCTATCATTTTCCTAGTCGCTTCCTATGAAACATGGAGCACTTAGTACAACTGGCTCCCTAGCAGGAAGCCTCCACCAAACATTCATATGTTCTTCAATCAATACCCTTTAGCTACCCAAGGAGCAAAGGCCTTCAACAAACACATGCCAAGTCTTTCTGTCCTGTGCCATCCGCTCAAGTTCTTTCCATGTTTTCCTCATCATTTTCACCTCTGTATCCAGTTCTTTTCTCCATGTGCTTTTTGGTCTACCTCTGCCTCTCTTTCCCAGTGG
The DNA here is from genome assembly GCA_024509875.1 of Oreohelix idahoensis. Taxonomy (NCBI): domain Eukaryota; kingdom Metazoa; phylum Mollusca; class Gastropoda; order Stylommatophora; family Oreohelicidae; genus Oreohelix; species Oreohelix idahoensis. Next base: position 155,275 of record JAMPIV010001350.1, on the reverse strand, counting down.
ATTCCAGAACAAGGACTGCCCTGTAAAGCTATCAACAGGTTTCCTCAATGTGTGAGAACAAGAGAAATCAAGTCCAACACGAATAAGAATCTTCATTTGGTCTTGCAGCGATGATTTCTCCCGCAATTTGTTGTTTACGTGATGAGGCGCCATCCCCATATACAACCTCATTTTAGTGGCCTTGTACGACATGTATGACGTAAGAGTATTCTTATTGTTTCGTTGCATCACCAGAAACCCTCGGGAAGTACACGTCGAATTGTTTTATTTACCTATAATATATTGATACGATTGTTTTTAATTGATGGCCCCCATGCTCCTATAGCTCTCCAACACGATGACCGCAGTAATGATAATGTTATGGATAACTGTAAATTTGATATCACTTACAGGGGATGTTATCTGCCCAGTTGTGTTAGCAACTTTCGTAAAGAGATGTAGCCATCTTCTATTAGCCAAAACAAAGTTAAAACGCATGAGATATGCAACAGTACATATCTGTAGACATACCTTTGCCTTCCCTAACTTAACAGCAGAGGCAGGTACCCATTTACAGAGGGGTATACAAGAGTGACTCTACCAGGTTTCGATCCTAGATCCTGGTAACAGTGCCGAGGGAGGAAAGATGTCTAACCGCTTAGCCATTCGGACGCTCATAACTAATGGATGTAGACAAATTAAGCATTTCTTGCATTTTGTCCATACAGATAACCTGGTCATTATTCTATAGTGTAAGTAAATAAATAAGGGGGTTGCTGTAAAACTGGTAAGGAAAGTAATATATAAAACTAAAAATTAAAATGGTATGGAATCACATGTAAAAAATGAATCGCTTCCGTTATAGTTTTCAATATTTTATGTCTCGTTATGTGTAAAAAATATTGTATATACTTAATATTGGTCTCTTTTATTAATTCTCTTTTCATTCCTAGCATGTCTAGAATATTTTTGTTTTCTTTCGTTTCCTTAATAAGAGCTTCATTCATCTATATAGCCACATTTCAAAAGCTACATATTTTTCTTTCAACTGCTTGTTCATTGTCCATGTTTCGGCACCATACAGTAATGAGGTGTGTATATAACACTTGGCACGGGTAGTTCACGGGGGTCTCTGATAAGACAAAGAAAAAATAGTACTTCTGCTCACTCAAGCATGTCGTACAAGGCAACTAATATGCGGTTGTGTATGGGTTTAGCAGCCTCATCATGTGCAATAAATAATTACATAATCCATGATTACAAAAGCACTTGAAAGCTCGTTAATGGCTTGCTTCGATGGGACCCGCTTGAGTGGTGGCTCCATGCTCCAAATGGGGCGAAAATAAAAAAATGATAATGATGATGAAAATGACGATGATTATAATGATTATTATGATGTTGATGATGATATAACAATTGATGACTCCCATTTGCAATTTGTTGAAATGTTGATTATCTGTGGAATTTGAAGTCTATAAAGATCCATGAAGAATAATAATAATTCTGACAGAGGTGACTTCTGACTGTGCGTTCCCTGCGTATTATGATGGCTCCTGGTACCATCGCATGGCGGGCGAAGACAAGACCCTGGATATCAGTGCAAGCAGGGGTACGTGGGGCAGTGATAGAAAGTGTCTGCAGTTGTTTGCTCATGAACCACAGATCGTTAGCGATGGCGTGAACATGACGATCCTGCTTCAGGGGTAAGTTGTATCAAAGTTCTTGTCTGTGCCCGTGTTTCTCAAACTTACAGTTATCGCGTACCCCTTTTGAGAATTTATCTTACCAGCGTACCCTTTATGAGAATTCAATCTTACCGGCGTACCCCTCTCAGTCGAAGATAACATGGGGTAGTTTCTTCTTCGTCTCTCTCAAATAACCACGTCTATCTCTTTTATAAAGCTGGCAGTCCGTCTCAGGCTTCTCTCGTCACCATACAGTTTATGCTGGCAGTCCGTCTTAGGCCTCTCTCGTCACCATACAGTTTATCTATCTCGTCACCATACAGTTTATCTATCTCGTCACCATACAGTTTATGCTGGCAGTCCGTCTTAGGCCTCTCTCGTCACCATACAGTTTATGCTGGCAGTCCGTCTTAGGCCTCTCTCGTCACCATACAGTTTATCTATCTCGTCACCATACAGTTTATCTATCTCGTCACCATACAGTTTATCTATCTCGTCACCATACAGTTTATCTATCTCGTCACCATACAGTTTATCTATCAAATGGGTTGGGGTAAGGACAAGCTGCCATTTTGGTCCTCTCAAGGGGTTTTAGAGTACATGTTTTATTGGTTGTTTGTCCTCCCCACATCAGCACATATCAGTCGGTCCGAGTTTGTTGTACAAATGGTATTTGAGTCTGCAATGACCGGTTCTCAGTCTGAAAATTATAACTTGGTCTATTCTTGGTAATGTATAGTAGGGGTCTGCAGTATCGGAGTCTGGGTGTTCCTTATGCCATTTTTCTCTATAGTTACTTCTGATTATTGCTTTTATCTCTTCATATTTAGCCCTGTCTTCAGTTTGGATTTTCCTTCCTTCTTCTTTCGCAAGTTTATCTACTTTCTCATTTCTACATATTTTGCAGCAGGCTGAGATCCACTGTATTTTTACTTTTTTCGAATTCATTGGTTGTTTTCATTAGTGCTTCTGCCAAGCTATCTTTGTTTTTTTGGTTTTTTTTGTTTGTTCCTGAGGGCTATGATGACTGATAGTGAGTCTGGGAGGAGCACTGTCTTGTCTCTAACAAAATCTCTGTTTTTTTCCATGATGGTAATTGCAGCTGTCTTAGTGATTCAGTCTTCGCTTTAAATTGTTTTGAGAATTAAAGTTTTTATGAATTTTCTAGTGGCCATTGAGATAATATTTCCTGTCCATTCGTTTATTTTGTGTATACACCTCCCCCTTCATTTTTTTAATACCTTTTGTTGCTGATCCAGGGTAGTTTTAATAGTAATGTTTTATCTATACGAGGGCGTATATATATATATATATATATATATATATATATATATATATATATATATATATATATATATATATATATATATATATATATATATATATATATATATATATATATATATATATATATATATATATATATATATATATATATATATTCTTTTCTGCCGTTCCAAAACATGTTGAGTTGCAGTAATGAGCTCCCCTTGTTGTCCCCGGGTATTCTATAATGGCTTGACATACAATTTAAGGGATTCTCACGTCTGGTTTCTAGCGGGAAGCGATGAGGGTGTGTCATACTGTGCATTACCAATATCCTATGACTTATAAAAAAAAATCACGTGTCGTTTATTAATAAATTTGTCAAGTTTTCACTACTTTATATATTTTTCAAGTTAGTATATATTTTAGGTTACTTGTATTATATAACTTTGCAAAACTCACAAATGTTTAAGTTAACTACACTATGTAGAATATGCCATGTTATTCCTATAGTAAACATTTCTTAAAAATGTTCCGCAACCCTAATCCGGGACAAAATAGTAGATTTGACCTATTTCAATGCAAAAAATCGGGACAAAGGGGTAAAGAAAAGGTCAAAAGTCGGGACATGTCCCGGAAAAATCAAGTTGATGTCAATTTAAAATAATATACATTTTATATATACATTTGAATAACATTGAATAACATACATTTTACTGTATAAGTTTAACTACTTAAACTAATAAGAGAGAAATACATCAATAATCCTTACTTAAGGTGAAGCTGAGTTACTGTACTTTTCAGATGAGTGGATTTTTATCACTAGGTCCTTCTTTGCAAGCAGCATCTTAAAAAACTCGACACATGTTTCCTCACAGTTCACTTTGGTTGTCACCATAGCTTTCACAGTTTCAACACCTAGCTGTGTTTTATCACTTGCCCATAAGCTGTTCATCAAAGAAAACACTCTTTCTGTGGCAGCATTTGTTCCAGGTAGACAGAAAAAAAAATCTCTACCAACTTCAAAATATCTGAAAATGTCACATTATTGTTTTTGAAGTGGGAAACCATTTCAATCCAACGTTGTGGTGGCAATGTTTTTTTGGCACTCCATTCACTCATTTTCTGAGAAGTAACAAACTGCTTCATATAGACACATTCGTCATAAATTTCAGTTTCTGTAAAGTGGGCTGAAGGTAATGTTTGCATCACTAGTGATGATGATATCTCAATATCTGCCCAAAGTGGTATTCTGTTCAGCGTTACCCAGCTGTAGGATTCTAGGTCTTGAAAATTTTTTGCAGCCCATTTATTCAAATAATTGAAAGCTGTTTCATAGAACGCTAGCATGAAACTTTTTCACATCCTCCTTTGGAAGTCCTTCCATGTCCAGCTTTTCAAGGATTAGCTTAACTCTTGATGGCAAGAAACAGTCTTCCAGTTTGGACTTCAAAATAGTTTTCAACCTGTTGATGCTGTCAATGACTTCAAACACAGTAACCGTCTGTTCCTCTATTTTTTGCACTGCTTCGTGGAATGGAGAGGCCTGACTGTGAACAAAAACAAGCCATGCCTCAGATAGAGGATTTTCAAAGAATGTCTGGTTAAAAACTGGGCATCTGTCTTGAGATTGAAAATATGATTTAAGAGGCAGGAACATCTGAAGAACCCTTTCAACAGCAGGCAGCAGAGCAAGCCACCTAGTCTGAGCATAACCTAAGATCATCTGGAAGTCTGTTTCCACAAACTGGCAAAAGTCCTTGAGTCTTACAACTCGTACTGTGTATGATTTAAAGAGTAGATAAATTTTAGCAATAATCAGCTCGACATCAACAGGCAGTACATCTGCAGCTGTTCGAACAGTGCTGTGGAAAATATGACCTGCACACCCAACTCCTATAAGACCATGTCCAAGGTTTTCTAGCAGTTTTTTTAAAACATTGTTCTGTCCTTTCCTTTCAGCACCTCCAAAATTGGAATTTGTGTTGTCTGCGCATAATCCAATTACTTTCCTGTCTAAACCATTTTCAGTTATGCAGTCATTAAGAAAACTACTTACAATATCAGATGTTTCATCTGGAAATGACTTTAACTCTAATATTTTAATTTTCACTCCATTACTGTGATCAAAGTATCTGACAAGCAAAGGAAAAATCTTGAATTCTTTGTGGTTGGATGCATCTGTCAGTACAGAAATAAATGTAGACTTTTCTAGGTCACACCTTAACTCATTTAGAATATGGGGTGCCAAGACATTTCGAATAATGGCTTCTGTTTTCGTACGTGCACATGCAAATTTTGGCTCTAAAGTAACCTGAAGTAATTTTGATGTGCAATCCATAGACCTGAAAGTATGATTGTGTAGCACTGTATGGTATGCAAAGGCACCTTCTATAGCAGCTAATTGCTCTTCTTGGTCACCAATTTTATCAGCTCTGAAGAAAGTGGTTAACGACGAGCTTGATGCAGCTGTAACGACGGCTCTCTTATGTTTCTCACTGCTTATGTGGTTCTTAATAGCACCACGTCCACTATGGCTTATCGAAAACCCGGAGTCACATATACTGCATCGTACATTGAAGTTTGATGTACTCTTTTTAATGAACGGATATTCCTTTTGTAAATCTTCATTGAAATTGCATTTACGCTTTGGTACCATTTTCTTACAACAATAACAAAATATGCTCAAATAGTTCACCGTTTAAATTAAATAAACGTATACCGTATGCAAAATCTTGGTACTTTACCACTACCTAAAATTTCAAATAACTGCGAATATCACATTGGAACTACAAAACTAATTCGCGGTCCTGACAACCTCTTGTGCTGTTTCGGCGCCAGTTCACTAATAATTAAAAATACCCTCAAGTCAGCCACGGAATAATAATTTTTTTTTTAATCTGTGAGATTTATGCCAAATTGGCACATTCGTCCAAAACCGGGACAAATTGGCGTCCCGGATTGCATCGAAAAAAAGTCGGGACAAATTATCAAAAATGGTCGAAAACCGGGACTGTCCCGGAAAAACCGGGACGTCTGGTCACCTTATTTTCAGGCACTCGTAAATAGTTTTTTTTTGTTGTTGTTGTTGTTGTCTAGTGTTCTACTTCTTTATTTCTTACGAGTGCCTGAAAACATACCTTTATGTTTGTCTAATATTTATTTATTTAAAAAAAATTAGCATATTTATCTCTACAACATAAACTTATCTAGTTAACTCCCCTATGGACATTTATCTATTTACCTCCCCTACATACTTATTCAAATATCGCTGGGGCATAAATTTGGCAAATTCTCTTCACTACATGTTTGTTTTCCGGATATAAATTTGTCAAGCAATCTCAGTTTATCAGATTACCTAACCACCAGACCCATCAGGGAATAGAAAATTCACCACTGAATTCAACTGGAACACAGAACAAATAGTTGCAGGTTGTAAAGTCCCAGATTGTAAACCACTGTAAAGTGTCAGTCTGTAAAGAAGTGTGGTGTATTCTCTTTCTTCTGTAAAGCTCCACTATCAATCACTGTAACATGTTGTTTGTGGTGCCACTACTGTATATGTCCATTGTAGTGTACAGAGTTGTTGAGATCAGGCATGCTCCAGTCTACCCAGCTGTAAATGGGTAACTCACCCTAGTCCTGAGTTAGGGAAGGCAAAGGCAGCTGTAAGCAGTAGTTTCCCTCTTAGTCTCCAGGGGAAGCAGGCCCTAAACTTGGTCAATTCAACCGACGCAGGATGGTGAATATATGGAGTAGAAGTGTAGAGTGTGATTAACGCGAATGGTGTACTGTTCGTGTTCTGACCAATCTAAACACTCATTCACTTGTGTCTACAAGGCACCAATGCAGACTGCTGGAATCTTTGTTTACACAGTTTATTTAGACGCACACACTGGGACATAACGAGTAAATCATGGGTATTATGTTGACACATCATTTTGCAGGCATACATAGTAGATCCCATGTCATGACACATTCATAAATAATAGGTAGTACATCAATAGCTTCCAATGTCATGATACATAATGGCCGCATCCCCTATCTGACTAAGCGCGTCAGTGAAGGCGGATCGGTAAGTAACTAAAGTTGCTTTATGTTCATAGTTTATATCATATTATGAAACCACGAAAAGGGGTTTCTATCAAAATTGAGATCTCCTTGCCACTGTCCGAATAATAAGATACATGCCCCGTTCTTTGGACAGTGATTCAAAAATATGATGACAGGAATGTAACATGGCCGCCTTCCTGAGTTGTCGCTCACTCACTCACAGGAGGGTATATATAAGCCAAAGTTAATTTGAAATGCATATGAATGATTTCCTAAAGTTTCTCCATACAGTTCTACAGTAATCCAGTTACTTCACGTAGACATAACTGCTGTATGGAAGCCCGTCATCTTCGTCGATACAAACATGACCCTAGCGTTGCGAAGCATAACATTCCAGCTAGGTCTAACCGACATGAGATCATCAAAAATAGGGTCTGGAATTACCTGGAGTCCGAATCATACATGATACCGTACATTAGGAGAGTCTCTAACACAAACACTAGTAGAGACACAATCTCCTACAGAAGAAAAACCACTTCATAAATCATTTTTACTTAAGAATGTACCAGCCCTAGAAAATGCGTACCCGCCATTGTAAACGGTACATCGGAACTCATCACGACTTGTCAAGACAACTCATACTTCCGCTAGAGCGGCATAACAAGAATATAGTCCTGCCTACCCATCCAAAATATACAATATAGGACTGATTCTACTTGTACTAATAATATGTAATACATATGAATTCAGGCCATAAACATAATAAGCAAATTAATCTATTTTCTGGCCCTAACAAATAAGTACGGACATGAGTGCCATATCCATGCGCCGAATTAATATCAAGAACGATTACTCCTATAATCAAAAGTGTAAATCAATCATGAATTATCTAGCTTTACCATAGACAGCATTTTCATACACAAATGAATGAATGTCTATATCTTTTCCATATTAAATAGCCATATCGATTTTTGTAATATGTGCTTCAAAATATGCACGCAACACAGGTACATCTACAAATCATCATCATATTCATCACCACTGCCATCTTCCTTTGTGCCCCTAACGGAGACTGGAGTCAACACTGCTGCTAGTCCTCTAGCAAGGAAGCTTGCATCAAGCAGTCACATGATCTTTTCCTTCTTGCATCAATCAGTCACGTGATCTTTTCCTTCTTGCATCAAGCAGTCACATGATCTTTTCCTTCTTGCATCAAGCAGTCACATGATCTTTTCCTATCAAATATATATCCTGCTGTTAACTTTAGGTAGCAAATACAACATGTGACCTACCATGCAAATCGTAAGAGGCGACTAATGAGGGTTGAGCATGGGACCCTGCTAACCCCATGCTGTAGAAATTTTAAGCTACAAAACACTTCAACAAAACAATATGGACAAGCCAACTAAAGATAATAATTGAATAAAACCATCCAAGAAGAAGATCCTGTGGTAAGTAGGTGAATGACGCAATCCAGGGAAAACCGAAAAGAGTCTGGGTTGATGACACACATTTTTTTCTTAGATGAAAATCTCTAGAACTAAGAGAACGAGAGACAGACGTGAAGGGGATGAAGTAGACATGGAGAGAAAACTTTGCATGTTTATAGAAAGTCTATGCTCCTGTTGGGAGCTGATGGGTGATGATGTTGTTAATGATGTTGTTAATGATGATCTTTATGATTATGTTAATTATGATGATGTTTATGGTGTTAATGATAATGTTTATGATGATGTTAATGATGACGTTTATGGTGATGTTAATGATGATGTTAATGATGACGTTTATGATGACGTTTATGTCGATGTTAATGATGATGTTTATGGCGATGTTAATGATGATGTTTATGATGACGTTTATAGCTATGTTAATGATGATGTTAATGATGACGTTTATGGCGATGTTAATAATGATGTTAATGATAATATTATTGTTGTTGTTATTGATGGTGTTAATGATAATGTTTACGATGATGTTTATACTGATGTTAAATGATAATATTGAAGATAATGTTTATGATGATGGTAGTGGCGATGTTAAAAATGATGTTATAGATGATGTTTATGATTATGTTTATGATGATGTTTATGATGATTTTAGTGGTGATGTTGATGATGATATTTACGATGATGTTAATGGTGATGTTGATGATGGTGTTAATGCTAATGTTAATGATCATATTTATGATGATGTTTATGATGATGTTAATGATGATGTTTATGACGACTTTAATGATGATGTTAATGATGGTGTTAGTGATGATGTTAAAGATGTTGTTGGCGATAATGTTAATGATGATTTTAATGATGATGTTTATGATGATGTTTATGATGATAAGGATAATATTTATGATGATGGTAGTGGTGATGTTAATAATGATATTAATGATGATGTTAACGATAATGTTTATGATGTTGTTTATGATGATGATGGTAGTGGTGATGTTAATAATGATGTTAATGACAATGTTTATGATGTTGTTTATGATGATGTTAATGGTGATGTTTATGATGATGTTAATGATGATGTTATGATAATGTTTATTATGATGTTTATGATAGGGCTGCACCAAATAGTTGTTTTTACTATTCGGCCGAATACGAATAGAGGCCTTTAACTATTCGGCCGAATACGAATAGAGGCCTTTAACTATTCGGCCGAATACGAATGGTGAGGGAACGTTTGGCATAAAAAGTTGTGTTCAATAGGTCTACTGACATTTTTATTAATTATAAAGTAATCAATAACAAACAATTGACGTTTCAACGTGTTACATCGTTATAAAAATGGGGCAAATATCTTGGAACTATTTAATGCAACTAACTAAACACTAATCAGTTTCTAAATTCAGTTCAAAAGCCATTGCTGCATGATACATGCATTCGCTTTAAAAAAAAAAGTCTCTCAACATTCTCTGCCAAAAGATAGATGTCATCTTGTATAATAATAATAATAATAATAAATTCTTTAAGCGCCAAACACGGCGCATAAGGCAGAAACCAGTGCTCTCCAGGTTGTTCGTTGTGACGCCACTCCTCTTAGCTCTTGCACATTATTTAGGCCCAACGTTCTTCCTTCTCTTATTATTGTTCTTCTGAGTGTTTCTTTTGGTCTTCCTTTTTTCCGCTTACCCTCAGGAACCCAAGTGAGCGCCTGTAGTGGTATTCTGTTGTTTTGCATTCGTAGGACATGACCGATATATGACCATCGTCTTTTCCTTATATAGTCGGAGACATATTTCTGCCCAGAGTCTTCTCTTATTTGTCGATTAGTCTTGAATTCTTTCCAACTGATGTTCATGAGTTTTCTAAGACATTTGTTCTCGAATGTATTCAGCTTGTTCTCCAATGATTTTGTTATTTTCCAACTCTCACAGCCGTATGTTAACACTGAGATAACATTTGAATTAAACAGACGAAGCTTGGTATGTATATTCAATGATCGTAATTTCCAAATGTTAGATAATCTATTGAAGGCGCTAGCTGCCAAAGCAATTCTAGTATGGATTTCTCTTGTTGTGTCACCATCCTGAGTCATTTTACTGCCTAAATAATTGAAACTTTCAACTTTCTGTAGTTTTTCCCCGTTTACCCTTCCAAGATGGAGGTGAAATTCGTTTCTCACCTTAGACGCCGAAAGAAAAACATCAGGAATGTGTATATTTCGATGGATATCACCATGTTATGTTAAATTATAGAATAAAAGATACACCAGAGTATCTAGTGGTGTAGATATTTTCCTATAACTGACCTCGAAACCCTCGAATCGGTCGGTTGGATCGGAGGGTTGATCAGTGAGTTAACAATTCACTATCGTAAAACAAGCTATTGTTACCGAAACAGAACCAGGCTCGACAGTAAACATCTTGTATGTTGTATGAAAACGCGTTGCTGACTATTCGTATTCGATTGCAGCGTACTATTCGGCCGAATACGAGTAGTTCATTGAATGCACTATTCGGCACCGAATCGAATATTCGGTGCGCCCCTAGTTTATGATGTTAATGATGTTGTTGCTGATGATGTTTATGATAATGTTAATGATGATGTTATGATGTTAATGATGATGTTAATGAGGATGTTAACGATGATGTTTATAAAGATGATTATGCTGATGTTATTAGGACGTTTATGATGATGTTTATGATGATCTAATAATGATGTTTATGATGGTGTTAATGATGTTTATGATGATGTTATCTACGATGTTAATGATTATGTTTATGATGATGTTTATGATGATATTAATGAGGATGTTAATGATGATGCTGATGATGAAGATTACCTTAAAGTAACAAATAGTTTCGCTTGAAGTTACAACTAGGCGTACATTTAAAAAAAAAATGTATATGTTTCCACAGAGTTAACCGCTGCTTCATCTGTATGGACGTGATCTATCGGTCTATATTCATCTTACAGTACAAGCAAAGTGAGTTGTTGTCATCATTATTAATAGTCGTAGCAGTAGTAATGGCAGCAGTAGTGGTGGTAGCAGTAGTGGTGGTAGCAGTAGTGGTGGTAGCAGTAGTGGTGGTAACAGTAGTAGTGGTAGCAGTAGTAGTGGTAACAGTAGTGGTGGTAGCAGTAGTGGTGGTAACAGTAGTAGTGGTAGCAGTAGTAGTGGTAACAGTAGTGGTGGTAGCAGTAGTGGTGGTAGCAGTAGTAGTGGTAGCAGTAGTAGTGGTAGCAGTAGTGGTGGTAGCAGTAGTGGTGGTAGCAGTAGTGGTGGTAGCAGTAGTAGTGGTAGCAGTAGTGGTGGTAACAGTAGTAGTGGTAGCAGTAGTAGTGGTAACAGTAGTGGTGGTAGCAGTAGTGGTGGTAGCAGTAGTAGTGGTAGCAGTAGTGGTGGTAGCAGTAGTGGTGGTAGCAGTAGTGGTGGTAACAGTAGTAGTGGTAGCAGTAGTAGTGGTAACAGTAGTGGTGGTAGCAGTAGTAATGGTAGCAGTAGTAGTGGTAGCAGTAGTAGTGGTAGCAGTAGTGGTGGTAGCAGTAGTGGTGGTAGCAGTAGTAGTGGTAGCAGTACTAGTGGTAACAGTAGTAGTGGTAACAGTAGTGGTGGTAACAGTAGTGGTGGTAACAGTAGTGGCGGTGGTAGTAGTGGTGGTAGCATTAGTAGTGGTAGCAGTAGTAGTGGTAACATCAGTAGGCTGTATTAATTCATCATTATTTCCCTTTGCGCTTATTGCTAGGTATAGGACTACCACTGCATGTGGTTCCCTTGTAGGAAGCCTGCACCAAGCATTCACGTGCTCCTGCAGGAGTAGCTTCTGTGGTAATTTGGTTTACATGATGAGGTTGCCAACCTCTTTCACAACCTCATATTAGTCATCTTGAACGACAAGTCAGAGAGTGTAGTGGTCCTAGTCTGTCATTGTCTCTGCATAGACTCCCGGGAAGTTGATGGTACTGCAGGCAGTATTCATAGTAATAGTAGCAGTTGCAGGAGTAGTAAATGCATTATTGTAGTAATAGTAGTAAGCCTTTACTGTAGTTGCAGTAGAATAGTAAAAGGATCCCGTTACATGTCCATTGAGGCATATTGGGAATATGGTGTTAGGCCCATATTTTCTTGACCATCGGCACACTAGGGGTGATGTGGTCAACATAGAATAGTAATAGAAATAGCAGTAAATGTAGCAAGTAGCATTAGTAGTAGTATACTGGTGGCAATATTAGTGAGAATAGCTGAAATAGTAGTTGAAGCAACAGTATTGGTAGCGGGCGATGGTGGGTCACTCCCTATTTATAAATTTGTGTTTTTTAACTGCTGTGTAACGAATGAAACAAACTTCAAAATAAAGACAATTAACTGCTACTTCATTGCATAAAGTGCTGTCATTTTAACACTATAGCTTAGGGTGAAATGTGGCCTGTTCAGTACATGCAGGAACGGGATTTGTAATTGCGGGGCCCCATTTGGATAATTTGAGTGGGGGCCCCTGGACTAAAAAAATTTTGTTGTTGTTACTTCGCTTATATTTATTTTTATATTTCTACTTAGTATTTCCAGTCATCCTCTCGAGCTCGCTTTTGTTAAGTCATTTTTAATGAAGTCTCACCCAAAATAATTCAATAATTCAATAAAATCATAACTAAACAGTAGAAATATTAATTAATCATTTGGAAAACAGCACTTACGACAACACACAGCACTTTCGACAACACACAGCACTTTCACCAACAAACAGCACTTTCACCAACACACAGCACTTTCGACAACACACAGTACTTTCGACAACACAAACAATTTTTTAATATGACCCGAGTGCGGGGGCCTCCTGTGGGCGTGGGTTCCGATTGGATCAATTTGGTTAGATCGGCCTAAGGCCGGCCCTGAACACATGATGTCATAGCTGGCAATAACTTGTATTCTCCCCGGTAGCATCAGATAATTGGTCATTTTAGAGTTTTTTTTTTTGTTTTTTTTTTAATGGAAATTTAAAAAGTTAAAATTTACTGGAACCTAAGACGTGTCAACAGTGAGGAATGCAGTTAGCGACCCATAGCTAGACTGCTTGCTTCAGGGTCAGCGAACCAGAGCTGACCAAGACCCTACTTCACCTCCAAGGGGTGGTCCTGGAAACAGGCTGCATCACTGCAGTCTGGCTGAGTGAGTAGGGATCGAAGAGGGAAGGCTAACCCGGTCCCAAAAATGCCGTGCTGAAGTCGGATGTGTCGGCCGAAAGGCGCAAATATCGCAGCTTCGCTGCAAACGGACACAACACAACCAACGTCCTTTTCAGGACGAACGAAGAAGAAGAAGAAGAAGAAGAAGAAGAAGAAGAAGAAGAAAATGTACTTATCATCATTATCATCAGGTGCGATCTTCACATAGAAGGTCGGCTGCAATGGATCTCCAACGTCTTCTGTCTCTTGTCTTGATGGTGCACTCTGATAGACTCTTTCATGTCTCTTGTCTTGATGGTGCACTCTGATAGACTCTTTCATGTCTCTTGTCTTGATGGTGTAGACCCTTTCATATCTCTTGTCTTGATGGTGCACTCTGATAGACTCTTTCATGTCTCTTGTCTTGATGGTGCACTCTGATAGACTCTTTCATGTCTCTTGTCTTGATGGTGCACTCTGATAGACTCTTTCATGTCTCTTGTCTTGATGGTGCACTCTGATAGACTCTTTCATGTCTCTTGTCTTGATGGTGCACTCTAATAGACTCTTTCATGTCTCTTGTCTTGATGGTGTACTCTGATAGACTCTTTCATGTCTCTTGTCTTGATGGTGTAGACCCTTTCATATCTCTTGTCTTGATGGTGCACTCTGATAGACTCTTTCATGTCTCTTGTCTTGATGGTGCACTCTGATAGACTCTTTCATATCTCTTGTCTTGATGGTGCACTCTGATAGACTCTTTCATGTCTCTTGTCTTGATGGTGCACTCTGATAGACTCTTTCATGTCTCTTGTCTTGATGGTGTACTCTGATAGACTCTTTCATGTCTCTTGTCTTGATGGTGCACTCTGATAGACTCTTTCATGTCTCTTGTCTTGATGGTGCACTCTGATAGACTCTTTCATGTCTCTTGTCTTGATGGTGCACTCTGATAGACTCTTTCATGTCTCTTGTCTTGATGGTGCACTCTGATAGACTCTTTCATGTCTCTTGTCTTGATGGTGTACTCTGATAGACTCTTTCATGTCTCTTGACTTGATGGTGTACTCTGACACTCTCTTTCATGTCTCTTGTCTTGATGGTGCACTCTGATAGACTCTTTCATGTCTCTTGTCTTGATGGTGCACTCTGATAGACTCTTTCATGTCTCTTGTCTTGATGGTGTACTCTGATAGACTCTTTCATGTCTCTTGTCTTGATGGTGTACTCTGATAGACTCTTTCATGTCTCTTGTCTTGATGGTGCACTCTGATAGACTCTTTCATGTCTCTTGTCTTGATGGTGCACTCTGATAGACTCTTTCATGTCTCTTGTCTTGATGGTGTACTCTGATAGACTCTTTCATGTCTCTTGTCTTGATGGTGTAGACCCTTTCATGTCTCTTGTCTTGAGGGTGTACTTTGATAGACTCTTTCATGTCTCTTGTCTTGATGGTGTACTCTGATAGACTCTTTCATGTCTCTTGTCTTGATGGTGTACTCTGATAGACTCTTTCATGTCTCTTGTCTTGATGGTGCACTCTGACACTCTCTTTCATGTCTCTTGTCTTGATGGTGCACTCTGATAGACTCTTTCATGTCTCTTGTCTTGATGGTGCACTCTGATAGACTCTTTCATGTCTCTTGTCTTGATGGTGTACTCTGATAGAGTCTTTCATGTCTCTTGTCTTGATGGTGCACTCTGATAGACCCTTTCATATCTCTTGTCTTGATGGTGTAGACCCTTTCATGTCTCTTGTCTTGATGGTGCACTCTGATAGACTCTTTCATGTCTCTTGTCTTGATGGTGCACTCTGATAGACTCTTTCTTGTCTCTTGTCTTGATGGTGCACTCTGATAGACTCTTTCATGTCTCTTGTCTTGATGGTGCACTCTGATAGACTCTTTCATGTCTCTTGTCTTGATGGTGCACTCTGATAGACTCTTTCATGTCTCTTGTCTTGATGGTGTACTCTGATAGACTCTTTCATGTCTCTTGACTTGATGGTGTACTCTGACACTCTCTTTCATGTCTCTTGTCTTGATGGTGCACTCTGATAGACTCTTTCATGTCTCTTGTCTTGATGGTGCACTCTGATAGACTCTTTCATGTCTCTTGTCTTGATGGTGTACTCTGATAGACTCTTTCATGTCTCTTGTCTTGATGGTGTACTCTGATAGACTCTTTCATGTCTCTTGTCTTGATGGTGCACTCTGATAGACTCTTTCATGTCTCTTGTCTTGATGGTGCACTCTGATAGACTCTTTCATGTCTCTTGTCTTGATGGTGTACTCTGATAGACTCTTTCATGTCTCTTGTCTTGATGGTGTAGACCCTTTCATGTCTCTTGTCTTGAGGGTGTACTTTGATAGACTCTTTCATGTCTCTTGTCTTGATGGTGTACTCTGATAGACTCTTTCATGTCTCTTGTCTTGATGGTGTACTCTGATAGACTCTTTCATGTCTCTTGTCTTGATGGTGCACTCTGACACGCTCTTTCATGTCTCTTGTCTTGATGGTGCACTCTGATAGACTCTTTCATGTCTCTTGTCTTGATGGTGCACTCTGATAGACTCTTTCATGTCTCTTGTCTTGATGGTGTACTCTGATAGACTCTTTCATGTCTCTTGTCTTGATGGTGCACTCTGATAGACCCTTTCATGTCTCTTGTCTTGATGGTGCACTCTGATAGACTCTTTCATGTCTCTTGTCTTGATGGTGCACTCTGATAGACTCTTTCATGTCTCTTGTCTTGATGGTGCACTCTGATAGACTCTTTCATGTCTCTTGTCTTGATGGTGCACTCTGATAGACTATTTCATGTCTTTTGTCTTGATGGTGCACTCTGATAGACTCTTTCATGTCTCTTGTCTTGATGGTGCACTCTGAAAGACTTTTTCATGTCTCTTGTCTTGATGGTGCACTCTGATAGACTCTTTCATGTCTCTTGTCTTGATGGTGTACTCTGATAGACTCTTTCATGTCTCTTGTCTTGATGGTGTACTCTGATAGACTCTTTCATGTCTCTTGTCTTGATGGTGCACTCTGACACTCTCTTTCATGTCTCTTGTCTTGATGGTGCACTCTGATAGACTCTTTCATGTCTCTTGTCTTGATGGTGCACTCTGATAGACTCTTTCATGTCTCTTGTCTTGATGGTGCACTCTGACACTCTCTTTCATGTCTCTTGTCTTGATGGTGCACTCTGATAGACTCTTTCATGTCTCTTGTCTTGATGGTGCACTCTGATAGACTCTTTCATGTCTCTTGTCTTGATGGTGTACTCTGATAGACTCTTTCATGTCTCTTGTCTTGATGGTGCACTCTGATAGACCCTTTCATAACTCTTGTCTTGATGGTGCACTCTGATAGACTCTTTCATGTCTCTTGTCTTGATGGTGTACTCTGATAGACTCTTTCATGTCTCTTGTCTTGATGGTGCACTCTGATAGACTCTTTCATGTCTCTTGTCTTGATGGTGTACTCTGATAGACTCTTTCATGTCTCTTGTCTTGATGGTGCACTCTGATAGACTCTTTCATGTCTCTTGTCTTGATGGTGTACTCTGATAGACTCTTTCATGTCTCTTGTCTTGATGGTGCACTCTGATAGACCCTTTCATAACTCTTGTCTTGATGGTGCACTCTAATAGACTCTTTCCTATCTCTTGTCTTGATGGTGTACTCTGATAGACTCTTTCATGTCTCTTGTCTTGATGGTGCACTCTGATAGACTCTTTCATGTCTCTTGTCTTGATGGTGTACTCTGATAGACTCTTTCATGTCTCTTGTCTTGATGGTGCACTCTGATAGACTCTTTCATGTCTCTTGTCTTGATGGTGCACTCTGATAGACTCTTTCATGTCTCTTGTCTTGATGGTGTACTCTGATAGACTCTTTCATGTCTCTTGTCTTGATGGTGCACTCTGATAGACTCTTTCATGTCTCTTGTCTTGATGGTGCACTCTGATAGACTCTTTCATGTCTCTTGTCTTGATGGTGCACTCTGATAGACTATTTCATGTCTTTTGTCTTGATGGTGCACTCTGATAGAATCTTTCATGTCTCTTGTCTTGATGGTGCACTCTGATAGACTCTTTCATGTCTCTTGTCTTGATGGTGCACTCTGATAGACTCTTTCATGTCTCTTGTCTTGATGGTGTACTCTGATAGACTCTTTCATGTCTCTTGTCTTGATGGTGCACTCTGATAGACTCTTTCATGTCTCTTGTCTTGATGGTGTTTTTTGATAGACTCTTTCATGTCTCTTGTCTTGATGGTGTACTCTGATAGACTCTTTCATGTCTCTTGTCTTGATGGTGCACTCTGACACTCTCTTTCATGTCTCTTGTCTTGATGGTGCACTCTGATAGACTCTTTCATGTCTCTTGTCTTGATGGTGCACTCTGATAGACACTTTCTTGTCTCTTGTCTTGATGGTGCACTCTGATAGACTCTTTCATTCTCTTGTCTTGATGGTGTACTCTGATAGACCCTTTCATGTCTCTTGTCTTGATGGTGTACTCTGATAGACTCTTTCATGTCTCTTGTCTTGATGGTGCACTCTGATAGACACTTTCTTGTCTCTTGTCTTGATGGTGCACTCTGACACTCTCTTTCATGTCTCTTGTCTTGATGGTGCACTCTGATAGACTCTTTCATGTCTCTTGTCTTGATGGTGCACTCTGATAGACACTTTCTTGTCTCTTGTCTTGATGGTGCACTCTGATAGACTCTTTCATGTCTCTTGTCTTGATGGTGTACTCTGATAGACCCTTTCATGTCTCTTGTCTTGATGGTGCACTCTGATAGACTCTTTCATGTCTCTTGTCTTGATGGTGCACTCTGATAGACTCTTTCATGTCTCTTGTCTTGATGGTGCACTCTGATAGACTCTTTCATGTCTCTTGTCTTGATGGTGTACTCTGATAGACTCTTTCATGTCTCTTGTCTTGATGGTGTACTCTGATAGACTCTTTCATGTCTCTTGTCTTGATGGTGCACTCTGACACTCTCTTTCATGTCTCTTGTCTTGATGGTGCACTCTGATAGACTCTTTCATGTCTCTTGCCTTGATGGTGCACTCTGATAGACACTTTCTTGTCTCTTGTCTTGATGGTGCACTCTGATAGACTCTTTCATGTCTCTTGTCTTGATGGTGTACTCTGATAGACTCTTTCATGTCTCTTGTCTTGATGGTGTACTCTGATAGACTCTTTTATGTCTCTTGTCTTGATGATGCACTCTGATAGCCTTTTTCGTGTCTCTTGTCTTGATGGTACACTCTGATAGACTCTTTCATGTCTCTTGTCTTGATGGTTGTAGTGGTTTTTGATGGTACTGTATGGTTGTGATGTTACTTAGTGTAATGTATGAGGTCAGCTGTGAAGGCTCCTGAGATAAATGTAGATGTGAATTACAGAAGGCCCTTCTTACTACCACTTACGACCTCAAACATATCTTTTTTACTATTATGAATGTAGCTACGTTAAAAAATCTAGGGTACTAAAATGTATTGTGTTGTAGTAGAATATACAAACACACAGAGATAATTAATAAGTGTAATAATATTAATAAAATTATATAACACACTGAACTAACTCAGGCTGTTTTAGTTTAAATATTAAAATTTTCTTTAAATTTATTTGTTCTGAACCAATGTTTTATTTTGGTCAGAACATATGAAATGTTATGGAGTTATAAATGGAATGCATAAATATATGGCATAATAAAATGGAATGTGTGTACATAAGTATTTTATAAAAACTGGTTATTATTACTTATATTTATAGTGTCTCTGGGAAACTATTACTGGATGTGCTGTTGGGGTGGTGTCATCACACCCACTCTGTGACTAGAACAAGCTTTGTCCATTGTCTTATAAACTTTAATAAATGTGTCTTTCCCAAAGTTCAGTATATTGTGATGGGGAAATATTTATAAATTCTTTAGGAGTATGGTGAATCCTCAGCAGGCCACTAAATCACTCATCTTGTCTGCGAAGATCTAATGCTGGATTCCGGTGGCCCACTCCTCTCGATAGCTAGAATACAATGGTAGACTGCACCGACACACACTGTTTGGCTGCACACACATCTGCTTGTGCAATCTTGATTACTTATGTGGCACTACCCTAGTGCCACAACAGAAACTGACAATTCTGAAACAAAATTTGTGCTATGTGTCAGTACTCTATTTACTGCACCACTCTTACACACAGCACAACACATCAACATTACACAGAATGGGTCAGATCTCTCTGACCACACAGCACATCTTACCCAGTTGTTTTCATATAGTACTAGTTCCCCAAGACTGCATTGCATCTGAGATGTGTTCAATAGTTTCCTTTTATTCAATAAGATAGGTGATATGTTCCCACTGATCTCAACAATAGATCCGCCTTCCATAGTCTTGGTTAGGCGTCCCATATATTTCGTTTGTCTCTAGACCCTGAACTTGGGCTGGGGACCTAGAGCGAACACTTACTTGTCGTAATCATTTTATATGATATGGCAGTATTAATCACTCGAAATATTAAAATGTACAAAATAAATACTTTCATTCTTACCAGAATTCAGAATTGAGAACACAGTTAATTGCTAGCAAAACTCAGCTGAGCTGCTGGCTATATGATGGCGTCCCTTTAAATGTATGTACTATCTTCTAGGAACAACACCACAGGCAATAACCGACTCTGTCCCTGGACAGTATTGTATCAAATGGCAAAAATGCGCATCTCTGTCCCGCTAATATGATTACATTTGCCCAATCACCGACTTCCCCCCTAACTTTTCAAATCTACAACCAAAAGTCAAATTTCAGTCAGATCTCAGTCAAGTGTCATTATTGTCTGTTGGTCCGTCTGTCTCTACTTGTTTTTACATAAAAAACACGTTCTTGGACCAACTTCATGCAATACCCTGCACACATCTGCCTCCTAAGTTATTTTTAGCCACAATTCTCCACCTTCCCCCTCTCTTTCATTACAGCTTGATTTTTGCATGTGCGTGTCTCAAGGACAAAAATTTTGAAACTTTAGTGAAAGTATGGACAGTACAGTCGCTAGTCTGATATGAACAACACAGTCTTTTGTCAATATCTTCCTTGTTATCTATCCGTCTGTATAATTTAAAGTATATTAGTTCTCTGCTCAAGATGGGCTATCAAACTAGCTAGGTTTTATATTCGTAACTCTATTATTAAGAAAACACATATTTTTTCTCATGTTTAGTTTTTTTGAAATTTGTTCGAGAACCTTCTCTACGGCGTTTGCCGCTGAATTCAAATAAAAGGACCAAGTATCGAAAAACGTCCAAGAAATGACTGTTTCGAATAAGAGCCAGGGTCTTTTTTGTCAATTTCCTTACATTGTGTTAACTAGTGACGTGAATTTTTTTTCTTTTACTACCAATTGCGTCTTTTTAGCCTTGCTAAATTCAAACACGTGTTCAGTCATATTTTTCCTTTTTTGATCTCCGTTTCCCTCCCGTCTACAAAGGGTAAACCGTGTCGTCTGCACGTCTAACTAGTTAGTTTGACTGGCGGTAGGAAATGCGGGCATGGGCGAGCATGTCTCCTAGTATCTTACGCATTATTTTTATCCCTACATTTTATCCTTATATTTGGAGATATTTTAACGTTGTATCACGGTAAATTCAATACACATCTCCCCACCTGAGAACATGCACTACGGCAAGTTCCAAAACCAGTGATACACATAGATAAAATTACTCCTCACGCCTGCCACTACTCTAATTTTGATCACAGGGGTGCCGACTGAGGAAATTTGCACCGACATTCAATGACCCTGGGATATACTCAATACTAAACTGATAAGGTTGCAATAATAATGACCATCTAAACAATCTAGCATTTTCATGCTTAGCCTGAGATAAGAACACCAGGGGCTGATGATCCGTCTGGACCACAAAAGTCCTACCATACAGATAGATTTGGAACTTTTTTATTGCCCAGATTAACGTTAAACATTCTTTTTCGCTTGTGGAATATCCTTGCTCCGCTTTATTCAATTTGCGGCTTGCATAAGCGACTGGGTTCAGTTCCCCATCGGGTGAAGATGACCTTTGCAACAGAGCCGCCCCGAGGCCTACATTACTTGCATCTGTTCTCACCACGAAGTCCTGTGTCAAATCAGGCAACTTGAGAATAGGCTTGCTAGTGAGTTTTTCCTTTAACTCTTGAAAAGCCAATTCACATTGCGCAGTCCAAATTATTTTATCTGGATGTCCCTTGCGAGTCAGATCAGTCAGAGGAGCACAAATAGAGTTAAAATTTTTGATATATTTTTGGTAAAATCCACATAACGACACGAATGATCGCACGTCCTTTTTTGTTTGTGGTCTAGGTGCTCTCTGCAGTTTTTCCAAGTTCTTGGGGTCAGGGGTCATGTTACCCTGATATACAGTGTGTCCCAAGAATTCCAACTCTTTGCATCCAATACAACATTTTGTTGGCCTAGCAGTTAAGTTCGCCTCCCTAAGCCTATCAAATAACATTTTTAGGGAGTTAATGTGTTCTTCAAATGTCTCTGTGGCGACGAGAATATCATCCATGAAATTCGTGATACATGGGTTTTTCAGGGGATCCAACAATTTGCGCATCATCCTTGAAAATACACTCGGAGCATTTTTCAACCCGAATGGTAGCATGTTGAATTCATAATGTCCTTCCGAAGTGCTAAAAGCTAAATAAGGTCTCACTTCAGGCTTCACTGGAATCTGGTAATAGCCTTTACTAAGATCCACCTTTGAAAAGTATTTTGCCTGGCAAATAACTGTTTTGTGTCTGGTAATGGATCCACTTGTCCTTCTGTGACAGCATTCAGTTTCCTGTAATCTATACACAGTCTATGTTCCCCAGACGGTTTCCTCAACAGAACTACACTGGAGCTAAAAGATGATTCACTGTGTGAAATAATCCCCTCCTTCAACAAATAATCTATTTCTTCCTTCAATGCCTTCTCCTTCGCGAACGGAATAGAATAGGCTCTCATACAGATTGGGTTTGAGTCTACCAGTTTCATGTCATACTGTAGCAAATTTGTATGTCCTGGTTTATCTGTTAATACATCTGTATGTTCCTCCAGAACCTGTTGAACTCTCTCCCTCTGGTTTTTAGTCAGGTGCTTACTGACTTTTACCTGTGCTGCTGTTTCACAAGGATGTAATGGGTATTCATGTGAGGTGAGTGGTTCCTTTTGCATTTGAGTTGCGATAGCCAAAGTCAGTAAGGGGGTGCTTTCCTGGAGTGGTCTGTCCAGATATTTCTTTAAAAGGTTTACATGATAAACTTTCTCCTTCCCCTTTTTGTCAATTTTATAGTTTGTTCTAGACACCTTCTCTAGATCCGTATATGGACCTTGCCATCCAATTTGTAATTTATTCTGGCTGCCGGGTAGTAGAAGAAGCACCTTCTCTCCCACAGCTAGTTCTCTGTCCTTTGCCTTCCTATTAAAATATGCTGCATGTTTCTTCCTGGCTTGTCTCAAATTATCATTTGCCAGTTTCCATCCAGCTTTCAGACGAGTGGTCAGTTCGTTCACATATTGATACGATGAGGTAACAGTCTCTTCTGCCTTCCCATCTGTCCAGGTCCTTAATAAAGCTACATCTGGACTTTTAATTTTTCATATTTATTTTTCATGGCACCCGTCGGGTCCCTTCCATTGGAAGCCTTATAATGAGGACTTTTCTTCCTAGAATCATCACTCACAAATCGACCACTACCAATTTTCTTCTTGGGTTTGTCTCCCCACTTTAGATTGCTTATGAGAGATCTTCGCTCTCTTTTATTTTCCTCCAGTTGATATAAGGTTGACCGAGGGATTGTCAGCTTATTCTGGGGTAAATTTCCTCTTTGTACTCGTCGCATAGTGGCCATGTTAATCCATTCAAGTGAAGACTGGGTATGAAAAGGGGGTTCCCATTCCACTTTGTCTACCTGAGTATAATTATTTTTCCTTCCAGGCCTAAGAGTGCCCCGTGGCGTTTCTAGGTCCTGCACATATTTTCCCTTTGTGGGTGTTCCCTCATGAAATACGCCACATGCTTCTACAAAGTTTTCAATATCGACATTTACGTCGGGCCAATAGTATTTTCGAGCAACTTTTTGGCAGATGGTACCGACTTTCTCATGGTCACCATCTTTTCCAACATGTAAGCTCCTTATTAAATTTGCCCTATATACCTTGGGAAGAACCAACTGTCCGTGACCAGTGGATCTAGTTCCTGTCTTCCTGTATAACAATCTGTCCTTCATAAAATACTCTCCCTTGCTTGAAGGTGTGTGGCATTTGGGCAATTTTTTAAAACATGGCTTGAGTGTCCTATCCTCAGCCTGCGCCTTCCTCATCTCCTCTGGATGAGCATTTATAGGTTCATCTTCTTCTTCCTTTTTCTGTGACCTGGTCTGCACTGTCGCCATGATCACATGTCTCTCGGGATTCCCCAAGAAGACGTACCTACACCCCAATATCAGAGGGTAGATCGGTTCATCTATCACTGCTGCTCTGATTTCTCCTTCCACATAGCGAGTTTTCACCGTTATCCTTGCGATGGGAAGTGTCATGAGTGGTATGTCCTTAGTCGCCCCTTGTATTTCCACTGTTTCTGTGGTATACTGACTTGGGTCCACTAGGCTAGACTTCACAACTGAATCATAATCCAAACCTGTATCATAAAGGCACATTATGGTGACCCCATTACAAATAACATCCTCACAAACTGGGGGTGATAAGGTTCCTGCTGTCCATTAGGATTAACCTTTAATCTTTGAGTCCCCGACTTCATTGCAGCAATGTTTGAAGGTTTCCTTCTACAAAATTCGGTGTTATGGTTGTCTTTTTTACACCATTTGCACCATCTTTTTCCTTGGTTAAACGGTTTTCTTTCATTATATTTTTGGTCATTGAACTGTGAGTTTCTGTCACGATAGTCATTTCTTGGCCGTTCAAAGTTTGTCCTGCCTTTATTACCCTGTTCTCTGTTATCAAATTTATTAAATGGCTGTGGAGCTTTAAAATTTTCTATGTGCTTCTTTTTAGTGCCACTTACCTCTGTCTGGGCTGCCTGATACCTCTCAGCGACATTTGAAACCTCCCCCAACCTCTCTGCACCATGTTCCATGAGAAATTTTCTCAAGTCTGGAGCCATGGACTCTCTTAATTGCTCTATCATGATCATTTCTTTAAGATCTTGGGTCTTCCCCAGAGCAGTCCATTTCTCCAAATAGGTTTCCAGTCTGGCAGAGAATTGGTGGTATGTCTCCCCAGACAACAGCTTGGCATTTCTAAATTTCTTACGGTAAAATTCACCATGTTTTTCATATCTTAATAACAAAGCCTGCTTTAGCATGTCATAATTGTCTTGGTCTTCTCTATTCATTTTAGCAAAGACTTCATAAGAAGTGCCTCTCAGTCCCTGTGATAACTTTAAACTCCACTTCTCTCTCTCTAACCCATATGTAGTAGCTAATAACTCAAATCTACTGAGGTACCCCTCGATGTCATCGTCTTTCTCAACAAAATGGTCTAAATGAAACCCCATAGCTGAGGTTGAGGCTCCCTGACTAGGCGTAGCATCTGAGGCAAAAGGGCTGGCACCATTTTCAGGAGCATGGCCTTGTAATTCCAGCTCCCTTAGTCGTAATTCGTGCTCCCTTTGTAACCTTCTATCTTCTGCCTCCCTTTCGGCAGTCAAACTTTTTTCTTCTGACTCCCTTTGCTGTCGTTTTTCTTCTGCCTCCAATGCTTTTGCCTCTTTGTCAGCCTCAATCTGTAACCTCTTCTCTTCAGCTAACCTCCTATCTTCCCTTTCAATATACTTGTCACATTCAGCAGTTACATACTGAATTAAAACCTGACCCTCCATTCCCATTTCCTTCGCCGTTAGCACAGCAGCCGATCTAAATTTTGCCAGGTCAGCCATCATACAAAATAACAATGACCAAGGTAAATCTAACTAATGACAGGTAATTCTAATTAATGGTGACTAAGGTAATTCTACTTATGTTTAATGGCCAAGGTAATTCTAGTTATTTAATTAATTAACTAATTACCACTGGCTGTGAAGATTCACCAACTTTTATTTTCCCCTTTTTATTTTAAGGGACACTTTTTTACATTTTTACAATTTGTCCCCCCTGGTTTAATTCTCCCACCAGGAGATTCCAATATTTGTGATACACTAATTATCCCTGGACAAGACTGTGGTAAAGTGGGATATTATAAATATTTATAGGGGACTTAGTGTACTGACTGAGATCAGCTGTGAAGGTATCTGTATCTAATAAGTGTAGTGTATTACAGATGACCTTACTTGCTACCACATATTTATACCTCAGTCAGAATTATTCTGGAATATTGTGATGACTACGTTGAATGTCTAGGGTTTTGTAAATGATGAAGTGTAAGTCACAACAATAACAGACAGATAAACAATTTAATTTATTCCACCACACTTGACAACAGTTTGACACTCACATACATATAACACTCTATGAGACTATCTTAAATGAGTCACTGGTAAATTTTCAAATATCAATATGTATTAAGTACTTTTCATTAATATATATGTGTCCTGATTCAAATACAAAGTGAACCAGGAATCACAATCAATTTTAATTACAAGTTAAATGTACAGAATTTATCAATATGAATCTTGTAGTGACATATTTTATTAAGATTATCCTATGTGTGTCAGTTGTGTAGTAGTAATATGAGGTAATACTGGTTTTGTTTTTTCAAGCTATGTTGGTATTTGTCATCATGACTTCAAGTGTTTGTTTCTGTTGGAACTAGTATTGGAGATGCTCTCAGTTCCTGGCATTAAAACAATTAATTTCCCCTCTTATTTTTATACAATGTCAGTTTAAGATGGGGTTACATAATGTTGAGCTCGGCTGGCCACATAGTCTTATCTTTCGTGATGTCGGCAGGAAAGGACTCCTCTGCTCGATTGCTCCCCTGTGTTCTGGAGACACCTCACTGTTTGCTATATGGACCAAGGAGTATGTTGTCCGCCTCTGAATTCAGCAAAGCTCTGACCAGGTGCTGCTTCAATAACTTTTGGACCACGGTCCCTGAAACAAGAAGGTTGTACCTCCACAATTCATGGAAATAATACAGAATTACGTTGACTGGCACTGAATATAGCACAATTTCGATCTGCCGATGTCCCAGGCTTTTATTTAGAAAAATATGCACTGGCGCTCAACGCACTGGTTCTGTAGTAAGTTTATTTGCAAATGTGGTGTTGACCTGACGCCTCTAATTGACTATATTGGCAGGTCTAACCAATCATGCCATGCTTACACAGCTTTTCAAAAAAGTACTCCTACTCACGTTTCCCCTAACAACAAAGAAGTAGTATTTATAGTCCGACTAATCGTGTTTAGCCTTACATTTATTTTCCGCCAATCAAATAGGAGGTAACATGTCAGCCTATTTCCCGTACAATGGTGGGGTGAAAATCTGCCACTGAGCGATTCTGATTTGGGTGTTGTCTGACATCCCTCACTATTTCTTTTGGCTATAATTTGTTAATTCCTAGACTATTTGCGTAACGTTTAACATATTTTTTGTCAGCAAGTCCTAAGGAACCCAAATATACAAATTTAAAGGAGCTAAGTGGCTGCGTTCAAAATATGGACTTTCTTCTACCTCCTGTTTACTTCGAAAACGATGTGGTGTCTGGGTACTGTAATGTTTTCAAACGTAAACCAGTATAATGTCAGTAATAATATTAATAAAATTCTATAACACACTGAACTAACTCAGGCTGTTTTAGTTTAAATATTAAAATTTTCTTTAAATTTATTTGTTCTGAACCAATGTTTTATTTTGGTCAGAACATATGAAATGTTATGGAGTTATAAATGGAATGCATAAATATATGGCATAATAAAATGGAATGTGTGTACATAAGTATTTTATAAAAACTGGTTATTATTACTTATATTTATAGTGTCTCTGAGAAACTATTACTGGATGTGCTGTTGGGGTGGTGTCATCACACCCACTCTGTGACTAGAACAAGCTTTGTCCATTGTCTTATAAACTTTAATAAATGTGTCTTTCCCAAAGTTCAGTATATTGTGATGGGGAAATATTTATAAATTCTTTAGGAGTATGGTGAATCCTCAGCAGGCCACTAAATCACTCATCTTGTCTGCGAAGATCTAATGCTGGATTCCGGTGGCCCACTCCTCTCGATAGCTAGAATACAATGGTAGACTGCACCGACACACTGTTTGGCTGCACACACATCTGCTTGTGCAATCTTGATTACTTATGTGGCACTACCCTAGTGCCACAACAGAAACTGACAATTCTGAAACAAAATTTGTGCTATGTGTCAGTACTCTATTTACTGCACCACTCTTACACACAGCACAACACATCAACATTACACAGAATGGGTCAGATCTCTCTGACCACACAGCACATCTTACCCAGTTGTTTTCATATAGTACTAGTTCCCCAAGACTGCATTGCATCTGAGATGTGTTCAATAGTTTCCTTTTATTCAATAAGATAGGTGATATGTTCCCACTGATCTCAACAATAGATCCGCCTTCCATAGTCTTGGTTAGGCGTCCATATATTTTGTTTGTCTCTAGACCCTGAACTTGGGCTGGGGACCTAGAGCGAACACTTACTTGTCGTAATCATTTTATATGATATGGCAGTATTAATCACTCGAAATATTAAAATGTACAAAATAAATACTTTCATTCTTACCAGAATTCAGAATTGAGAACACAGTTAATTGCTAGCAAAACTCAGCTGAGCTGCTGGCTATATGATGGCGTCCCTCTAAATGTATGTACTATCTTCTAGGAACAACACCACAGGCAATAACCGACTCTGTCCCTGGACAGTATTGTATCAAATGGCAAAAATGCGCATCTCTGTCCCGCTAATATGATTACATTTGCCCAATCACCGACTTCCCCCCTAACTTTTCAAATCTACAACCAAAAGTCAAATTTCAGTCAGATCTCAGTCAAGTGTGCATTATTGTCTGTTGGTCCGTCTGTCTCTTCTTGTTTTTACATAAAAAAACACGCTTGGTTTAGTTTTTTTGAAATTTGTTCGAGAACCTTCTCTACGGCGTTTGCCGCTGAATTCAAATAAAAGGACCAAGTATCGAAAAACGTCCAAGAAATGACTGTTTCGAATAAGAGCCAGGGTCTTTTTTGTCAATTTCCTTACATTGTGTTAACTAGTGACGTGAATTTTTTTTCTTTTACTACCAAGAGCGTCTTTTTAGCCTTGCTAGATTCAAACACGTGTTCAGTCATATTTTTCCTTTTTTGATCTCCGTTTCCCTCCCGTCTACAAAGGGTAAACCGTGTCGTCTGCACGTCTAACTAGTTAGTTTGACTGGCGGTAGGAAATGCGGGCATGGGCGAGCATGTCTCCTAGTATCTTACGCATTATTTTTATCCCTACATTTTATCCTTATATTTGGAGATATTTTAACGTTGTATCACGGTAAATTCACCACAATGGTGTACTCTGATAGACTCTTTCGCGTCTCTTGTCTTGATGGTGTACTCTGATAGACTCTTTCATGTCTCTTGCCTTGATGGTGTACTCTGATAGACTATTTCATGTCTCTTGTCTTGATGGTGCACTCTGATAGACTCTTTCATGTCTCTTGTCTTGATGGTGCACTCTGATAGACTCTTTCCTGTCTATCTCTTGATGTTATCTTCCCACTTATAGCGCTGTCTTCGTCTTGCACGTTTGCATTCAACTCTGTCTTCTATCATGGTCTACAGTAAGGTGCTCTGTATTTTTACAAGGCCAAATTATTTTAGCTGTCTAATATTTATCTCTGACATTAAGTCTCTTTTCATTCCTAGCTTTTCTATGACCTCTTTATTTATTTTCTTCTCTTTCCATTAGACGTGCCCCATTTTTTCTTTATATCCACATCTCAAGGGCCTCAATTCTTACTACTCACATTCAAATGACAGTTATTGCTCCTTGTGTTGAAATTTGTTTCGTGTATATCTTGTAGATATAAGTCATGATAGACAAATTAAAAAGTAAGATCGCTGCAAACGGCCATAGGTAGCGGTAGGTGTAAAAACGAGCACTGGCAGTTTTATTGCTGGCGTCTGAGTTAATTTGAGTGTTAAGACGTGGACTATTCTGGTTTTCGAGAATTAGTGAATCATTTCTTTTCATAAGATGTAAACCCCAGTAGTTTAGACTTCATTCATACTCCTAAGTTGCAGTAGACGGATCGCTTCGTGCTAGAGAATAAGCTTGTATAGCGAAGTTCTTAGTTTCTCGTCAATTTTGCCGAGTTCTAGAATACCTATATAGTGAATAATTCTAGTTCGTGGTGGTAACCTGTAGTTCTGTTTGGAGGTAATATATATATGTATATATATATATATATATATATATATATATATATATATATATATATATATATATATATATATATATATATATTTGGGAAGAAATATAATCTGGCTCGATAGGCCCAGTATATGCATTTAGTCTTAAAGTTCGTGAGATGGGTTTCACTGTCTATTTCTGGAGGCCAACACAATGCCAGACAGGTGTTAACTTGTAGACCCACGTGGTTAAAGATAAAAATGTTTCTTCTATGATTCTATTTCACGGGAGTTTTAAACTATAAGACAAGCTCTATGCTTGCAGTTTATAATGTAAGTTATAACCGAAGTGAATATTATGTATAAGTATTTTATATGTTGTTTTTTTCTTTATACAGTGAAACTGGGTAAAGCCCAACTTTTACCAGCGGTTTTGGTACATTTAAGTAGAATCATAGAAGAAACATTTTTATCTTTAACCACGTGGGTCTACAAGTTAACACCTGTCTGGCATTGTGCTTGCCTCCAGAAATAGACAGTGAAACCCATCTCACGAACTTTAAGGCTAAATGCATATACTGGGCCTATCGAGCCAGATTATATTTCTTTCCAAAATCTCATGTACATTCAGCCCTGTGGCGAGTAAAATTACAAACCAGTAACATTCCGACGTTTTTGACTAATTGTGGTGTGACCAAGCATTATCTATTGAGAGAAGTTACCAACCTGTCATTTTTCCTAAATAAGGGAAACCTCGTGATTATGACACTGTGAGTTCTTACCTGAACTGATTAAATTGACACTAACTTAAATCTGCGAAAAATATCGCATGAAGAGGACGCTCCCCGGAACATTGGATTAAACCAGAATCTGCAGAGCTGGGATCCGCTTCATCAAAAGAAAGACAGATTAAACGGTGTGCGTGTCCGAAAGTGTGCGCCTGACGGCGAACAACAGCAAGATTGCAGGTAAGAAAGTATATCAGGGGCCCCTGCTGAAAGAACAGAGTGAAAGCAGAACGAGTGATTTTTTTCATGTTTATATTCCTGCACCCACGTTGTAATTTCATTTATGAAAATTTTGTGCAAATGACATTTCCTCTCTTAGGATAGATTAGGGTATCAATTCTGTTCTTAACTTTAGAGGGAAATCTGAGACTATAGCGTATAAATCCGTGACTCTTTGGGGCTATCACTTTTCTTCTAACAGGATCGTGGGCTAAACATCGGGGGAAAAGATTACACCTATGGGTCTAGCATACTTGTAGTAATTCATTACCTTATATGTAATTTTATATGCTTGATATTAACATTTATGTGCTGTGGTAAATTTTCTTGTGATAATAAAATTTACAGAAAACTTATCAACAGTGTGGCGGTCAGCTCGTTCCAAATAGACATATTTCATTGTTATAGTTCCACGTCAGTGCGTCTAAATGTTGTCACTTATGTGTGTGTGTGTATGTGAGTGGTACATATATATTAATATATATATTCTAATAGTCTGTCTGACAAATCTAAATCTGTTGTAGAGATAGGCTGACCGAGAGTGTCAGGGACAGAAGCTATTAATTTTCCTCCATCTCACTCGTGAAATCTATTTCTACTATTATCTCTCACTGAGCTATCACTGATTCTATTGCTATTCAGAAGGGACCAATCTAAGTCTTAATTCACCTATCGCAAATCTACGACAAGCTAAAAAAAGTAAATTTGAACAATTAAAGATGAACAAAAATATTTATGAAAGATTAGCAAAGTAGATTAAGCATACCAAACCTAAAAAAAATCGACAACTACAGAACATATCTATTTAAGATATTTTCAGTTACAACAGTTGAAAATTAAAAAAAATAAAATGCAGCAAACCAAAGTCAACAAGTCACTCAGAAACTACAGTGTAAAGAGAAATATATTAACGAAAATGAAAAGGGGTACACCATATACACTACACAGATTATGAAACACCAGAACAAATGCCAGACAATTTGCAGCCCGGAAGACCCAACAAAATAAAGACAACTAATGTACCATGCTTATATAGATTACGGAACACTATATACCCAAATTATAACCCATATGGGGTAGAACCGGGTGTCCCATTCACCATTTTTCTTGCTCGTGGGTCAAAAATCGATCAATGAACAGTGGCACTGCGCCCTTCTCTAAGTAGGGCCAACAAGAAGATATGGAAGGTTTAAAATGTAGGGATAAAAACTAATGCGTAAGCTACTAGAATACATGATCGCCCACGCCGCGGGTCACCACCCGCCATGGAAACTAACTTGTTAGACGTGAAGGCAAAACGTTTACCCTTGGAACGGGATGAGAACGGAGATCAAAAGGAAAAAATATGACTGAACACGTGCTTGAAACTAGCAAGGCTAAAAAGACGCAATTGGTGGGGAAAGGAGGAAAATTCACGTCCCCAAGTTGACACAAGGTAAAGAAATCGACAAAAGGGACCTTAGCTATTATACGCAACAGTCATTTCTTGGACGCTTTTGCGATAACTTAGTCCGTTTATTTGAATTCAGCGACGAACGCATTACAGAAGATGCTCGAAAATATTTCAAAAAACCAACTAACCTTGAAAAGTAACTTTTTCTTAATAATAATGTTAGGAATATAAAACCTAGCTGGCCTGATGGCCCATCTTGAGCAGTGAAATAATATGCTTTCATTTATACAGACGGATAGATAATAAGAAAGATATTGACAAAAGACTGTGTTGTTCATATCAGCGAGCGACTGCATTGAAACAAAAAATGTCACTAATTTTCAAAAACTGCGGCCTTGAGACTCAAGTGCTAAAATCTAGTTGGAATGAAAGAGAGGGAATGTGGTGGAGAATTGTGGCTAAAAATAACTTTAAAGGCAAAATTGTGTAGGGGAAGGCAGAGTTGGTTCAAAAAACAAGTGTGTTTTTTTTTTTGTGAAACGCAAGTAGAGACAGACGGACCAACAGACAATAATACATACTTGACTGAGGTATGACTGAAATGACTTTTGGTAGGAGGTTTGAATTTGAAAAGGAAAAAAAGGCGGTGATTGGCCATAGATGAATATATTATCGGCGCTCAGACGCGCATTTTTGCCATTCATCATAAGTTGTCCAGTAGTAGACACAGTAAATAATTCAGTGGTGTATTTCCCAGAAGCTAATTGAAATATTTAGAGGGACGCCATACTAAAGCCAGCAGCTCAGCTGAGTTTTGCTAGCATTTAACTGTGTTCTATATTCATAATTCTGGTAAGACTGAAAGTATTTCTTTGTATATTTTAATATTTGTTTAATGTTTCGAGTGATTTGATACTGCCATATCAAAATCTATCCCTTACAACAAGTAAGGATTCGCTCTAGACCCCCCGCCCCAGTTCAGGGTCTAGAGACAAACAAAATACATAAACTCCAGCAAGGATTATGAAGGGCGGATCAAGTGTTGAGATCAGTGGAACATATCACCTATCCTATTCTATGGCAGGAAGCTAATGAACATATTTCAGAATATGTAGTCTGGGGGAACTTATCCTATGTGAAACCAACTTGGTAAGATGTGTTGTATGGTCAAAGAGATCTGACCCGTCTATGTGGTGTTGTTGTGTGTAGTGTTGTGTCCAGAAATGGTTTAGAGGATGGAATTCTGACACATGACCAATACTTTTATTTCAGAACTGTGAGTTTTTATTTGGCACCAATGTGGTGTCAAATGATGTGTTGAATAATACAAGAGTGGACCCGTGCAGTTTATATTTTGGCAGAGCAGCCTTATATTGCCCCCAAGCACGGAGAGGTGGGGCCACCTGATTCCAGCACCAGAACTACTCATTCAAGATACGTGAGCGTCTGGCCTGCTGGATACTCACCAACTTAATTTCTAACACACCAATTATAATCCCATCAATAAATGGACAATGTGTAGTCGCCATAGACAGGGAGTGATGAGGCCACCCCAACAGCACATCCATTAATCGTTCTCCCAGATAAATTACAACTATAAACAGTAGTAATATTAACTAGTCTTGTAAAATACATATGTACACACCTTTCATTTATTATGCCATATATTCATGCATTTCATTCATAATTGCAAAACCTTTCATATGTTCTGACCAAAATAAAACCTTGGTTCAGAACAAATAAACTTAAAGAAAATTTACTATCAAAATTTTACACAGCTTGAGTTAGTTCAGTGTGTTATAACATTTTATTAATATTATTAGACTTATTAAATATCTGTGTGTGTGTATGTAAACTACCACAACACATTACATATCAGTACCCTAGAATTTTAACGTAGCCACATTCATTAGAAAAAAAAATAGGTGTGAGGTCGTAGTGGTAGCAAGAAGGGCCTTCTGTAAATTCACAGCTACATTTATCTCAGGAGCCTTCACAGCTGACCTCATGCATCACACTAGGTAATATCACAATCATACAATACCATCAAATCCACTACATATATTGGGGTCTCTTGTCCCGGGATAATTAGCCTATCAATAATATTAGGATCTCCTGGTGGGAG
Organism: Oreohelix idahoensis; assembly: GCA_024509875.1. Lineage (NCBI taxonomy): Eukaryota > Metazoa > Mollusca > Gastropoda > Stylommatophora > Oreohelicidae > Oreohelix > Oreohelix idahoensis. The sequence goes on along the minus strand of JAMPIV010001350.1, from coordinate 120,786 downwards.
AATTAAATTAGGGGAACACATTATAAAAATTAAAAGTGTCCCTTAAAATTAAAAGTGAAAATAAAAGTTGGTGAATCTTCACAGCCAGTGGTAATTAATTAGTTCATTAGCTAATTAAAATTACTTTAGACTATAGTAATTAGAATTACTTTAGTGGTTGGAAATTTTATCTTGCTCATTGCTAAATTGTCTAAAAAGTATGGCGGAGCTAGCCAAATTCAGATCAGCTGCTGTGCTAACGGCAAAGGATATGGGAATGGATGGTCAGGTTTTAATTCAATATGTAACGGCTGAATGTGATAAGTATATTGAACGGGAAGAAAGAAGATTAGAAAAAGAGGCTGAAAGAAAATTAGAGTCTGAAAGGTTGGCTGAAGAGAAGAGGTTGCAAATTGAGGCTGATAGAGAACTTAAGAGGCTGCAGATTGAGGCTGACAAGGAGGCTAAAGCATTAGAGGCAGAAGAAAAACGACAGCAAAGGGAAGCAGAAGATAAAAGATTGACTGCCGAAAGGGAGGCAGAAGATAGAAGGTTGCAAAGGGAGCACGAATTACGACTAAGGGAGCTGGAGCTACAAGGCCAGGCTCCTGAAAATGGTGCCAGCCCTTTTGCCTCAGATGCTACGCCCAGTCTGGGAGCCTCAACATCAGCTATGGGGTTTCATTTAGACCATTTTGTTGAAAAAGACGATGACATAGAGGGGTACCTAGGACGTTTTGAGTTATTAGCTACTACATATGGGTTAGAGAGAGAGAGGTGGAGTTTAAAGTTATCACAGGGACTGAGAGGTACTTCTTATGAAGTCTTCGCAAAAATGAACAGAGAAGACCAAGACAATTATGACATGTTAAAGCAGGCTTTGTTATTGAGGTACGAAAAAAATGGTGAATTTTATCGTAAGAAATTTAGAAATGCCAAACTGTTGTCTGGGGAGACATACCACCAATTCTCTGCCAGACTGGAAACCTATTTGGAGAAATGGACTGCTCTGGGGAAGACCCAAGATCTTAAGGAGATGATCATGATTGAGCAATTGAGAGAGTCCATGGCTCCAGACATGAGAAAATTTCTCATGGAACAAGGTGCAGAGAAGTTGGGGGAGGTTTTAAATGTCGCTGAGAGGTATCAGGCAGCCCAGGCAGAGGTAAGTGGTGCTAAAAAGAAGCACATAGACAATTTTAAAGCTCCACAGCAATTTAATAAATTTGATAATAGAGAACAGGGAAATAAAGGTAGGACAAACTTTGAATGTACAAGAAATGACTACTGAGACAGAAACTCACAGTTCAATGACGAAAAATTCAATGAAAAAAAACCGTTTAACCAAGGAAAAAGATGGTGTAAATGGTGCAAGAAAGATAACCATAACACCGAATTTTGTAGAAGGAAACCTTCAAACATTGCTGCAATGAAGTCGGGGACTCAAAGATTAAAGGTTAATCCTAATGGACAGCAGGAACCTTATCACCCCCCAGTTTGTGAGGATGTTATTTGTAATGGGGTCACCATAAGGTGCCTTTATGATACAGGTTTGGATTATGATTCAGTTGTGAAGTCTAGCCTAGTGGACCCAAGTCAGTATACCACAGAAACAGTGGAAATACAAGGGGCAACTAAGGACATACCACTCATGACACTTCCCATCGCAAGGATAACGGTGAAAACTCGCTATGTGGAAGGAGAAATCAGAGCAGCAGTGATAGATGAACCAATCTACCCTCTGATATTGGGGTGTAGATACGTCTTCTTGGGGAATCCCGAGAGACCTGTGATCATGGCGACAGTGCAGACCAGGTCACAGAAGAAGGAGGAAGAAGGTGAACCTATAAATGCTCATCCAGAGGAGATGAGGAAGGCGCAGGCTGAGGATAGGACACTCAAGCCATGTTTTAAAAAAAATTGCCCAAATGCCACACACCTCCGAGCAAGGGGGAATATTTTATGAAGGACAGATTGCTATACAGGAAGACAGGAACTAGATCCACTGGTCACGGACAGTTGGTTCTTCCCAAGGTATATAGGGCAAATTTAATAAGGAGCTTACATGTTGCAAAAGATGGGGACCATGAAAAAGTCGGTACCATCTGCCAAAACGTTGCTCGCAAATACTATTGGCCCGACGTAAATGTCGATATTGAAAACTTTGTAGAAGCATGTGGCATATTTCATGAGGGAACACCCACAAAGGGAAAATATGTGCAGGACCTAGAAACGCCACGGGGCACTCTTAGGCCTGGACAGAAAAATTATTATACTCAGGTAGACAAAGTGCAATGGGAGCCCCCTTTTCACATTGATCTTCACTTGAATGGATTAACATGGCCACTATGCGACGAGTACAAAGAAGAAATTTTACCCAGAATAAGCTGACATATCCCTCGGTCAGGATTATATAAAACTGGAAGAACAGAAAAAGAGAGCGAAGATCTCTCATAAGCAATCTAAAGTGGGGAGACAAACCCAAGAAGAAAATTGGTAGTGGTCGATTTGTGAGTGATGATTCTAGGAAGAAAAGTCCTCACTATAGTGCTTCTAATATGGAAGGGACCCGATTTCGGGTTTGTGTGAAAAATAAGTATGATAAATTAAAGGTCCAGATGTAGCACTATTAAGGACCTGGACAGATGAGAAGGCGGAAGAGACTGTTACCTCATCTTATCAATACGTGAACGAACTGACCACTCGTTTGAAAGCTGGATGGAAACTGGCAAATGATAATTTGAAACAAGCCAGGAAGAAACATGCAGCATATTTTAATAGGAAGGCAAAGGACAGAGAACTAGCTGTGGGAGAGAAGGTGCTGCTTCTACTACCCGGTAGCCAGAATAAATTACAAATTGGATGGCAAGGTCCATATACGGTTCTAGAGAAGGTGTCTAGAACAAACTATAAAATTGACAAAAAGGGGAAGGAGAAAGTTTATCACGTTAACCTGTTAAAGAAGTATCTGGACAGACCACTCCAGGAAAGCACCCCCTTACTGACCTTAGCTATCGCAACTCAAATGCAAAAGGAACCACTCACCTCACATGAATACCCATTACATCCTTGTGAAACAGCAGCACAGGTAAAAGTCAGTAAGCACCTGACTAAAAACCAGAGGGAGAGAGTTCAACAGGTTCTGGAGGAACATACATATGTATTAACAGATAAACCAGGCCATACAAATTTGCTACAGTATGACATGAAACTGGTAGACTCAAAATTCAATCAACCATGTATGAGAGCCTATGGCTTCATATAATGAAGCCGTTCCGAAGGAGAAGGACAATTGAAGGAAGAAATAGTCATTATTTGTTGATGAACTGAAACCAGGGGCATTCTTATTTCAACAGTGAATCAGATCTCAAGCTCTAGTGTCGTAGTTTTCGTGGAGTGATAATATTTCTAAAAACTATCTGGGGGAACACACAGACTGTGCATAGATTACAGGAAACTGAATGCTGTCACAGAAGGACAAGTGGATCCATTAATAATAATAATGAATAATAAACTTTTGATGTACTACCCATTTTTAAAAATGTGCCAAACTTTTGGATACATAATGGCAAAAAAGATTGTCAACATACCATGGTTTACTCGTTGTGACGCCAGTCCTGTTAGCTCTTGCACAAATTTAGGGAAAGGAAACGTCCCAACTTCTTTATTATTATTGTTCTTCTGATTGGGAAAAGTGTTTCTTTTGGTGATTATCTTTTTTCAGCTTACCCTCAGAACAAAGTGAGCGCCTTAATGGTACTCTACAAATTTTGCTCCATTCATAGGACATGTACTGTGATTGATGACCATTTAGGGCCTTTTCCCATGGAGCCATATAGTCGGAAGAGGGCACATATTAAGTGACAGCCTGCCTTTGTCTTCTCTAATTCAGGGGACGATTAGTCTGAATTACTTTACCAACTGACTGAGCATGAATCAACAAGCTAAGATTTTTACAGACCGGCTCGAAAGTGAATTTACAGTTTGGGAGTTCTCAAAACGATTTTTTATTTTTTCCAACTCTCACAGCCGCCATAACATGTTAACACTGAATGGAACATTTGAATTAAACAGACAACTTGGTATCAAATATTCAATGATCGTAATTTTCACGAAAAAACAATGTGGGATAATTCCTATTGAAGGCGTATAGGCCAAGGTGACCAATAGTTCAAGGGATGGATTTCCCGCAAATTGTGCTATTTGGGAGACCACCATAAAAGGTCCACTGAGCGCTAAGAACTGGACAGATGAAATAAGGCGGAAGAGACTGTTCACTTTCATGTAGTTTCAATACCCGTGAACGAACTGACCCACTCGTTTGAAAGCTGGTTGGAAAAGGCAAATGATTTTGAAAAAAGCCAGGATTTGAAAAACATGCAGCATTTTAACCGATAGAAGGCACAAGGACAGAGAATTGCTAGCTGTGGGAGAGAAGGTGCTGCTTCTAAGAATGCTACCCATCTAGCCAGAATAAATTCCCCAGGAAATTTTCCATTTGCAAGGTATATACCCACGGTTCTAGGGAATAGGTGTCTCATAAAACAAACTATAAAATTGACAAAAAGGGGAAGGAGAAAGTTTATCATGGAAACCTGTTAAAGAAGTATCTGGACAGACCACTCCAGGAAAGCACCCCCTTACTGACCTTAGCTATCGCAACTCAAATGCAAAAGGAACCACTCACCTCACATGAATACCCATTACATCCTTGTGAAACAGCAGCACAGGTAAAAGTCAGTAAGCACCTGACTAAAAATCAGAGGGAGAGAGTTCAACAGGTTCTGGAGGAACATACAGATGTATTAACAGATAAACCAGGCCATACAAATTTGCTACAGTATGACATGAAACTTTTAGACTCAAACCCAATCTGTATGAGAGCCTATTCTATTCCGTTCGCGAAGGAGAAGGCATTGAAGGAAGAAATAGATTATTTGTTGAAGGAGGGGATTATTTCACACAGTGAATCATCTTTTAGCTCTAGTGTCGTTTTGTTGAGAAAACCGTCTGGGGAACACAGACTGTGCATAGATTACAGGAAACTGAATGCTGTCACAGAAGGACAAGTGGATCCATTACCAGACACAAAACAGTTATTTGCCAGATTAAACAAGGCAAAATACTTTTCAAAGGTGGATCTTAGTAAAGGCTATTACCAGATTCCAGTGAAGCCTGAAGTGAGACCTTATTTGGCTTTTAGCACTTCGGATGGACATTATGAATTCAACATGCTACCATTCGGACTGAAAAATGCTCCGAGTGTATTTTCAAGGATGATGCGCAAATTGTTGGATCCCCTGAATAACCCATGTATCACGAATTTCATGGATGATATTCTCGTCGCCACAGAGACATTTGAAGAACACATTGAAGCTCTAAAAATGTTATTTAATAGGCTTAGGGAGGCGAACTTAACTGCTAGGCCAACAAAATGTTGTATTGGATGCAAAGAGTTGGAATTCTTGGGACACACTGTATATCAGGGTAACATGACCCCTGACCCCCAAGAACTTGGAAAAACTGCAGAGAGCACCTAGACCACAAACAAAAAAGGACGTGCGATCATTCGTGTCGTTATGCGGATTTTATCAAAAATATATCAAAGATTTTAACTCTATTTGTGCTCCTCTGACTGATCTGACTCGCAAGGGACTTCCAGATAAAATTATTTGGACTGCGCAAAGTGAATTAGCGTTCCAAGACTTAAAGGAAAAACTCACTAGCAAGCCTATTCTCAAACTGCCTGATTTGACACAGGACTTTGTCTTAAGAACCGATGCAAGTAATGTAGGACTCGGGGCGGCTTTGTTGCAAAGATCATCTTCACCTGATGGGGAACTGAAACCAGTCGCTTATGCAAGCCGCAAATTGAATAAGGCGGAACAAGGATATTCCACAAGCGAAAAAGAATGTTTAGCGTTAATCTGGGCAATAAAGAAGTTTCAAATCTATCTGTATGGTAGGACTTTTGTGGTCGAGACGGATCATCAGCCTCTCGTATTCTTATCTCAGGCTAAGCATGAAAACGCAAGATTGCTGAGGTGGTCTTTATTGCTTCAACCTTATCAGTTTAGTATCCAATATATCCCAGGCAAATTGAATGTCGGTGCAGATTTCCTCAGTCGGCACCCCTGTGATCAAAATTAGAGTAATGGCAGGCGTGAGGAGAGATTTTATCTATGTGTATCACTGGTTTTGGAACTTGCCGTAGGCATGTTTTCAAGTGGGGAGATGTGTGATAAAATTAACCGTGATACAACGTTAAAATATCTCCAAAGATAAAATGTAGGGATAAAAACTAATGCGTAAGCTACTAGAATACATGATCGCCCACGCCGCGGGTCACCACCCGCCATGGAAATTAACTTGTTAGACGTGAAGGCAAAACGTTTACCCTTGGAACGGGATGAGAACGGAGATCAAAAGGAAAAAAAATATGACTGAACACGTGCTTGAAACTAGCAAGGCTAAAAAGACGCAATTGGTGGGGAAAGGAGGAAAATTCACGTCCCCAAGTTGACACAAGGTAAAGAAATCGACAAAAGGGACCTTAGCTATTATACGCAACAGTCATTTCTTGGACGCTTTTGCGATAACTTAGTCCGTTTATTTGAATTCAGCGACAAACGCATTACAAAAGATGCTCGAAAATATTTCAAAAAACCAACTAACCTTGAAAAGTAACTTTTTCTTAATAATAATGTTAGGAATATAAAACCTAGCTGGCCTGATGGCCCATCTTGAGCAGTGAAATAATATGCTTTCATTTATACAGACGGATAGATAATAAGAAAGATATTGACAAAAGACTGTGTTGTTCATATCAGCGAGCGACTGCATTGAAACAAAAAATGTCACTAATTTTCAAAAACTGCGGCCTTGAGACTCAAGTGCTAAAATCTAGTTGGAATGAAAGAGAGGGAATGTGGTGGAGAATTGTGGCTAAAAATAACTTTAAAGGCAAAATTGTGTAGGGGAAGGCAGAGTTGGTTCAAAAAACAAGTGTGTTTTTTTTGTGAAACGCAAGTAGAGACAGACGGACCAACAGACAATAATACATACTTGACTGAGGTATGACTGAAATGACTTTTGGTAGGAGGTTTGAATTTGAAAAGGAAAAAAGGCGGTGATTGGCCATAGATGAATATAATATCGGCGCTCAGACGCGCATTTTTGCCATTCATCATAAGTTGTCCAGTAGTAGACACAGTAAATAATTCAGTGGTGTATTTCCCAGAAGCTAATTGAAATATTTAGAGGGACGCCATACTAAAGCCAGCAGCTCAGCTGAGTTTTGCTAGCATTTAACTGTGTTCTATATTCATAATTCTGGTAAGACTGAAAGTATTTCTTTGTATATTTTAATATTTGTTTAATGTTTCGAGTGATTTGATACTGCCATATCAAAATCTATCCCTTACAACAAGTAAGGATTCGCTCTAGACCCCCCGCCCCAGTTCAGGGTCTAGAGACAAACAAAATACATAAACTCCAGCAAGGATTATGAAGGGCGGATCAAGTGTTGAGATCAGTGGAACATATCACCTATCCTATTCTATGGCAGGAAGCTAATGAACATATTTCAGAATATGTAGTCTGGGGGAACTTATCCTATGTGAAACCAACTTGGTAAGATGTGTTGTATGGTCAAAGAGATCTGACCCGTCTATGTGGTGTTGTTGTGTAGTGTTGTGTCCAGAAATGGTTTAGAGGATGGAATTCTGACACATGACCAATACTTTTATTTCAGAACTGTGAGTTTTTTTTATTTGGCACCAATGTGGTGTCAAATGATGTGTTGAATAATACAAGAGTGGACCCGTGCAGTTTATATTTTGGCAGAGCAGCCTTATATTGCCCCCAAGCACGGAGAGGTGGGGCCACCTGATTCCAGCACCAGAACTACTCATTCAAGATACGTGAGCGTCTGGCCTGCTGGATACTCACCAACTTAATTTCTAACACACCAATTATAATCCCATCAATAAATGGACAATGTGTAGTCGCCATAGACAGGGAGTGATGAGGCCACCCCAACAGCACATCCATTAATCGTTCTCCCAGATAAATTACAACTATAAACAGTAGTAATATTAACTAGTCTTGTAAAATACATATGTACACACCTTTCATTTATTATGCCATATATTCATGCATTTCATTCATAATTGCAAAACCTTTCATATGTTCTGACCAAAATAAAACCTTGGTTCAGAACAAATAAACTTAAAGAAAATTTACTATCAAAATTTTACACAGCTTGAGTTAGTTCAGTGTGTTATAACATTTTATTAATATTATTAGACTTATTAAATATCTGTGTGTGTGTATGTAAACTACCACAACACATTACATATCAGTACCCTAGAATTTTAACGTAGCCACATTCATTAGAAAAAAAGATAGGTGTGAGGTCGTAGTGGTAGCAAGAAGGGCCTTCTGTAAATTCACAGCTACATTTATCTCAGGAGCCTTCACAGCTGACCTCATGCATCACACCAGGTAATATCACAATCATACAATACCATCAAATCCACTACAAGTAGTAGTCACAGCAATAGCATCAGTAGTGACATCAACAGCACCAATAGTGGCATCAACTGCAGTTGTAGTCACAGCAACAGCATCAATAGTGGCATCAACAACAGTAGTAGTGACAGTAGCAGCATCAGTAGTGACATCAACAGTGTCAATAAAGGCATCAACAGCAGTAGTAGTGACAGCAATAGCATCAATAGTGACATAAAAAGCAATAACATGGACAGCAACAGTAGTAGTAGTAGTAGTGGTAGCAACAATAGTTGTAGCAGTGCAAACAGCAAACAGCTGTATTAATAGGATCAACAGCAACAACAATAGTGAAAGCTACTAGCAGTAATACAGTAGCATAAGTTGTTGCAGCCGCTGTATTTTTCGTTGTTGCAATTTTACAACATCAGCATCGTCACAACTGTTACCACCCATTACCATAAGCATCAGAAGTAATACTAAAATGGCTCAACTGCAGATGGGTTAATGCACAGATCACTTCGGTCTACCATTTTCTATAGAAAAACTTGTTGTCGCATAAACTACGAGACTACCTGAACCTCCATGTTTGTCTTCTTCTCCAGGTGACTGCATGACGCAAGGTGACATTAGCGTGTGCGATGGCATTAAGAAACTACCGGAACACCGTGAACTGACCACTATGTTTAGTAAGTCATTTTTACACTGCTTCTGTCTTTGTGACCTCTCCATTCTGCACCTCTTCTTTATTTCCTTAATCTTCTTCATTCTCCATATATTCCACACTCACTACCTCTTATTTACTCCTTTAATCTTCTCCATTCTTCATCTATTCTAAATCTCTTTCCTTTTTGTACCATTCGTCTTCTTTATCTATTCTCTATTCTTCACCTCTTCGTTGTTCCACTCGTCTTCTTCATTTCATAGCTCTTCTTTATTTCACATTCCTTCCTCATTTAAAAAAAATCCACATCACACATCCCTAAATTTTTTCAATTACCCTCAGCTGCTTCATATCTACCCTCTTTTTCTGCGCTTTCTTTTAATCCCTACCCCTTTTTGTTATACCCTCTGCTTCATTTTCTTCTTCTGTTATTCGTTACTCTTTCTTCGTTCTCCACCACTGATCCACACCTTTAAAATAAAATAAAATTCTATTTCCCTTCTAATTTTTATTACTAATTTTCTTCATTTATCGCCAACTCTTGGTTCTCTGCCGATATGTATTGCCAACTTATCATCATTTTTCACTTCTATATTCCCAGCATTGATTTGTCTCTTTATTCTAGCTTTGCTTAAACCGCCTCTTCTTCTTTGGGTAGAACTTAAAATAGAAATATAATTTTCACCAGTGCACTCTAAATCGCTAGGTGGTTTAGGTGAAACCATCTAATAAATTAGAAGTCTATATGCTATGTTATTTAATCAGCTTACCATTTGCATGAAAAGTACAGAAAAGCACTTAGAAAATACTGAACAATCGGGTCCATTATTCGAAATATTAAGCACTAAGGTGACATATTGGCAGAAATGTTCTGTGCACTGATAACGGAACATTTTAAACCGAAAAAGAAATTGGATACTGAATAATGCATCACTTTTCAGTATTATCGTCGTAATAGTGTATTATTGTCGTAATAGTGTATTATCGTCGTAATCGTGTATTATCGTCGTAATAGTGTATCGTTCTAGATGTCGCAATAGTCCTTCGACATCCGCCATCCTTTGAAACGTTCAATCGTTTCTTGTCATATCCACGTAGGGCCTACCACTCTAGTACATGTGCCCTGCATTTTTCATTTGGCGCTGCATTCTCTATTACTAGGTCTGTAGAAGAAGGTTCATACTAGATGTCACATGCAGACGGAGCAGTTGACCATCGTTGAAAAAATATTCAAAGGGGTAGAGTGGAGTAAGATTGGAGAGAACTGAACAAGCTACCAGCAAGTCATCATCACCCTTGGTAGCGAGTGCAGAGATTGTGCAATGGGATGGAGGATCTGGAAATAAATCAACTGATAAATGACCATGCTATAGATGATGAAGGCATAGTATACACTAAAAGGTCTATGCTCCGTGGTGAGAAATCAAAATGAGGCGTCTCCCATGCACAACCACATATCTGTCGTCTCTTACGACTCGCCTGAGGGGTCAGTAGTCCTATTATTTGTCTCTTCACAGACCCCCGGGAGCTACACGAAGCCAACAATTAATCCAGCCGGAGATTGCCGAGTAAAAGTAAAGATGGATGGGATATAACCTCAGGAAACAACTAGACTAGCCAATGTAGCAAGACATTGCCTTTAAATGGAACCCACATAGGAAAGTGAAGAGTGGAGAAACCAAAGAGAAACCGGACATAAACTGTACAGGGTGACGACAGTGTCAATGTTCATGCTAGTTAACGTTCTATTTCGCAATACCCCAAAGAAATTGTTATATATTGTTAAGTCTTAACTTAGAGTAAGCCACACTGTATCAGATCCACGTCAAATCTGTCGTCAAGATATTCTCATAACTGGGAGTGCATAATGTGTCGATGCATCATCTTATTCCAGGATAAATAAACAATTAACAGAGGGCGAAATCTCAAGTATAAGGTTTTTGAGGTTACTATGTAGAAGAATACACCACGGCAACCGGAAGCTCATAGGCAGAACAAAAGCAGACGGCGAAAACTAGAAATCACTGGAAGGCAACGATGGCAACTTTATGTTCCACGGGGAATAAAAAGGATTGATGATGACAGTCAGTATCTTTAAATGATCTATCAATTCTTCTCAGTGTTTTATTCTCCGTGCGTGTATTCATCATCAACACCAATCCGCTCCTTCCCAAGCAAAGTCCTTCAACAAACGTATGCCAAGTCTTTCCGTCCCGTGTCATCAGTTAACGATCTATCTCTTTCTCATTCCTTTAATATCTGCCTTCAGTTGTCTTTTCCGCGTGTTACGGGGCATTCCCGAAATGTGAGCAAACTATAAAAAATGCTGGCACCTAGTGTGTCGTAAAGAAAAAAAAAACACTACAGAGAGTTAATCATGTGGTCGTTTACCTCAACCTGTAGCAAGTCATTCAGATAAAGACATGAAGAGGCATAGGCGGATGTCACTGAACATTTGTTGAAGACCTATGCTCCTTGTGTAGCTGAAGGGTAAGGAATGAGTGAACTCTGTTTTCAAAATGCAGCAGTTATATTATTATTATCAAGACATGTTTCTTTAAAAAAAAAAAAAAAAAAAAAATTTGCCTCGTTTTGGTGAAGCGCGTCCCGTTCAAACTAGTCGGTTATATTAGGGTGCATGTCCAAATATAAAAAACATTCAGGTCTGAAAGTGATTTTTTTTTTTTTTACTCGGAGTCGTATAGTATTGCAAATGTTCACCATCATTCATCACCATTATTTTCTCTTTCGCTTCCTATTGAACAGGCAGCCATTATTGCAGCTGACCACTGAAGTATCTATCAACGCTGATCGGGCTAGCAGTCCTTTTCATGGTTTTTTTCATGCTAGCTGATAGGAGCTAGTAGTCCTTTTCAGGGCTTAGAGTTTATCAACACATCGCCTCAGTTAACAGAGTTCACTTGTTTTTGAATGGCGAATTGCGCTCTGATTTAACCAAATGACTTAAGTCTAGGTTGAAAGGAACGTGCCTCGCCACTAGAAGGCAAAACCCGCAACCAAAAAAAAAAAAAAGAAAAAAAAAAAAAGAACGCTTGCTGAAAGCATTAACAAGCTCTTGCAGCTGTCGTTTCTGTAACACTCTGTTTTACACGATGGGATAGCTAACGTTCAAAATATATATCCACTTTCCTTGAACGTGATTGTTAAAGGTGTTTTCAGGACTTGAACATACGAACACTGCAACATGTAACGCGAATAATGGACGTTCACTTCGAAGTCATTTATATAGATTTATTTTACACAGGACAAACGATGAGCTCCAGGTTTTGATGAATAATGGTGGCATGCATTTTCATATCAGCAAGGAATAAAATACAACGACCGGTAGGCAGAATTACCGTCAGTAAATGTCATAATGTCCACGAATTATCACTGCATATCAAACTTGTCGAAAAGTCATTTAATATTGTACTAAATACTTTCCTTTACAATCCATCCATCACAAGCACACATAGAAATATATTCTTCATAGAATATGTAACTTATGCAGTGGACTTCTACAAACACAATCCGAGCTCTCACACTTGCGTCCGAACACCTCCAAGTACACAGGCCACAAGAGGGCGTTACAAGTCTACCGCAGACGTGCATACCTAATTTTTACTGAAAACTGACGTCACTAATACTTATAATAGAGTGGTTTACTAGTGGTGCGTCTAGGTGTTACCTCATCGGTTCACATAAATGCCTTCCCTTAGAGAATGCACCGATGTGTACGAACGTAAGCGTAACACTATATACCCCGCCCCTCCAGAAAAAAAAACAAAGTTTTTTTTTTCTTTTTTTTTTGTGAAACGAGGGACCAACAACCTAACCCGATGTCAAAACGCGTGCAGTCTGAGTCATGTCTCAGTTAAACATGCAAACAAATCATTAAGACTTGTAAAAAAAAATTCAAGAGAACATTAATAGTATCTAATAAACCTATGATCCTGATGATAACGGAGGTGGTGTATGAACCATACGATCATGAAAAGTAATAGATGACATGAATGTGTAAGTGTAAAAAAATCGAATTAAGTGATCATGAGAAAAACATTACACATCATGGTAAATGAATGAATTAAGTGAAGGTATCATAAATAGTGTGAGTGTCTGTAAGTTATCTCACTAAGTTAAATGATTTCTCTTCATTAAACTTCAAGTGTTCTTGCCATAATAGGTAAATAATAACATTGGCAATGTTTAAACTCGAACCTTGAGCAAGTTTGTTGCACTGAGGTAAGTAACTAGCACTGTCCTTAAGTAAGGTTCGATCCAACCTGTATATCTTGAGTGCAAATGTTCTCATTGTGACTCTGGACTCAAATGTCAAGTGCAGTATTCTAAATACTTGGTTAAAAATCAACAGTAAGTGTCATGTTGTCATCTAATCAATCCAAGGAAGAAAATGTCCATCATGCCATCAAGATGTGAAGGATTTCAATCGATCAAAAGGCGAAATGTCAAATAGTGTCTTTCATTTTAGCCCATCATCTCAGATAACGAATGTTCAATGCTCAAATTTTTGTTCCTGGATCAATGCATAGATGCGTGAAAATAGCCGAAGTTACACTGTTCAGTTAGGCTCTCTCTTCAATTCTGGAAAACAGTTCTTTCCTCACACTGAAATGTTAGAGGACTGGTTGGCATCATTATCTGAATGTGGTAATCTTGAAAGCGTGTCTGCAACGACATTAATGTAACCTTTTATCGGCCTAATCTCATAGTCGTAAACCTGGAGATTTAGCGAGTATCTTGCTGCTCTTTGATTCTTGAAGTTGGCGTGCTGAAGGTACGATAATGCCTTCTGGTCTGTTTCAGTCACGAAACGAGCACCTAGAAGGTAACGTTGCAATTTGGAAACTGACCATATTATGGCCAACAGTTCTCGTTCCACAATGGGATAACGGGATTCGGTGGGTGTCAATTTACGTGACACATACAATACTGGATGTAGGACTCCATTGAAGTGTTGCATAAGTGAAGCAGCAATGCCGTTCAGGGAAGCGTCGGTTCTGAGGACAAAGACCAAACAAGGATCAGGTAGCTTCAAAATGGGCTCAGTTGAAAAATAATGTTTAATTTGATTAAGTGCTCTATCACAGGCCGAAGACCAAACGATTTTGTTAGCAGAACCTTTTCCTAACAACGTGGACAAAACTGAGGTGACAGTAGAAATGTTTGGCATGAATCTATTATGGCCAACAGTTCTCGTTCCACAATGGGATAACGGGATTCGGTGGGTGTCAATTTACGTGACACATACAATACTGGATGTAGGACTCCATTGAAGTGTTGCATAAGTAGAGCACCAATGCCGTTCAGGGAAGCGTCGGTTCTGAGGACAAAGACCAAACAAGGATCAGGTAGCTTCAAAATGGGCTCAGTTGAAAAATAATGTTTAATTTGATTAAGTGCTCTATCACAGACCGAAGACCAAACGATTTTGTTAGCAGAACCTTTTCCTAACAACGTGGACAAAACTGAGGTGACAGTAGAAATGTTTGGCATGAATCTATGATAGAAGTTTATTAGGCCAAGCAGACTACGAACTTGTTTCTTGGTAGTAGGAATAGACAAGTTCAGAATTTTAGATACAGTTGAATCTTCTGGCTTGAGACAACCATTTCCCACTCTGTGACCTAAGAATGATATTTCCTTAAAGCCAATTTGAATTTTAGAAGGCTTAGCAGTCAGATTGTGGGAGCGAAGAGTATCTAGCAAAGATTTTAGACCTGAAAAATGTTCGTCCCAAGAGTTGTGGAATAGACAGATATCATCAATATAAGTTATAATATCTGATCTATCCGAAAAGAGTTTACGCATCATGCGCACAAATGTGGCGGGCGCATTAACTAGCCCAAAACACATGAAATTCCACTCAAAAAGACCTCGAGGTGTGGAGAAGGCAGTTAAGGGTTTAGATCTTTCTGTTAAAGGCACTTGCCAATAGCCTTTAGACAAGTCAAACTTACTAAAGAATGTGGCATTAGAAGGTTTAGAAATTAGATCTTCCAGTAATGGCATAGGTTCAGCATCCGATACGGTTATAGTGTTAAGCTTTCTAAAGTCTATACATAATCTGATGGACTTGTCCTTCTTGCGAATAATAACCATTGGGAAAGAATAGGATGAGGTGGAGGGAGAAATAATGTTAAGACTTAACATCTCATCCAACTCTTTTTTCACCTGTTCCTGGAAATGCATAGGAATAGGATATGGTTTGAAACGAATAGGAGCATGATCTTTAAGCTGGATGTCATGAAAAATGACAGAAGTGTGACCTGGACTGTCTGTCAGAACTGTTTGATAGGATTCCAAAAGACAGGGAATTTGATTCTGTTGGCACATAGAAAGATCTAGAGAAATTGAGACATTTTACCACGATTCTGTAGCGTGAAGAGGGACTACAGGAAGAGGTGAAGAAAGGTTAGGGAAGGAAGAGTGTTCTTCCTGAATGACTGATAGAGAAGCGTGACGACCACTAGACTCATCGACAGCTTCAAAGACCTTTTGCAGGTAGTCAGGCCGAGTGGGAAATTGTTGTAACATATTGATGTGGAATGTTTTGTTTTTACCATTCACATCTACAATGTAGTCAACATCTGTTATTTTGGCAACAATTTTAAATGGGCCTCTCCAAGATATCAGTAAACGATTCTCTTTTCTGGGTAACAAAACAAATGCTTCATCACCAGGTGCTAATAGTCTCAGTCGTTTGTGTTTGTTCTGAAATATACGAGTTATTGCTTCGGCTGTTTCTGATGAATCAACAGCAACCCGACAAGCAATAATAATATTTTCTCTGAGTTTAACCACATACTCATAGGATGATTAAACCTCAGGAGATAACTCCGACCCTGAGAGTAGTTGTTTGATGATGGACATAGGTCCACGTGGTTTAGCCCCAAAGATGAGCTCGAAAGGTGCAAAGCCTGTATGTTCGTTTAGGATTTCCCGGTATGCAAACAATACAGCTGGGAGTAACCTATCCCACTCCTCAGGATATTTCTCAGTCACCTTACCTAGTAGTTGTTTTAATGAACTATTTAAACGTTCTACTTTTCCATTTGACATGGCGTGATATACTGAACTGAGAGATCTATCAATCTTGAACAACCTCATAACATGTGACATGACATCTGAAACAAACTGTGTTCCCCTATCAGATAACAGTTTGTCTGGGAAACCCAATCTGCTGACAATCAACATCAATGCATCAGCCACGTCAGTAGTAGCAATATTCTTCAGAGGTATTGCCTCAGGCCACCTTGTGCACATGTCAATGCAGGTTAATATATATTTATGACCTCTGGCTGAAAGAACTGACAATGGACCAATGATATCCATAGCCATTTTAGTAAATGGACGGAGTGAAATATCAGAGGCCTGAATAGGAGCCATGTGATACGATCTTTTTGTAGCCACTTGTTGGCATGTAAGAGATGATTTACACAATAAATTTGTGTCTCTGGCCACTCCAGGCCAATAAAATGAAGATAAAACTCTATATTTTGTCCTCGCAACCCCTATGTGGCCCGCACAGTTTGATTCATGAGCATGCCTCAGAATGTAAGTTCTAAACTTAGATGGAACCATAATTTGTTTGCGGATGGAGTTAAATTCTCTAAAGTTACGAACAAGTATGTCATTCTTGAGAGTGTACCATTGGTGAGCATTGTCTACATCATCATCATTTGATTTGACCAATCTAAAAAAACTTCTTAAATGAGTCATCAGATTTTTGGCATTCACCATAATGGCCCTTTGCTGATAAATGAAGTATGTTGTACATCATCATCACCCACCACAATATTTTCTTGAGCTTGTGCATGTGACTGTGCTCTAGTGGTTACTGCATTCGCAGGCATGATATGTTGACATTCCCATTCTTTAATTTCCTGTGCAGAACAATCCTTAATTCCATGTAAGTTTCCCAAAATCAAATCTGTCACTGGTGCTGGGAGCATACACACTTTAGTTTCACCTGAGAAAAAAGGTGTGTCGATGTGTATTATAGCTGTGGGGTATTACTCTACCGTGCCTCCAAAAGTGATACACTTTACTTTTTCTCCCGTATAACATGATGGATCAACTAGAGAAGCACGCACACCCACAGTAGTGCATCCTGTGTCACGCAATACTGTAACACAATGATTATTAACATAACCCTTATATAAGGTCAATGACCCCTTTCCGTCATGCGATGCAAACACAGGCAAAGGACCGGAAGTTAATGCAGGCAAGGGATGACCACAGCTGAGCCTGGACACCACATCTGATTGGAACAGAGTGCTGCACTCTGTACACTTTGAAACATGTGATAAATCAACCAAACAAGCATTGGCATGATTATTGTTATCATTTTGATTTATTACTCCTGTATTGTTATCATGTACAGAACCAGAGTTTGCACGTTCCACACTACGTGAACGATAATCATTACTGTTCTGGTAACCTCTGTCTATCAGAGTGCACCACCAAGGCAAGAGACAGAAGACGTTGGAGATCCATTACAGCCAACCTTCGTTGTGGAGATGGCAACTGATGATGATGAACCTCTGTTGTGATTACTAGAGTTATTGTTATTGCCATAATAAGCTCTATTGCCGCTGTTTGGGTATGAGTTTCTAGCTCCATGCCAACTTCTGTCTAAGCGAGGGTAGTGTTGATATGATGGGTTTTCCTCATGGTATGGACGAAAATTCCTTTGCTTTGAAGTTGAGTTATTGTTAAAATTGTACTTTCCACGGTATGATTCAGTGCTTTGTTCACAGTTCCATCTAAAATGTCTGTCACCACTATTTGATCTGTACTTAGGTGAGTTAAAGTGGACAGATTTTGCTGACGCCACATGCAAAGATTCCTTTACATTGGAATTACTGGCTACTTTCCCGGGATGTGCTGTCATAAATTGCCGTCCTAATAATTCCATAGATTCCAAGGATTCAGGCTTTCTTTCATGAAAGTACGCCAAAAACTCGGGACTTATAGAGGATAACACCTTATCCCTCAGCATAAGATCCATAAGTCGTCCAAATGAGTGTTCGATTTTTGACAACTCAATCCATCGGTTAAAGCACAACTTAATGGACGAGATGTATTCTGAAAAATCCTTATTGGAATCTGGAGTTAATGTTTTAAACCAAAGGCGATACCCATTCTCATCTAACTGATATTTTCTCAACAGCAAAGCTTTTATTGCATCATAGTTCTTACGACTGCTATCATCCATGGTACCTACAGCTAACAAAGCATCTCCTGTCAATAATGACATCAATCGAGTACACCATGATGGTTTTTCTAATTTGTGTTCTTCGCACACTGTTTGAAATCTGTTTTAAAAAACCGATATATCATCTATGTTTTGGTTGAATTTTGGTAAATTCAGCTTAAAAGAAGCAAAATGCTCTTTTCTAAAGGAACCTTCAACTTCATTACCATTTTGTTTAATTGTATTTTGCTATTTAAGTTTTTCAAGCTCTATTGCAGCCATCTTTTCTGCATGTTCATATTGTGCTTTCTGAGCTGCTAATTCTCTTTCTTGTTCTTCTTCTTTATTCTATTTCTTCTGCCATTCTTTTTTCTTCTATGGCCATTTTTCTATCTTCCATTGCTCTGTCTTCGTCTATCCTTTTTTGTTCTCTTGCCTATACTCTCTCTTCTTTTTGTCCTTAGCCCCTTGTTCCGTGGCAAAATCTTTAAGGGCTGACCCTTCTAAACCAAACTCCTTTCCAAGATGGACAAAATGTTCTAAAGTCGACATGTTGTATAATTAAATTGTAACTTATTTAGACCTTACTTAGTCTATACTCGACTTTAAGTCTTGCTGAGCATCCCCAGCACACTTGCCACTATTTTGGATTCTTAAGTTCCCTCAAAATCAAATTATTATATCATCAAAGAATAACAATGGAGCATACAATGCTATATAGACTGAACAGACAACAGTGCAAGCAACAGACAAAAGAAATACTAAGAAAGGAGAAAAAAAATAATTTACAGCTACATAAATGGCATCATCACAACGCATACAACAAATATACGTAAATAAAATAAATAATAGAAAGGTTAGATCTACAAAATACAAACAATAATGAATAAAAAATAACGAAACATTCGACAACCACGAACTACAAGAAACATAACAGCACTTCTAAACGATGGTATAGCACGCTAAACAAAACACATACCGGCATTTTATCAGCTGAGCCTGCTACCATAAGATAAGAGACTTACGGCTCCAGCAACCCTAATAGACTACACCATGCTCTCTTAGGCTCCATCCAACAGCGAGATTCGTCCACATACATTCAAGTCCCCAACCCAACCGAACCCACTTACAACACAATATCTACACATAGTATAAAGAATAAAAATGGAGAAAAGCGCGAGCTCGTCTACCAATCGTAAATAGCCTTTTACAGAGCACATAAATCCAATAAGAGTCACTTATCTTCAACACCAGACTCCTCACATCTCCTCAGAAACTAACGCCGCTGCAATAAGTACGACTCACTGCTCACACCTATTCTAGAAGCACATACAAATCAAACCACCTCTCCCAACGACTTACAATCCTTAGTGGGCCTTCTCAGTGACATCACTCTATAGGCCGTCATCGCCATTATATCTATCCCTAAACAGACTTGGTTGCCTTGCAGAAACCGAATCACTTGATCGACGGCGGGACACCCTAATCTTCTGATGCGATCACCGACATTGCGCCTTCCTGTTGTACGCTTACTCTAAATAACAGTCTTTCCTCTATCATAGAACGAGGTGAGCGCTGGTTACAATCCCCCTGATGACATTACCTTGAAATATTGTCTGCCTTTCCATCTGCGCACTCAAAAACTACGACAATCGATACAGTACTAATTGGGACTGAGAATCCGCGTTATAATAATGTTTTCTTTGAAATACTTAGATTCAAAAACTTCACATGTACAGCGAAGAAAAATCTTATATCGCTGGCTCTTCTCTCATGACCCAATCCTTCAGCGACATCAAACGAGTAGGCAGAACTCTCAGCCCGCCTAAACTCCTGAGCACCGCCTGACACATGCTCCGCCGCCCAGCCGCACAAAATCGTATAGGGGTATGGCGCCACATCACCACACAAACGATATACCGCAGTAACATTCTCCTCCACTTCTAAATCTGATCACCATACACTCAAGCCAGATAGTATTTTACCTACC
Organism: Oreohelix idahoensis; assembly: GCA_024509875.1. NCBI lineage: Eukaryota > Metazoa > Mollusca > Gastropoda > Stylommatophora > Oreohelicidae > Oreohelix > Oreohelix idahoensis. Next base: position 100,425 of record JAMPIV010001350.1, on the reverse strand, counting down.
AGTGTCTACTCTAACTTTCAAACTGAAACTCCTCTCTCAGAGTGCCCCACCGCGAGCCCACACGTCAAGCCCTAGAAGTCGAGAACACGCGGGAACCGGCCACCCGAAACACACATGATATGTATTAAAAGATACAAGGAGTGACTTCCCATCTGTTCTTGAGAACATTCACGTAAGGCACAGCGCAACACAACTATAAGAACGTTTAGCGCCTAACTGGCACGCTACTCACGGAGGACACTTTCAAAGCAATCCAATATATCATACTAATTCTATATTTACCCGGATTACCACAGACCACACATCGAGCGCCTCACAAGAGCGTTCTGAGCTCATCGCGCGTGAAATCCAGACGCAGAAGCGCCGCATAGCAGCTCATATCCACCATGAGATCTACACAACAATAACACTTCCGCGACGCGAGAGCCTAGCGGTCTCGCAAGAAATTACACCGCAAACAATTTACAACATGTAACATTCCATATGTTCTCCACCAGCGAAAATAACAACATCGATTCACCACTAAGAATACAAAACACCGGCACAGAGATTACTCAATATAAAAAGCTCACTAACTAAATACTTATCCCTTACAAATCCATGCCATTCACTCACATTCGCATAGCCACTATCAGTACACACAATTAAGTGACAGTCTCTGCATACAGCGCACCTGTTCTACAACTTATCGACATAGTCTGACCGTCCTCTGACACAACATCAAAGTCTCAACGACACCGCATCCTCCACTCTCTACAGCTCCGACCACACCCATACACCCAAAGCTACAACAGAGCCAACAAGAGTCACAGCGGCCCCTTACAAAGGTCTACCAGGCAAGAATCAGTGCATACAACCTAAATTTTTAACTACAAAACTGCCACCGTCACATAATAAGTTTTAAATAAAGAGTTGAGCGCTAGCTAGTCTCCTCACCCTACAAGCGTTGGTTAGGCGTTCACTAGAAGCGTGCCTCTTCAACCTCCTCGGTGTTCATCAAATCCATTCTCCGTTCTACAGACGACACTCAACCCGCACCCCCGAGCGCGACTCCGTCGAGGTCGCCAACACATAGATGCATGCAGTAACACAGTGCATATAAAGATACCTTTGATACACACAACATGTACCATGGCTACGCCGCCATGTACATCAGCGCAATACAAATACGGCTCTGATCTACTTCTGTCTATGAGAATTGCGTACGGCTCACATCTAGCGCTAGACCCACAAAGTCAATTCAACCAAACCCATCCGCCGATTCACCGATTCTTCAGTTTGAACATCTCTCGCGCGCTTCAATCTTGGCGTTTGTCACTAGAACAAGTGAGCCCAGTCGATGGACTGCATTGCGCGGGCATTGAAGGACTGTTTCAGTTTTCTCTACGGAAATCAACTGAATTATGGTTTCTTATGCAAACTGATCTATATAGGTTGTGTTATTCCTCTTGCGCTAGTCTTAAGTCGACCAAAAGACGAGTAGCTCTTGGCGCTATAAAGAGAGAGTAATGAAGCAGCAAAAACAGGTTAACCCGATGCGATCTAATCTGAGCTGCCATATCTTACCTTGGAGCCGAGCTTAGCGAAGCGTTCTAGCACGACCTCTAGCCATACAGCATAGATCACACTATGCGGATCCCGACAGCAGAACTACTGGGAAGGTATGGCTCGCAACCATGCTTACATCCATTGCGCCACTCATTCGGTCAACCTCTCCAAATCCATCTAGAGCATCTTCTCTACCTATGCTCACGCGTAACACACTATCTAAGAGCAAAGTCCAAGGTAACCAAAATCAACTCAGGTACTATAGCAGACCTAAGTGATTAAAACTATGTGCGAGCGTCGTCTCGACACCGTGAATCTTGCAACCTAGTAGAATCCCTGGCACCTATGCCCAGGATGCCCCCCCCCCTTAGAAGGCACACCAAGGATCACGCTAACTTATAAACTCAACACCTCTCTACAGGCTCTATCGCGATGCGAACTTAAACACATATTGGTTGTTAAACTCCACAAAGACTAGCGTTACACCCGAACCTGGACTGGCCTCCACACAAAAAACGAAGCCTCCTGAGAATTTGCGAGAGTAAAAGTTACGGCCACGCACTCCCAGCCCGACCACCAACGTGCACCGTAAATTAACTCGCCGAAGTGCACGTCCGAAGCGCGTACCGTCGTACTTCCAATCAACACTCATATGGTTCGATGAACCTGGACTAAGGCGGTCTTGACCACACACATGCGAGTCCTATTCCTTGATGCCGTCTTTGTCTTCTATGCTACAACTCCATAAATCGCTACTAGAGACAGGACCTCTCATGGCTCTCATTCTCAATTGCTTAACCACACTTCTTGCGACCCACCAACCGACATCAAGTCATATTCTAGAGCCAACGCAGACTGAGAAACGACCTAATATTTCATCATAGTTTCTCATTATACTATCGTAAATCTAGAATTCCTCCACACACATACCACACGTAAAATCACTGAGTTCAAATCCGACGAGTGGAAAGACACACAGACCTACTAGCTGATCTTATCTGCAGCAACATCGACCACTGAAGATAGTCCACACTTAAAGAATCACGGACAATCAGCGCCCTAGTACAACATCTCTCTCCTCGATCCTCTACTCCGAACTCCAATCACCGCGAGCGCAAACATGAGCCAACTCAATAATGGTTCCTTCAGTTTTTTCTTCTTTCCAGGAATGGATGTTTCGCGGAGCTGCGAGCAGCTTACTTGTCTCTAATCTACTAACTCTCAAAGTTCTCGACTCAGTCGCGCGCGCGCGCCACTGAGAGTTCTCGCGCCGTCTACTGAGGTGCAAGCGCCGTGTTTTCTCTCACACCCTGTCCCAACTATACCCTTTACGAAACAAAATTTCTGCATACACTCTCTGTTCTTCACCCGGCATGCTCCCACCGCGCTGCTGATCTTTCTTAGCGGAGACATCCACATACTCTATTGAGACCATCTCGCACTTGTCTTCTAACAAGCATCTTCCTCTGCTTCATCTCCGTTCCATTTTCCTCATTCTTAATTTCTGCGCGCGGAGCTGTATAGACCCCAGTATGGATTCAGCAAATAAAAAAATTGTGGTAGTGATAACACAATCGAGTAAACATATAATTGTCTTCTTCTTCTAGAAGGACTGCTACCACGTACGTTTCATTTCTTCTGATCTTAAATATATACAGACATATAAGAAACCACGGAAAAAATACGGGAGGCCCACGCGATTTCTCTGACACAAACACCTCCCTCCGGCCACTCCTCAGATCCACTGGACACTGCGTTCAGACACACCGGATTTTTAGTATATGTCACTCGGATACATAAACAAATGAGCGGGGCCAAATCAGTAACCAGAACCGGTGTAGCGCGGGCCTAAACAAGAAATACACCACACGCTCTTACTAAATCAATAGCAAAACGTCATTAGACAAGTCGCATCTCAGCTGTAGGAAGCAGGATTCCCATTCCTACTCCTATGATACCGACAACGCGCGAGGTCTAAGTGCTACACATTGCTATATTTATACAAAATTTGGAATGCGTCTGACATAGCTCTGTACTCGTGACGCTAATTTACAACCCTCAATGACTCTAGAAAACTCCAAGAGTATTGCGCCCTCCGTGGTGTGATACATGTGAGAACCGGCAGCATTGCAAAAGCACTAGATGCTTGGAGGAGTCCCTATTGATCCATCTCCAGTCGTATCTCTGGGCTCTTACCCATAATTGGTATCTGCTCATGCAGGAAAGGAACTCACTGTGGCTAAAACTCAGTGTGACGGAAGAGAGCGTCTCGTTGAGACCAGAGCGCTGCGAGGACTCTTTCGCAGGAATCTGACAACTACTCTCTCTCATTCGAGGAGCCACTAAGACACACACGCACAGCAACCAACAGCTCGGCCTTTCTAAACCCTCTGCATCTTAGTGTGAGCCGAAGCTTACCAACCCATTTCGAAGAATGCGCGCCTGCGCGTCCTATCCTCCTTGCTTAGCGACCTAAGCTATGTGATGATCTCTCTTTTACACAGACACACTGCAATAAGCGCCATTCAGCCCCGCGAGAGAAACTGACGGCAGCTCTATAACAACGTCACACACAGACATGGGGAAAAAATGCCCTAGCCAGCTACACCAGTCCATAGACTAACCATTCGCACGGGTAATGCCTACCACTATCTGAGTATCTTGCGACAGCAGATACACGAAGGACGCGAGACAAGCCAATCAGACGCCCTATTAAACAAACAACTACAACAATACTAAACAAAGGGATGAAAAAATGATCAATTCTTGGACTATCGACAAGTTTTTCTTTGCCCTAATAAGCTTAGCACTCCACGCGCATTCTGGATGCTTGGAGCAGCGCAGGGGCGTACTTAAAGTTTCTGGCACGCCTCGCATGTAGGTAGCGAAGACTCTCTATCTTTTCGCCAACTCCGATCTCGTATGTAACTCCCATTCAAGAACACTAGCCAGAAGAATACAATAGTATTACGTCCTGCAGAGTAATTTTTGTACGCCAAGCTGGACGATATATATATATTTCTCATGTCAATTAACAAAGATATAGAAGGAGGTTGCTGAAGATATTAGAATGAGAATAATGTGGTGGGAAAATTTGAAAGATGGTAGAATGAGAAGGATAATGTGGTGGGAAACTATGAGAAAGTGAAAAATGATATCTATGAGAAAGCTATAAAAAGACATGACGATAATATTCTTCTTCTAGAGAGGCGAGAGCATCTCCGCACTAAAACGTCGATAATCGCTTCGACTGGAAAGCTATGTCAACTCACGCGGCTCGCCCGAACAACGACAATAACAGACAGTTTCATAATGACGTACGAAGAAGGTGTCGACACAACCCGACGTTCCTAACAGACCAGTTATACAATCCAGATATTAGGTAAGTGTTAAACACGCACAGGACTAACACATTGGTTGTATGTATAGCGGTAATAATAATATGACATATTATCTTTGGTGTTTGTGTCTGTCTAAAAAGTACTACTGTATGTTAAGCGCAGCATGAACACAATTTTATAAAAAGAACACAGAGCTTATAGATAAGCCACCGAGCATGCTTGATTTCTTTAGAAACCCCTACACGAAAACACCATTTAATTCACCACTCTAAAACCCTTTTCGCCTCCGTGGACCTGAGAGGCCATTACCACCCGCTCGCCCCCCACCCATTTGCAGATACCTACACCATACACATATCCCTGTAAATCTACAGTTCAATTCACTGTCAGCGACCAGAGGGCTACCCTGTAATGCAAACATTTTTGCTATTTTACCATGACCCGACACGCACGTGAGCTATCCACTATGCAATACCAACCTCCATAACCCTAGTCACACACACACACTAAACAATCCTTAGAGGGAAAGCGCGCGTATCAACCAGAGAGGCACAGACCGATACCCAAACGCTAGCTCAACTGCGGCTAAACAGTACTGTCCACACATTAAATTATACAGAGTGTCACAGCCTTTTGCGCGTGCACAAATCAACGGCACTAACCTGACACTCTAACGCGATGTATCACCATTAGCGAAGCATCTCTGGACAATCTCTTTCCGCTACTATGGTAAACATAACAGCGGAACTCCGGAGTGAGTCTATAGCACTTGACAAACAGCTGCAACACGGCATCACCAAAAACGAGGTTAAAAATTGCGGTATCTAAACTCATCAGCAGAAACAAGAAGTACAGCGACGAACAAAGGTTCATAATTCATCGTTAACTCGATCTACAGCACCATGACATAGTCTCTCACTTGCTCCGATACACAACGTGTCTTCTAAATCACGGAGGTTCCTCATCTCGTTCTTTCTAGTCGATCTACTTGGACCCCCTACTGCTAGAAACCACCTCATTCGACACCTCTCTGTTGCCTCCCTCACCCATATCGTTAGCTTTACCTGACCAAAAGCGGACCATGTTACCACCTACAGGTCTTCATAACTCACCCCCCCCCCCCCCCCCCCGGACGGCAGTCGCGGCCTTCACACAAACCCCCTGCGCAGGCGGGGGGGACGGCCCCCCCCCCGCCTTGTTCACGCCCTGAAACCATGGCATCTCAAGTGATCTCATTCCCCCAACGATCTCACCTAATAGACATTTTTCACCCTCGGTTTCCCCCAGACTCTCGTTCTCCATTTGCTTACTTGTCTACCGCTGCCATCTCTGCCCTGGGCCGTCCCAGCAACAAGGACTGCCTTGTCTAGATGCTACAATCAGGTCTTCCCTCCTCAGAGCTGTGTCCTATCCTTCGCCTTCTCCATCATACTCTGTTCCTCTCTGCGCGCACTTGTCTTAGTTCTTGCGTCCACAGCTCACGTTCACGACATTGGTAACCTTGTCATAACCCATTTTAATCCCACTCTATATTGATTACTACGCAAGCACGTACATCTCTTAATTAGAACAGATCTCTGTAGCTTTTTTGTTGTTCGTCTTTATGTTTTCTCCAAGTCTCAGAGCCATACAATACAGCCAGTAGGAGCTTCACACAATTTGAGTTGACAATGACTCCTCTTGCAATTTTCCGCTGCGCGTATTCATGGATACTCCGATTTCTCTTGATCTCCATATAATTTTACCCAACGAGCGAATGAAAGCCCTCTTGCCTTTCTGTATTCTTAGTTATATGATATCACTAGAGTCTGTCTCCTCCAAACACTGTGTCTCATATCTGCCTGATCCACTAGATATTGTATACGATTGCCTACATCAATTGTCATCTGTCGTTTCTTCCAAGTTCCAAACTCCCTGCTTCTGATCATTACGCATATCTTTAGCATCCCTCTCTATACTCCTTTGAGCGTATTTTTCTCTTCGAGAACCAATTTCGCTGCGTGCCCTCTCACTACAGAAGATTGTTTCTTCCCCACAACTTCTGAGGTCCCGTTGCGATCTGATACGGTTATGGGCAATCAGAGAGACAGCAAGTCATCAGCAAAATCCAGATCATCCTCAACTGCTTAAGGTCAGAGCCACTGAGGATTCCATCATCTGTTAGAGTGTGTTGTCGAGTTCTCCATAACCCAGCGTCCCTAATTGCTAGTAAGGCGAAAAAGTAATATAGGAGATAGCAAGGGCAGTAGCACTCCCTAGATCGCCACACCTCTGTTCATACTCCAAAACACCGGTTCTGTAAGCTAGACTCCATCTCAATCTAATCGCAACTCTGGCAGGTACACATCTGTCTTCATAAAAGATTCTTCTCTCTTATGAGAAAATACTAAACTCGAGTACTTCAGGTAAGAACATCCATAATGCCTCATCTAAATTTTCCAAACAGTGATTCTCTATGTCAACAAACTGTCCAACAATGCCTTTCCGTAGTCCACAAATCCGACTGTATAGTTTAGATGAATATCCTTTACCCAGACCATCTGTTCAACCTAGTAATACTCCAAAGTGGCTATCTGCGTCTGTACAGGAATCTGTTTTGTCGAAAACCTGCTAGTCTCAGCTCTCATATCTTATCTTGTCTCTAGTCTCGGACACTTTTAGGTCTCTATCAAAAGTGATAATCCTTCATTTAATACTACTATAACTTCCCGTAGGCACAATACACAGAGTTAACATTATTCCCTCTATAATCTGCGTGTACACTTGTAAATTTTCCTCTTCTCATTCAGGGGCAACTTAACCATCATATCCTTACCCTTCCACGCTGCTGGTATCTCTTCCTTCCATCCCAGACTTACAAGTAATTTAATATACACATCTCTGCGTAGACCGTGTTGAGATATCCCTGAGCCTTGATGCGCCTCTGCTGGACAAAATAGCCCATCAACTAGGCGTCCAAAAAAGGCAGGTAACCTATCCATCTCACCAGCACTCCTTCTTAATCGCTTATCATTATCTAAAATTCCAATTCCTATCGTTATCTGCGTTTCCCTCACCGTATAATTTGTAGCTCTATCTTTCTGCTGGCTTAGATGCTCCGGCTAGCGTCGTTTCTGATGACGCTTGGTCTATTCTGATACAAGTCCTCAAACTATTCAGTCTACCTCTTCATTTGCTCTTGTATACTTGCGGAACAGTTTTTCTCCATTCTTGTCTTCTTTATGAGGCAACTTGTTTGCTTTTACTCTCCCTGTCGTAGCTTTCTTTGTGCTGAATACAGTTCTCTCATATATCCTTTGCGCTGGCAGCATCTTTCTGCCTTCCACTTTGCCAACAACCTCAAGTCATACTTTCTCCGACCTTGTCTCTCTGTGCGATACTTCATTTTTTACATCTTTGTTCTGCTTCTGTGTAGCACTTCTGAGGAGCCCTGACTGGCTTTGGAACTCTGCGGTTCATTCTTGCTTAGCGTAGTTTAAACCTCTGCTTTCTAATCTTGTTTTTCATCATGTCTCTAAAGTGACATGTTAATTGAGAGGAGTCCTGCTGATGAATGATCTTCAATCCATCTGCGATCTATCATAATGTTCAGCTTCCTAATCCCGATTTCTCCTCCGCCATATATTTCAAAACCCCAACACTACCCTCCATTCGCTCACGCATACAGTTTTTTTATATTGCTCAGCGCCAATAAGTCATCTGAATTCCTCCCCCACCCCCCTACATCTTCCTGCTGATGGAGCACATTGGAATTTACTGCGGATTACTCCAGCGGCCAGAACAAATTGTACTCATGCTATCTTGATTTCTTAGATTTCTGTTACGCACAACAGATCATCATTTTTTTCTCAAGACATAGTTATGATCAATTTTATTTGAGCTAAAATACATTGTTGTAAAATATATTGCGACTTGACCTGTACACATTTTAATTGTTTCGACGGTCAAATAAGCTACATAACTATTGGATAATTGAAGATTATCATTAATATTGATGTAACCCGTCCTCATGAAGACGACGATACGACTGAATCCGTACAGTTTTAATTAACGAACTGCGTGACCATTTTACCTCCTTATTTGGAAGTATCGGTCACTGTCTAGTGAGGAATGTCCCTAGAAACCTTGTTGAGGTCTCTGTTTCATAGTCCAAAATAATGCTCGATCTAGATAAATCTTTATCCACATGCAGGAATACCTCCCTGAGCATCAACCGTCATTGTTTCGATTGCTATCAAGTGTTATACGTTTCTCGCTCATGTCCGGACGGTCGAGGCGTCTGGGAAGTTTCTTTATCTTGGGAGACGATGTAGAAGCTCGCGTTGAGCGCCAGAAAAGACTCTTTTGTCGCCTCTTGAATCTATGCGATCTTCAGGCGATTAGCTAGCCTTATTTCGTCTCTGGAAAGAGCGCCATAGTTCCAGTCTTCACAAACGGTCATTCTCCCAAGCTTGAATACATCTAAAAACGCCCTGAAGAGAGTCGCGTACAATGTCTACTTCCTCTGTCTGAGTAGTGAGTCTGAGATCTTTTATCCCGAACGAACAGAGCGGATAACTTAATACCGGAGCTCTTAATACACACATTTGTACATCACCATCTCTTCAACCTACAACTTTACATGCGCAGTTGTAATGCACTATGGACCGCGAACTCTGCCTCACCCACAGTATCTCATTCTATACAGAAAGCTGAGGATTCCTCAAATAATAAACTCTGCAAACTAGCCTCCCATGGTACACTCTTCACAATACCTGCGAGTCTCAACTGGATGTAACAGCAAAAACAGGGACAATCAACGCACGACCACGAGGACACAGTATCTCTTGTTCTCCGAATGCAACGCGTCGCTGTCGTCTCGTCAGTACCGCGCGCCACTTCTGTCCTACTCTCAAGGTTAGACTTACGGAATGAGCCAGAACAAGGATCAAGTTGAGACCAAGCCACTCCTAGGAATGACCATTCCTCGCGTGCGACTTATGATTTGAACCGTTTAGCAACATCTCCGGCAAACAGTAAGAGGATTTTTTTGTCATGATGTAACTTTTGTAATCTGGATATGCCAAATGCATTGATAAACTATGTATGCTGATATTCGTGAATGTCACGAATTTGCCCTATTGTGAACTGGATGTACGTACTTGTACCTGTGACGTCAAAATAAATGATGAAAAAATGTCCAGAGCAGTTTACCCATTTATGACTTCACATGTCGTACCCTACGTGCTGTAACTCTGTGAACTACATCACTACTATACACAGCAACAACAACAACACAAAACCAGATAAGAACTATAATACCTGGTGTCGATAGGGGTGGTATTGTGACGGGGCTGAAGATTTGCAACGAAATCGGACTTATATTTACAACGTCCATGGTGGTCAGTTCTGCCATAATCATTTTGTGGAAGCATCACAATAGCGGACTTATCACAAAAAAGGAACGAGCCCTAAATCCACCCTTATCATTTCATGGTGGCCAAAAGTTGGTTTATTCTGGTACCAGCTCTGGAGCAGACGTTGATCAACGTTGTATCATTATCCTCAGAATGCTGATCTCAACCTGTTCTGCACCGTGCTGACGTTTGGACACATAGAAGTTAAGTGGCCTGTTTTGTTTGTGAACTGTGCCCTTATGTTCTAACTGAGCCTTCTGTCTCTTACACTTTTCACACTGTTTACATGCTTAATGTTTATATGTTATATGTTATTTGTATATTTATATGTTTATATTTCAGCGGGTTTCGGTTGGGTGGTGTCTTTCAGTAGAAGATACCACGTCACAGAGGTTTCTACTGTTAGCGTTTTCTCTAGGGACTGTGCAAATTTCCTATTGTGAAATTTGCTAGCGACAACCGTTGCTATATTTGTTTAGTTGTGACGAGTTGTGCTTTATTTTCGTTGTTTTTTGTAATATTTTTTTTCTGTTCTTTAGTTCCGATTTCATTTGTTTGTATTTGTAGGTCTCCCCTTTTCTATTATTCAGTTCTATACACCATTTTTGTTTATACATTGTGACGTCATTTGTTTGTGTACATTCTTCGCATTTTGTCATCACATTCTTTGTGATATTTTCCTTTTAGTTCTGCTGTTTATTTAGTTGACTTATGCGAATGTTGTCGTATTGACTTTGATCTTTGTTATTGTTTACATTGACTTTGATCTTTGTTATTGTTTACATTGACTTTGATCTTTGTTATTGTTTACATTGACTTTGATCTTTGTTATTGTTTACATTGTCTTTGATCTTTGTTATTGTTTACATTGTCTTTGTTCGTTGTTATAGGTTACATAGTTCTTGAGTAATTAGCTTTCACTATTGTTACATATTTGCTCATGCACTATTGATTTATAGTGCACTTATCATAACTAACTGGTGGTTTTTTGCTGATGCACTATTGTAGTGCAGTTATGATAAATAACTGATGGTTATGCACTGATTTGTGTAGTGCACTGATGAGTAAGAAGCGACTTGTGATATTATTATACATTTGATAATACAAGTTTGGTGTCAAAGACTTGTTTCCCACAGAGATTGGGTTAAACATTGGGATTATACAAGTACTTTATTAAGTCTTGTTACTATTAAGGTTGAAATAAGATAATTAATTATTTCAGGTTTTGGACTCATATTTTAGACAACATGTCTACATTTGAGAACTTTATTGAGCAGGGTAAATCCCTTGGAAAGACTGGTGATAAATTAGAAGAATTTGCGACTGTTCAATATGCCAAGGCATTGAAGTCGGAAGAAAAGAAAATGAAAGAACAAACTGAACAAAAGAAAATAGATGCTGAGAATTTAAAACTGCAAATGCAGGTGGAGGAAAAGAGATTCCAAATGGAAATGGAAAAACAAAAAAGAGAAGCAGAAGCAAAATCTGAAGAGAAAAAACTTGAAAGAGAAGCTGAAGAAAAAAAACTTGAAAGAGAAATAGAGGCTGAAAATAGAAGACTTGAAAAAGAGGCTGAAAATAAGAGACTTGAAAAGGAGGCTGAAGAGAAAAAGTTACAAAGAGAGGCTGAAGAAAGAAGGTTACAAAGAGAGGCTGATGAGAGAAAAGCAAAAATGGAGCATGAAGAAAAACTCTTAGCTTTAGAGTTAGAAAAGATGAAATTATTGAACACTAGTAATGCTAATAATGCAGATAAGGTGTCAGATAAGACTAATGCTAATAATTTCAAGCTTAATCTACCAGCATTTAATGCTTCTATTGATGACATAACATTTTATTTAGACAGATTTGAAAGTGCATGTAAGGTGCATAACATAGATAAAACACTATATGTTTATCATCTGTCCAAGATACTTAGAGGTGATGCTTTGATTATGTTGGGCATGGTAGATGTGCCTGACAAGAACAACTATGAGGTTGTCAGAGCAGTCTTGTTAAAAAAAATACCAACTTAACGAAGACGGCTATCGTCTTCAATTTAAAAATATGTTGCCAGAAACTGGAGTGGAATTCTCTGAATTCATATCAAGGATACGTCTTACTTTTTCACGATGGGTTGAGCTGTCTAAGACAGAAAATACATATGAAGCTCTTATGGACTTACTACTTAGGGACAAGGTTATGTCTTCTGTAAATGAATCTTTTCTTTCCTTTCTTCATGAGCGTAAGCCTAAAAACATAAAAGAAATGGAAGAATACTGTTGCCAGTATGTGACTGCGCACCCTAACGTAACCGTTAGCAACTCTAAAGTAAAAGAAGGTCTGCCAGTTGCTTCGGCAGCACCATATGGCCAAAACTTCAAACGTAAGTTTCAAGGTACTCAACATAATATTAATAGAAAGAGTAACCGTAATTATGATCAAAATCATAGCAATCAATCACATGGTGATTCTTCTTCGAATAACTGGAGACAAGCTGACACTCCTCGTTATTATGGTTCTAATAATTTTAGACATTTCCGCAAAGGTAGTCAGTATAGAGGTAGCTATTTTTCGCGTAGACCTCAAAATCAATCTACTAGATTTTCAAATCAATATAGAGATGATAATGACAATTATGGAAATTGGAACACAAACCAGGATAACAATTACAGGAGAGAAAATAATGATAATTTCAGAGGCAATAATGGTCGCGGTAGATCTCTTCATAAGAGAAAGAGATATCAACAGACAAACTCTGTACAACAAGAATCTCAGGGAGCAGATAAACAAGTTAATAATAATAAAGACCATAATGCTATAGGATGTTCTTCTTTTGACTTTGGTAGAGCAAATAAATGTCCCCAATGTAGTACTTTGTTCGAACCAACTACCGTAACTACTTTAAGCTGTGGTCATCCTCTCCCAGCTCTTCCTGCTAATGTTGCGCATGACGGAAGAGGTTCTCTTATACTACATAAGGGTCTTGTAAATAGTAATCCAGTCTCAATTTTGTTTGATTCTGGATGTACTACTGTTGGTGTTAGGCAATCTCTTGTAAATCCATCCTGTGCTACAGGAAAGGTCATCAAATGTGTCACATTTGGTGGCACTTTGGAAAAGTATCCTACTGCCATAATACATATTGCTACTCCTTTCTTTACGGGAGATGTCCACGCGTGTCTTCTTCCAAATCCTATTGCGGACCTTATTATTGGTCGTATTCACGGAGTTAGGGAATGTACCCCACAGCAAATTGCTGTTTGGGAAGAGCAAAACATGGAAGCTACCAATGCGGTGGTCACAAGAGCACATGCTCTGGATCCACCTCAAACTTCATTAACTAATAATGAGGAAGTAGATAGCCAAAATAGTCAATTGATTATTTCACGTGACTCATTTATAAAATTGCAAGAAGAAGATTCTTCTTTACAAAAATTCTTCATTCTAGCAAAAAAAGGTGATCCAAATCAGAATACTAATAGAAAGTCTTGGATTTCTATGAAGAACGGCGTACTTGTGCGTATGGTACAAGACTCGTCTACGTCCACTCATTCACAAATTCTTGTGCCTAAGAGTATGAGATTGCAAATATTTCAAAATGCTCATGACTCGCAATGTGCTGGACATATGGGTTTTTCCCGTACAAAGTCGAGGGTTCTTGCGGCTTTCTTTTGGCCATTTGTGAGCAAGGGCATACGAATTTACTGTCGTTCTTGCAAAGTGTGTCAGGAGGTCAAATCGAAAGGACCACGACATGCTGCGCCTATCCAGGCTGCTGACATTCCTATTCGCCCTTTTCAAAAAATGGCAATAGATATTATCGGTCCTTTTAGGATTAAGTCGGCCAGAGGACATCAATTTATCCTTACATGTGTCGATATGTGCACACGTTGGCCAGAGGCTATACCTCTCAAGAGCATCTCAACTGCTGATATCGCAGACGCTCTTTGGCTGATATTTTCTCGCTTGGGTTTCCCCGGAGAAATATTGTCAGACCATGGCACTCAACTTATATCAGACACTATGTCACAGGTAATGTCTATCTTACATATTAAAAGGTCTCTCAGCAGTATCTATCACCCAATGTCTAATGGGTTAGTTGAGCGTTTGAATAGGACTCTAAAAACTTTACTTGGGAAGATAACTGAGGATCATCCTCAGGATTGGGACAGGGTTTTACCCGCGGCTCTCTTTGCTTATAGAGAGGTTCCCAATGAACACACAGGATTTTCTCCTTTTGAACTTGTCTTTGGCGCGCAACCGCGCGGCCCTATGTCTTTACTACACGATCTTATCACTGCCGATAATATTAGCGATGAGACTCAATCTTCTTATGAGTATGTCATTGCTCTTAGGCAAAAGATCATCGAGGCATGCAAACTAGCAACTTCTTCATCCGAATTTGCTAAAGAAAAGGCAAGGCAGTTTGCAAATAAAAATAGATGTCTACGACAACTTTGTCCAGGTGACAAAGCATTCGTTCTTCTTCCGTCAAGGGAGAACAGACTTCTTATTGCATGGAAAGGTCCGTATGCAATAGTCGCAAAAGTTTCCGATGTCGACTATGTTGTCGATATTGATGGAAAGCATAAAACTTTCCACATAAATATGCTCACGGAATTTCATGAAAGACCTGACTATTTGCAGCCTATTTTCCAGGCAAAGGACAATTCTAAAGTACCTCATGGTCATTACTCATCCCTGTCAGTTATACAGGATGAGGAAACTACTTTTTCTGATGTCAATCTTCCACTTCCTATGGTCCCATTTCATTCTACGGAATCTTGGAAAAACGTTACCATTTCTCCTAATCTTTCCGCTGAGGAACATCGACAAGTTTCTTCGATGTTGCAAACATTTCAGGATGTCCTTACAGACATCCCGGGACACACACATGTCATCGAACATGACATAGTGCTTACTGACCATAATCCTATCAGAGTCAGACCCTATCCAATACCTATCCACTTTCAGTCACAAGTCGAGAAAGAATTGGATGAGATGATACGGTTGGAAATAATCGAACCATCTACTTCACCATACTCTTCGTCTATGGTTATTGTTCGAAATAAGGATAATAACATTCGCATTTGCGTAGATTATCGCAAATTGAACCAAGTTACGAAGTTCGATGCTGAACCTATGCCTTCATTGGAAGAGCTACTAAATAAACTTTCTAATTCTAGGTTCTTTACCAAACTAGACTTGTCTAAAGGTTATTGGCAAGTTCCTTTAACTGAACGTGCCAAACCTTTTACAGCGTTTTCTACACCTAGGGGTTTATTCCAATGGAATTTCATGCCTTTCGGTCTTATAAACGCCCCTGCTACATTCGTACGCATGATGCGGCGAATTCTCGCATATCGTACAGATGTCATAGCATAATTAGACGATATCTGTCTGTTCAGTGATTCCTGGGAAGATCACTATTTGGGTTTATACGAATTACTGTCTACTCTTCGCGAGTATAACTTGACTGCGAAACCCTCTAAAGCCTTTATAGGATTTAGTGAGATTTCTTTCCTGGGTCATCGTGTTGGTCATGGTCTTTTAAAGACAGAGGACCACAATGTTTCAAAGATACTTAACATTTCTGTACCTAAGACAAAAAACAAGTACGGAGTCTCTTAGGTTTGATCCAATTTTACGGAAGATTCATTCCGAATCTGTCCTCCATTATGGCACCGCTTTCTACTTTATTGAAGAAAGGATCGCCTAATCTGATCCGCTGGTCTCAATAATGTCAATCCTCATTGGACCAGGTTAAAACTCTATTTTCATCTCCACCTATCCTTAGGTTACCTACTATTGAGAAGACTTTTGTTCTTCGAAGTGACGCCTCGTCAACTGGGATTGGGGCAGCACTTATGCAGGAGTATTCTGATACTCTGCATCCGGTGATGTATATCTCTAGGAAATTAAATGCTGCAGAAAGGAATTACTCGGTTTTAGACCGTAAATTATTGGCTATGGTATGGTCTATTCTGAAGTTACAAAGATTTCTTCTAGGCGCACATTTCATTGTGGAAACCGACCAGAAAGCTCTTACTGCTATTCAGAGCAAAAACTTGAAGAGCTCGAGGTCCACTCGATATGCCATAGCTCTTCAACCATTTCATTTCACGGTGCGAGCTATACGTGGTTCGGATAATGTGATGGCAGACATTCTGTCCAGGTGCCCACACGATTCCACATAATTCTTCTGTCATATATATTTCCTGATATACAGTTCAATACTATAATGACATATTAGCACATATTTTCTCACTTTTTGGGAATTTATAACGTTGTACCATGTAATTTCCTTTTTTCTGTTACCAATTCGATCATAACAGAAGAAGGCTTAGTTAGCGATATATGGGCCAAAAGATCACATGGCCACATTTAGATATTATATTTTAATGATTGTATTAAGAGATTTAACATTTGTCTTAAAGATTTGTGTTATTGATATTTTCGCAGCACATCATTGAAGTCTGCGAGATTTTGTACATTGTGGAACTTTGAAGTTATCAAGTCCTGTCCCGGATTGGGAGCGGATGATGTCCACATCTTCTTGTATCGATTGTATTTATGTCTACGAGGAACAGCACATGTATTAGTAATGATTAATAATGCATTATTTAATGTACTCTTTGTTTGAATATGTGTAATATTATAGTGCGGTATATCACTATATTACACCGCTGTTTGCACAACACTTCATTGTTGATAATATATTTAATTTCATAGATTTGTATGAGTATAATTTGACTTTCATTATGATGTTTCCATCACTATGGCGTGTGTTGGTGGCACCTTCCTGTAATATATACGCATATACTTAGGTAAATTTTTGTTTCTCTACGGATCTGAGATATAATCTCAGTTTCGCTCCATGCGTCGAGCAAGCCTCATTTTTAGGCAATATATCCGCGCATAATACGTGCGTTAGGAGCCTAGGGTTTTTCCCGGCTCCAGGATTTTTAAAAAAAATGTTTCATTTTTTTTCCCGGGAGGGTGCGGTAATGTTACGCACAGATCATCATTTTTTCTCAAGACATTGTATGATCATTTTTTGCTAAAGACATTGTATAATTAGATTGACTGAAATGTACACTTTAATTTGTTTCGGTCAAAGCTACATAACTCTGGATAATTGAGATTATCATTTAATATGATGTTACCTCCTCTTGTGTCGAGATACAGTCGGTCCATATTTTTATTAACGAAGTGTGACCATTCTCCTTATTTGGTAGTATCGGTCAACTGTTGTTGGAATGTCTGAAACCTGTGATGAGGTCTCTGTTCATGTCCAAATAAGGCTCGATCTAGTTAAATCTTTATCTGGAATGTTCCTAGATCGTCTTGTTTGATTGCTATTCAAGTGTATAGGTTCTGCGCATGTCCGGACGCGAGGCGTCTGGGAAGTTTCTTTATCTTGGGAGACGATGTAAAGCTGTGAAGCAGAAAAGACGCGTTTTGGCGTCTCTGTGATTTTGTTAGGGATTAGGAGCCTTATTGTGAGATAGTTAGCTTACAAGGTTCTTCCCTTGAGTATTCTAAAAACGCCTGGAGGCGTATGTTTTCTGTGGTGTGGATTTTCGAACGAAGGTAATGCCTCATTTACATCCAATCTGTAACTTTACTTTATGTTTGACTATGGTCGATCTCTGCTCACGTATGCATTACAGAAAGGGAGGTTCCTCTAATAGAAGTCACGCCCCAGGTATCTTCATACCTGAGATCTATATGTACACGGGTCATACTCAGCCCGAAGGACAGTTCTTTGTTCTATGAACGTCGCTGTGTGTCAGCGATTATGCCTACGTCAAGGTTAGACTTAGGAATGCCTGTAAAGGTCAGTTTGACCTGCACTCCTGGAATGCCATCCTCGTGCGACTTATGATTTGACTCGTTTAGCACATCTGAACAGTAAGAGGATTTTTTGTTGATGTACTTTTGTATTTGGAGTCAACCATATAATCCCTTGGCGCCATATCATCATCTTTTGAATATGCCAAATGCATTGATAAACTATGTATGCTGATATTCGTGAATGTCATGACTTTGCCCTATTGTGAACTGGATGTACGTACTTGTACCTGTGACGTCAAAATAAATGATGAAAAAACGTCCAGAGCAGTTTACCCATTTATGACTTCACATGTCGTACCCTACGTGCTGTAACTCTGTGAACTACATCACTACTATACACAGCAACAACAACAACACAAAACCAGATAAGAACTATAATACCTGGTGTCGATAGGGGTGGTATTGTGACGGGGCTGAAGATTTGCAACGAAATCGGACTTATATTTACAACGTCCATGGTGGTCAGTTCTGCCATAATCATTTTGTGGAAGCATCACAATAGCGGACTTATCACAAAAGAGGAGCGAGCCCTAAATCCACCCTTATCAATGTCCTACATTGTTGTCTATAATTTTGCATTGTTGCATATCTCTTGAGTTTCATTTTTACTTCGGCTATCAGAAGGTGGTGATCTGATGCCACATCTGCTCATCTATATACCTTTATATCCTGCAATGATGATCTAAACTTCTTGTTTATGCATATATGATCAATCTGATTTTCTGTTCTATGGTCTGGTGATATCCATGTTGCCTTGTGTATTATCTTATGTGGAAACATGCTTTCTCCTATAGCCAGTTAATTTGAAGCACAAAAGTTTGAGAATAGTTCCCCATTTTCATTCATTATTCCTAGCCCATGTTTTCTCATGACTTCTTCAAAGCCGGTGTTGACTGTACCTATCTTCGCATTCATGTCACCCATCAAAATTGTGATGTCTCTTCTTTTTACTTTTTCCATAATTTCCTTAGTATAAAATGCTTCTTTCACAGACTCTTCTTTGTCATTAGTTAGTGCATAACATTGGATGACATTTACATTTATTTTCTTTTTAGCTGTTTTAAAAGTAGCTGTTATTATTCTGGGTCCAACGGCTTCCCATTCAATGAGTGCTTTCTGTGCTTCTTTAGATAACATAAGAGCTACCCCTTCACTGTGGTGTGAACTTTCGTCTTCATGTCCTGAGGACAGCACCAATTCACCTGTGATGAGTTTCTTCTTGTCTACCCCCTTCCACTTTGTTTCACACAGTCCTAGAACCTCGATTTTATATTCCCTCATTTCTGCTGCTACTTGTGCCACTTTCCCTTGTTCGTTTAATGTCCGAACATTCCAGGTGCCAAATCTGGAAGTTCTCCTAGAAGAAAAAAGGTTAGTCAGCAACACAGACTCCTTTCGGCTTTCTCTGTGTTGCATCATACGCCTCCCTGCGAGAGGACCTTCCCCTGTCTTGGATGGCTGTGTTTTATTTTCCTTAATTGACTTGTCCATGTTTGTTGAAGTTTTTTGTGGTTTAAATTTTTTACAGGATGGGGTAACCAGCCCATGCCCAACCTTCCTTAGTCGCTTTCTACGGCATGCGTGGCAGGGAACAGTGTTACTATTATTTGCTCCCCTTTCGTGCCCCGGTAACACACGGGCGATCTTACTGTGGCCCCTTAGAAATATGGCATCCCCCCCCCCCCCGGAGGGCCGTATGGTCCATGTTGAGAGCCACTGCTCTAAATCAGCAGCAGGCCACCAAGGGGCTGTGTATATTTACTTTCGGAACACTGAGCTCTCTAAAAATTCTACCTTGACAAAGTCACGCAAGTTTTCATGTTCCAGAGTCTTCGGATTAAGTGCAGCCTATAGGCTTCCATCAACGGAGCGGTAGAAAATTTAAACTAAATACGTTACTGAATGTTAATTTCACTTCAAAAAAAAAAAAAAAAAGTTAGCGTTCCTATCTCTTGTAGTTTACAATTAAAATGAATTTTTATAACATAGCTAGTGAGTTTTTAACTGGAAACTCGGAACAAGTACCTTCAATCCCAGGGATACAGCGTTATTATATGCTAGCGGGAGAGGGCTATTCCAAATTATGCTGGGCACCAAATTATGTTGGGCACCAAATTATGCTGGCCACCAAAAAGGCACCATATTATGCTGGGCACCAAATTATGCTGGGCACCAAATTATGCTGGGAGAACAGGTCCTGGAGCAGGTCAACCACTTAAAATACATTGGAGATGTCATAGACTGGAAGGGAAGCATTAAAGAAGAGTTAGGTACCTGAAGAGCAGCAGCTGAGAGACTTTTTCAGGCCATAAAACCAGGATTCCTCAGTAAAATAGATGTTGGTAAGAAGACGGTCGTATAACGCTCCACCTATGTTCTAGTCTTGACTTATGGATGTGAGTCATGGGCAATATCTACAACCCACAAAAGCCAGATCCAAACTTCAGAAATTAGGTATCTGAGGAAGTTGGTTTAAGTAACAAGAGGGACATGGTGCGAAACCAGATGATACGTCAAGGCCTCAAAACCCCGCCCCTGCAGAACTGTCCCAATTACGATGGTTTGGCCATGTCTGCAGAATGAGAGAAGATCGGTCAACACGACAAGTATGGGAAACTAAAATCCAGGAACCCAGACCTCCAGGACAACCCAGAGCTCGCTGGGAGAACAACATCAGACAGCCTCTGAAGGACCGATGACTAGAATGGAACCAGGCCATAGCGAAGACAGCCGATAGGATAGTATGGCGCTCTCTCTGGCAAACTTCTACACCCCAGGGTAGAAGAGGAACGACTAAGTAAATAAAGTGAGTAAGGGAAAGGGCTAGTCCAAAGTTTCTTTAAAATTCATTCATATCCTCCCCAGTCACATAGAGATCTACCAAATCATTTTCCTGTGATCTACCGACAAAGTTATCGACCTTGTGTTGACCCCTTTTCTAAAAAGTTTGCTTTCATGGTATATCTATCTATAAGTTGGTCGTCAATAGACAACCATCATTTGAAATAAACAACCGTGACTCTCCTCAGGTTCAAATGTATGGGGACTTGGGTTGCTGTAATGGACAACAATGTATACACCTTCGTAGGCCTGGCGCATGATGAGACCGGAGTGCTACAGGACAAGTATAAATGTCTTATGACCCTAAGGTAATTTCATCATCGTCTTCATCATTTCCGCTTTCGTTCATTAAGGGGTGCGAGCCACTACTGCAGCCGATATTCCGCGGGAAGTCAGCACCAAAGTATTCGTGTTCTCTTGCAGTGGTGGTTTCAGAAACGCTTTGTTGTACGTAATGAGGTACCAGTCACATGCATAAGTTCATGGCAGTCCTGCTGTTAATTCACTGT
Source organism: Oreohelix idahoensis (assembly GCA_024509875.1). Classification (NCBI taxonomy): domain Eukaryota; kingdom Metazoa; phylum Mollusca; class Gastropoda; order Stylommatophora; family Oreohelicidae; genus Oreohelix; species Oreohelix idahoensis. The sequence continues at coordinate 78,951 of JAMPIV010001350.1, read as the reverse complement.
TTCCCTGGAGATCCCAGATGGCAATTTCATGCAGGAGATATTTGTGGTTTAGTTGAGTACCTGAAGAATGCTCGAGAGAAGCTAATAATCAAACAAATACAAATCGGTATCCTTTTATTCAAAAACAATATTCTGAAAAACAAAAGTTTCTTTGGGCGACTTTGTGTGATTTTCGAACACATTTTGTGCGATTTTAAAACACAATTTGAGTGACATCTGAAAACCGAAAAAAATCCACTTTCCGAAACAAAGCTGTTACCGAGAATTTCGGATACAAACTTGTAGTAAGATCTTCTTTCTTCTTCTCGTTCGCTGTTGTTTAGAAATGTCTACACAAGAAGTCCGGTTTTCTGGATGTATGTTGCTGTGGTTGAAAGTTCTTCAAGACTCCCAAACAGCTTTGTGTGGATGTGCGTCTCTGTGGGCCAATGTTCAGTTCGCAATTGACTAAGCATGTGGCAGTCTTGCAGGATGTGTTCGGCTGTCTGTGCTGCCTGTCCACACGTACATAGGGGTGATGGGACCAATCTCAGTCTGTATAAGTGACTGTTCAGTCTGTTGTGTCCTGTTCTCATACGGAACAGGATCACCTGTTTTGCTCGATCAAGATATTGATAGTTGTCTCTTTGTTGATCAATTTTCCTGATGGCCTTGATAAGGGTCTTCTTTTCCTGGAATGTGATTGTTTGTTCTTTTTGTTCCTGTGTTGCTCCCTCTTTTGCTAACATATCTGCTCTCTCATTTCCTGGTATGCCACAGTGTGATGGTATCCACTGTAGCACTACCCTTCTTTTGATATTTACTTCGCATAGGACTTTGTTTAATTCTGGCAGTTTATCACTGTTGAGGGCTTGCAGAACTGACATTGCATCGGTAAGGAATACAACCTGCTGACATTGGCTTATTGTGTTATTTATTATTCCTGCAGCAATGCTTATGGCCTGTACTTCAGCAGCATAGTTTGAACAGAATATTCCAGTAGGTGAACAGGTGGATTCATTTTCTTTGTCTGGATAGACCACATAAACTCCTGCGCCTCCGTTCTTCACTGCTCTGGTTGCAGATCCATCAGTATATACTTGGATCCATGCTTCTCTGGGGTATAGTTCTTCAATCATGTCACATGCTGCTATTTTCCTTTGGAGAGTATTTAGCTCTCCCATGGGGCAGGTGGTAGTTATGGAGGTCTTAATACTGAAATTTTGATGTTGTTCCCATGGGGTTGGGAGGAGTGTGGGAGTTATTTCCTTAGTGATGTCTGGTAGTTCATCCTTGTATGTTCTAATTAGTTTTTTTTTGGACCGATGCACAAAACTGCTTCTCTTCAACCTCCCACTGGCTAAATCTCCAAATCTAGTTTTCATTGGATGTGCGGGCATGTTCTTGTACTTTTCTGCTTGGATCAGGGTCTTAGTGTCTCGTCTGTATAATAAAGGTGGAATGCCTGTGATTTTTTTTCCATTTCATTTATTGGTGTGGTCTTCATGGCACCCGTGATCAACCTAAGCGCTTGATTTTGTACTTTATCTAAGGCTTGTAGGTGTGATTTGGCTGCTGTAGACCATGCTGCTGATCCGTACTCTAATATAGGTCTTATTGCACCTGTATACACTTTCTTTAGTGTTGTTTCGTTAGCTCCCCAACTTGATCCAGCTATTTTCCTCAGTATGGAAAGTTTTCTTCTCGCTTTAGCCTCTGTTCTCTCGATGTGGTGCCTCCATGTCATTCTCTTATCTAATGTAATGCCCAAGTACACCGGTTCCTCATCTGTTTGGACATGTATATTTCCAAGTCGTATCTCTCCTGCTTTGTCTTTGTTGGAGAGCGTGAAAAGTGTTGTTGATGATTTTTCAGCGTTGATCTGCACCATCCATTTCTCTGCCCATGCTGCTATGTTGTCTGCTGCCCTTTGTATTCGCTTATTAGCGATAGTTAGATGTTCTTCTACACACCACCACACCACCAAGTCGTCAGCGTATAGGGCAGCTCTCACACCTTGTGGCAGATCGTGGATGAGGTCATTGATGAATACAAGGAACAGGGTGGGAGACAATACTGAGCCTTGAGGAACTCCATGTTTTAGGAGGATTTTCTTGCTGTTGTGACCTTCCATAGTGACTCTTGCTTTCCGATTGTGTAGGAACGACTGGATCCATTTTCTCATATTACCCTTGATTCCGTTCCTTTGCAGTTTTACTATTAACCCGTCTTTCCATACTTTGTCAAAAGCTTTTTGGAGATCTATCCATAGGGTAAAGACTTTTCTCTTTTCTTGGAAAGGCATCTTCAACGATCTGTGACAGGTATGTGATTTGGTCTTCTGTGCTGCTGCACTCTCTAAACCCTGCTTGTTCTGGCACTAAAATTTTCTCGGATTCCAAGTACCATTTCAATCTTCTGTTGATCATCCTCTCCATTGTCTTACATACACAGCTTGTTAGGCTTATTGGTCTGTAGCTGGTGGCCTTCCTGTTGTCTTTTCCTTTCTTTATGATGGGACACATGAGCGCCTCTCTCCATATCTGTGGCACACTGCCTGTCATCCAACTGTAGTTGTATATTTGCAACAGTTTGCTCATTGCTGTATATCCTAGGTGTTTTAGCATTTCGTTGGTTATACCATCCGGGCCTGGTGATTTCCTGTCTTTAAGTTTCCACACGGCTGTTTTTAACTCGTCCATATTGAAAGGTTTGGACATAACGTCCGGACTGTTTCCATTAGTTCTAGTGTGGATTATTTCTTGACGAATGTCTCGTTGTCTGCGTAAATTGACGGAGATGTTACTTTCATTTCTGTAGGATTCCGCAAATATGTCTGCTGCTTGTTTGCCGGTATATAGTTTCCCTGCATCGTCTAGTGTAATGGTTTGTCGTTGAGAATTGTTATCGTCATTCAATTGTTTAGTGAGTTTCCACAACTTTCTCCCTTCCTTTTCAAGGTTTAGTTTATATGTTTTTTCCCTCCAGCTTCTCCTCTGGGCTTCTAGCTTTCCTTTAATGAATTTTGCTTTTGCCTTTTGTAGCATGATATGGTTCTGTTGGGATGGTTGTACCTCTGCAGTGTGCCTTGCTTCATTCATATCTTCATGTAGGTTTTGTAGTGTGTTGGACCAATATGGTACATAGTTCTTCCTCGCTCCTCTCGGTATTGTCTCCTTTGCTGCCTTGAGTACTCCATTATTAAAATCCCAGATGACTCTGTTAATGTCTCTGTCTAGTACCTTAATATCTTTTGTAAGCAGATTTGCTCTGTGTTGATAAATGGACCAATTTGCTTTTTTATAATTCCATCTTGGCTGACTTGGACTTGTATTAATTGTTCTATTAATTTTGATGAATACAGGACGATGATCACTTCCACCGAGTTGTTCTCCTATTTCCCTTTCCACTATCCCAGCCAAATCAGGTGTGCAGAATGCCAGGTCTGGAGTAGAGGTGCTATGCCATCTTCTGGAGTAAAAGGTTGGAGGATCATTAGGGTTGTTTAGAAGGGTTAGGTTATTGTCGTCTTGCCAGTTTTCTATCTCTTCGCCCCTTCTATCTAGCTGGTTGTATCCCCAGCTTTGGGAATGGCTGTTGAAGTCTCCCACCGCTATGAAGTTGCCAATGGGGACATCTATGCTAGTCATGTTCAGTGGTATGTCATTGGGGCAGTAGAAGTTTAGGAGATCCAGTTCCAGAGTGTTATGTTTTAGATGGATTACTTGGTATTCTGCACCTTCTTTATATGTCTTGGATTCTATAGCGTTGAGGTTATTCCTTATCAGTGTTAGTATGCCACCCTTCTTCCGATCTTTTCTGTCAACTCTGAAGCATTGATAGCCCCGTATCTTAAAATGTTTTCCTTCCTGTAGGTGGGTTTCTTGTATGCAGCATATGCTAATTTCTTTCCGAAATAGGGTATTCTTTAGTTCAGTCTTTTTGTTGTTGACTCCCTCTGCATTCCAATGCATGACATTCAGAGGGGCCGTCGTCTTATCTGGTTGGCCAGTTACTTTCTCCTTCCGCCTCCTGGCTCCATTTGGCGGACTAAGGAGACCTCCAGTAGCTGAGGGTGGATTCTGTCGAGGCTCAGAATCCGGCACTGCTCCTGCCTGGAGGGACTTCACAGGGCGAGCACCATAACGATAATTTTTTTGACATCTGTTGTGTAGACATATTAAACCAAAGCGGGTTGCATGGTACCATGGTTGCTGGTGCGCCTCCTGGCCTGGTACATCTGACTTCAGCACCTGTTTCTTAAGGCAGAGTGTGCTCATGCCTCCCCCTCTGGCTGGGGGATTTGATTTTGCCTTTACCTCGTTTGCTGTCCCATCTTGCCTCCCGCTGGGGTTGATACCCAACCTTCGGCAAGATTACTGGGTATAACGGGGTCCACCACGAGTAGGTGAGGTAGACTTGGGCAGGAGAGGCTAAGAGACATGTTGAGTCTTGTATTGCGCATCACTGCCCCATTTGGACCCCGTAGTAAGATAATAACAGTAAACCTTTACTGGCCACAAAGAGAACATTCTAAAGTATAGTAACAATGCCTCATGACAGCTCTTACCGCCTCATGTTAGCTCCTGCTGTCTCATGACAGCTCGTGTCGCCTCATGTTAGCCCTGGTTGATTCATACTTGCCCAGATCGCCTCATTCGAGCAACATTATTATAATTTTACTTATCCATTGTATTCTGAAAACATGTTTTCCTATTCATGTGTGTGTAATCGACTTTCTTCAGTTCTTTCTTCCCAATTTCAAAGGCGTACTAATTTTTTTTTACACTGTATATCAATCACCCCCGTGGGGTCTCTGATGAGGCAAAGAAAGAATAGTCCTTCTACCTCAGGCATGTCATACAGGGTGACAAACATGAGGGTTATTCATGGGACTGGCAACTTCATCATTTAAAACAAATTGTTACAGAGACCAGTGCTACAAGAGCATTTTAATGCTTGGCGCAGACCTGCTTGGAAGACCAACTGTAGTGGCGGCTCCATGCTTTATAACGAGCGAAAATGATGATGATGAATCAGCCATCATCGTCATCGCTGCATTTGTCTGACCTTCCCAATTAAAAAAAAATACTCTTGCTTTAAAAAAACAACGTTGCTTCATGTCTTTGTAATTTAAAACTCTCGAAGAGACTGACGGTACCAATCAGCTTCAGTCTGGAAGATCCATTCTCTTTGCTATGGTCGCTACACATCCTCTTAAGCTAATCTTCCTTGGAGACTCTTCAAGTAGCTTTGGTAGAACTTAGGTTTAAGTCACTTCACTTCACCAAAAATGCACTCAAATAGGGGGGGAATTCCAGAACAAGGACTGTCTTGTAATACTACCAACATATTTCCTTAGTGTGCCCCCCATTCACCGCCAGCGTTTTCTTATCATCTCAAGTTCCACTGGCACTTGTCTGATTCTTGTCATGTTCCACATAGGTGGCCTTGTCATACCATTTCAATTTTTCTATTCTACGCAAGCACCCATTTATGAAAGTCTGCAGCTTCTTGTTGTTTATCTTGTTCTCCACGTTTCGCAACCATACAATAGGGCTGACTTCACGTGTGAGTTGAGGGTTTTGATTTTTTTTTGTTGGACTTGATGTTGTGATTTATTTTATTATATTTGATTAAATACATGTAGTGTGTATTCCAATACAGGGACCAACATTCCGAGGATAACTCCATTCGATGGGGCCTCAGTCGATTTGGGGACTGCAGAGACCTGAAGAGTTTAGAGCAATCGCCAATCAGGATTGTCTTAAGACGAAAATCCCCCAAGACTTCCTTCATGATCCCACAGTGCACTCTTCCTAGGAACATGACCGGTTACTGGTTTACACAAGGCATTCAGTTTGCTTCTAACGTGTGGATTAACGAGACCCATATCTACTACCGAACCATGATGAGCCAGTTTGACTATGAGGAAACCTGGTTCACCTGTATGGCCCACCTTGGCACGAGGTACCTGATGTCCAAAGTGGTCGTGGGGAGATGTGAGATCAGCTTTGTTTGTTTTGATCTTGTTCCTCGCCATCAAGGACTCATCCGTTACAGGGTTGGTCGTTCTGCTAAGTTGCCCTTTGACGTGGAAACAAGAAAGCTGGAAGAAGCGTTCCTACCCAATGCCTTTCGAGAGACTTGCAGTTGGCAGTGGTTGACCTTCTCAAGAGAAAACGTGGATTGGAAATACGAAGTGCTGATACAAAATCCACCTTCACCTGTTATTTGTCCTCTTGGAGGCCGATACACGTTTAAGCAGCATTCTAATGACTTCTATCAGCTCTACGATACCAGAATCCGTGGTGTGACTCTTAGCCCTAGAAACACAATTAATTGTTTGCTAAACGTTTCCGAATTTAAATCATGCACTACCGATATGAGCAAGTTGGAGATCGATGCCTGGTATTGCGAGACTATAGATTACAGAGGAAGACCAATTGGAGAATACGACGAACCAGATCACATCTTGACCTGCGTAGGTTTCTGGCTAGAAGACATGAAGTCTTACCTGATCACATACGACGAAGAAGACGCAATATCCAAATTCCGATGCTGGGTCTACGAACGAGTGAGCTGGACAGACGTTGCCCTCTCCAGAGCCGAGACTGCCCGCTGTCCAAAAAATCAAGTCTCCACTAGTTATCAAATCAATGGAGCAAGGCTGTACTTAGAACTGTCGGAGAGTGAAAGGTTGTTTGATGATTGTCCACCCAGATTTGATTCCGGTATCCAACCAGACATCAAGCCTAGAACTCTGTACCGATTGTGGGACGGCTCTGCCAGCTTCTTGTTTCCAAGCGCCAAAATCATAGTTCTGTTTGTGATGATCCAGCTATTCATGCAACACATTTGAGGATCGTTTATAGTATGGTTCATTCCCCCGATAACAGTCTTAATTTTTATTGTTGTACTAGCAACAACCCGCCAAAATTGACAGGTTTATTAATTATAGTGTGTTGTTTCGGTTACGTTACACGTATTACATTGCTGCTTCTTCTATAGTCTCGCTTGCTCGCTGTGAATGACGTGATCGTCTCTTCCTTTTTAGCCATCTTGTCATTTTGATCCATAATAATAAGTCTGCAATACCGGTACTTTAAATTAAAATTTTGTCTTGAAGAAACAATCAGAAACTTACATTTTAAGGTTATTTTTAAGAAAAATGATGAGTGAAATCCGTTTCCCAAACGAAACTGAACAGAAGAGTATCTTAATTGTCTGTTGATTTAATGCACACCGTCACACTTTTCTATTTTCGCGAGAGAACATATAAGGGAAACAATACAATTATTGTCTAACCTTCAACCACAGTTGAACCCCCTTGGCTGTGATCGAAAGTTGATGTACTCTCTCGAAAATAGAAAAAAGTGCGCAAATAACTGTGCAAAATGTAACTGACCGACCGAAGTACTTATGGCGGGAATTATAGTATTGGATTTTCGTTTCATTTTGTAAATTACTGTATTCTATTTCTATACAGTGATGTGTTTAGAAAAAAAAATTATGACCAGCTTAACACTATGGTATGGGAACTGACTGGAATGGAAACCCATCAACAACAGACTGATAAGAACAAGACTGAGAGAGAGATTCACCAACACTACAATAATAATACAATGCTACGCATCAACAAATGACAGCGACGAAGAGGCCAAAGATGAATTCTATCAACAACTGCAAAAAGAAATGGAAGACACACCTAGATACGGTCTTATCATAGTAATGGGAGACCTCAATGCGAAAGTTGGAACACACAATACATATAATGAAAGAGTAATGTGGAAATGCGGTAGCGGAACAGCAAATGAAAATGGGGATAAATTAATAAGTTTCTGTAGCATTAACAACCTGGTCATTGGAGGAACACTTTTCCCACACAAAGAAATTCACAAATTAACATGGGAATCACCAAATGGCTGGGACAGAAACCAGATAGACCACATGATGATTAATGGTAGATGGAGACATGAATTACAAGATGTGAAGGTAAGAAGAGGTGCAGATGTGGGAAGTGACCACCATTTAGTCGTAGCAAAACTAAAGGTGAAAATCAGACCTGCTGGACCAACTGTAACTACACAGAAAAGGTTTGACATCAGCACATTGAAGGACCCCCTTACCAGAAAAGCTTTTGCGGCTGACATAAACAATATAAAATTGCCAAAAGTCAGGAAAAGACATCGACTGATGATATATACCAGAAATCCAACACCATTTCAACAATATATAAGGAAAGCAGCAAAACATGCTTGTGATTCCAGGAAAGGAAGAAGCAAGACTGGATAACACCAGAAACATTAAACACCATAGCGATGAGAAAGGAAATGAAAAGAAAGAAAACAGAAGCGAAGTCCCCCAGGTTAAAGCAACTATATAATGAGCAGCACAGTCAACTGGATAAAGAAGTTAAATGCCAAACCCGAGCCAACAAAAGGAATTTCCTAGACAATCTTGCAAGACAGGCAGCACTGAGAAATGAACAAAGCACAGTATACAAAATCACTAAAACCATCAGCGGAAAACGAGGTGCAAACAATATTACATTAGTAAGAGATAAGCAAGAAAATCTCATCATGACAGCAAAGGGACAGGAAACAAGATGGGCAGAGCATTTCAGAGAAACTCTGAACAAGGAACCACCAGAGACACAATTGAATGCTCCTGAAGCTGAAAATGATCTAGATGGTAATACAGACATTCCACGAAAAGAAGAAATCATCACAGCAATCAAAGGGTTAAAGAATGGAAAAGCTCCTGGCCACGATAACTTAAATGCAGAGTTATTTAAGACAGACCCTGAGCTAGCAGCAGAACTACTAGAACCACTATTTGCACAAGTCTGGAGTGGAACAAAGGAATAATTGTCAAATTGCCCAAGAAGGGAGACCTTGCAGACTGCAATAATTGGAGAGGAATCACTCTTCTCTCAGTTCCCAGCAAAATACTAGGCAGGATAATTATGCAGAGAATTTCAAAAGCAGTAGATCACAAACTGAGGAAAGAAGAAGCAGGATTTAGAAAGAACAGAAGATGTGCAGATCATATATTTACCCCCAGGAACATTATAGAGCAGTGCTCAGAATGGCAGAGACAGCTGTACATTAATTTCGTTGATTTTGAAAAGGCTTTTGACAGTATACATAGTCTATGGAAAATACTGAGGGCTTATGGAATTTCAAGCTGCACAGTGTCAATCAAAAAAAGCCTCTATGCCAAATTTACGTGTAGCGTAGGGCAGAGCAACCTAACCTTTGAGGTGAAGACAGGAGTATGACAGGGATGCCCCTTATCAACCACTCTATTTTTAACAGTCATAGACTGGGTGATGCGACAGACAACAGAGGGCAGTCCAAGAGGAATAAGATGGACTACATTTTCTACATTGGAAGATCTGGAATATGCAGATGACATTGCACTACTAGCACATTCACATCAACACATCCAGGAAAAAACCGAAAAGACTTAATAAGTATAGTCAGCACGTGGGCCTGAACATAAATCTAAAAAAGACAGAGGTCATGATACTCAATGTGAGCAACCTCGAGCCCATAACAGTAACGAATCAACAACTGGAACAGACAGACACCTTCACACACCTAGGATGCATTGTAACACCAGATGGTGGAGCAAGCAAAGACATCAACAACAGAATGAACAAAGCAAGAACAGCCTTTTTTAAATTCTAAACAACATCTGGAAGTCCTCTCAGTACAGCACAAAATTAAGATTATATCAGAGCTGTGTGCTTTCTGTGCTTCTCTGTGGTGCGGAATGCTGGAGAGTGACAAAGAAGGAAATGTCGAAACTGTCCTCTTTCCACACAACCTACCTAAGAAAAATACCCCAAATCTTTTGGCCGAATACCATCACCAACCAAGATCAGCTTACTCGGAGCAAGCAAGAGAACATGCACACCATCATAGCTGGCAGACACTGGAGTTGGGTTGGCCATGTCCTCAGAAGAGACCCTGATGCCATCACAAGAACAGCCATGCTATGGACCCCTGAAGGAAAACGAAAGAGAGGCTGACGAAAAACAACTGTGGAGGCTGAGATGCAAAAAATGAACCAGAGTTTGGGCACTGTATGAAGGATGGCCACCGACCGAGCAAAGTGGAATCAATATGTTGCTGCCCTACAAGACGCCATCAGGCGTGATGGCCACTGACTGCTTTGACGGCCGGTGGCTAAGGATCAAAGAAGAAGATGGGAACTGAATTATTGGAGAGCTTCAAAGATTGAGATCTGAGGAGAGACACTGTCACCAACACACTGTTGCGAGGTGCTTGATAATGATAGTAAAATGACTAACTAACCCTTTTCTAAGATATTGTAGTTGTGAACTAATCCTCCCCCTTTAAGAATAATAGTTCTCTTACTTACTTACTTAGTCGTTCCCCTTCTACCGTGAAGTGTAGAGGTTTGGAAGAGAGAGCACCAGACTATCATATTGGCTGTCTTCCTCCTAGCCTGGTTCCATTCTAGTCCTCGGTCCTTCAAAGATTGTCTAATGTTGTCCTCCCAACGGACTCTGGGTCGTCCTGGGGGTCTGGATCCTTGGCTCTTTGTTTCCCATGCTTGTCGTGGTAGCCGATCTTCTCCCATTCTGCAGACATGGCCAAACCATCTTAGTTGGGACTGTTCTACTTGGGTCTGCAGGGGGTGGGATTTAAGGCCTTGACGTATCGTCTGGTTGCATACCATGTCTCTTCTTGTTACTTCAACCACCTTCCTCAGATACCTCATTTCTGAGGTTTGGATCTGGCTTTTGTGGGTTGTAGTCATTGCCCATGACTCGCATCCATATGTCAAGACTGGGACATAGTTCTCTCAATTATTAAATTATATCAAAGAGCCTATATCTCAAGTTGATTAACTTTTACATATTTAAATATCCTAAGTAATGCAACATAAAGATTAGCATATTCAAAACAGAAAAGCCATGAAGGGCAGCAGATCACCAGGCCCACTTGTCATACACTTCAGCAATTTAGGTTCAAACAGGTTCTAGAGGTTAAATACCTAGGAAGTATTTTCCCAGAAAATGGAAGGCTTGACAAAAAAAACTGAAACAATATGTCAAAAAGCCAGTGCATTGACTTAACCAACTGTTACCACCACTCTAACATCCAAATATCAGTATGGAAAGTAAACGGCTTTTGATATATAGTATATTCTTATCAATGGTTACCAGTGTCAAACATGGTCCCTGTCCAGAGCACAGGAGTGGAAAATCACATTATGCAAGAAGAAATGTTTAGGAAGAACCGTTAAACCAGGAGAGACAGAATGAAAAATAATGACATCAGAAAAATTGTAAGAACTAAATCCTGCATCAAATACATAGGCAGAAAAATAAGTGGTTTGCTTATCTCACGAGAGTGGAGCCAGATCAATTACTGCTATGCAGCTACAACAGGAGACGATGTGGTTTTAAGACACACAGAAACAATTCAAGAGGCAGATGGGTGAGACAATATTGCAGAACACCTACAACAACATGGCTTTGCACCAGCCAGTGTAACACACTTGGCTGAAGAACATAATTCCCTGTTTTCCACAATGCTTCATGGCACAAGTGGGCCAAACAATGAAAGTAAGTAAGTAATGCATTGTCTAATAGCATTGTTAGCTGTACACACTGAAGTACCTGAAAGTTCCGTATATATTGTTTTACATTTTGCTATAAATATACAAAAAATCCCATATGTAAATATCTTGTTTTTACACATACATTCTTGAAATATGTCATTTATACTAATACTGTCATATTTATGCAGTTAACTAGTTGAAAGATTTTATATTTAATACAATTTTGTTATTTTCTTATAATCAGTTCACATTCTTTGCTGTAAAATACTTTACACATGAGGCATCATGTATATGCTCACATAACCATGTAGTTTATATGCTCTTGACAAACAAATTGAGGACCATTTTCTTATTAAAAGAATGATTTTTACGTTTATTAAATAAAATAGGTTAGTTAAACCAAGTCAGCAACTTGAAGTTTCATATCACAAATGATTCAAATACCGCAGCTAGGCGCATACCATAATCCCCCATTAAAAAATTTGAAGTTCTAGAGTCCTTTATATTATTTTGTTTTTTTAAAGTCCACACAAACCTATTTTTATTAAAATGTGTTTCACACCAGTGATTTATAAAACTGCTCTAGTTTTGCGAAAGTAGTCCCTAACTTTTTTTTTTTTAAAAAGGATATATATTTGTCTCATTATGCCAGTGTTAATTAAAAACATCTTTTTAAAAATTAAAAAAAAAACAATGCCAAAGCCTATTTAAGGGCTCTTGTTTCAAACGTCCTGCACAATCATCTATATTTTCGTTTGCTCTCCTCACAGAGCATAGAGTACCTTAACATTTGTTTTACATGATGATGTTGCCAGCCCCATACACAACCTCAATATAGATGCCTCGTACGACATGCCTGAGGGCGCAGTAGTCCGTTTCTTTCTTTGCCTGGTCAGAAAAGCTCCGGGAGGGAACCTACACTGGGTGTTTATACAATAGTCGCTGTTTCATTCAAGAAAGAACAAATTTGTTTTAACATAATATACAACTTTATTTGAGCAATTAAAACATTAAAGCTAGTATTCTGAATTTAAGAAACCATCTGTGACTCTCGTTTGTGTTACATAAACCTTATTTTGTTAGATATTTTAAAAATCCTTCACATTCAATAAATTAGAATCATTGAGAAGTGCCGGAAAGAAATTTAATTGCTGTCCAGTGATCAAGCGTTACATTTTTTTTTAGCCCTCAATGAAGTGTGTTACTTTCTTTTAATTCCAAAAGGAAGTGTTAAATTCTCTTCATCTTAATGCATATGATTCTTGCTGGTGTGTTCTGAAAAAACTGTTTCACATTCTTCTTCGTTCACCCTCAGACGTCAACTTGAAAATGTTCAAAGCAGTGGTCAGTCTGAGGCTGTTGATATCTTCGTTCACCCTCAGACGTCAACTTGAAAATGTTCAAAACAGTGGTCAGTCTGAGGCTGTTGATATCTTCGTTCACCCTCAGACGTCAACTTGAAAATGTTCAAAGCAGTGGTCAGTCTGAGGCTGTTGATATCTTCGTTCACCCTCAGACGTCAACTTGAAAATGTTCAAAACAGTGGTCAGTCTGAGGCTGTTGATATCTTCGTTCACCCTCAGACGTCAACTTGAAAATGTTCAAAGCAGTGGTCAGTCTGAGGCTGTTGATATCTCCATAGAGCTTTTCTAGGAATGGCACTGGTGATGGCCGTATGCGCTTTCTCTGCTATGTTGGGCACCTTTGAAGTGCCACAGTTACTCATCAGTAGTTCCTATCTTTAACTTGTTGAATAGATGGTATCCCAATCTGTCGTGGCCTGTTCGAAGTCTGAAGATTACCACTTGTTCACTTCAGCTGAGCTGGTGATACACATAATTTGTATTGTAGTTTCACATTCATCTCTTCATGTGCTTCCTTCAACTTAAATTCTTATTGTATTTTGTTTTGTTTTTGCTGCTCAAGAAGCCAAGTGCTGCAGCTAGCCCCTTCGTGGAAAACCCGAGTTTCAGGTATCAAGTCAGGTGAGGATGCAATATTCCTGGTGAAACATCATCATCGTTCCTTTTCGTTCCCTGTGGAACATATGGCAGAAACAGTTGCTCTCCATCAATTTCTATTCCACTGTCTTTTTCAGCTGTGCCCAAGTCATTCCAATTTCCCTAGCCTCCTCTTCAACAGTTCTTCTCCAAGTTCTCTTTGGCATCCCCACTCTTCTTTTCCCCTGTGAGTTCCAGTCAAGGGCAATTCTGGCTATGCTGGTGAAACATAAATGAAGGTAATCCCACAGCAGAAACTGCCATAGAGGAGTGAAGTGTTAGAGATTTCAGCATAACAGGGTCCAGTCTATATTTTATGAGATGGGGGTGACCAGTTCTCATGAAGCTATAAGAAAATTCTTCCTTCCTTTCTTCTAAGATATATCCACATCTTCTGCCTGACCCTTGTATAAGATACTAAGCAGAAAAACAAAACTAAATACAGTGTAGTTCAAGATACCAGTTCTAACAAAACAAAACATCAGCCTGGAACAATATGTAGTACACCAGAGACACACAATGTACTAGAAGAGACACTGGCCACAAACAAAACGTAAAAAGACAAACTATCATTTAGTACACAAGACTTCCAAACTTTATTTCAAAATTTTCTGAATCATGAACTTATGCAATTTTTATGTAGCATAAAAATAAAGATGGTTGTTTTATTTCCGACTCCGGAAATTTGAGAAGTCCGACTCCGACAATAGGCATTGTAACTATGACTGTGCGCAATGACGTACAAAAAAGTCATGAATATACCCATGAAACTGATGTCAACAGGAAAATCTAGAAGGTAGTAATGAAGACTTACTATCTGAGATGTCTGGTAAGACAAAGGAGAATCAGTTGACAAAGGCTTATAACAGTTACAGATTTTTATTAATGCTAGCTGTGCAAAATGTGCCAACAATTCTAATGCTGGGTGTACGAGAACTAAACAAAATAAACAGATCAAATTTGTGTTGCTTTTAAATACTAAACCAAGGCACGCAAAATGTAAAAAGAAAAAAAAACTTGGACACATATCACAGCACAATGTACTCAGTAAACCAACACTACATTGCAACTTCACCATACATTTATTTGTATGTGCACGTAAGCAACAACATATAATTAATAATATAAGCAAGCTGACAGAACTTTAAGCACACTGACAACAGAAACTTTAGTTAGATTTCTTGTGCTGTTAGCAGCTCTAAAATTGATTTTAAAAAAAACACCTCTCAACAAAAAGAACAAAAATAAACAAAAAAAAAAAAAGATAAATAAAATCGTGAAACTACATATATTTTAACATCTTCTACATTGCAAATTAAATATGAATGACAGATTTAGTTTCTGAAACAGTTATTTTTGTGAAATATGAACAACAAAAAGATTATCAATAAAACAGTGAGAGACTGACAGGCAGAGTACAAAAGAGTGTGTTAGAACAAGACAGAAGTGAGTGAGAAGAAGAGCTTCCTAATCTCTCACCTTTGTCCTCTCAAGTAGACATTAGTTCTGCATGACAGATACAGAAGAGACAGATAATTGGGGAGGACAGGAAAAAAGAAAACAGTGATAGAGATTGATACAACCAGAAGTACGCAGGCCTCCACATCAGCAAAATCATACTGTCACAAATGCATAACTCATTTTCACACTGCAAGAATCAAACCAGAAAAAATAAAACCCACATTGTGAAATAATAACAGTCCATAAAATGTGAAACCACAAACACTCACTCTTACTGTATTAAAGAAGAAAACATCCCCAAATTTTAAATACATACACACACACACTCAAACATGTTTTCCACAATCGATATTACTCCTTCCAAACATCTGCAGAAGTAAAATAAGCTAATATGTCAAGTGACGCTGCAAAATCAGATTTGTTTAATTGCAAAATATGCTGATATCAAATTATGACATTCTCAGGTATCTGTAAATATGGGAGAAAATAAAATATAATATGAAATAAGACAGCATGGTGAACAGATTTGACTGTTTCAAACATGCCTGAATTATCCATTTTTCAGAAAAAAGGGCACTGCTATATTTGTTTAGACTATTTTTCTATACTAACTAAACCCAAATAAATGCCCAAGCCTGGTGACCTATACTGCACTGACAACAAGGTTAAATTCCCAACCACGACACATTCTGAAAATCAGTACTTTCTAAAATTTCATAAGACCTGCATGATCTATTAATTTAATACCTACTAAAATCTTACACGTTTTGCAGCATCACATCTAATTTCAACAGAGCAAAAAACATTTCATTAATCAACATATGTGGTACCAACAAATGTTCTAGTTTGAACCACCAAACACTGCCCTGCCCACACTCTTCTTCAACAACTAACTAGACCCTCAATCTTCAGTCCACTCAAATGGCTCTGGTGGTTCAGGTTCATCTTCTTCCTCTTCAGCTTTAGGTCCCCCAGCTTGAACAGTTTCGACAATGTCTTCCTTCTCTTCAGGTTTGCTGTTTTTGAGCATGATAATTCCTCCATGGGACAGGTCCTTGACTGGTGCGTAGCGGCTTGTTTCAAGCGAAAGGACTTTAAGCTGAGCCTGATTGTAATGAACAAAACAGAATGTCATCAAGTTCTAAAATAGGAAAGTTAAAAATAAGAAATAAAAATCACAACATTTGGAACTACAAGATGCATCAAAGTTTTAGAAGCAAATACAAAGAAATAGCATGTTACTTACAATCAACTTTCACATTCATAATTGCAATTCAAGCAAATAACAGAAGAGCTTAAAAAATACATAAAGGTGATCCCATAGCAGATACTGCCAAAGGGAAGTTAAATGTAAAAGACTTCACTATACTTCTCAGCTTTATAATGTGGGGTAACATGTTCCAGTTCTCGCTACCTTTGCCAACTCAAGAGCAGAATCAGGAACCCATTTACAGCTAGGCAGATTAAAGTGCGACACTACCAGGTTCTGAACCTGGTAACTTTTGTCTTGAGAAGCAAGCACTATAATCACTCCTCCAATTGACACAACAGTTGAGTAAGAACATTTATAAAGGTCATAAAATCTTGACCAACCCACGTTTTTTTTTTGTTAATAATTACCTTTCTGATTAAAAAAAAAAAAACTCACTTAACTCTTAGTATACGAGTGGCCTTTTAGAAAGACCGATGATCGATCCCCGTCAATAGCAAAAATGTATAGGTGAATGCATGTTTAAAACCACTGAACAATTTAGTTACGTGCATGATATAGGGGTTTCATTTCTTCACATTTTGATATATAACACTTTATGTTATCTTTATAAATAAATTATTTAGTGCAGATCGATCATCGGCCTTTCTAAAAGGCCGCTCGTATACTAAGAGTTGAAGCTAATAAGCCTTTTATCCAAACACATAAAAACCGAAATATTCTGAAAAGTGAACATTAAAACAAATTTTTTTTAAAAATTTTCCTTAACGCCTTCTTGGCGTGCAAAAGTGCCCCAAATATACACGATGGTCACTTTTATCATGGTCCTGTATACTATCGCACAAGAGCAGTATATGCTAACATAGGTGCTACTGTGTGATACAAATTTTCAAACAGTGTGGCCAGTTGTGCCTCAACACTGCTACCAGCCATGCATGTGAATATTTTTACGATCAATAAGTAGGTCGATTCACAATTCATAACTACCCCAGCTCGCTGCTGTCAATAAGTATTTTGATAATGCTCAAAACAGGGTTAGTGTTACGGTTACAATTAGCGTTATGGTCATTGTTGTGAGATGTGTGACCACTTATTATTTACAAGAAAACTAAATGCTCAAAATAGAGTTAGCGTAAGTGTTTTAGCATTCGGATGTTGGTCTAGGATGAGGACGCAGACAAGAGAAAAAATATAGTATCCTAATTCTATTTCACGTTGATTTGGTTTTAAGGACCATCTTCATTGCACACGGACAACACCATCAGTGCTCCGATCTCCTCGCTTAGATCACACAAGGAGGATCTCAACACAATGCACAAACTCCACAGCACCGGCGAGAATCCCCGTGTGTATATAGGAATCACACATTCTATAAATATTTTGTGGTGGGTAGGTTTCTAATTTTTTTAAATTTTGCCAGGGCAGTGGCCTGATAAACCTACTCTTTACGATGTCCAACTGCAGTGGGATTTTTAACGTGTGCAACTTGCACACGGGACCTATTTTTTCGAACTTATCCAAGAATGCTAGCATCCGACCTCACTACCTAGGAGACCAGGGGGGGAGTATGACATCATTAGGACCACTAGTTCTAAAAAGATTTTCATAAATTATATTCCCTCAACTGGGAATCGAACCTTCTTCTTTGATCCTTAGCAGCAGACTGTCAAAGCAGTCAGTGGCCATCACGCCTGGTGGCATCTTGTAGGGCAGCAACAAATCGCTTCCATTCTGTTCGGTCGGCGGCCATCCTTCGTACAGTACCCCAACTCTGGTTCATTCTTTGCATCTCAGCCGCTTTCCTTCAGGGGTCCGTAGCATAGCTGTTCTTGTAATGGCATCAGGGTGCCAGCTATGATGGTGTGCATGTCCTCTTGGTTACTCCGAATAAGTAGTTCTTGGTTGGAATCAAACCTGGTACCTCTAGAATTCGAGGCGGACGCCATACCTCTTAGCCACTCCGACCCCATAATTCACGTTGAAAAAATAAGTAACGTGTGACAGACAAATGAGAGGTGGAAAAAGAAAGCAAGTGTTAAGGGGCTGAGAGCTGGGCTTGGGCTACTTTTTGAAGGCAATTTGGGCTACATCTGAAAACCCGAAAAAATCTGGTTTCTAAAAACACTGCTGTTCCTAACGATTTTGCAAAAATAGGACACTGACTTGTATTAGAGGGAAATCAATTATTCTTTATTGTTACATTCTTCAGCATGAGATCATTCCTTAAGGATTACCTTCATTGTGCGAGCAGGATTTGACAAGATTTCAAACAAAGGCTCTGGTTCTTTCTTCTCTGATGAAGATGATTCAGAAACTAGAGTCTCTGAGGACTCTGTATCGCCAGCTTTCTTGTTCTTGTCTGCAGTGACTTTTTCATCCTAAGGTAAACATATATGTATACCTTCATTGAAATGGATCAGATCAAATATTACAATGTGGGAACAGATTAAACAGCAGTAGTACAAACTCTGCCGGAAGAATAACAACAATAAAAAGTTTTCTAATCTTATTAGGATTTAAAATTCAGTACCAGAAATAGCTTATTTACTTAGTCGTTCCTCTTCTGCCGTGAGGTGTAGAGGTTTGGAAAAGAGAGCGCCATACTATCCTATCGCCTATCTTCCTCCTGGCCTGGTTCCATTTTAGTTCTCTGCCCTTCAGAGATGGCTTAAGTTGTTTTCCCAGCGGACTCTGCATCATCCTGGAGGTCTGAATCCCTGGCCAAACCATCTCAGTTGGGACTGTTCTACTTGGGTCTGCAGGGGTTGGGTTTTAAGGCCTTGGTGCACCGTCTAGATGCGGACCATGTCTCTTCTTGTTACTTCAACCACCTTTCTCAGATACCTCATTTCTGAGGTTTACCAGAGATAGCACAGATACTAACTAATAACTTAAAAAAAAATATACCAACATACAAAATAGATTTTATGCCATTTCATACTTATTCTATCTTGACGACTTTTGCCATTCAGCAAAGAAGAGATTCGATGATGTTAGGCAAGTTAAGTGATCATCTCTGTAGATCATTACAGGAATCAATACAGAACACCAGATATGAAAGAATGACGCATGAGATCAGATCTGAGCTAAACAGTATCCAAAGGTCATCAACCATTGTCCTTCAGTGGTTGCCCTCCCATTGTGGAATCACTGGAAATGAGAGAGCTCTATCTAGATGTGGCAGTAAAATGGAGCAATTTAGCCACCCATTGCCATATCGAGAAACTAAAACCATCATCCACAACAAGTACGAAAACCAGTGGAAAGAGGAAAGTGATACATACAACAGAGATGACCCAATCCACCAACTTAACAAATAAAAAAAATAAAAAAAAATAAAAAAACAGACAACAACAGACCATCATATTCCGCCTGAAAACTGGACACTGCAGACTACTGGGCCATCTCTATCGCCTCAGGATATCTCATTCAAATGAGTGTCCATGCAGTACTGGGAATCCAGACCCCCGAACACATCTTTCAGAACTGTCCAACCCATGATGACCAACGACGTCTGACCTGGCCAGGGGCTCAAGCAGAAGCTATGCGGCGGCCACGCCGACATGGAAAAGACTGCGGACTTTGTCCTGGCGATGGGCCTGCAGATCTAGCATGACTATAAACTGAACGCAGAAGAAGTGATCATCTGGCAGGATATATTTTATTTAACTGCATGCTTCACCTATTCCACTGAGGTATTCGTTCACTGCTTGCCCTTGTCCATTTAGTCATCTTGTTTTTGCACCACTGGATTAATCTTCTGCTCCAGCTTGACTGCCATCAATCTTTTTCTTTTTTTTTAAACTAGTTGTCTCTGTAGCACTCCGACAGATGCATATTTCACTACAACAACCACAAGAGATAACAACAGAATTTAAAATGAGAGATCAAACATGAGTTCGCCCACTCTAGCAAACGGTTACTGGTTAATACTCCTTAGTAACTGATACATTAGTTTCATAGATTTAAAACACCATGTAATTTTTAAAAAGTAATTTAAAAACAAAACCAATACCTTTTTCTTGTCTTTCTTTTCTTTGCTGGAATCCTTTTTGGTGGAATCATCAGTATCCATGGGCTCAGAACTTGTCTGCAAGTCTTTCTTCTTTTCCAAGTCCTTCTTCTTCTGCTTGGCCGTGATAGACAAAACAGCTGTCTCCACCTATATGGGATGTTAATTAAACATGGTTGTCTCCCTATGGCTATAAGATCTGAATTTTATAATTTTCCTTTTCGCTCCTTAATGAAGATGGAGCCACCACTGCAGCCCGTCCCATTGCAGGAAGCCTGCATCAAACATTAACATGCTCTTGCTGCAGTGGGTTTCTACAGCAATCTGTTTTACATGATGTGGTTGCCAGCCTTATGCGTGATCGCATATTAGTCACCTTATACAACATGCCTGAGAGAGTAGTAAGACTGTTCCTCGTCTCATCAATGTAAATTTCCTGCATGTTTATTTCCACAAGTACACAAAACAAATGAACTACAACATAGTTGCTGCCAAAGAAGGAAGAAAATTTGAACAGAGGATAGGACAATATGAACCTATAAAAACCATATTAAAAAAAATATTTTCGAAGAAAAAATGGCACGGAGAACACTGGGAGTCAGATATAACCATTGCACACCATTCGTTACCAAGAAGAGATTTGATAATAAATTTCAGACTGAGACCCACCCCACTGCATACTCAAATACCATCTGTTCGACAAAAAATCAGACAGACTTATGCCTTTGTGGGAGACCAGCAGAGAGTAGAACAAGTTCTTCAAGAATGTTGGGTCCATGAAAGGAACAGGCTGGCTGCTTGACCTTCACCAACCCCTTTGAGGGTGCAACTGCATGGTGATGAGAAATTTGAGGCAGAGAAACAGATATGGTTATATGAGACTGCATGGTGATGAGAGAAGTCTGAGGCAGAGAAACAGATATGGTTATATGAGACTGCATGGTGATGAGAGAAGTCTGAGGCAGAGAAACAGATATGGTTATATGAGAGTAAATAAAGAAGATTCTGACTATCATGGCTAAAGAGACGGAATTAAAAGATGTGAAAGAACTCTCTGCAATGTTACTGAAGATGAAGATGTGGAGGGAAAAAAGATAACCTCAAGATCAGGAGCAGCATTCAGGTCACCGATAAGAATAAGGTCATCAGCATATTAAAAAACGAGTTTAAATATTAAATACAATGGCAAATATTTGCTTATCTATGCTATATGGGATTGGAAAAGAAGAAAATGAGAACCAAAAAAAAAAACCAAAGGTGCCCACCGTAAGCCTTACAAAACTGTGAAATGAAGCCAAAGAAACGTTCAATGGAACCACAAAATAAATGCAGAAACACACAAGACACAGACATTATAGCTGCATCACCAGTGAAATAAAGCATCAGAACGAACGAACAAAATCTTTATTTCATCAGGGTAAAGAAATAGGCATTATTGCCTTTTTACATTTCTGCCCTGCAATACAATCTTCAGCGTTTTACAAATTAAAATATTAATAACTTCAGACAGGATCAATTAATACTATCATCACAATCAGTAACTGAGCACACACAAGTACATTTACTCATAGTCATTCACGCACATTGAGAGAGAGAGAGAGAGAGAGACCTTGAGATGGCACATTCTAGAAAAAAAAAAAAATCAGTGTAACTCCTGGGGGGGGGGGGGGGGAGGCGGGGGGGGGGGGGGGGGGGGCGGCCGCTGGGGGGGGGCGGGGGCGGGGGGGCGCGGCCCCTCTGAAGAGGCACAGAAAGAATAGGACCCCTGCTTCCTCAGGCAAGTCACACAAGGAGACTAATATGAGGTTGTGTAATATGAGGTTGTGCATAAGGCTGGCACTGAGATGGTTTGGCCATGTCTGCAGAATGGGAGATCGGCTACCACGGCAAGCATGGGAAACAAAGAGCCAGGGATCCAGACCTCCAGGACGACCCAAAGTCTGCTGGGAGGACAACATTAGACAAGCTTTGAAGGACCGAGGACTAGAATGGAACCAAGCCAGGAGGAAGACAGCCGATAGAATAGTATGGCGCTCTCTCTTACAAACCACTATACTTCACGGTAGAAGAGGAACAACAAAGTAAGTAAGCAAGCAAGCATAAGGCTGGCAACCTCACCATGTAAAACAAATTGTTAAAAAAAAGCACCACCACAAGAGCACTTGAATGCTTGGTGCAGACTGTCTGCAAGGGCACCATCTGCATTGCTGGTTTATGCTTCATAAAGAGTGAAAAGGCAAAAGATGATGAATATTTTAACCAACCTTGACTAAAACAATTACTGCCATTGTGTCTTGTCTGATGTCCACTTTATGTTCTATATTTACATGTTTGTTGCCAGGATGACTTCTGGCTGTTGTGATACAGTGTTCTGCAGCATTATTCCCACATCACAGCAGATTTTTCCACTGATTACATTAAAATCAGCTTTTCATAATAATTTCCAGCCAAACAATTGTTTATTTGGCCCACCTTCAGTGTGTCCATCATCATCATCACCCTCCGGCTTCTAAAGGAGCTTAAGCCATCAACATATTTACGGTCAGATTGGCAGAGCGCTGGTCTCTCGTGGCAAAGGTGCCATGTTCGAATCACAGTACAGACACGCTCCAGTCTACCCAGCTGTAAATGGGTACCCAACTCTGCTCTTTGAGCCAGGGAAGGAAAAGGCAGCGAGGGAGAGAACTGATCACCCCCACCACTTGATGCTGGACCTAGTATGGTGAAGTCTCTAACACTTCAACCCCCTTACGGCAGTATCTTCTATGGGACCACCTTTACTGTCCCGCGCCATCAGCTCAAAGTCTTTCATTGTCATCTTTTTAATTTGTCTCTAATTCTCTTCTTCATGTCTCCCTCTACCTGTCTTACCATGGGGATTCTAGAGCAAGGCTTGCCTTGTAATACTATTAACAGGTATCCTCAATTAGCATCCATCCATCCATTTTCTAATGAACATATGTGATTTCTGAGAAAAGAAAAAAAAAAGCCTTCCTTATGTTACATTCTGAAGATGCTGATGTCAAGAATGACCACATTCTCGAGTTTCCACTCTTTATTTGTTTAAATGTTTATACAGTACCAAACCTACCCTCTGTCCTGTATTATTCTTCTTCTATCATCATTTACTATACACAGTATTAATGTCTTTGTCTTGTGTAATCTGACCTATACTGTTTAACAGGGGGACAACAGAAGTGATTGCGTCCTTAATTAGGCTAGATTGCAATAAGTACATATCCGATGTTCCGTGTTGCCAATCGTGCCAATGACCACTGTCTACGAAGCACTATTTTTGTGGTGCCTAGTTGACAGGGAGGATAGTGTGATTTGCTTTCGTAGCTAGGCGGTGGTGCCGTTCGGAATGTCCAGGGTTCGATTCTCCGGTATGCCACTCACTTCTGTTGTGTAGTATTCTACTTCTTTATTTCTCACAAGTGCCTGAAACATACTTTATGTGTGTAATATTTATTTATTCACATTTTGAACATGCTCAGTGCACAAGTAAGTTATCGCAAAAATGTTACTAAAAGTCTGATAATTTGGTGACAGATTATACGTTTTAATAGGTGTGTGTGATTGTGTGTAAAATCAAGTTCGGAGAACATCACATTTTTAAAGTGTGGTACTTTATTAGTATAAGTCCTCTCATCCAAATATATTTCAAAGCCACTACAGACCAAATCTGAAATTTATGACCTACATACTTTGATAGTACAGATACTGAAACTGTAAGTACCACATCTCAAGCTTCAATATTTTAAGACTAACTCGAAACTCAATATTTTTCATTATTAACATGTCCAGTATTTTGTGGTAATGCATCACTAATTACGGCATAATTGGAATCTTAGCTATTTTTTACCTTCTCTTTAGCCTTGTCTTTCTTCTCTTCAAGCACTGGTGGGTAGGCATACATGGAAGGTTTGGCACTGGATCTGAACTCTACCTTGGGCATTTTGAGGTCAATGTTCAAACCAATGATACAGGAAGGTTTGAAAGCCAGTGCTAAGAAGTGGGTGAGTGGATACCAGAACCAGTGTTGACAGAATACAAGCATGCCCACCACTGCCTCCATGTTGGTGTGTCCGCTGCGAGACAGGAGTGACACTGTGCAGTTGCGACCACCAGCATCAATGATACCTTGAGCAATAATGGATCCAAATTTAGCCATCACATCTTCATGCTTGTCGGCAATGACCTTGGCATAAAGCTGACGGAAGTGCGTGACTTTTGGGCAAGTAGATTCATTATGCTGGATGAGAATTAGAGCTGAAGCAATCAATGCTCCCTGCCTAACATAATTAACTGGATCATTTGTCATGGGTTCCAGCAGACCAATGGCATCTTTTAGACCAGTTCCGGCACAGGCAATACCCAAAGCCATAGCAGCTCCAAAACGGACATGAGGGTTGTAGCTCTCAGATAATAAGGAAACAACACTTGGACACTGCTCTGGAGTTCTGTACAGAAGGAAACCAAGGCAGGTTACAGCTACTCTACGGACATCATCATTAACATCACTGACCGCAACATGAAGTAATCTGCGAATGGCCTGGTTATTACCAGTGCCACAATAAGCCATGGCCAAAGTATACATGCCTGACCAGCGTAGGATTGGATCCTTATCTCTTGTAAGGGATTCAATAAGAGCATCTGCTTCTTCAAGGCGACCATACATGGTAAGAGCAATCCCAACTGCAAGGCCTCGCAAAATTTTCTCATGCTGTGTTTCCTGAGCATACTGGACCATGTCAGTGATGGCAGTGGATGACTTGGTTCCAAGCATTACCAGACCCATTGCTATACCAGCAGCTTCCCCAGTAACAGCATCATCTTGGAACAGATTAAACTTGAGCTGCTCATAAATATCATGCCTGGCTGAACCCATTGCAGCCAATCCTAAGCCAAGGCATCCTCCGTGACGCACCATGTCAGTCGATGCTTCCTTCAACTGGTTCAGAAGATAATCTGTGATCTCTCCACCATGGTTGGCATGAATCAAGCCTAATGCATACAAGCCCCCACCTTCGGAGTAGGATGACCCTGGGCCCATATCTTTTGGCAGATATTGGGACATCAAATTAAGTGCTTCCTTTTCATGACCCTTGTGTATTACACCTAAACTAGCTGTAGCAGTGAACTTGGCCCAGTTGGTAGCTCTTGAAAGCCACTCAAGGTTGTCTCGCAAAAACTGATCTGATGTAGTACCACAATGCATGAAAGAGTTGGCAATCACTGTTGCTGTGTGACACACAGAATTCCTAACTCCATCCTTTGTGTTCTTCAAGATAAGCATGTCAGTTTTGTTATTCTTTATGAGGAACTGCAGTCGCAGAAAAATGCTTGTTTCTCCTCCAAGAATGGTATGTAAGCGCTCAAGATGTAATTGCAGCTGACTATCTGCCTCACTCAAACTGCTTATGTTTCGAACTGATGGCTCAGGCTCAGGTTCAGTTGTGGTCACAGCTACCGACGATTCCTCAGTTTCCATTGGGATTTCTTTTTCCTCTTTCTTCTGAGCATCTGAGACAGATTTTTTGGTGTTCTGGACAGTTGGAGCCGATATGGGGGCCGGAGCAGCTCCTCTGAGGGCTGCCTGCACACGCTGCAGGAACTGCTGAGTGGCACTTTCATAGAGGTCAAACCCAATCTGATATGCCATGAGTACAGAATCCTCATTCCCTTTGGTAAGTTGCACCAGGATATCAGCAACAGCCTGGGCATCATCCAAGAAGATATAACACTGGCAAACGTTAATATAGTCTGGTGTACCAAGACCCATGTACAAGTTTGTCAGGACACGCAAGATTGTGGTGCGAAACTGGCGACTCTGTATAAGAGACATGCATACTTTGAAAGCATAGGACAGCATTCCTGGCACATCATCAGCTACTTTTATAGCTTTCTCAAATATATCAATTCTTCTGGTTTCAAGGGCAATGCCGACAGCCTGCTTGAACTGCTTGTCATCAAGGCATCTCTGAAACATACGATTGACCACAATCTCTAGACGTGGGTCAATATCAATCTTATCTGCCTCACTAGTAGCATCCGCATTTTGAACTCTCACTCTTGTGTAGTGGTCGATGCATTTTGAAATGATGGTCTCCACAAATTCAGATGTATCGTTCACATTGAAGAGGGTTCCTGCGCCCAGAGCAAACATTAAAGAATCCTCAAATGCTCCAAGATGGTAGTAGACTTTAGCAGCAACCAGGGCTGCCAGCTCACTAGACACAAAATATGGATCCTCATACAGCACTTCGATTTTGCCCACATTTTCTGAGATCTCTGCCCAAAACACATCTACAATACCATCTAACTTGTTGAGGGCAAACGTTTTCAGATCGGCATCAGGTTCATCAAGAAGGGATATTACACCCGCTAGGGAAGACAGAACAAATTGTATAATAAGAATTTGAACTGTTAAAGGCTGATCTTAGTAACATGTTTCATAACATACAAGAATAATATGGACATAAAAAAAATCAGCTACTGGAGCATAGTCATGATTAATACAACCATCCAAAACTTTGGCAGCAGTAACAATTTTCTACATTGAATATTTAATTCTGGTCATGTTTTTGCGTTAAAAATGTCAATGTGGTCATAGATTTCTACAGCCAAACTGTCCCCCATTATAATCCTACTGATGTACACCCTCATATCAGTCACCTATAATGACATACATGAGGGAGCAGTAGCCATATTCGTTCTTTGTTTCCTCAAAGACTTTAAGGGGGTCAGGTAAACTGTGCACTTCTTCAGTCCAGTGACCACTGATCTTCACACGATCTGATTGCTTACTATTTATTTCTAGTTACTTTGTTTTGTTTACAAGGATTCAAAGAACATAGCTCTGCTACCGGTGCTCTTAGCTAGTTGCAAATTTTAACTCTGGCTGCCTTTTCTAACATTCTTCTTCCAGTCCTTCCTGGCCTCCTTACTCTGCAGGCTTTTCAGTATAACTAGACATGCTCTGAACATGGAAAATATAAAAAACAACAATCACAGACTTTTATAAATTAGTGCTTGCATAGAATAAAAGGACTGAGAGGTATGACAAGGCCACCAACGTGGAACTGATAACAAGAACCAGTGGAAAAGATGAAATTACAGTGGCGATGGATTGAACACACAGAGGGAACCTATCAATAGCCTTACCTGGTAGTCCATGTTCTGGTGTTTGCAGGGTAAGAGAGGTACAGGTAGAATTAAGAATACATAGAGAAGAAAACTGGAGAGAGAAATGACAAGTCCTAAAAAAAGTTTGAGCTGACGACACGCAATAGGAGATTGTCATACTCCAGTCTGCCCAGCTGTAAAAGAGTACCTGACTTTGCTCTTGAGTTAGGGAAGGCAAAAGGCGGGGAGAAAATGGAAATGGTCACCCCACTTCATAAAAAAGATCTAATTTTGTAAAGTCTATAACACTTCATTCCCCTAATGCAGTATCCACTAAGGGACTTCCTTTACATATTTCTACATTCAAAACTGTGGCTACAGATTCCTTATCCAATTTGTCGCTGTGGCCCACCCCTCAAGTCTTTAACTGCAGTACAGGTCTAAATCCTTTTATCTGAAATCCTCAGGGCAGTTTTGTATTTAAAACCAGTTTTATTCAGTTTTCAGATGTCGCCCAAATCACTCACAAAAATTGCCCAAAGAAACTTTCAATTTTCAGAATATTTTGCTTTTTGAGTGTTTGGGTAAAAGTATACTGACCTGCAATCAATTTTATTCATCACTTTGTATTCACCACTAACTGTTGTCTTAAGAAAGACAACATAAAAGAACCAATAAGTAGCAATAGCATTCTAGAGAACCAAACACTTGATTTATTCATTTATCTAAAGTGTTTTTTGTTTCCACTTTTTTTTCCTTCTGTCTCACTTGTGCTGATAATCTATTTGGCAACACTTTTGTCACATCTAAAGTGTTTTTTGTTTCCACTTTTTTTTCCTTCTGTCTCACTTGTGCTGATAATCTATTTGGCAACACTTTTGTCACTAAATTTGTTCTGTAATGTTCAGCCTTGTCTGTGCCCATCTATCCTATGCAAACTGTAACGGCAAAGAATGCCATTTAATCTTTTCTATATTCTCATTAACATAATGTTGTCAGAGAAACAAGCGCTTCAGTATATACACAGCTATAACATTCACATGCAAAACTAGGTTTATCTAATGATTTAGCTCATTTAACCCACTGTATGGCTTAAACTCTGAAGCCATCTTGATATTCATGTATCAGCATTATCATACTTCACAGACATTTGACATATTCTTACTTACTTAGTCGTTCCCCTTCTACATTATAGATAAATTAGTATTCGATCGTCATCATCATCATATCCCTCTGACATTTTACATACCGATTATAGATAAATTAGTACTCAAGTTATCATCACACCCCTCATACATTTTACATAGTCATTACAGATAAATTAGTAGGCCCTATTCAGTTACCACCATCATTACCCTACAACTCAGTAAGCCGTCAGAGTGGCTAAGAGGTATGACGTGTGCCTCAAATTCTAAAGGTTCCGGGTTCGATCCCCAGTAGAGGGAATATAATTTATGGACATCTTTTTTTCAGAACCAGTGGTCCTAATGATGTCATACTCCCTCCTGGTCTCCTGGGTAGTGAGATCAGATGTCTAGCCTTCTCGAATAAGGGTAAAAAAATAGGAGATCAAATGTGCAAGCTGCGCACATTAAAAATCCCTCGGCAGTTGGAAATCGTAAACAGTAGGCCATAAAGCCTCTGCCCTGGCAACATTTCAAAATTAGAAACCTACCTACCACAAAAATATTTATAGAATGTGTGCTTCCTATATGCACACATGGGGATTCTCGACGGTGCTACAGAGCTTCGTGAACTGAGATTCTCCTTGTGTGATCTAAGGGAGGAGATCGGAGCACTGATGGAGCTGTCCGTGTGCAATGAAGATAGTCATCAAAAACCAAACCAAACAGCAAAGCCCTTCATCAAATTCATGCAAAGTATTCATGTCCTATGTTATCCTTTAAAGGTATGCTATTTCCAGTTACATCAGGTTATGCCCATCTCTAACTCTCATCTGCAGTACAGGTAAGAGTTGGTTGAAAAGAAAAACAGCAGGTAGTGTTCTATGATGTCATACAAATAAGTTGCCAATGTCATTAGGGTAAGGATTCCTAAACCTAATCTTTATTATTGCATTTCTGAATTTTTTTTTTTTTTTGAGGCTGTATTGAACACATGGCCCACTGTTCCATCATTTCAACCATAAAAGTTTAAACAATATGCCAGGAAAGTAATGTTACAATGGAGTAATGCAAAGACACTGGATATTGTTAGGACAAAAAAACTAAACAATGTGCCCTCTGTTAGTAGCATTCACATAATAACTGCCCTTGTTGGGGAAAGTAGACTGGAGATCGCCATGTTGGCCAAAAAACATGTTTCTCTTCAAGGAGGAATTTTTTTGGGGGTTTTTATTTTCAATGTTTGTCAGGCATGATTAATTTTGACAAAGCTCAAAAACAGGAGTGGTGTTAGGTTAAGGCTAGCTGTCTGACAAAGCTCGAAACAGTGTTGGGATTAGGTTAAGGCTAGCTGTAACGTAAATATGGACGGTCAGTCTGGCAACATAGGGGACCTTGTCTACTGTCCTCGTCATCTACCATAATAACAAACCAGGTAAATAAATAAACGGATGAAAATAAAGAACACTGGGTTGTGTTCTTCGAAGTCATCCAAATAAGTCGCCAGCGTCGTTAAAGTTAGGATAATGGTTAGGCCTACTGTTTAGGTCTAATGGTTAGGCCTACTGTTTAGGGTTAGGTTTATGATTCCCAACGACTTTAGGAATTCACAAGGCGAACGCTGCCCCCAAAATACTGTGCATGGTGCTCCTGGTGACGAGCCTTCCCAGTTCAGATGGGGCAGAGCTGTGTGTGTCTGTTCGGACGGCGTCTTGCGCCACCGCCTCACAATGACACCCGCACCCTTTGCAGGGTAGAGAACCATCCTTCTTGTGGCATTGCACACACGCCAATTAGTGGGTCTGGTGTGACCTCCATCAGCAGCGCCCGCTGAGTCGGGGAAGTTCTCTGGGGTTGCAAGAAAGCCCAAAAACCAATACCCCAAATTTTGTTGCAAGGGTAAAAGAGTGAATAACTCGAACCTGTGGGGATCGGAACAAACAGACTTTAGGATTCCCAGGGCTGGTTTTATGACTACTTTATTGGCTTCCAGATCGACATTTAGGTGGAATCGGACACACGTCCCACCATTCTTCATTTCAACCAACTCGGCAAATCAAACAAGTCACTTAGGACTACATACTAGTCAAAGCAGTGTAGGCTAGGCCTAATTAAAAACAAAAAAATGCCTTGCTAATTATCGAAAACAGGTAGTTTCTGATTGGTATGACAAACTCCAACGTTATTGGACTACCTACGTTAGCCTATATAATTTATTACATCATTAACAACTTTAAGCCATAGTTTCAAATATAATTCTAAATACCTGCAGACGTTAGGCTCATAACGGCTGCCATTGTCAATGCAAATTTAGCCACAAATCCCGGACTAGTATCCAAGATTCGTGAGAAAGCAAATTTCGTGTTTTTAACTTCCGGGCCTCGGACTGCTTGTCATTCATCCTGTTGTTGGCTCAACTTTTTTAAATTCTCATTTCTATCAGCGCTGAATGTATGAATTATTAAAAACAAAAAAACTTCAGCATGCTACAACTGCAGTGATACTCTAACTCAGAGCCGGATTAACGTAGTAGCACAAGTAGCATATGCTACGGGCCCCGCGCTTTTAGGGGCCCCACGCCAATAAATATGTACATAATTTTTTGGTCATCTAATACGATAATTAAACCAATGATCTTGTGATTTATGCCATCTTTAGCGCCTTTTCATTTGGTGTCACGAAATTGTGAGAGAAAGAGCATAAGACGGTGACTTAGTGTGACTCTTCATTATTTTTATCTTAACTAATTGCGGACGGAAGCCATTTAAGTGGCGTAGAAAATTTTGTCACGTTTGGACGGAAGCCACTTTTTTGGCTCTAGGCGACTGCCCCTTTAATTTTGTTTCGTTCTTTGTGAAATGAATTTGCATTAACAATAAAAACTAGAATTTAGGAAACGGAAACTTCCTGTTTTAATTGAGGTATACGGCGTGCTCGCACTCTCTTTCGATCTTGATTAAAATGTCTTGATTTGTAAGGTTAGAAAACTCAAAAAATTAGCAGTAGACACAGAGATATTGGACGTAATTATGCTTCTGGAATTGAAAAACGTAAAGCGAAGGAAGAAAAAGAAAGAAGAGATCAACTTGTGATATCAAAAACACGTAAGCTGACAGAATATTTTGATGTTCATGGTGGTGGTACTCTAACCGCTGAAGCTGGAAGTACAGGAACATCTAGTACTAGTGCAGGCTGTGCAGCAGAAAACATACAGCAAAACCCAGTATACACTGAGTCTGAATGTGAAAGAATAAGTGAAACGAAGAAGTACTCTAATGATATTGGTTATTGGCCGAACAATATAGATGACTGTGAGCGTGAATATTGGATATCCAAGGGAAGTGAAAAATGTCAACATGTTGATAGTGCCTTTTTTCATCCGTGCGATTGTATGACACTGAAAAGAAAACTCGATACTGTCAGAAGTCTTATTTTACACATATTCATAAACTTACAGACAAGCAACATGCAAGAAAATGGTTATGCTATTCAGAAAGTAAAGGGCGCCTATTCTGTTTCCCATGCAAGCTTATGAGTTCAGAATGTTAATCAAAGTTTACTGTGGAAGGGTTTAATAACTGGAAAAATGCAAGCAATCTATTGCGTCGACATGAAGAAAGCTCCTCACATAGACAAGCTTTAATTTCACTGTTGATGCGTAAAAACAAAGGTGAACGTGTCGATTCTCAACTTGTGAAACAAATGGACATTCAAGAAAAGTATTGGCACAAACTTCTAGAGCGAATAATTGAAGTTGTGAAGATTTTAGCAGAACGAGGCCTTTCATTTCGTGGCAGTGATGAAATTGTTGGGTCCCCTTATAACGGGAATTACTGGCCAAGTTTGACCCTTTTCTGGCAGAGCATATAAGTACTCATGCAAACAAAGGATTTGGACATACATCATATCTATCTAAAACAACGGGTGAGGAATTCATCAATCTGAATGGATCCATCATACTGGATCACATTCTCTGTGAAGTGAAGAAATACAAGTATTATTCCGTTTCATTGGATTCTACTCCAGATATATCTAATATGGACCAGTTGACTTTGACTCTGCGCTATGTTTTGCCATCTGGACCAGTTGAAAGATTTGTGACATTTTGGGATATGGAAGATCATAGTGCTGAACAGCTTACTAAAAGTCTACTTAATTTTTTAAAGGCAAATGACATTGATATTAAAGACTGCCGTGGTCAAAGTTATGACAACGCCAGCAACATGAGTGACAAGTTTATAGGATTACATGCACAAATTAATTGATAATGATAATTACTATGCAAATTAAAAATGTATGTGTTCAAATATATTTGTGTTGTTTTATTGTTTTTTTTTTTAATATAGGGCCCCTTTCTTAACATATGCTACAGGCCCCGCACTAGCTTAATCCGGCCCTGCTCTAACTGAATGAGTTTCTGCAAGCTGGTTATACAGTGTGTGTGTGTGTGTGTGCGTGCGTGCGTGCGTGCGTGCGTGTGTGTGTGTGTGTGTGTGTGTGTGTGTTTTGTAGCTATTTGCAAGTGTGTCCAGTTTTAAGAAGTGCGTGGCCCTATTCGAAAAGTATCAACAGGCAGGGCGACTTTAAAAAAAAAACCCGTAACATAACTTTTATTTCTTCCAAGTATTATTTACTTTTCAAGATTATATAAATTAATATATATATATATATATATATATATATATATATATATATATATATATATATATATATATATATATATATATATATATATATATATATATATATTACGTTCACTGTGTCGTATATTATAAATATCAAAGTATACATTTTAAAAATAATATGGTATGGAATCAGTTTTACAATGTATTGCATTTAGAAAACAAAGCGACGTTGGTTAAGAGATTTGAAAAATCCAAACCAGAGCTTTGGAGCACTGAAATTTTTGGATTGCACCGCTCCTGCAATAGTTCGTGTAGTTCCCTCGGGTCTCTGGGGAGACACAGAAAGAATAGACCCAATGTTCCTTCTTGCATTGTCGTAAAAGCCGACCAAAAAGCGGTTTGCGTGAAGCTAGCGACCTCTTCATGTAAAACAAACTGCTAC
Organism: Oreohelix idahoensis; assembly: GCA_024509875.1. NCBI lineage: Eukaryota > Metazoa > Mollusca > Gastropoda > Stylommatophora > Oreohelicidae > Oreohelix > Oreohelix idahoensis. Next base: position 45,369 of record JAMPIV010001350.1, on the reverse strand, counting down.
AGAACTATCACTGCAAGAGCACACAAATGCTATTCCACCTTCTTGTAAGGGGACCAGATGTAGTGCTGACTCCATGCTCCATAGGGAGCGAAAGTAGAAATGATGTTATCTAAATGAAACTAGAATCTCTTAATCATTCTTATATTAATAATTCATTCTATAAACAGTTATTGCTGCAATGGAATCGTCTTTCATAATCTGCCGGAGATCATTTAAAATTAAATGTAAAGCCGAAAATATATAGTAGCTCTACACTAGCTTGCGTTGTTTGCGGACTCTATAAGCAGCATGAATGTGGCGTGGCAGCATTTAGCCTACCAATAGATTCCATAGCTTCACAATCTTCCAAAAACTTTATCTTGTGTAACGCTTCATTACAAAAACAAATTTGACAAAAAGGCTAATTGGAATAGTTATCAAAACCAAGGTAACCAGTCGAATCGGGGTTCTTCTTCGAAGAACTGGAATCGGGCTGACAGTCCTCGATACAGGGGTGGCCATAATTACAGAAATTTCCGCAAAGGAAGTCACTATAGGAACTACCCAAGTTTTCCTTCATGGAAACAACAAAACCAACATTACAGAGATACTCATTATAATGAGCATGATGATTATGATCATGAACATTATGATTCAAACCCAAACAGGGGTTATAACAGAGGAAATAATAATAACTGTAGAGGTTATAATAATCGAGGTAGATCACAATATAAAAGACATAAATTTCATTACCAGGCTAACTCTGCACAGCAAGAGCTCCATGAGGCCGGTAATCAAAATAATGATAAGAAAGACTCTAATAATGTAGGATGTTCTGCTTTTGATTTTGGTAGAGCATCTAAGTGCTCCCAATGCAAAACATTATTCGATCCAACCACAGTTTCTACTTTAAGCTGTGGTCATCCTCTTCCCGCTCTTCCTGCGTCAGTCGCGCATGATGGAAGAGGCGCTCTTGTCTTCAATAGAGGTCTAGTAGAGGGTACTCCGGTATCAATTCTTTTCGATTCGGGGTGCACTACCATTGGTGTGAGGCAATCACTCGTAGATCCTTCTCGAGCCACTGGCAAAGTAATCAAATGCGTAACATTTGGTGGCACATTGGAGAAGTACTCTACTGCCATTATCAATATTGCTACTCCCTTCTTTACAGGAGATGTGCACGCATGTCTTCTGCCGAATCCGATCGCTGATCTTATCATCGGTCACATTCATGGAGTGAAAGAATGTACTCTGCAACAAATTGCTGAGTGGGAAAATAAAAATACGCAAGCTGCTAATGCTGTAGTCACTAGAGCTCAAGCTCTTAACATGCCTCAATCTTCGCCTTCTGAAGATAATGATGCGCAGAACCAAGATGATCCCTTGGAAATTTCTCGCGACTCATTTATAAAAAAGCAAGAAGATGATCCTACTCTAAAAAAATTCTTCACGCTAGCAACAAAAGGTGATCCAAATAAAGATACAAATCGTAAATCTTGGATTACGATGAAGAATGGCGTACTTGTACGTATGGTACAAGACTCCGCTAAGTCCTTTCATTCTCAAATTCTTGTGCCCAAAAATATGAGAGTTAAAATCTTACAGCACGCTCATGATTCTCAGTGTGCTGGGCATATGGGTTTTTCCCGTACTAAATCTAGAGTTCTTGCGTCTTTCTTTTGGCCTTTTGTGAACAGGGACATACGAATCTATTGTCGATCTTGTAGGGTATGTCAAGAAGTTAAATCCAAAGGTCCACGCCATGCTGCACCTATTCAGGCTGCAGATATTCCAATTCGACCATTTCAAAAAAATGGCGATAGACATCATTGGTCCATTTAAGATAAAGTCTGCTAGAGGACACCAATTTATCTTGACGTGTGTTGATATGTGCACACGTTGGCCAGAGGCTGTTCCTCTAAAGAGCATAACTACTGCTGATATTGCAGATGCTCTTTGGCTAATATTTTCTCGTCTGGGATTTCCAGCAGAAATATTATCAGACCATGGTACCTAACTCATATCGGATACCATGTCTCAAGTAATGGCGACTCTACAGATAGAGAGATCTCTGAGTAGTATTTATCATCCTATGTCTAATGGGATGGTAGAACGTCTGAATAGGACTCTCAAAAACCTATTAGGAAAGATAACTGAAGATCATCCTCAAGAATGGGACAGGGTTTTACCCGCGGCTCTCTTTGCATACAGAGAGGTCGCCAACGAACATACAGGATTTTCTCCCTTTGAACTTGTCTTTGGTGCGAAACCGCGAGGTCCTATGTCCTTACTTCATGACCTTATAACTGCTGATAATATTGTCGATGACACAAAATCCTCTTACGAATATGTCATTGCGCTTAGACACAAGATTATTGAAGCATGCAAATTGGCAACTGCTTCTTCTGAATTTGCGAAACAGAAGGCAAGGCAATTTGCCAATAAGAAGAGATGCTTGCGACAACTTTGTCCGGGTGACAAAGCATTTGTCTTGCTACCTTGTAGGGAAAACAGACTTCTTATTTCTTGGAAAGGTCCGTACGATGTAATATCAAAAGTTTCCGATGTTGACTATATCGTCGATATTGACGGGAAGCATAAAACCTTCCACATCAACATGCTTACGGAATTCCATGAACGTCCGGATTATTTACAACCTGTTTTCCAGGCAACGGACGATTCTCCAGTCCCACATGGACATTACTCATCACAGTCAGTAATACAGGATGAGGAAACGAGTTTCTCGGATGTGAATCTCCCTTTTCCGATGATTCCACTTCATTCTAATGAATCATGGAAAGATGTTACGGTCTCTCCCGAGTTATCTCTAGGAGAACAGAAACAAGTTTCTACTATGTTACAACAATTTCAGGATATCCTTACTGACATTCCTGGTCAAACTGATGTCATTGAACATGACATTATACTTACTGACCATAATCCTATAAGAGTCAGACCGTATCCTATCCCGATACATTTTCAAGCACAGGTTGAGAAAGAGTTGGATAAGATGATAGATTTGAAAATAATTGAACCATCCACATCAGCATATTCTTCGCCGATGGTTATTGTACGGAAAAAAGACAATAACATACGTCTTTGCGTTGATTATCGCAAATTGAACCAAGTGACGAAATTTGATGCTGAACCTATGCCTTTACTAGAAGAGCTACTTACTAGACTATCGAAATCTCATTTCTTCACTAAACTTGATTTATCTAAGGGATATTGGCAAGTTCCACTATCCGAACACGCCAAATCGTTTACTGCTTTTTCGACACCTAGGGGTCTATTCCAATGGAATTTCATGCCTTTCGGCCTTATGAACGCCCCTGCAACATTCGTACGCATGATGCGTCGAATCCTATCTCATCGCTCAGATGTCATTGCATATCGTGATGACATCTGTCTTTTCAGTGATACTTGGGAAGATCACTATAATGGGTTAAATGAACTATTGTCTATCTTACGCGAGCATAACCTGACAGCGAAACCATCTAAAGCCTGTATTGGTTTTAGCGAAATATCTTTCTTAGGTCACCGTGTTGGTCATGGTTTCCTAAATACAGAGGACCATAATACAAGTAAGATACTTAACATTTCTATGCCTAAGACTAAAAAGCAAGTGCGAAGTCTCTTGGGTCTAATACAATTTTATGGACGATTCATCCCGAATCTGTCCTCGATCATGTCACCTCTTTCTTCATTGCTAAAGAAAGGGTCTCCTAATATAGTCCATTGGACTCAAGAATGTCAATCCTCTTTGGATAAAATTAAAACTATGTTTTCTACTTCACCTATTTTAGTGTTACCTACTAAAGATAAGACATTTATTCTTCGTAGTGACGCTTCATCCACAGGGATTGGAGCAGCACTAATGCAAAAGTACTCTGGAACTCTGCACCCTGTGATGTATATTTCTCGAAAACGAAATGCCGCAGAGAAGAATTACTCGGTCCTAGACCGTGAATTATTGGATATGGTTTGGTCAATCCTTAAACTTCAAAGATTTCTTCTTGGCGCGCATTTCATTGTGGAAACTGACCAGAAAGCTCTTACAGCTATTCAGAGTAAAAATCTGAAGAGCGCGAGATCAACGCGATACGCGATTGCTCTTCGGCCTTTTCATTTTTCGGTGCGAGCTATCCGTGGGTCAGAAAATGTGATGGCAGACATCTTGTCTAGATGCCCACATGATTCCACCTAACTGTTAGATCCTGAGATTTCTAACGTGTCTAACTTTACTACAGTTTTTTTTCCCTATGTTAAAATGGGTACACATATGTAATATAGCATATATTGATTGTATCACTACTTAGCGGTTCATTGATGCATATTCACCGCTGGTCTTTTGATGTTCTTCTTCTTTGGTAATCATGATTTTAAGATACCTAAGATGAAATATTTTGGATAATCTGTTGTAGAAATTGTGGCAGAGCCAATATTGTAGTATGCGTGGGTGACACCTCTCTGGAAATATTTATACTCAGAGAAAGACTTTCTCTGGATTCTAAGATATATTCTAATTTGTCGTACCATAGGACGACTTAGCCTTACATTAGGCGTTACATTTGTTTGGAATGCTTATCATCTGCGCATTATCATTCGTGCGTTGTGAGCCTATTGTATGTTGCTCCTAGATGTATTTAAAAAAAAAAAATGTACCATTTTTTTCCCCGGGGTGTGTGGTAATCTGTTGCGCACATATTCTGTTGTATGGAATTGTGTGATGCACGGATTACTTCAGTGAGGCATACAATTCATCCTGTATGTCTATTTAATATGGAAAAATATATATTTGTATTTATTGAGTGTACGAAAATGCTTTCCTTTGTAAAGCTAGATAATCCATGATTGGTTTATACTTTTGATTATGTGGATGATCTCCCTTGAATATTGATTTAGCGTATGAATACCGAATTTATGTCATTTCTCATTTGTTAGGGCCAGAAAATAGATTGATTTTGCTTAGAATGTTTATGGCCTGAATTCATATGTATTACTTGTCTAGTGCAAGAAGATTCAGTCTTATATTGTATATCTTCGTATGTTTAGGTCGGACTATATTCTTTGTGCCGAACTCTGGGGCAGATATTCGTTGTCCTACGGAGGCGTACTGAGTCTCGACAAAGCCGGCTGAGAATGGCCGTGTGTATTTTTTGGGCTGGTCCTTTTAAAGGTTGAAAAGTGATTTTTTAATGTTTTTTCAGAAGGAGATAGTGTCTCTGAGAGATTCTATTGTCAGAGATTCTCCTCATGCACTTTATTATTAATTCGGACTCCAGGTAATACCAGACCCTTCTTTTTGATGATCTCTATTTGGTTAGACCTAGATGGACATCGTGTTTCGAGCATCGTTGGTCGTTTATATATACAGTTGAAGATGACAGGTTTCCCAACAGAGCTTATGTCTACATCTTCTTTCTTCTTTGATCCATAACCGCCAACCGTCAAAGCAGTCAGCGGCCATCACGCCTGGTGGCGTCTTGTAGAGCAGCAACAAATTGATTCCACTTTGCTCGGTCGGCGGCCATCCTTCGTACAGTGCCCCAACTGTGGTTCATTCTTTGCATCTCAGCTTCCACAGTTCTCCGCCAAGTTGTTTTTGGTCGGCCTCTCTTTCGCTTTCCCTCGGGGGTCCATAGCATAGATGTTTTTGTGATGGTATCAGGGTCCATTCTGAGGACATGGCCAACCCAACTCCAGCGTCTGCCAGCTGTGATGGTGTGCATGTCCTCCTGGTTACTCCGAATAAGTAGTTCTTGGTTGCTGATGGTGTTTGGCCAAAAGATTCGGAGAATTTTCCTTAGGCAGATTGTGTGGAAGGAGGACAGTTTCGACATTTCCTTCTCTGTTACTCTCCAACATTCCGCACCATAGAGAAGCACAGAAAGTACACAGCTCTCACACAGTCTTAATTTAGTGTTTGTGCTGTACTGGGAAGACTTCCAAATATTGTTGAGAACAGCAAAGGCTGTTCTCGCTTTATTTATTCTGTTGTTAATGTCCTTGCTTGTTCCGCCGTCAGGTGTTACTATGCTTCCTAGATAAGTAAATGTGTCTGTCTGTTCTAACTTCTGGTTCCTTATTGTTATTGGCTCAGGATTGCCCACATTTAGTGTCATGACCTCTGTCTTCTTCAAATTGATGTTCAGGCCAACCTGCTGGCCATACTTATTCAGTCTATCGGTTTTGTCTTGAATGTGTTGGTGTGAATGTGCGAGTAGTGCAATGTCATCTGCATATTGAAAATCTTCCAGTGTAGAAAACGTTGTCCATCTAATTCCTCTTGGACTGCCCTCTGTTGTCTGGCGCATCACCCAATCTATGACTGTCAAAAATAATGTTGTTGATAAGGGGCATCCCTGTCGTACTCCTGTTTTCACTTCGAAAGTTACATTACTCGATCCAACACTGCACGTAAAGTTAGAATAGAGGCTTTTTATAATGGAAACAATGCGGCTGGGAATTCCATAAGCCCTCAGAATTTTCCATAGGCTGTCCCTGTGTATGCTGTCGAAAGCCTTTTCAAAATCAACAAAGTTAATGTACAGCTGTCTCTGCCATTCTAAGCACTGCTCTATAATGTTCCTGAGGGTAAATATATGATCTGCACATCTTCTGTTCTTTCTGAAGCCCGCTTGTTCTTTCCTCAGTTTATGATCAACTGCTTTTGAAATTCTCTGGATGATTATCCTGCCTAGTATTTTGCTGGGAACTGAGAGGAGGGTAATTCCTCTCCAGTTGTTGCAGTCTGCAAGGTCGCCCTTCTTGGGCAATTTGACAATTATTCCTTTACTCCACTCTGTTGGTGTTGTCTCATTTTCCCAGACTTGTGCAAATAGTGGTTCTAATAGTTCTGCTGCTAGTTCAGGGTCTGTCTTGAATAGCTCAGCATTCAGATTGTCGTGACCAGGCGCTTTTCCATTTTTTAGCCCTTTGATAGCTGTGATAATTTCTTCTTTTCGTGGAATGTCTGTATTTACGTCTAAGTCCCTTTCAGCCTCAGGAACATTCAGCTGAGTCTCTGGTGGTTCCTTATTCAGTGTTTCTCTGAAGTGCTCTGCCCATCTTGTTTCCTGCCCCTGTGCTGTGGTGATGAGATTTCCTTGCTTGTCTCTTACTAACGTTATGTTGTTTGCACCTCGTTTTCCACTGATAGCTTTAGTTATTTTATAAACTGTGCTTTGTTCATTTCTCAGTGCTGCCTCTTCTGCCTGTCTTGCAAGGTCATCCAGAAATGTCCTTTTGTCAGCACGGGTTTGACGTTTTACTTCCTTGTCCAGCTGACTGTACTGTTCACTATATATTGCCTTTAACCTGGGAGACTTAGCTTCTGTTTTCTTCCTTTTCATTTCCTTTCTCTTCGCTATGGTGTTTAGCGTTTCTGGTGTTATCCAGTCTTGGCTCTTTCTTTCCTGGAATCCCAAGCATGACTTGCTGCTTTCTTTGTATATTGTTGAGATGGTGTTGAATTTCTGGTCCACATCGTTGGTCTCTGTTCTTTCCTGGCTTTTGGTAATCAGATATCGTCTCTTTACGTCAACCATGAACGCTTTTCTGGTGAGGGGGTCCTTAAGTTTCGTGATGTTATATCTTTTCTGTTTGACTGCAACTGGTCCAGCAGCTCTGAGTTTCACTTTCAGTCTTGCTACTACTAGGTGATGATCACTTCCCACATCTGCGCCTCTTCTTACTTTCACGTCTTGTAGTGCATGTCTCCATCTGCCATTGATCATTATGTGATCTATCTGGTTTTTGTCTCGTCCGTTTGGTGATTCCCATGTTAACTTGTGCACTTCTTTGTGTTGAAAAAGTGTTCCTCCAATGACCAGGTTGTTAATACTGCAGAAGCTTATTAATTTGTCCCCATTCTCATTTACTGTTCCACTGCCGCATTTCCCCATTACTCTTTCGTTATAATTATTATGTGTTCCAACTTTCGCATTTAGGTCTCCCATTACTATAATAAGATCGTACCTGGGTACAGTTTCCATTTCCTTTTGTACCTGTTGATAGAACTCATCCTTGAGCTCTTCATCGCTGTCGTTTGTTGGTGCATAGCATTGTATAATTGTGGTGTTGGTGAATCTCCCTCTCAGTCTTGCTCTTATTAGTCTGTTGTTAATGGGTTTCCATTCCAGTAGAGACCTTTCCATTCCTTTCTTAAGGATAATGGCTATACCTTCATTGTGCTGACCGTCCTCTCTACCAGAATAAAGTACTGTTTCCCCTGTAGCTGTTTTTATTCTCCCCATCCCTGTCCATCTGCTCTCGCTTATTCCCAGGATATGTAGTTTGTAATTCCTCATCTCTGCTGTGATCTGTCTCAGCTTTCCTGCCTCATTCATAGTTCTGACATTCCAAAAACCAATTCTGGTTTCGTGTTTTGCGGTATGGGCATCCGTTTTCATGCCAGTGGCTTCCTTTCGGCTTTCACCACTGTCAGTCATACGAGCCTGAGACTCCGGATGTCCGTCCCGCATCAAAGTATTTTCATTTATTGCTGTTTCCGTAACGTGTGCGATTTTTTACACAGACAGGGGGGTCGGCCCTGTGCTAAAACCCCCAACTTGGAGGACCAGGGTACCAGCTTTTGTCTGACCCCTACCCACGCAGACCAGTCCAGCATGGTTGAACCTACCAGGAGTAAAACTCCCACTGGCATAGCTCTGGGGATTGTCAGGGTACACAAGCTGCCTTACCGCTACAAGGTATAGGTACCACTGATGGCAGTATGTCCACATGAAGCAACCTTATTAATGTGGAACTGTAGGGAAACTCTATGAAATTATTGATATTCAAATTGTGAATTAACTTTGGCTTATCATTATCCTTCTTCTGGGTGAGTGAGCAAAACTCAGGAAGGTAGCCATCTTGTATTCTTGTCATCGTTATGGATCACTGTCAAGAGAACAGTATATCAAACTTATTATCGGACAGTGATATGGAGATCTTATTAATATGAAAACCCCTATCGTGGTTTAACTTTGTTACATTGTTACGTGCAGTCTTTGATATCTTACAATATTATACATAGGTAATTTTTTAGTGCTTAAGGGAAAGTCATTATTGAGTTACTTCCCTTGAACTCCGCGGATAAATACATTTTACTGCGATTTATTCGTTGTTTGGGTAATAATAGATTGTTCTTGCTTCAGAATATCTATGGCCTGAATTTATGTGTATTGTTTGTCTGAGTAGGACAAGTCTGTCTTATATCTGTATATCTTTACATATCTAAGTCGAACTATATGTTCTGTTGTCTCTAGAGAGGTCAAAGGCTATTCGGCGGATGTGTGGCTTGAGTGGTGATTTGGCTTCGTCCTGATAGGGACTGTGTGGGTTTTGCTATGTCGGCTTGATGCCTTGAAAAAGTGATCTCAGTGGTTTTGGGGAAAGTGATAGTCGTCTAGACCTATCGTGTATGCTTTACCCCAGTGTTTATTCATCTTGCCAAGGAATGGCAGTTTCATATTCCCTCTACCAAGGTAATCAAAGATACTCTTATGAACTCTCGATCGAAGCCACCATTGTCGATAATTACGATTTGAATGTTTAAGAGAATATATTTGACTCGATGAAAAACGACTTCGATTCCTAGCAGCACTATATTCTGTAGAATGCAGTCTATTGTTCATGACCAAATCTACAGAGCAACGAAATGTTGTATGAATGACTAACTTTAGAACAGATTCATTATCTGTATTCAAACGTGAGTGACAGTTCACGAGTGGAGCCATCTTGGAACCAAAACATGTAGGACTTTCAAGAAGAGAAAAGGGATGCCCGTATTATCGCTTGATCAGTCCAGAGATCACTGCTACACATGAGAACCCATTGTTAGCGGTTCAATATTATTATATGGAAAAATATGTGCTGAACATTATGTTGAAGAATCGTTGCTAAACGAGATTAGGTTTAGAAGTCATCTGAAATATTGTTTACAAGCTGACGTGCTCAGTCAGTGACGTCAGATGATATATGTATGGGCGATACTGAGTGCTTGGCTATTGACAGTCCATTATACCATTATTCTACATGAGTGCCCATGTAACATTGCAAGACCATTTGTCCACTGTACTATGATGTATTATGGCAACCTGTGATTTGTCACTATCTGTGCTGTCGAGTGTGTACGTCCAATTAAACTTTAGAAAAGGTACACAGTCGTTGGTGTCGATGACTTCCGGTCATACATGAGTGTGAGAAGAGAACATTTGTCAACAACACGAACCCTTATCATCATTCGCACATTATACACTCCATCCATGTCTACACAACACTGCGTAGGTCAAGTTGACATTCCATACACTACAGTGGGGCAGGCAACACCATAGGGATCTTGTCAACTGATGATGATAGACGCCTGTCTTCCCGCCTAGGAGTGTTCTGGTGTACTTTATCAACATATATTATATCCAACTAAATATCAACTTTATCAACTGGTGGACCAGCTTTCTGGGTTTGACCTCGCAGAAATTCAGAAGTCAACAGATTACCGATACCAGACCGTTTCCTGTGGCTGATACGACACACTTGCAGTATTGGTTTGCTCTTTGTCAACGCTTCGTCACGTGACCTGTCAAGTGAATGCAGTATGTAGGTCAGCGTTGTTGACATTTTTTACATTAGACATTATAGAGTTTCACAGAACAGTTGGATCAATTCTTGTCAGTGTTAACAGAAAGACAGTATTTGTGAACTAAGAAGTCCTGGTTTCATCGATGGATCTTCTTGTTTGCCATATATGAACTTTAATATTTAAGGCCAGAATGTTTAATTGAATAAAGTGGCAGTTTGTTTGTTTTCATGAAAAATAACTTTGCCATTACTGTAAGACTGAGCCTATTTTGCAACACATACTATCATACACATAATTTATATATATTTATGTTTACATGTTATTTGTTTGTATAGTATGTTAGTTTCTATGTCAGCGGGTTGTGTTTAAGGTTGGGCGGCGTCCTCACAACAGAGTATTCCACGTCATAGAGGGTCCGTTGTGGGCGTTTTCTATAGGTGCAATTTTCTTGATTGAAAATTTGCTGCGACAACTGTTGCTTTTGTGTTAGCTGTGAAGTCTGTAATTATTGTTATTTTTGTAATATTTCTTTGTTCTTTAGTTTTGTTTTGATTTGTTTGTAATTTGTTGGTCTAACCTTTTCTATCTTTCAGTTCTATTCATAATTTATATTCATATATTGTGACGTCATTTGTGTTGTTATTCTTTGCAGATTCAGTGATTATCTTCATTGATTTCCCTATTTGATTTATTTTGATTTCTGCAAACGTTCTTGTATTGTCAGTCCTATTTGTACTTTATGTATTCTGTTGGTTGACATATGTTTTATATGGGTATATTTCATAAGACACAATTGCCTGTGCACTGCACTTGGATTATGGTATAGACCAGTACCTGATTATTATTACTATTATACAAGACCTTATTAAAGGCTTGTGACCCACAGATATTGGGATAGTATACTGATTAATCAGGTCATTAAGAACTTGGGGTATTATTATTGATTCAGGTGATTAGTATTATTGTTAGGCATCATGTCTACTCTAGATTATTTCATTACTCAAGGGAAAGCTCTTGATAAGACTGGTCAACAATTAGAACAATGGGCAGTTGCTCAATATGACAAAGCATTAGCTGCAGAAGAGAAAAGATTAGCTGCAGAAGAAAGAAAAGCTATGGCGGAAGAGAAAAGATTAGAAAAAGAAGCTGAGGCTGCTGCTGAACAAAAGAAATTGCAGATGCAGGTAGAGGAAAGGAGATTTGAAGCTGAACAAAAAAAATTGGAAAGAGAAGCTGCGGCTGAACAAAAAAGATTAGACAGTGAAGCTGAACAAAAAAGATTAGACAGTGAAGCTGAACAAAAAAGATTAGACAGGGAAGCTGAACAAAAAAAATTGGAAAGAGAAGCTGCGGCTGAACAAAAAAGATTAGACAGTGAAGCTGAACAAAAAAAATTGGAAAGAGAAGCTGCGGCTGAACAAAAAAGATTAGACAGGGAGGCTGAACAAAAAAGATTAGATGCTGAAGAGAAAAAAGCAATAAGAGAACATGAATTTGAGTTGGAGAAATTGAGATTGACAAGTATGAGTAATGTTAATCAGGCATCTAGTGGTAATGGTAAACCTTCTACTTACAAGGTTAAGGTTCCACCGTTCAATCAGTCCAGTGACGATATTACATTCTGGCTGGATAGATTTGAACGTTCTTGTCGTACACATAATGTGGATAAATCACAATACGCTAATCAATTATCAGAAAACTTGAAAGGTGAATCTTTGACTAGATTATGCCTTGTAGGAGAAGCAGATAAGGATAATTATGATGTCATTAGGGCGGCTTTGATAAAAAAATATCAGCTAAGTGAGGAAGGCTATCGCCTTTTATTTAAGACGATGGTACCTGAGACGGGGGTAGAATTCTCAGAATTCACTGCAAAGGCACGTCTCACAGTTGATCGTTGGATTGAGCTTTCCAAAACGGAAAAAACGTATGAAGGACTTATGGATTTGTTGCTCAGAGATAAGATTATGTCATGTGTGAACAAACCTTTCCTTGAATTTATACATGAGCGTAAACCTAAATCTCTAAAAGAAATGGAAGAATATTGTTCCCAATATGTCACTGCACACCCCGACGTGACTTTTGGCAACACTAAGATTAAGGAGAGTATGCCAGTTGCTTCAGCAACACCATACAATCCCAATTATTCACACAGATTTCAGGGACCTCAAAACAGATTTGAAAAAAAAAGGTAACCATAATAGTTATCAAAACCAAGGTAACCAATCATTTCAGGGTTCTTCTTCAAAGAACTGGAGACGACCTGATAGCTCTCGACACAGGGGTGGTCATAATTATAGGAATTTCCGTAGAGGAAGTAATTATAGAAACTATCAGGGTTATCCGTCTTGGAGTCAACAAGATCATAATTACAGAGATACTCATTATAATGAATATGATAATGGTAACCAAGGGTACTATGACTCAAACCCAAATAGGGGTTACAATAGAGGTAACAATAACTACAGAGGTGATAATAACCGAGGTAGATCTCAATACAAAAGACATAAACCACATTTTCAGGCAAACTCTGCACAACAAGAGTCCCATGAAGCCTATAAACAGAGTAAAGATAATAATGATGCTAGTAATATGGCATGTGCCGCTTTTGATTTTGGGAGAGCATCTCAGTGCCCCCAATGCAAAACGTTATTTGAGCCAACCACAGTGACTACTTTAAGCTGTGGCCATCCTCTTCCTGCTCTTCCAGCATCAGTCGCGCATGATGGAAGAGGGTCTCTTGTCTTACATAAGGGTTTAGTGAATAACAATCCAGTCTCTGTGCTATTTGATTCTGGATGCACCACAATTGGTGTTAGGCAGTCACTCGTAGATCCTTCCCGTGCCACTGGACAAGTAGTCAAATGTGTAACATTTGGCGGCACAGTAGAGAAATACTCTACCGCTATCATTAGGATTGCTACTCCTTTCTTTACAGGAGATGTACACGCATGTCTTCTTCCGAATCCGATCGCTGACCTCATCATCGGTCGCATTCATGGAGTCAAGGAATGTACTCCGCAACAAATTTCCACTTGGGAAAGGCAAAACATGCAGATTGCTAACGCTGTAGTCACTAGAGCTCAGGCTCTTAATGTGCCTCAAACTTCATCTACTGAAGATAATGAAGTGCATAACCAAGATAATCCCTTGGTAATTTCTCGTGACTCGTTTATAAAACAGCAAGAAGATGATCCCACTCTGAAGAAATTCTTCATTCTTGCAACTAAAGGTGATCCGAATAAGGACACAAGTCGTAAATCGTGGATTACAAAGAAGAATGGCGTACTTGTACGTATGGTTCAAGACTCCATTACGTCAAGTCATTCTCAAATCCTGGTTCCCAAGAATTTGAGAGTTAAAATTTTGCAGCACGCTCACGACTCTCAGTGTGCTGGACACATGGGTTTTTCCCGTACTAAGTCAAGAGTCCTTGCGGCTTTCTTTTGGCCATTGGTAAACAAGGACATACGGATTTATTGTCAATCTTGTAAAGTATGTCAGGAAGTTAAATCCAAAGGTCCACGGCATGCTGCACCCATTCAGGCGGCGGACATTCCTATTCGGCCGTTTCAAAAAATGGCCATAGACATTATTGGTCCATTTAAGATCAAGTCTGCCAGAGGACATCAGTTTATCTTGACGTGTGTTGATATGTGCACACGTTGGCCAGAGGCTATTCCTCTGAAGAGCATTACTACTGCTGATATTGCAGATGCTCTTTGGCTTATATTTTCTCGTCTGGGGTTCCCCGGAGAGATATTGTCAGACCATGGCACCCAACTAATATCAGATACCATGTCTCAAGTAATGTCTACCCTGCAGATAGATAGATCTTTAAGTAGTATCTACCATCCAATGTCTAATGGTATGGTCGAACGCCTTAATAGAACACTTAAAAACTTACTGGGGAAGATAACTGAGGATCATCCTCAAGACTGGGACAGAGTTTTACCTGCGGCCCTCTTCGCTTACAGAGAGGTACCCAATGAACATACGGGATTTTCTCCCTTTGAACTCGTCTTTGGCGCGCGTCCGCGTGGCCCTATGTCGTTGCTTCACGATCTCATAACATCTGACAATATTGACGATGACACAAAGTCATCCTACGAATATGTCATCGCGTTGAGACAAAAGATTATCGAAGCATGCAAATTAGCAACTTCTTCTTCTGAATTTGCGAAACAGAAGGCAAGGCAATTTGCCAATAAGAAGAGATGCTTACGACAACTTTGTCCTGGTGACAAAGCATTTGTATTACTACCTTGTAGGGAAAACAGATTACTTATTTCTTGGAAAGGTCCGTACGATATAATATCGAAAATTTCCGATGTCGACTATATTGTCGATATTGATGGGAAGCATAAAACCTTCCACATCAATATGCTTACTGAATTCCATGAACGTCCGGATTATTTGCAACCCATTTTCCAAGCAACGGACAATTCTCCAGTACCACATGGTCATTACTCATCACTGTCCGTGATACAGGATGAGGAAACAAGTTTTTCAGATGTAAATCTTCCTCTTCCAATGATCCCACTTCATTCCAGTGAATCATGGAAGAACGTTACTGTCTCTCCTGATTTGTCTCTAGGAGAACAGCGACAAGTTTCAACTATGTTGCAAACATTTCAGGATGTACTCACTGACATCCCTGGACAAACTAATGTCATTCAACATGACATTGTGCTAACTGACCATACTCCTATTAGGGTTAGACCTTATCCTATACCTATACATTTCCAAGCACAGGTCGAGAAAGAGTTGGATGTGATGATAGATTTGAAAATAATCGAACCATCCACCTCTGCGTATTCTTCGCCGATGGTTATTGTGCGTAAAAAAGACAATAACATACGTCTTTGCGTTGACTATCGAAAATTGAATCAAGTAACGAAGTTCGATGCCGAACCTATGCCTTTACTGGAAGAGCTACTTACTCGACTCTCCAAATCTCATTTTTTCACTAAACTTGATTTGTCTAAGGGATATTGGCAAGTTCCTTTATCTGAACGCGCCAAACCTCTCACGGCTTTTTCAACACCTAGAGGTTTGTTCCAATGGAATTTTATGCCTTTCGGTCTTATGAACGCACCAGCTACGTTCGTACGCATGATGCGCCGAATCCTATCTTATCGGTCAGATGTCATTGCATATCTAGACGACATCTGTCTTTTCAGCGATACTTGGGAAGATCACTATTCAGGGTTAGATGAATTGCTGTCTACTTTGCGTGAGCACAACCTGACAGCGAAACCCTCTAAAGCCTATATTGGTTTTAGCGAAATTTCTTTCCTAGGCCACCGAGTTGGTCATGGTTTCCTAAAGACAGAGGACCATAATACTAGTAAGATACTTAACATCTCAATCCCTAAGACTAAAAAACAGGTGAGAAGTCTGTTAGGTCTTATTCAATTTTATGGCAGATTCATTCAGAATCTATCCTCTATCATGGCACCTCTCTCAACACTTCTAAAGAAAGGTTCGCCTAATGTGGTCCACTGGTCTCAGGAATGCCAATGCTCTCTGGATAAGATTAAAACACTGTTTTCAACACCACCTATTTTAGTGCTACCCACTAAAGATAAGACATTCGTTCTTCGTAGTGACGCTTCATCCACTGGGATTGGAGCGGCACTAATGCAAGAGTACTCTGGAACTCTGCATCCTGTAATGTATATTTCCAGAAAACTTAATGCGGCAGAAAGGAATTATTCGGTTTTAGACCGTGAGCTATTAGCTATGGTTTGGTCGATCCTCAAACTACAGAGATTCCTTCTAGGCGCACATTTCATAGTAGAAACAGACCAAAAAGCTCTTACTGCTATACAGAGTAAGAATTTGAAGAGCTCGAGGTCTACTCGATATGCAATTGCTCTTCAACCTTTTCATTTCTCTGTGCGAGCTATTCGGGGATCAGATAATGTGATGGCAGACATTCTGTCAAGATGCCCACATGATTCCACATAACTATTAGGGCTTAGACTTCTTGATATGTCTAGTTCTATAGTAGTTCCTTTTCTATATCATGATAGATACACATTTGTAATTTAATAATATAATGATTGTATCACTACATAGCGGTTCATGTATGTTTATTCACCGCTGTGCTTTGATGATTTTTACTTCATAAATCATAAATTTAAGATATCTAATACGTAGTGATGATATGAATTTTTTAGGCATTGTGTAATTGCCAGAATTGTATTATACTTTGATGACACCTTCCTGGAAAAATATACTTGTAGAGAAATAATTTCTCTCAGTTTATGAGACACATTCTCACCAGTCGCTCCATAAGTCGACTTAGCCTCATATTAGGCGTTATAGGTATTCCTGATATTTTCATCTGCGCATTATTCATGCGTTGTGAGCCTATTGTACGTTGCTCCTAGATGTATTTCAAAAAAAAAAAAAAAATGGAACATTTTTTTTTTTTCCCGGGAGGTGTGGTAAGACTGTTACGTGCAGTCTTTGATATCTTACAATATTATACATAGGTAATTTTTTAGTGCTTAAGGGAAAGTCATTATTGAGTTACTTCCCTTGAACTCCGCGGATAAATACATTTTACTGCGATTTATTCGTTGTTTGGGTAATAATAGATTGTTCTTGCTTCAGAATATCTATGGCCTGAATTTATGTGTATTGTTTGTCTGAGTAGGACAAGTCTGTCTTATATCTGTATATCTTTACATATCTAAGTCGAACTATATGTTCTGTTGTCTCTAGAGAGGTCAAAGGCTATTCGGCGGATGTGTGGCTTGAGTGGTGTGATTTGGCTTCGTCCTGATAGGGACTGTGTGTGTTTTGCTATGTCGGCTTGATGCCTTGAAAAAGTGATCTCAGTGGTTTTGGGGAAAGTGATAGTCGTCTAGACCTATCGTGTATGCTTTACCCCAGTGTTTATTCATCTTGCCAAGGAATGGCAGTTTCATATTCCCTCTACCAAGGTAATCAAAGATACTCTTATGAACTCTCGATCGAAGCCACCATTGTCGATAATTACGATTTGAATGTTTAAGAGAATATATTTGACTCGATGAAAAACGACTTCGATTCCTAGCAGCACTATATTCTGTAGAATGCAGTCTATTGTTCATGACCAAATCTACAGAGCAACGAAATGTTGTATGAATGACTAACTTTAGAACAGATTCATTATCTGTATTCAAACGTGAGTGACAGTTCACGAGTGGAGCCATCTTGGAACCAAAACATGTAGGACTTTCAAGAAGAGAAAAGGGATGCCCGTATTATCGCTTGATCAGTCCAGAGATCACTGCTACACATGAGAACCCATTGTTAGCGGTTCAATATTATTATATGGAAAAATATGTGCTGAACATTATGTTGAAGAATCGTTGCTAAACGAGATTAGGTTTAGAAGTCATCTGAAATATTGTTTACAAGCTGACGTGCTCAGTCAGTGACGTCAGATGATATATGTATGGGCGATACTGAGTGCTTGGCTATTGACAGTCCATTATACCATTATTCTACATGAGTGCCCATGTAACATTGCAAGACCATTTGTCCACTGTACTATGATGTATTATGGCAACCTGTGATTTGTCACTATCTGTGCTGTCGAGTGTGTACGTCCAATTAAACTTTAGAAAAGGTACACAGTCGTTGGTGTCGATGACTTCCGGTCATACATGAGTGTGAGAAGAGAACATTTGTCAACAACACGAACCCTTATCATCATTCGCACATTATACACTCCATCCATGTCTACACAACACTGCGTAGGTCAAGTTGACATTCCATACACTACAGTGGGGCAGGCAACACCATAGGGATCTTGTCAACTGATGATGATAGACGCCTGTCTTCCCGCCTAGGAGTGTTCTGGTGTACTTTATCAACATATATTATATCCAACTAAATATCAACTTTATCATATATAAACATTTGATATATGCCGCTGGAGAACTTAGCCAAGGAAAAGGTTCGTCCAGTGAACTCTTTATATGTTTACACACCCACACCCACTGATGCGTTCAGTCAGTTAGGGGATATGGCAATAGTCTGCCAGAACATTGAATGATTACCTTATATCGCCCATCATATTTGAATGCTGCATGAAATATGATCTGCTATTCAAATGCCTAATGATGTACATGTCAACATGTTCCTATGACTATGTTCCGTGCTGTCCAGATGTGTGCGTCCTTATTAAACTGTGAAATGTCAGCTGTAGTTCCAGTCATCATTGACTTGCATAAGAGTGTGTGAGTGTAATATTATCAAGTGGTCAACTACACAGAACCATTCCACCATTCGCGTTACCTGACACTCCCACTCTGTGTCAACATGACCGGTTGATTCACTTATGCAGTGGTAACCCAAAGAAGACCTTCTTCACTGATGACCAGTACACGACCCCGAATATATACGAACCTTTTCAGTGGTAGGCCAGATTCCTGGGGTTATTATAACCAGACCATTCCTGACGCCATATACGACACGTAAACACTGATGTTCAAGTTGACAGTACAACTATACAGTCGAGGTCAGCATGACCTGTCCTATCGAGCGAAGGCAGTAATCAGGTCAGCGCTTGGTGACATTTTGTAGTACAGGCATTGTTTATGTCAAGCAGACATACAGAGCTGAATACTTTGAAGGCCATAAACTGTTTTCTTGTTGCAGTGTTGTTGAACATAAAAGTGCATAGATTTCATCGCTGGATCTTCTAATATGCTCAAAAATTTGAACAGTGTAATAAGATAAATCAAAGATTTAAGATTGATTAAAAGTGGCAGTTATTGTAATTAAAAAGCTGTACCATTAATGTAAAAGCTGAGCATACTTTACAACACATTTCAACCGCAACACATCTCATTATTTAATGTATGCATTTATGTTTTATATGTATTTATGTTACATGTTATTTGTTTATATGTATAGTTGTTTATATGTCCGTGGGCGGTTGGTGAGGTGACTAGGACAAGAAATACCGAGTAACATTGGTCTTGTACTAGTGTTCTGTAGGAGCAAATTTCTTAGTTGAAATTTGCATGCAACATCTGTTGCAATATCAGTTAGCTGTAACGAAACTGTCCCTATTGTTGTTTTTGTAATATTTTTCCTGTTTTTTAGTTTTGTTTTGATTTGTTTGAATTTGTTGGTCTTATCTTTCCTTTCATTCAGTTCTCTACACCCTTATGTTTATACACTGTAACGTCATTTGTTTTGCTTAGTCCATTGCAGTTATCATCACAGATTCTGTGATTATTTACTTACTTCAGTTCCTTATATTTAATTTAATTTGATTTCTGCAAGTGTTCTCATATTGTCTTTTCTTGTTAATCTCTTTGGTTGACAGATAATATGAGGTATATTTGAATACACTTATATGATAGTACAGGCCAGTACTTTATTATTATTATTACTGTACAAGGAAGTATACAAGACCTGTATAAAGATAGAAAGATATTATTTTCCACAGGTACTCAAGTGATCATTTGTTTCATTATAAACAAGATAACCATATAAGGTCTTTGACTAAGACTAAGAAAGTGAAATAAAATGAAGTGAGTATACAAGTCTATAGTACAGACTTGTCTCCCATTAAAGTGGGATAAGGTAATTTATTTACTTTTTCAGGTTACTGATTTCATAAGACAGGATGGCTAATTTAGATTACTTTATCCAGCAAGGGTTAACCCTTGGTAAGTCTGGTAAAGAATTGGAAGAATATTCATCTGCTCAATTTGCCATTGCATTAAAATCAGAAGAGAAAAAACAAAAAGATGAGAATAAATGGAAAGCAGAAATTGAACAAAAGAAGATAGATGCTGAGAATTTCAGATTGCAGATGCAAGCTGAGGAGAAAAAAAGCTGCTGCTGAGGAGAAAAAAGCTGCTGCTGAGGAGAAAAAAGCTGCTGCTGAGGAGAGAAAACTTCAAATAGAAGAAAAAAAATTAGAAGCTGCTGCTGAGGAGAGAAAACTTCGAATGGAAGAAAAAAGATTAGAAGCTGAAGAGAGAAAAGCAATAAGGGAACATGAATTTGAGTTAGAGAAATTGAAATTGACAAGTATGAGTATTGTTAATCAGGCATCTAGTGGTAATGGTAAACCCTTTACTTACAAGGTCAAGGTACCAGCGTTCAACTCCGCCAGTGACGATATAACATTCTGGCTTGATAGATTTGAACGTGCTTGTCGAGCTAGTAATGTGGATAAATCAAAGTATGTGAATCAGTTGTCTATAAATCTAAAAGGTGATTCTCTGACTAAGTTAAGTTTAGTTGAAGAGGCCGACAAGGACACTTACGATGTTGTCAGGGCGGCCTTGATAAGGAAATATCAGTTAACTGAGGAAGGTTACCGTCTTTTGTTTAAGACAATGAGACCTGAGGCAGGTGTAGAATTCTCAGAATTCGTTGAAAAAGCACATCTTACATTTACACGATGGATTGAATTATCCAAAACAGAAAAAACATTTGAGGCTCTTATGGATTTATTGCTCAGAGACAAGATCATGTCTTCTGTGAATAAACCATTTCTTGAATTCCTACATGAGCGTAAACCCAGTACACTAAAACAGATGCAAGAATATTGTGACCAATACGTCACGGCACACCCTGACGTAACTCTTAGCAACACTAAGGTTAAAGAGGGTATGCCAGCTGCTTCAGCGACACAATACAATCATAATTACTCACATAAGTTTCAAAGAGCTCAAAACAAATTTGACAAAAAGGCTAATTGGAATAGTTATCAAAATCAAGGTAACCAGTCGAATCAGGGTTCTTCTTCGAAGAACTGGAATCGGGCTGACAGTCCTCGATACAGGGGTGGCCATAATTACAGAAATTTCCGCAAAGGAAGTCACTATAGGAACTACCCAAGTTTTCCTTCATGGAAACAACAAAACCAACATTACAGAGATACTCATTATAATGAGCATGATGATTATGATCATGAACATTATGATTCAAACCCAAACAGGGGTTATAACAGAGCAAATAATAATAACTATAGAGGTTATAATAATCGAGGTAGATCACAATATAAAAGACATAAATTTCATTACCAGGCTAACTCTGCACAGCAAGAGCTCCATGAAGCCGGTAATCAAAATAATGATAAGAAAGACTCTAATAATGTAGGATGTTCTGCTTTTGATTTTGGTAGCGCATCTCAGTGCTCCCAATGCAAAACATTATTCGATCCAACCACAGTTTCTACTTTAAGCTGTGGTCATCCTCTTCCCGCTCTTCCTGCGTCAGTCGCGCATGATGGAAGAGGCGCTCTTGAGTTCAATAGAGGTCTAGTAGAGGGTACTCCGGTATCAATTCTTTTCGATTCGGGGTGCACTACCATTGGTGTGAGGCAGTCACTCGTAGATCCTTCTCGAGCCACTGGCAAAGTAATCAAATGCGTAACATTTGGTGGCACATTGGAGAAGTACTCTACTGCCATTATCAATATTGCTACTCCCTTCTTTACAGGAGATGTGCACGCATGTCTTCTGCCGAATCCGATCGCTGATCTTATCATCGGTCACATTCATGGAGTGAAAGAATGTACTCTGCAACAAATTGCTGAGTGGGAAAATAAAAATACGCAAGCTGCTAATGCTGTAGTCACTAGAGCTCAAGCTCTTAACATGCCTCAATCTTCGCCTTCTGAAGATAATGATGCGCAGAACCAAGATGATCCCTTGGAAATTTCTCGCGACTCATTTATAAAAAAGCAAGAAGATGATCCTACTCTAAAAAAATTCTTCACGCTAGCAACAAAAGGTGATCCAAATAAAGATACAAATCGTAAATCTTGGATTACGATGAAGAATGGCGTACTTGTACGTATGGTACAAGACTCCGCTAAGTCCATTCATTCTCAAATTCTTGTGCCCAAAAATATGAGAGTTAAAATCTTACAGCACGCTCATGATTCTCAGTGTGCTGGGCATATGGGTTTTTCCCGTACTAAATCTAGAGTTCTTGCGTCTTTCTTTTGGCCTTTTGTGAACAGGGACATACGAATCTATTGTCGATCTTGTAGGGTATGTCAAGAAGTTAAATCCAAAGGTCCACGCCATGCTGCACCTATTCAGGCTGCAGATATTCCAATTCGACCATTTCAAAAAAATGGCGATAGACATCATTGGTCCATTTAAGATAAAGTCTGCTAGAGGACACCAATTTATCTTGACGTGTGTTGATATGTGCACACGTTGGCCAGAGGCTGTTCCTCTAAAGAGCATAACTACTGCTGATATTGCAGATGCTCTTTGGCTAATATTTTCTCGTCTGGGATTTCCAGCAGAAATATTATCAGACCATGGTACCCAACTCATATCGGATACCATGTCTCAAGTAATGGCGACTCTACAGATAGAGAGATCTCTGAGTAGTATTTATCATCCTATGTCTAATGGGATGGTAGAACGTCTGAATAGGACTCTCAAAAACCTATTAGGAAAGATAACTGAAGATCATCCTCAAGAATGGGACAGGGTTTTACCCGCGGCTCTCTTTGCATACAGAGAGGTCGCCAACGAACATACAGGATTTTCTCCCTTTGAACTTGTCTTTGGTGCGAAACCGCGAGGTCCTATGTCCTTACTTCATGACCTTATAACTGCTGATAATATTGTCGATGACACAAAATCCTCTTACGAATATGTCATTGCGCTTAGACACAAGATTATTGAAGCATGCAAATTGGCAACTGCTTCTTCTGAATTTGCGAAACAGAAGGCAAGGCAATTTGCCAATAAGAAGAGATGCTTGCGACAACTTTGTCTGGGTGACAAAGCATTTGTCTTGCTACCTTGTAGGGAAAACAGACTTCTTATTTCTTGGAAAGGTCCGTACGATGTAATATCAAAAGTTTCCGATGTTGACTATATCGTCGATATTGACGGGAAGCATAAAACCTTCCACATCAACATGCTTACGGAATTCCATGAACGTCCGGATTATTTACAACCTGTTTTCCAGGCAACGGACGATTCTCCAGTCCCACATGGACATTACTCATCACAGTCAGTAATACAGGATGAGGAAACGAGTTTCTCGGATGTGAATCTCCCTTTTCCGATGATTCCACTTCATTCTAATGAATCATGGAAAGATGTTACGGTCTCTCCCGAGTTATCTCTATGAGAACAGAAACAAGTTTCTACTATGTTACAACAATTTCAGGATGTCCTTACTGACATTCCTGGTCAAACTGATGTCATTGAACATGACATTATACTTATTGACCATAATCCTATAAGAGTCAGACCGTATCCTATCCCGATACATTTTCAAGCACAGGTTGAGAAAGAGTTGGATGAGATGATAGATTTGAAAATAATTGAACCATCCACATCAGCATATTCTTCGCCGATGGTTATTGTACGGAAAAAAGACAATAACATACGTCTTTGCGTTGATTATCGCAAATTGAACCAAGTGACGAAATTTGATGCTGAACCTATGCCTTTACTAGAAGAGCTACTTACTAGACTATCGAAATCTCATTTCTTCACTAAACTTGATTTGTCTAAGGGATATTGGCAAGTTCCACTATCCGAACACGCCAAATCGTTTACTGCTTTTTCGACACCTAGGGGTCTATTCCAATGGAATTTCATGCCTTTCGGCCTTATGAACGCCCCTGCAACATTCGTACGCATGATGCGTCGAATCCTATCTCATCGCTCAGATGTCATTGCATATCGTGATGACATCTGTCTTTTCAGTGATACTTGGGAAGATCACTATAACGGGTTAAATGAACTATTGTCTATCTTACGCGAGCATAACCTGACAGCGAAACCATCTAAAGCCTGTATTGGTTTTAGCGAAATATCTTTCTTAGGTCACCGTGTTGGTCATGGTTTCCTAAATACAGAGGACCATAATACAAGTAAGATACTTAACATTTCTATGCCTAAGACTAAAAAGCAAGTGCGAAGTCTCTTGGGTCTAATACAATTTTATGGACGATTCATCCCGAATCTGTCCTCGATCATGTCACCTCTCTTTCTTCATTGCTAAAGAAAGGGTCTCCTAATATAGTCCATTGGACTCAAGAATGTCAATCCTCTTTGGATAAAATTAAAACTATGTTTTCTACTTCACCTATTTTAGTGTTACCTACTAAAGATAAGACATTTATTCTTCGTAGTGACGCTTCATCCACAGGGATTGGAGCAGCACTAATGCAAAAGTACTCTGGAACTCTGCACCCTGTGATGTATATTTCTCGAAAACGAAATGCCGCAGAGAAGAATTACTCGGTCCTAGACCGTGAATTATTGGATATGGTTTGGTCAATCCTTAAACTTCAAAGATTTCTTCTTGGCGCGCATTTCATTGTGGAAACTGACCAGAAAGCTCTTACAGCTATTCAGAGTAAAAATCTGAAGAGCGCGAGATCAACGCGATACGCGATTGCTCTTCAGCCTTTTCATTTTTCGGTGCGAGCTATCCGTGGGTCAGAAAATGTGATGGCAGACATCTTGTCTAGATGCCCACATGATTCCACCTAACTGTTAGATCCTGAGATTTCTAACGTGTCTAACTTTACTACAGTTTTTTTTCCCTATGTTAAAATGGGTACACATATGTAATATAGCATATATTGATTGTATCACTACTTAGCGGTTCACTGATGCATATTCACCGCTGTCTTTTGATGTTCTTCTTCTTTGGTAATCATGATTTTAAGATACCTAAGATGAAATATTTTGGATAATCTGTTGTAGAAATTGTGGCAGAGCCAATATTGTAGTATGCGTGGGTGACACCTCTCTGGAAATATTTATACTCAGAGAAAGACTTTCTCTGGATTCTAAGATATATTCTAATTTGTCGTACCATAGGACGACTTAGCCTTACATTAGGCGTTACATTTGTTTGGAATGCTTATCATCTGCGCATTATCATTCGTGCGTTGTGAGTATATTGTATGTTGCTCCTAGATGTATTTAAAAAAAAATAAAAATTTACCATTTTTTCCCCGGGGTGTGTGGTAATCTGTTGCGCACATATTCTGTTGTATGGAATTGTGTGATGCACGGATTACTTCAGTGAGGCATACAATTCATCCTGTATGTCTATTTAATATGGAAAAATATATATTTGTATTTATTGAGTGTACGAAAATGCTTTCCTTTGTAAAGCTAGATAATCCATGATTGGTTTATACTTTTGATTATGTGGATGATCTCCCTTGAATATTGATTTAGCGTATGAATACCGAATTTATGTCATTTCTCATTTGTTAGGGCCAGAAAATAGATTGATTTTGCTTAGAATGTTTATGGCCTGAATTCATATGTATTACTTGTCTAGTGCAAGAAGATTCAGTCTTATATTGTATATCTTCGTATGTTTAGGTCGGACTATATTCTTTGTGCCGAACTCTGGGGCAGGTATTCGTTGTCCTACGGAGGCGTACTGAGTCTAGACAAAGCCGGCTGAGAATGGCCGTGTGTATTTTTTGGGCTGGTCCTTTTAAAGGTTGAAAAGTGATTTTTTAATGTTTTTTTCAGAAAGAGATAGTGTCTCTGCGAGATTCTATTGTCAGAGATTCTCCTCATGCACTTTATTATTACTTCGGACTCCAGGTAATACCAGACCCTTCTTTTTGATGATCTCTATTTGGTTAGACCTAGATGGACATCGTGTTTCGAGCATCGTTGGTCGTTTATATATACAGTTGAAGATGACAGGTTTCCCAACAGAGCTTATGTCTACATGAAGCAACCTTATTAATGTGGAACTGTAATGAAACTCTATGAAATTATTGATATTCAAATTGTGAATTAACTTTGGCTTATCATTATCCTTCTTCTGGGTGAGTGAGCAAAACTCAGGAAGGTAGCCATCTTGTATTCTTGTCATTGTTATGGATCACTGTCAAGAGAACAGTATATCAAACTTATTATCGGACAGTGATATGGAGATCTTATTAATATGAAAACCCCTATCGTGGTTTAACTTTGTTACATAAACATTTGATATATGCCGCTGGAGAACTTAGCCAAGGAAAAGGTTCGTCCAGTGAACTCTTTATATGTTTACACACCCACACCCACTGATGCGTTCAGTCAGTTAGGGGATATGGCAATAGTCTGCCAGAACATTGAATGATTACCTTATATCGCCCATCATATTTGAATGCTGCATGAAATATGATCTGCTATTCAAATGCCTAATGATGTACATGTCAACATGTTCCTATGACTATGTTCCGTGCTGTCCAGATGTGTGCGTCCTTATTAAACTGTGAAATGTCAGCTGTAGTTCCAGTCATCATTGACTTGCATAAGAGTGTGTGAGTGTAATATTATCAAGTGGTCAACTACACAGAACCATTCCACCATTCGCGTTACCTGACACTCCCACTCTGTGTCAACATGACCGGTTGATTCACTTAGCAGTGGTAACCCAAAGAAGACCTTCTTCACTGATGACCAGTACACGACGACCCCGAATATATACGAACCTTTTCAGATGGGTTATAATTAGGATATACAGGGTGTCCATAAAGTCTCTTTACAATTTAACAAATTTATTACAAAGGCAATTGATGTGATATCTTAATCAGATTTGTTCTATGTACTAAGTGGTTATCAAAGTTTTTAATCACATACCATAATGTGAGAATCTGGGGATCAGAACACCCCCATATGACTAGGGAACTTCACCGAGATAGTCCAAAGGTGAATGTGTGGTGTGGGATCATGTGCAATCGAATCATTGGTCCATTTTTCTTCAACGAGACATCAATTACTGCAAATGTTCACCTTGACCTTTTGACTGAATATGTGGCACCACAACTAGATGACCTTCAACCAACCATCATTTTCCAGCAAGATGGTGCACCACCACATTGGAGACTGCATGTTCGGGGGTTCCTAAATCAAACATTTCCAGACCGGTGGATTGGAAGGGATGGCCCATTTCCCCGGCCACCTCGTTCACCAGACATCACTCCCCTGGACTTTTTTCTGTGGGGTTATGTTAAAGACATCGTGTATCGAACAAAGATACGGGACATCACCGACCTAAAGCAAAAGATCACTGATACCATTGTCACCATTGATGAGGCTATGCTACAGCAAACATGGCAAGAAATCGAGTACCGTCTTGATGTGCTTAGTGCAACTAATGGTGCCCATATAGAGGTGTATTAAATGAGGCCAAAAAAACGTCAATATCTACTTCTCATTTTGTAATAATTTCCACATATTTGTCTTTTCATTTGCCTTTGTAATAAATTTGTTAAATTGTAAAGAGACTTTATGGACACCCTGTATATTGTTTTTAATTCCAAATAATATAAACAACTGCCGATATGAGAAAGTGGCATCACATTTGTCAAATCATTGTAAATAGGGACAATCACAATTGTGCTTATACGATAAATAAATAAAAACAAAAAAACAAAAACCAAAAAAATCAAGAAGAAACTCTGAACAAGAAGAATATTAAAGTGGAGGGGTGTAAAGGCCTGGTGGTTACAGTTATATAACTGACTTTAACAAATATTTAATTGACTTTCATCTGTTAAACGTCATATGCATTGTAAGAACAGCATCAGACCTTCACATTCCCAGCCACTATATATTATTTGTTCGTGTTAAATATTGTTTGACTATATTATGCAGTTCCCTTGGTCTGTCTATTCTTAACACCTCTTCTATATTTATAGGTAAGTTGGATGTTTGCAAATAATCTAATATTGGTATTCTCATTTGTTCATACCTCTTACATTTTAACAAGAAATGTTCTATAATATTGTTTTGAAGACAACCTGCATAGTAAGGTTCTTCTATTCTGAAATAGCCTCTTCCCAGCTGTAGTCTGAGAAGTTTCTTATTACTGGGAATATTCAATTCCCTAGATATCTAACATTTTCTTGTTGGAGCCTTGAACATCTTATATGCATGTCTTCCTTTCAGATTTTTATCCCACTCTGCTTTCCATTCATTTGTTTTTAAATCTTTAATTAAGCTCTTAATCTCGGATTTACTCGTCCGACATTTATTAGATTTTTATCAGATCTACCTTTCTTGGCTTCTTTATCTGCCTTTTCATTTCCTTCTATGCCAACATTTGAAGGAATCCAAGCAATTAAGACTGAACATCCTCTGGAATATAAGTATGTAGTAGCCAGAAATATCTCCTCTGCTATATCAGGTCTGCTACATTCTCGTAAGTTTCTAAGTGCTTTAATTGTTGAAAGAGAGTCAGTTAAAACTGTTAGTTTTTTGGGAGGGTTATTAGAGAATATTTCTAGTGCTTTTAGTATTGCCACCATCTCTACAGTGAAAATAGATGTATTTTCCGTGATGCTATATTCTTTTGCCATTTTCCATATTGGAATATATATTCCTATCCCCAATTTGCCATCCTCTCCCTTGGATCCATCTGTGTACACCGTAATGCTGTCTTTTGATATTTGTTGTATATATTTATTGGCTGTGTTTTTTATATTTTCCATATTATTTGTTTTCTGAAGTATTTCTGCTAGGTGGTAGTCCGTGTCTGGTTTCTTGATCTCCCAGATGTAATTTAGTCTTAGTTCCTTTCTCCGTAATTCTAAGGGTAGTATTCCTAAAGCCACCTCTATAGCTATCATTGATGTTGATCTGATTGCACCTGCTATTGTACATAAAGCCTGATGCTGAATTCTGTCTAATTTAATCTTGTTACTGTGTGCAGCAGAGTCATATATTATACTTCCATAATCTATTTTTCCTCTAATAAAAGACTTATAAAAAGTGAGCATTGTCTTAGTGCTTGCACCCCTTCCATTACCTTTCATAAGTTAGTCAATCCTCTGCAAGACTCCACTAGTTTATCTATGTGTTTATTCCAGTTCAGCTGTTGGTCCAATATCATTCCTAGATATCGAGTGGTTTGCACTGTATTAATGTTTTGCCCTAGGATATTTATGTCTATAATTTTATTTTTTTACAACCCCACCTTTACTGAAGATCATTCACAATGTTTTATTTGTATTCAGCTGAAAACCCCATATTATCATCCATTTACATACTTTATTTATTTGCTTCTGTAGATCCTTATATAATTTTGGCAGATGTCTCCCAGTCCTCCATATAGCAACATCATCTGCAAACTGTGACAATTTATTTGTTATATCATTAAATTCCTCACCTAAATCATTTACCATTACTGTAAAAATTGAAGGAGACATTACTGATCCTTGGGGTATTCCATTTTGTTGTTCATACAGTTCTGATCTATCATTGTTTACCTGAACAGTGAAATATCTATCTTGCAGAAAATTCTCTAAATAATTATATATTTTACCGGTTACTCCTATCTTCTTCATTTTAAAGAGAGCACCCTCTCTCCAGCATTCATCATAAGCCCTAGCTATATCTAAAAATACTACCACAGTTTTTTCTTTCTTTTGAAATCCTGATTTTACTTCATGTTCCAATTTAATTATCTGATCCATAGTGCATCTGTTCTTCCTAAATCCTGACTGAGTTTGATTATATAAATTATTCTTTTCCAAATAAAACTTTAATCTTTAATTTACTATCGTTTCTAATATTTTACCTAGATGGGAAGTTAAAGAAATTGGTCTGTATGAACTGGCATCATGGGCATCTTTTTCTGGTTTTAGTATTGGAATAATTACTGCTGTTTTCCATGTTTTGGGAATTTTTCCTGTATTCCAAATTTTGTTAAAAAGGGATGTTATAATTTATATGGTACTTTTTGGTATGTGTTTCAAGATTTCATAGCTCAATATGTCATGCCCTGCTGATGTATTTGTTTTGTCCTTTATTGTATTTTCAACTTCTTCCATTGTAATATATGCATTTAAATATGATAAATTTTCAGTATTATAAGGTACTTCTTTACTGAGTTTTTTAAGAAGTGTTGCTCTTCTGTTGACTTCAGCCTGTCCTAGATTTTCCTTAGAACTAACTCCATGGCTAAATTAGCTTGTATAATAAATATAATAATAGCCCTTTCAGTCACAAATGACTATGGAAATGCGCTCCTGAGGTGACAGACATCGATATATTTTTTTTCCTTCGTATTCCTTTCGACGTTTTATCCTCTCTTCTGCTTGCCTTGAGAGATTTTTTTTGCCCAATCTGAGGTGGCTGAGAGCATCGCCACATGTTGCGATCGACAGCTTCATCCTCCCATGTTGCTGGATTTATGTCCAGTGTCCTCATGTCTCTCTTGCACACATCGTTGAATCTCAGCTGCGGTCGCCCAACTGTTCTTTTGCCATCTGCCAGTTGTCCGTAGAAGATATCTTTCGGGATGCGACCATCTTCCATGCGGCGGACATGGCCAAGCCAGTGTAGTCTGCGTTGTCTAAGCAGTGTATACATTTCAGTTTTGTATAAAACACACCAATTAAATATTTTACTTAATTTCTATACACCTGGTACAATATAATTCATGCTGGATTGAAAATGAAATTGAAGCAATGGAGCGGTCAAGATTTTCTGTGCTCCGACCCCGCTCCAGCTCCGGGCAAAAACCTGCTGCCCCATTCCACCGCGCTCCAGATCCGAGCTCCGCTCCAAAGCCCTGAATCCAGACAACG
Source organism: Oreohelix idahoensis (assembly GCA_024509875.1). NCBI lineage: Eukaryota > Metazoa > Mollusca > Gastropoda > Stylommatophora > Oreohelicidae > Oreohelix > Oreohelix idahoensis. Next base: position 14,236 of record JAMPIV010001350.1, on the reverse strand, counting down.
CTTATATCAACTTAAACGTTGTCAACAATGGTAGTAGATAAACTTTGCCCTTGTTACAATCAATATACACGTTTACTAAACGGTATGCTTCCCATCGTCCGATTGACAAATTGTTGGAGCGCTGGTCTCCCGCAGCAAATGTGCCAAGTTCGAATCATGGTACCCACAAGCTCCAGTTTACCCAACTGTAAATGGGTACCTGACTCTGCTCTTTGAACACTTCACTCCCCTACGACAGTATGTGCTATAGGACATTAACTTCCATATTGGCTATGCACTTAACGCGTTGTATGTCAACTTTAGCACTTGCAGAAGCACTGGACGCATTACATTCGGGATGGACTTCATGTTATGTAGTTATAAAGGAGTGGTTTTAAGTGTGTGTTTGCACGTATGAATGGTCCTTTGCTCCGGTGGGAGCTAAATTTGGTATCTGCAAGTTTTCAAGGGTCGTTGTACACTCTTGCTGTTTTGATTAAACAACAAGTGGTGTTTTGAACTTGTGACGTTATTGGTCGGTCCCCTTTTCGTATTTTCATCTTCTTATTTCTCATTTTCGGAGCTCAGAAATACGTGCCCAGTCACTTGTTTACACTTCTTGCTGTAATAATTCGGCATGTCTGTTTACCTGATCATCCCTGCTGAGAGAGTAGACGGGTGATGTAATATTGACCGATAGTCATGTTGGTAAAATTCTCGTGTACTAGACATTGGCGCGCCAGATTAACACGAAGATCATCCCACGAGCTTGGTTATCGCTGATATGACTATTGTAACTTCCTAATTTCTCTCGTGGAGAGAACACAACCCAGATGGTCACACGATGAATGTTTGTTTGCACAGGTACAGGGCAGTAAATTATCCAAGGGGTCACACGCACATAAAAGACAAAATGTTGTAATAAGTTTCTGGGAAGACATTATTTGTGATAATGTAGGAAGTCGTGAGTGTAAATAGGACCGATAATCGACGGAAATAACAATTCCTTATATGGAAAGTGACTTTAAAAAAAATATCACGCATAATTTTCCTATGAGAAAATTGTTGGGATAAATTCCAACATAACACGCACGTTTGAATACAATTTGCTGGGCAATTATAGATGTTATAAACAACACTTCTAATTAGATCCTGGTCAACATAACACGCACTTTCGCCGGTTTAGAGCACTACAATTTGAAGACTGGCCAGCAGAATTCAATTTATCGGACCGGACCTTGTTTGAGCATCTAGTGGACTTATATCCCAGGACAACTCTACCTACATTAACACGGAAAGAACAAAAAGCAGGGGTAGTCCCAAGATCCATACGGAGCAGGGAGTGGATGATGATAGAACTGATGTACATATTTATTTTATTATTTACCTTTTCAACCAGTGCAAATGTAAAGATATTCAATATAAATGTAATGAATGTTTTCCTCTCACTGGGATTAATATTAATGCTCAGAGTGGGTAAATTTCTGAGGTAGATGGGGTGGTGTTATGAAAAGGCGGGGGGAGGCACATGGTTATGTGTCAAGAAACCCAATACTCAGGAGGGTATTTGTTTCTCTTCTTTCATGATACTAGTCGGTGGTACCAGTTGAGGGTGATATCTCTAGAATAAAGTTTATGGTATAAGTGGCTTCTGTCAACGCTAGACACCATCATCAGACGGGGCTTGAAGACGCTGGACTAGCTTCGGGATTACTCCATGATATTTCCTGGAACGTGTCACAACCTCCAGACTTGACCAGTGATGAGAGTTAATCAGTCCAAAACCTGCAAAGAACCAAACATCGGCAGAAGCAGAAACCAACAAACTTACTGTCAACTAAGTACAAACTTTAAAGCTGCCAAGTGAACTTTCAGACAATTCCGGTAATATCCATAACATCACTCTGTGATGATTACCTTTTTATATTAAAAAAGAATTATTCATTCCACTGTGTTAAATATAATTGATTATTAAATTTGTTATTTGTATATATATACAACTTTATAGTTGATTTAATCCTTTTGAGTGTACTGCACCCGTATGTCTCAGTCACCTTAAACACCTTAACTCCGCCTAAGCCAGTCCCAAGCCCGGCTGAAAAAGGAGGAGGGCGGCCTGCATGGAGGCCGTAAGGAGGTAGCCCCTCCACCATGCAAAGGCACAACAGGCCAATCACCTGTTTGCTTTAAAACATGATTACGCGAACTACAAGAGAGAAAACCGGGCTGATTCTAAATGCGACGAACTGGAACGGACTACGGACTACGACCTATGGAACATGGAACACAAGAAGTATAAATGGGAAAGAAGAGGAGCTGGTGGAAAAGATGAGGAAAGAAAAATTAGAAATCCTGGCTATAACGGAAACAAAGAAAAAAGGACAAGGAGTCATGGATCTCGATGGCAACATGCTGCTCTATAGTGGTGTACCCACATCTGAAAGAGCTAACGGGGGCGTGGGTTGCATTGTGGCCAAAAACCAAAAAGATAGTATCAAGGGATGGAACTTTGTCTCGGAGCGCATTATGGTTGTTAAACTAAAAGAAGAAGAAACCATAGTCTACCTGGTCATAATGTATGGGCCAAATGAGGATGAGAGAGCAGAGGTCAAGGAGGAATTCTTCGAGCTGCTTCAAAGGACAGTGGATGACTGCGTAGATGAAATTATCATGCTTGGAGATTTCAATGCCAGAGTTGGAAATGACCATGCTAGATGGGGTGGAGTTATCGAAAGATATGGAGAAGATACTCTCAATGACAATGGAAAGCGACTCCTTAGATTCTGCAGTGAGCAGAATCTGATAATTACAAACACAAAGTTCCCCCATAAGCGCATACATGCATACACTAGATGTGAACCAACAAAGAATGAAAAGTCAGTGATAGACTATGCCATTGTTAGGAGGAGCTCATTCAAATTTGTCCGGGATGCTAGAGTCTGGAGGGGGCCAGAGATTGGAAGTGATCACTACCTGCTTACAATGAAAAGAACAACTGAAAGAGTTGCTCAGCCTAGGAACTGCCCAACATCACGCAAGAAACCAAGTAAACAAACGGGAGAAATGAGCATTAAGACCTACAAGCGGAGAGAGCCAGAAATTAAGACCAGATATCAGGGGCTTATTGCTACAGCAGTGAGCAACACAGAAGAACGACCTGATGACTTGGAAACCCTCTGGAATAAATTCAAGCACATCATAAAGACAGCTGCTGCAGAAGCATGTGGTAAAGTCCGACTTGGGAACAAGAGAAAGAGGACACCTTGGTGGACAGAAGAAGTCAAAGAGAAAATAAGAGAGAAGAAAATGGCATGGAAACAATACTTAGGAGCTACAAACACAGCAGGACAAATAGAAAAATATAGAGAATATGTGATACCCAGAACAGAAGCAAAGAACAAGGTGCTAGCAGCAAAACAGAAGTCCTGGGAAGAATTTGGAGAAAAGCTAGAAACAGATGCGCAAGAAAACCATAAATTGTTCTATAAGACCCCAAAGAACACGAGGAAGGAAAAGCAATGCCCTTTCAAATTTATAAAGGACAAGCAAGGCAAATTGCTTACTGTCCCGAAGGAAGTAATGGAAAGATGGAAAGAATATTTCTCAGAACTCCTTGATGGTGAGCAAGGTCAAACATCAGAAATGATAACCACTAGCACAGAAGAGGAAACCAATGGTGATGAAGATGACATAAAGATGGAAGAACTGAAGGCAGCACTGGAGAAAATCAAGACGGGCAAAGCAGTAGAGCATGATGGTCTAACCCCAGAAATGGTTAAGTACATGGGAGCATCAGGCGACCTATTACTCTTAAGAGTCCTACAGGCAGCGTGGTGCAACAAGACCATACCAAAGGATTGGGAGATTGCCATCATAACACCAATTTTCAAAAAGGGTGACAATCGACAATGTGGAAACCATAGAGGCATATCCCTTCTCAGTGTCCCTGGTAAAATCTACTGTAGAATCCTAGAGCAGAGACTCCGACGCCTAGCTGAGCCACAATTGGATGAGGTCCTGTGCGGATTCCTAGCAAACCGAAGTACTCAAGACCTAATCTTCGCACTCAGACAGCTGAGTGAAAAGGCCCTTGAGTATAAGAGTGAGATCCATCTTTGTTTCATAGATCTGGAAAAGGCATTTGACAGGGTCCTGTGATGCTACACTGTAATTCTGACTTTCATCAGGCCCGATTCTGTTTTGAGTTTCACCATTTCTCTTCTCTTTGTAATTTTATGGGGTTTGCCTTGGTTCTTCTCATGTGAATATATCGTGTTTGGTAATTTTGAGTAGGAAAATTAAACGGGTTCGTTTTATGATGGTAGGTTTATTTTATTCTAGCATCAGTTTTACCCTCTCCTATATTTTTCGCGATTCCCGTAGATTCCATTGTTTACGAAAATCGATATTTTCGGGCACTCCTGTATGCCGCGTCAGAGGCACGAGACCATCTCGTAATGTGACGCAATTTCCTGACACGCGGTATCACGAGTCCGGAAACACGCGGCCGTCACAGGACGTGACGCAATTTTAAGCCACGTGAGATTTGCGTAGGTGGCCAGTATTGATTTTTTCTGGCGCTGCCATTGGTCCGCGATTTGCGTAGGACGGGAAGCCGCGTGGGCGGTTTCTCTTGTATATAATGAGACAGAAAACGGGGATTCGGTCTCTATGAAAAATAATTGCCTGGCCGTCAGACTACGTGATTTATCGTTCTCCATTGCGGGAAGAAAAAAACGATAATCGGTATGTAACTATTTTATTAATCGTTTTTCTTCTTCGTGGGTTTTTGAGAATTTCGCCCGTAGTTAATTTCTTCGGGGGGGACAATAACTTTTCAGTTTTAAAATAAACGATAGTGCCATCCATTATCATTTTTTGAAGAACGATGTAAATGCAACAGTGTGCTTATTCTTTCTATGATTTTGGCAGTAGTTAGGAGTGTGGGAAGTTGCGAGAAACACGTGTGCCCATATTTGTAGAATGTTATGTAAAACCACCATTTATTTCTGTGTATTTACTAATGTAATTTTACGGGGAAATCCCTGGTGTGTTCGCTAATTTTTCTGAGCCTTTAATGTGAGAAATATTGTCGGAGGGTTCAGATTTACGTTGTAAATGAATTATACTGCTTAGGGGAGGAAACTATTCCTATAGCGAGATTTAATTTAAATAGGAGTAAGCCGGGGAAATTCCTGTGTTAATGGGTAAAAGGATTTCCCTATTTTTGTCAAGGTTGAACACGTGATCGGCCATGCGTAACGGCCATTTAACGTGTCAGACGGTGTCTGGGCTATTGTTTATTTTACCTGGCAGATTTTAGTAGAAGGAGGGGGATGAAGAGGCCACGTGGGATAGTGGTATTTTATGTATTGTGAGAAGAACGGGAGAAGGGGAGGATAAGTGTGATTTAAGTGCCACGTGGGATAATAGTATTTCATGTATTATGTGAAGAACGAGAGAAGGGGAATAGAAGAAGGAGTGAGATTGACGAGACACGTGTATAGAATTATTTTATGTATCGTATATGTTAGAGATAAGCGATTTTAGAGAGGGTGTACATTAGACGCTGTTTCTTTTAATTTCAGCGAGTCACGGTGGAAACAGTGGGGAGCATAATTTTGTCAAATAAAATTATCCACGGCAAAAGACATCTCAGGGTCAGAGTACTCGAGTATCGTCAGGAGCAAAAGAAAATTACCCTATGGTCTCTGGCAGTGAAGTCCCTATGCTTCAGCTGGACCGAGGTTTATTTATCATACAGCCGAGAGCATCGCTATTATAGTCTCTAGCAACGGCAGGTGGCCGGGAGACTAGTTTCATTTTGTACAGCCTGAAATCAAGGCTGTGTTTTTTTCCTCTAACTCCGGAGCGGGTTAAAAGAGGGAAGTTATTCAGCAGCAGAGAAGTTTTGTCTACAGTTAATCAAGTCCCTCATGCTTGATATCCGAACATCGTCATCACCAAAATCAGGAACAGGTGACAGGGTTACCATACCTAGGTCCTGATAGAAATCAAGAGAAGAGCGTAACGGAGACGCCGCATCATCAGCCCTCAAGTGTTAGAGAGACACTGAGCTCAAAAGAGAAAGATAGAGAAGGAGGGAGAAAATAGACAGGACCAGTAGGGTCTGTTCAGTATCCATTTGACGGATAGACACTGAGTCTGCGTTCGAAAAACCAAGTCTATTATTTTTAGCATTTCTTGTGGTGTAGTTATCGGCGCCTATCGCCCAACTAGTAGAAAGCTGTGTAGCCGTTCGTTGAGGAAGAGTCACCAGGACTAAGACAGTAGAAATTTATTAGTGTTAGAGAGTGGAGGCTAAAAGTTGACAGCCCCACCAAATTAGATTTGGTTTAAATCACTAACCATTTTTATTGTTCCTCAGCAGGGTGACAGAAAGAGTGAATGTGATTTGGGGTTTTTTTTTGTCTCTCGTGTCTCTCAATTTAATTGTTACTTGTTTTCCAGGCCGTGCAACAGTGCACGCTATCGACTGACTTGATGACGTAATATGCCATTTTATGTTTTTCTTGTATGTAAATAAATATATACATATATTATTTACTGGATCAGCTTCTATTCTTTACTATAATTACTCTATGTTGTCTGTATAGTGGTGTTTGTGGTCGTATTTATACACCTTATCTCCTTGTATTTAAAGGAAGTCAGAGGAGGGCGAGACTATAGCCAGTCTAAAGTCACGAAGCGGCAAGGGGAGATTCAAATCCTGGTTCTATCCCTTGAGCCAATAGTCGCGTCTGTCCACAGGCATGTCATTTTCCATCTAAATTCTATTTTCTCAGACTTTCTCATACTAGGGTCTTGCTTTCATTCAGGCACACTCTATAAACTTAAAACCACTTCGTGACAAGTGGGCGGCAATCGTCCGGTGGATCATTCTGTGGAGATCAATTCTGTGATCTATATTCATAGATGGTCTCTAGAAAGTTTTCTGAGAATAGAGTTTCTTTAAATATCCCCTAGACTTGAGCTATTAGAACTGATCCAGTTATAGGTTTTTCCACAGGTTGCAGTCTAGTAGATTTTTGTGGTATTTTTGATTTATATGACTAAGAGGTAATTGATGGCATACCGACATATTTTTCTTTAACAGGAAGGGAATTTAGTTTTTGGTAGCTTCTTAACTAAATTTTTCTCAGGTTATTATTCAGACTTGGTGCTAGTCTGAGGTCGGGTTTTTGGAACAGCGGTTAAAGAGGGAGTATTTTATATTACGTAACAGGTTGTTCCTTCTCTTTTCCTTTTCTGTCATTTCTCTGTATTTGGGAACTTACAGCAGTTTACAGGTAAGATGGCGGATATGGCCAAGTTACGAGCTGCCTGGCGAGACGCTGCTCAGGACATGGGAATGGATAAGGAGGAGACTAAGGCCTACCTGATAAGGGAAAATGATAGGCATATTCAGCGAGAGAAAGAGAAAGAGGACAGGGCTGCCGCCGCGGAAGCAGCGGAGAGGCAGGCCGAGATGGAACTTCGGAAATTGGAAGCAGCAGAGAAGGAAGCCGAGAGACAAGCAGCAGAGAAGGCAGCAGAAAGACAGCACGAACTTGCCTTGCGTTCTCTGGAACTGCAGTATCGATCTTCGGAAGGCAGTTCAGCTAATGGAGATTCACCCGGAGCAGGAACGACAGACACCTCAGGAAACGGAGGGCCCCGAATGGCAGCCATGAGCTTCCCATTTGACTCGTTCCCTAACGGGAATGAAAAGATTGACGTGTTCTTGGAGAAATTTCAAAGAATGGCAAAGGCATACGGGTTGGATGAGAGTCTTTGGTGCCTGAAATTATCGCAATCTTTGAAAGGTCATGCTTATGAAGTTTACAACAAGCTGCTCATAGATGATCAGAACAACTTCGAGGCACTGCGAAACGCTTTATTGCAAAGGTTTCAGTGGACACCCCGGAAATGCCAAACCATGTTCAGGGAGAGCAGGCCGGAGAAGGGAGAGAGTTTCGCACAGTTTGCCGAGCGGGTGAGAAATTACCTTACCCGGTGGAGGGAACTGTCAGGACTGGCAAAAACTGTTGAAGGGTTGGAGGAGTTAGTTTTGTGTGAGCAAATTAAGGCAAACATGTCCCCCGACTTGAGGCGGTATCTGGCGGAGCAGGGAGCCCAGCAACGCGATCAGATTATCGTGTTCGCGGAAAGGTACCAGACGGCACAGGCCGAAGTACTGGGACAAAAACGGAAAAACCCAGACCTGCCAGCCCAAGACCAAGGAGCTTCATCATCGCAGTCGGCTACTTCACCAGCTCATCAGCAACCAGGGCCTTCTCGCAAGGAACCTCATTCTGGTTATAACTTGCGCCCCCAGCAGCATAACAGAGCACCGACAACAACCTCTCAGGAACCCGCTAGGAACAGAGGAGATAATGAGAGGTATTGTCAGAATTGTAGAACCACTTCCCACTGGACATCCCGGTGCATGAACAAACCCCCAGCTCATCATGCAGCTTGTTTAAGGCCGGTGAGATGGACTAAAGGGAATAAATGGGAACCAGTCCAGGCAGAGAAGTTGTTCTCTAACAGTGGACCAGCCGTAGTGAATGGGACAGCCACTACGTGTTTGTTTGACAGCAGGCTTACTTACCCCAGTATCATCGCTCGTCATTTGGTGAAACCAGGGCAATGGACCGGAGAAATAGTTGAGATTGGTGGAATTTTGAGAAGAGGTATCTCACAGCGTCTGCCCGTAGCCAATATTGAGGTGAAATGCAAGTTTGTGTCTGGCACAATCAAGGCAGCTGTGATGGCACAGCCAGCACATGATTTCATCCTGGGAAGCCCATACTTAGTTTTGGGAAACCCAACCACACCGATCCTTGCTACTGCAAGGGGGCCTATTGCAGGCCAGAGATGTGAAAGGGGAAAGCCCCAAATTCACGGAGCCCCACGGGAGCTCAAACATCCTTGTCTTGCTATGAGGAGGAGAGACGCCTCTAAAGACAGTGGAATGTTATCTACAGAGGCGTATTCGCCTGTCAGCCCTGTTCAGTCTAAAGGCCAAACAGTGGTGACGCCTCTGATTTCGGAAGTATCTTCTTTGTCGTCGGGAATTAGGCCCCCGATGGTATTACATCTCTCAAGGGAGGGAAATACTGACAAGAAGGAACATGTGCACGGTTCTTCAGACAACCGCAAACAGTTACGCCCTGTTATGGCGATGCCTGGCCAAGCCAGTCAATCTGGTTCTAAACACTGGGAGGTCGCACCAGCTGGTAATCATTATTTACCACGCGCCGCCAGGAAAATTCGTGGGCGAAGGAAACACATGAGAAGGAGGAGGAAGGGCGATCAGTCATGTTGCAGTCGACAGGAGAAAATCCCCTGGCGTGACCCTCACGATCCAGGGCTTGCAAAGATTCTCAAGGATATGGAGATGGGCCTGTATAATAATGCTAATTATGACAGTGATTAGATCGGGATGTAGATCTAGATACGGACCAGTATGAAACCCAGAGATTTCAGTGATTGAGCACGGATTCCCGCACTTGAAAGGGGGGACTTATGTGATGCTACACTGTAATTCTGACTTTCATCAGGCCCGATTCTGTTTTGAGTTTCACCACTTCTCTTCTCTTTGTAATTTTATGGGGTTTGCCTTGGTTCTTCTCATGTGAATATATCGTGTTTGGTAATTTTGAGTAGGAAAATTAAACGGGTTCGTTTTATGATGGTAGGTTTATTTTATTCTAACATCAGTTTTACCCTCTCCTATATTTTTCGCGATTCCCGTAGATTCCATTGTTTACGAAAATCGATATTTTCGGGCACTCCTGTATGACGCGTCAGAGGCACGAGACCATCTCGTAATGTGACGCAATTTCCTGACACGCGGTATCACGAGTCCGGAAACACGCGGCCGTCACAGGACGTGACGCAATTTTAAGCCACGCGAGATTTGCGTAGGTGGCCAGTATTGATTTTTTCTGGCGCTGCCATTGGTCCGCGATTTGCGTAGGACGGGAAGCCGCGTGGGCGGTTTCTCTTGTATATAATGAGACAGAAAACGGGGATTCGGTCTCTATGAAAAATAATTGCCTGGCCGTCAGACTACGTGATTTATCGTTCTCCATTGCGGGAAGAAAAAAAACGATAATCGGTATGTAACTATTTTATTAATCGTTTTTCTTCTTAGTGGGTTTTTGAGAATTTCGCCCGTAGTTAATTTCTTCGGGGGGGACAGTAACTTTTCAGTTTTAAAATAAACGATAGTGCCATCCATTATCATTTTTTTGAAGAACGATGTAAATGCAACAGTGTGCTTATTCTTTCTATGATTTTGGCAGTAGTTAGGAGTGTGGGAAGTTGTGAGAAACACGTGTGCCCATATTTGTAGAATGTTATGTAAAACCACCATTTATTTCTGTGTATTTACTAATGTAATTTTACGGGGAAATCCCTGGTGTGTTCGCTAATTTTTCTGAGCCTTTAATGTGAGAAATATTGTCGGAGGGTTCAGATTTACGTTGTAAATGAATTATACTGCTTAGGGGAGGAAACTATTCCTATAGCGAGATTTAATTTAAATAGGAGTAAGCCGGGGAAACTCCTGTGTTAATGGGTAAAAGGATTTCCCTATTTTTGTCAAGTTTGAACACGTGATCGGCCATGCGTAACGGCCATGTAACGTGTCAGACGGTGTCTGGGCTATTGTTTATTTTACCTGGCAGATTTTAGTAGAAGGAGGGGGGATGAAGAGGCCACGTGGGATAGTGGTATTTTATGTATTGTGAGAAGAACGAGAGAAGGGGAGGATAAGTGTGATTTTAGTGCCACGTGGGATAATAGTATTTCATGTATTATGTGAAGAACGAGAGAAGGGGAATAGAAGAAGGAGTGAGATTGACGAGACACGTGTATAGAATTATTTTATGTATCGTATATGTTAGAGATAAGCGATTTTAGAGAAGGTGTACATTAGACGCTGTTTCTTTTAATTTCAGCGAGTCACGGCGGAAACAGTGGGGAGCATAATTTTGTCAAATAAAATTATCCACGGCAAAAGACATCTCAGGGTCAGAGTACTCGAGTATCGTCAGGAGCAAAAGAAAATTACCCTATGGTCTCTGGCAGTGAAGTCCCTATGCTTCAGCTGGACCGAGGTTTATTTATCATACAGCCGAGAGCATCGCTATTATAGTCTCTAGCAACGGCAGGTGGCCGGGAGACTAGTTTCATTTTGTACAGCCTGAAATCAAGGCTGTGTTTTTTTCCTCTAACTCCGGAGCGGGTTAAAAGAGGGAAGCTATTCAGCAGCAGAGAAGTTTTGTCTACAGTTAATCAAGTCCCTCATGCTTGATATCCGAACATCGTCATCACCAAAATCAGGAACAGGTGACAGGGTTACCATACCTAGGTCCTGACAGAAATCAAGAGAAGAGCGTAACGGAGACGCCGCATCATCAGCCCTCGAGTGTTAGAGAGACACTGAGCTCAAGAGAGAAAGATAGAGAAGGAGGGAGAAAATAGACAGGACCAGTAGGGTCTGTTCAGTATCCATTTGACGGATAGACACTGAGTCTGCGTTCGAAAAACCAAGTCTATTATTTTAGCATTTCTTGTGGTGTAGTTATCGGCGCCTATCGCCCTAAACAAGTAGAAAGCTGTGTAGCCGTTCGTTGAGGAAGAGTCACCAGGACTAAGACAGTAGAAATTTATTAGTGTTAGAGAGTGGAGGCTAAAAGTTGACAGCCCCACCAAATTAGATTTGGTTTAAATCACTAACCATTTTTATTGTTCCTCAGCAGGGTGACAGAAAGAGTGAATGTGATTTGGGGTTTTTTTTTGTCTCTCGTGTCTCTCAATTTAATTGTTACTTGTTTTCCAGGCCGTGCAACAGTGCACGCTATCGACTGACTTGATGACGTAATATGCCATTTTATGTTTTTCTTGTATGTAAATAAATATATACATATATTATTTACTGGATCAGCTTCTATTCTTTACTATACTTACTCTATGTTGTCTGTATAGTGGTGTTTGTGGTCGTATTTATACACCTTATCTCCTTGTATTTAAAGGAAGTCAGAGGAGGGCGAGACTATAGCCAGTCTAAAGTCACGAAGCGGCAAGGGGAGATTCAAATCCTGGTTCTATCCCTTGAGCCAATAGTCGCGTCTGTCCACAGGCATGTCATTTTCCATCTAAATTCTATTTTCTCAGACTTTCTCATACTAGGGTCTTGCTTTCATTCAGGCACACTCTATAAACTTAAAACCACTTCGTGACATGTCCCCTGGAGCAAACTTTGGGACTGTTTGGCAAGGAAGAACATTCCAGCACCTCTGATTCATGCTATACAGAGCTTCTACAAGTCTTGCAGAAATTATGTGAGGACAGCAAACCATAAGTCAGAAGAGTTCAGGACCACCACTGGTGCAAGACAAGGTGATATCCTGTTACCTTATCTTTTCATACTCCTCATGGACGATGTTGTCAAGGCATGTAAGGAGAGAACAAGAAAATATTCAGTGGGGTACTGGAAGATGAGACAGGTATGTACAAGTATTTCAGAGCTGGCATTTGCTGATGATGTTGCCCTGATTGCTAAATCAGAGGCACATCTCCAATCCAACCTGCAAGTCTGGAAGGAAGAGCTGGAGAAGAGAGGGATGGTCATAAGCAGCTCTAAAACAAAATCCATGGTGATATCACGAGAAGAAAGAAGACATCAGATTAAGCTGGGAGAACAGGTCCTGGAGCAGGTCGACCACTTTAAATATCTCGGAGCTATTATAGACCGAAAGGGAGGCATCAAAGAAGAAATGGCCACTCAAAAAGCAGCAGCTGGGAGACTTTTTCAGGCCATAAATCGAGGATTTCTCAGCAAGAGAGAGGTTGGTAAGAAAACGAAGATGGCTGTATACCGCTCCACCTATGTCCCAGTCTTGACATGTGGATGCAAGTCATGGGCAATGACTACAACCCACAAAAGCCAGATCCAAACCTCGGAAATGAGGTATCTGCGGAAGGTGGTTGAAGTAACAAAAAGAGACATGGTCCGCAACCAGATGATACGTCAAGGCCTAAAATCCCACCCCTACAGACCCAAGTAGAACAGTCCCAACTAAGATGGTTTGGCCATGTCTGCAGAATGGGAGAAGATCGGCTACCACGACAAGCAAGGGAAACAAAGAGCCAGGGATCCAGACCCCCAGGACGACCCAGAGTCCGCTGGGAGAACAACATTAGACAATCTTTGAAGGACCGAGGACTAGAATGGAACCAGGCCAGGAGGAAGACAGCCGATTGGATAGTCTGGCGCTCTCTCTTCCAAACCTCTACACCTCACGGTAGAAGAGGAACGACTAAGTAAGTAAGTATAAAAGTTGTCGGGCAGATAATAAGTTAACTGTGCTAATACACATTCAGCATTGTTCTTGATTTCTGAATGTGAAGACTCCCTCAGAAGTATCATCATTCTTCTATTTGCATCTCTACCAACAGTAATCTCGTGCGCAGGTAGATACCTTTGAAGACCCACATTATATACTCTAGGTTTTGGCCATTGTCGTGGTTGAGTTAGAGTGTAGAGTATTTGTCGAGTTGGACAATAGTAGTGAAATCGACAAGGGATAGTGGACTGACAGAGTTATAGATTACACATAGATCAAGTGTAATAGGAGATGGACTTGAGACAAACCTGGAGAAGATTTATTAAAGTTATCACTCTCTCCAAGCCCTCAACTCACTTATACTGTCTAAGCACCTCCTGCTCTCACTCTTTTCTCTTAATCATACTCAGAGAGTATAGCAAAGAGCTGAAAAAAGTAAATTATGGATGGAAGGGTCGTGAACAGCGCATTAATAAATGTGTAAACTTTATTAAATGAAGAAGCATGTATGAAAATAATGCATTTCATCACCAACAACATAAAATTACATCAATAATCTCAATAATCATCAATAGTCATCAATAATCATCAATAACCACAATAATCATCAAGTCATCAATAATCATCAATAACCACAAATATGCAAATACACACCCACAAACACACACACCACCAGTCATAAAACTGTAGAACACAGAGAAATGAATAAACTGAGTGTCAGTCCGTCCGCTTTCGTGGGACCAAATGTAATAGTTCCAGAAAGTGTCTTTACGTAAATATATACTCCATGGGTGATGGAATTGACCTGTAAAACTTTCCTGTAGGTGCTATCATTGGTGACCTCTAATTGCGTGAGGTGGGCTGGAATACTCTATTTACCTCTGGTTTACCAAATG